>CM074719.1:255802114-256402114 GCA_037306005.1 Rhinophrynus dorsalis
TAGATGTGTGTTTACGTGAGGATAGTATTAAAATTCTGGGTATTATTTTTACGAAAAATTTAAAGAGCGACCAGATATGGCAAGCTACATTGGAACGAGTTAAAAAAAAATTATTGTTTTGGAATTTTAGAAAGTTAACAATGGAAGGGAAAATTCTAGTTATCAGACAAGTAATCTTGCCTATTGTATTATATGTTGCAATGGTCTTTTTTCCACCAGAGCTTTGGTTAAAAAGAATTATCAGAACTTGTTTTTTATTTTTTTGGGGATCCAAGATGGAAAGGGTCAAACGTAGTGATATATGTAAACTACAGAGAAATGGGGGGAAAAATTTTCCTGATATAAGGATGTTTTTGAGTTTGAAATATTTTGCTTTTTATATTAAGAGAGTTTTCAGTAAAAAAGTATGTGTGTTAGATGATTTTGTTAGATATGCTACTGGTTATATTTTTCATAGATATAAGTGGGTGGGCATTTCTTTAAGTAGACCATATTCGTTTCCTCCTCCATGGCAATATGTAGTGTTGGAGAAAATAATTAGAGAATTTAATTTAAAAACGATGGGGGTAGAAACTTTAATAGATCATAGAAAAATATATCAAGAACTCAAAAAACAAGAAATTGTTCAAAATGTATATAATTTTAATAGCAACATCTCTATAAGTGTTTGGACGAATATAGCCTGTAGTGCTCTGAGTAACACTCAAAAAGATCTGGCGTGGAGTATTGTTAAAGAGTGTTTGCCTACACGTGCATTTCAGCACAGGAGGGGTTTAATACGTAGTGCTAAATGTCCAAGGTACAGATGCGGGGAGGATGAAACAGCACTACATGTTTTTTGGAATTGTACTTTTTCAAGACAAATGTGGGAACGGGTTGGGCCAATGCTTAAATGGTTTGGATCCATGCAATCCTTAAATTTTGAGACGGTTTTATATGGCCGTATTGATTGTAAAGATAAAAACAAATATGTATGGTGTTGGTTAGTGATAAATTGTATAAAAGAAGCTATATGGAAAATGAGAAATATTTTGTTAGTTAGAAATGAGGTTCTGAGCATTGCGGATTGTTTTAAATATGCTTTGAGTCTTATGTATATTTATTATTTGCGAGATACAAAATCTGTGGGAGAAGTTGTCGCCAAAAAATGGTGGAATTTTTCAATGTGGAATATGCTTGTATAAATATTTGCTTTTTGGGGGGAAGGGTGAATTAAAAAAAAAAAAAAAAAAAAAAAAAAAAAAAAAAAAAAATAATAAAAAATTAGCAAATATATGAATAATATTTACCATGATGATGTTTTTGTGGTCAGCTTGGGTGAAAATCCCAGGTAGGATGAAGACTTTTTGATGGCCTTGGGAAAAGTTTATATCCTGTTGACTTACAATTGACTGAAGGGTAAAAAAAAAAAAAAAAAAAAAAAAAAATGTCTAGAGGGATCAGATGCACTTCACCAAGAAGGCCGGAATGTTCGTCTGGGGTTAGCTGTTTCCCTTGTTCAGAGAGGACTTGTCTAGTGTTTTGTGGCTGAACTGTCATTTCACAGGACCAGTATGATATGCTTCAAAAGATTTCTTCTCTGTGTATGGCACTGTTGAGCTAAAAGAGATTGCAGCCTGGGTGCGATGACACAGTCCCAGTAAGCTTCATGCAAGTATTTGCTAGCTCATGAGCCTAGTTGAGCATCTCTAGATTTTCTATCTACATATGCTAATTGCTCTTGGGGTTGGTCATCCTAAGAGTAATGAGGGGAATCGAGAAATGGACTCCTTACTCACAGAGCCTAGAGGGATCAGCTGTACCTCATCGATGAGACTGAAGAATGCCTAGAGGGATCAGATGCACTGCACCAAGAAGGCCGAAACGTTCGTCTGGGGCTAGCTGTTTCCTTTGTTCAGAGAGGTCTTGTCTAGTGTTTTGTGGCTGGACTGTCATTTGACAGGACCAGTATGATATGCTTCAAAAGATTTCTTCTCTGTGTATGGCACTGTTGAGCTAAAAGAGATTGCAGCCTGGGTGCGATGGCACAGTCCCAGTAAGCTTCATGCAAGTATTTGCTAGCTCATGAGCCTAGTTGAGCATCTCTAGATTTTCTATCTACATATGCTAATTGCTCTTGGGTTTGGTCATCCTAAGAGTAATGAGGGGAATCGAGAAATGGACTCCTTACTCACAGTGCCTAGAGGGATCAGCTGTACCTCACTGATGAGACCGAAGAATGCTTAAAGGTATCAGATGCACTTCACCAAGAAGGCTGAAACGTTCGTCTGGGGTTAGCTGTTTCCCTTGTTCAAAAAGGACTTGTTTAGTATTTCGTGGCTGGACTGTCATTTGGTAAGACCAGTATGAAATGCTTCAGAAGATTTCCTCTCTCCTCCTAGTGAGCTTCTTGCATGTATTTGCTAACTCATGAGCCTAGTTGAGCATCTCTGGCTTTTCTTTCTACATATGCAAATTGCTCTTAGGGTTGGTCAGCATAAGTAGAATGAAGGGAATCTAGATGTTGACCCTTTGCTTACAGTACCTAGAGGGATCAGCTGCAGCTCACTGATGAGGCTCAAGAAGGCCGAAACGTATGTCTGGGGTTAGCTGTTTCACTTGTTCAGAGAGAACTTGTCATTAATTTCGTGGCTGGACTGTAATTTGGCGGAACCGGTATGGTACGTTTCAGAAAATTTCTTCTCTGTGTATGGCACTGGTGAGCTAAAAGAGATTGCAACCTGGGCACGAGGACACAGTCCCAGTGATCTTGTTGCATGTGTTTGTTAGCGCATGAGCCTAGTTGAGCATCTCTGGGTTTTTTTTTTTTTCTACATATGCAAATTGCTCTTGGGGTTGTTCACCCTAAGAGTAATGAAGGGAATCCAGACATGGACTTCTTGCTCACAGTGCCTAGAGGGATCAGTTGCATCTCACCAATGAGGCATGACAAGGCCGAAACGTACATGTGGGGTTATTTGTTTCCCTTACTCAGAGAAGACTTGTCTGGCATATTGTGGCTGGACTGTCATTTGACAGGACCAGTATGATATCCTTCAGAACGTTTCCTCTCTGTGTGTTGCACTGGTGAGCTAAAACAGATTGCACCCTGGCTGCGAGGACACAGTCCCAGTGAGCTTCTTGTATGTATTTGCTAGCTCATGAGCCTAGTTGAGCATATCTGGCATTTTCTTTCTACATGTGAAAAATTGCTCTTGGGATTAGTCACCATAAGACTAATGAGGGGAATCCAGATGTGGACCCCTTGCTCACAACGCTTAGAGGGATCAGCTGCACCTCACCGATGAGACCCAAGAGAGCCAAAACGTATGTTTGGGGTTAGCCGTTTTCTTTGTTCAGAGAGAACTTGTCTGGCATTTTGTGGCTGGACTGACATTTGGCAGAACAGTTATGATATGCTTCAGAATATTTCCTCTCTGTGTATGGCACTGGTGAGCTAAAAGAGGTTGCACTTTAGGCGCAAGGACACAGTCCCAGTGAGCTTGTTGCATGTGTTTGCTAGCTCATGAGCCTAGTTGAGCATCTCTAGCTTTTCTATCTACATATGCAAGTTGCTCTTGGGGTTGGTCAGGCTAAGAGTAATGAGGGGAATCCAGACATGGATCCCTTGCTCACACTGCGTTGAAGGACCAGCTGCACCTCACCGATGAGGCCGAAAAAGTCTTAAACTTACGTTAGGGGTTTGCTGTTTCCCTTGTTCAAAAAGGAGTTGTCCAGCATTTCGTGGCTGGACTGTCATTTGGTAGGACCAGTATGATATGCTTCAGAAGATTTCCTCTCTGTGTATGGCACTGGTGAGCTAAAAGTAATTTCAGCCTTTGTGAGATGACACAGTCCCAGTGAGCTTCTTGCATGTATTTGCTAGCTCATGAGCCTAGTTGAGCATCTGTGGATTTTCTTTCTACATATGCAAATTGCTCTTGGGGTTGTTCACCCTAAGAGTAATGAGGGGAATCCGGAAATGGACCCCTTGCTCACAGTGCTTAGACGACTTAATTGCACCTCACTGAGGAGGCTCAAGAAGAACGAAATGCACACCTGGGGTCAGTTGTTTTATTTGTTCAAAGAGGACTTGCCTAGTATTTTGTGGCTGAACTGTCATTTGAAAGGACCAGTATGATATGCTTCTGAAGATTTCCTCTCTGTGTAAGGAACTGATGCGATAAAAGAGATTGTGCCCTAGGCATGAGAACACAGTCCCAGTGAGCTTTCTGAATATATTTGCTAACTCATTAGCCTAGTTGAGCATCTCTGGTTTTTCTTTCTACATATGCAAATAGTTTTTAGTGTTAGTCACCCTAAGAGTAATGAGGGGAATCCGGACGTGGACACCTTGCTTACAGAGCCTAGAGGGATCAGCTGCACCTCACTGATGAGGACCAAAAAGGCTGAAACATATGTCTGGGGTTAGCTGTTTCCCTTGTTCAGAGTGGACTTGCCTGACATTTCATGGCTGAACTGTCATTTGGCAGGGCCAGTATGATATGCATCAGAAGATTTCCTCTCTGTGTATGGCACTGGTGATCTACAATAGATCGCACCCTGGGCATGAGGACATAGTCCCAGTGAGCTTCTTGCATGTATTTGCTAGCTCATGAGCCTAGTTGAGCATCTCTGGCTTTTCTTTCTACATATGCAAATTGTGCTTGGGGTTGGTCAGCCTAATAGTAAAGAGGGGAATCCAGACATGGATCCCTTGCTCACAGTGCCTAAAGGAATTAGCTGCACCTCACCGATCACGCCTAAAAAGGCTGAAACGTACATTTGTGGTTAGCTGTTTCCCTTGTTCAGAGCGGACTTGTTTGGCATTTCGTGGCTGAACTGTCATTTGGCAGGACTAGAATGATATGCTTCAGAAGATTTCCTCTCTGTGTATGGCACTGGTGATGTAAAAGAGATTGCATCTTGGGCGTGACGTCAAAGTCCCAGTGAGCTTCTTGCATTTATTTGATACCTAAGCCTAGTTGAGCATCTCTGGCTTTTCTTTGTACATATGCAAGTTGCCTGTGGGGTTCGTCTTCCTAATTGTAATGAGGGGAATCCAGACATGGACCCCTTGTTCACACTCCTTAGAGGAATTAGCTGCACCTCACCGATGAGGCCCAAAAAGATTGGAACGTATATCTGGAGTTAGTTGTTTCCTTTGTTCAGAGAGGACTTGTCTGGCATTTTGTGGCTGGACTGTCATTGGGCAGGGCCAGTATAATATGCTTCAGAAGATTTACACTCTGTGTATGGCACTGGTGAGCTAAAAGAGATTGCACCCTGGGCGCGACGCCACTGTCCCAGTGATCTTCTTGCATGTATTTGCTAGCTCATGAGCCTAGTTGAGCATCTCTGGCTTTTCTTTCTACATATGCAAATTGCTCTTGGGGTTGGTCAGCCTAAGAGTAAAGAGGGGAATCCAGACATGGACCCTTTGCTCACAGTGCTTAGAGAAATTAGCTGCACCTCACTGATGAGGCCGAAAAAGATTGAAACGTACTTCTGGAATAAGTTGTTTCCTTTGTTCAGAGAGGACTTGTCTGGCATTTTGTGGCTGGACTGTCATTTGGCAGGACCAGTATGATATGCTTCAGAAGATTTACACTCTGTGTATGGCACTGGTGAGCTAAAAGAGATTGCACCTTGGGCGTGACTCCACTGTCCCAGTGATCTTCTTGCATGTATTTGCAAGCTCATGAGCCTAGTTGAGCATCTCTGTCTTTTCTGTCTACATATGCAAATTGCTCTTGGGGTTGGTCATCCTAAGAGTAATGAGGGAAATCCAGACATGGACCCCTTGCTCACAGTGTCTAGAGGGATCAGCTGCCCCTCAGTGACAATGCCCAAAATGGTTGAAACATACATCTGTGGTTAACTCTTTTCCTTGTTCAGAGAGGGCTTAAATAGCATTTTGTGCCTTGATGGTCAGTTTGCAGGGTTGATATATTATGCTTCAGAAGATTTCCTCTCTGTGTATGGAACCGGTGAGCTAAAAGAAGTTGCAGTCTGGGTGTGAGAACACAGTCCCAGTAAGCTTCTTGCATGTATTTGCTAGCTCATGAGCCTAGTTGAGCACCTCTGACTTTTCTTTCTACATATGCAAATTGCTCTTGGGGTTTTTCACCCTAAGAGTAATGAGGGGATTCCAGAGATGGACCCTTTGCTCACAGGGATCAGTGGCACCTCAGTGATGAGGCACAAGAAGGCTGAAACGTACATCTGGGTTAGCTGTTTACCTTGTTCAGAGAGAACTTATCTAAAAATTTTTGGCTGGACTGTCATTTGATAGGACAAGTATGATATGCTTCATAAGATTTTCTCTCTGTGGATGGCACTGGTGAGGAAAAAGAGATTGTCGCATGGGTGCGGGGACACAGTCCCAGTGAGCTTCTTGCATGTATTTGCAAGCTCATGAGCCTAGTTGAGTATTTCTGGCTTTTCATTCTACATATGAAAATTTTTCTTGGGGTTGTTCACCTTAAGAGTAATGAGGGAAATCCAGACGTGGATCCCTTGCTCACATGCCTAGACGGATCAGCTGCACCTCACTGATGATATCCAAGAAGGTCGAAACGTTTGTCTGGGGTTAGCTGTTTCCTTTGTTCAGAGAGGACTTGTCTGGCATTTTGTGGCTGAACTATCCTTTGGCAGTTCCGGTATGATATTCTTCAGAAGATTTCCTCTCTGTGTTTGGAACTGGTGAGCTAAAAGAAATTGCACCCTGGGCTCGAGGACACACTCACAGTAAGCTTCTTGTATGATTTGCTAGCTCATGAGCCTAGTTGAGCATCTCTGGCTTTTCTTTCTACATATGCAAATTGCTCTTGGGGTTGTTCACCCTAAGAGTAATGAGGGGAATCCAGACATGGACTCCTTACTCACAGTGCCTCGAGTGATCAGCTGCTTCTCACCGATGAGCCAAAAAGGCCGAAATGTACGTCTGGGCATAGCTGTTTTCTTTGTTCAGGGAGGATTTGTTTGGTATTTTGTGGCTGGACTGTTATTTGGCAGGATCAGTATGATATGCTTCAGAAGATTTCGTCTCTGTGTGTGGCACTGGTGAGCTAAAAAAGATTGCACTCTGGGCGTGAGGACACAGTCCCATTGAGCTTCTTTCAGCCCAAGAAAGCCAAAACATATATTTGGGACAGCTGTTTCTGTTGTTCAGAAATGCTTTGTCTGGCAATTTGTGGCTGGACTGTCATTTGGTAGGATCAGTATGAAATGCTTCAGTATATTTCCTCTCTGTGTATGGCACTGGTGAGCTAAAAGAGATTGCAGCCTAGGTGCGAGGACACAGTCCCAGTGAGCTTCTTGCATGTATTTACTAGCTTGTAAGACTAGTTGAGCATCTCTGGCTTTTCTTTCTACATAGGCAAATTGCTTTTGGGGTTGGTCACCCTAAGAGTAATGAGGGGAATCCAGATGTGGACCCCTTGCTGACAGTGCCTAGAAGAATCAGTTGCATTTCACTGACGAGGCACAAGAAGACCGAAACGTGCGTCCGGTTTTAGCAGTTTCCCTTGTTTACAGAGGACTTGCCTGGCATCTCATGGCTGGTCTGTAATTTGGCAGGACCAGTATTATATGCATCAGATGATTTCCTCTCTGTGTATTGCACTGGTGAGCTAAAAGAGTATCACAGTGCCTGTGATTCCTGTCAGTCTCAGCTATGACAGATACTGATTTGCTGTGTTGGTTTGGCCCGCTCCCTGGTGACCTTTTAATACCTGGCAAGGAAACTGTCAGGCGCCCTTTCGTGGTGTTTCTGTGCCAGTTACTGTGCTGTGTTCCTGTGTTCCGGATTCCTGTGTACCGACTTGGTTTGTCTTGACTATTCTCCTGTGTTCCTGCTCATGTATGACCTGGCTCGTCTAACTACCTCCTCTGGATCCTGACCCGGTTTGGCTGACGTTCCTGCTTGTGTACGACCCGGCTTGTATGACTACCTTCTACGTGCTCCGACCCGGCCTGGCTGACTTCCCGCTCCGAAGAACGACTCCGGCTTTCTGCAGTGACCTGTGTTCCAGTTGTCGCCGCCGCGACATTTCTATCTGCTGTTCCAGCTTTTGGTGTGACTGCCTTGCCTGGTGTACTCTGATCAGTGCAGTGCATTTTCCGTTGCAGAGTTGTGTGTACACGCGCCTCCCTCAGACTGCAGAGCCTTGCTATACCGCTGAAAAGCCTTGAGTAAATGTGCTAATTAACCCTAGCAGTGCCGCTGGGTTCCACTCTATCGCTAATCCTGTAAGAGTCTCTTTCTCAGTGAATACTACTGCTGAGCTGGCCGCTCTTCGTCGGCAGCTCCACACATCCTTGCAGAGTGTTTACATCCGTTTGGGCCGGTTGGGCGCCTGAGACTCTCTCTCTTGTTCAGTGAGCGATTCCGCTTTACCGAGTGATGGCTGGCACAGGCATCAGCATTCGTATTCCGGTAGTCACGCCCATGGGGGCTGTCGGCTCTAGCGTGTGCTATCCCGTTACCCGGTTTAGTCTGAGGATGCTTGGCAGCTATCGCATTGAAGGCCGGTTCCAATCACGCCCGAGGGGGCTACGGGGACTCTTGTGCTTCTTACTGAACACCGTGGCGGGGCAGTCCAGTAACCAGCCGGTGATAGTCTTGGTCTCCAGCATCAGCCTTATAACACCCAGGGCGTTCCAAACATTCACATCTGAGACTGACTGTTATCAAGGACTTAACCCCTGAGGGGTATACGCTATTCTATTTCTGTGCAATTGTACTTATAAGTCATTTGTGCATTTACCATTATATCTATATATTATCTGTATATATTTACCACCACTAGAGGTCGTGTTATTGCCTTATCTTATTTTAATAAAACTGTGTTCTTATTCACCCAATGGTCTGAGTGTCTTAAAAAACCGTGACAGTACGAAAGGGCCATGACCTCAGACGGTAAGGGTGAAAGCCAAACACAGAACATCCATTGGAGAATGGATGTCCATGAGCAGCGCATGGACCAATTGGCACTGGCTTTGCAGACGTTACTCGAACGTACAGTACATTTGGACAAGCCTAGTCCTAATCCGGTGGTCACCCCAGTCCTGACACCGGATAATCAGTCCATAGTCCCATCAGCCGGTTCGAAAGGGCTAACGGCATCTGCACCGTTACCGTTAAGGATGATGGCGAGCCTTCCCTTTGCAGGGGATTTATTAATCAATTAGAGATATTTTTGGAGTTGGCACCCCAGGCATTTCCTAACGACCGTAGCAGGGTCAGTCTTATGATATCTCTATTGACTGGCAAGGCATTGGCATGGGCGAATCCGTTGTGGGAGAATGCCAGACCCTGCACTCTGAACTTTAGAGAATTTGTCAGAAAGTTCAGACGAGTGTTTGAGGTTCCTGGCAGGGCTGCCTCTGCTGCCAAAAGGCTGATGGAAATTCAGCAGGGTGAACGCACACTGGGCGATTATGCTATTGAATTCATGACCTTGGCAGAAGAGGTGGGCTGGAACGAGGAGGCCTTACTATCTGCCTTTACTCAGGGTCTCTCCGAGCAAATTAAGGACGAGATAGCAGCTTACGATGTACCCAGTGATCTGGATGAATATATCGATTATGTCTTACTTATAGACTCTCGCATCCGAGAGAGACAGTTGGCTAAAAGGGCTAAAGTAAAAAACTATGGCCAGACCAGCTTCCTTAACCCACCCACACCACCCGTTCTTCCTGAGCGACCAACCGAGAATCCTGATCCTATGCAATTGGTGTTCACTAGGCTCTCTAAAGAGGAAAGATTATATCTTAGGAGGTAAGCCTTTATTGTGGCAAAGCAGGGCATCTGTTGCGTAATTGCCCAGTTCGGCCGGGAAACGAACGCACCTAGGGTACCTTGGGGGACAGGCCCTAGGTGGTGTAGAACAGTCTCTAGATTCTAGCACCACTAAACCCACTATTCAGGTGGTCTTCGCTTGGGCGGACAAGGTTATCAAGGTCCTCGCATTGGTGGACTCCGGGGCAGCAGGCTATTTCATGGACCGGTCTTTTGCCAACCTGCATGGCATTCCTTTATGTAAAAAGGACTCTCCGATTGCTATTGAGGCCATCGATGGCAGACCCCTGGAGCCGGCATTTATTACGCTTGAAACTATTCCAGTGACAATGACAGTGGGGGCTTGCCACAAGGAACAGATACGTTTTCAAATCATTCGTTCCCCGCACCATTCAGTTATTTTGGGGTTCCCATGGCTACAGGTACATAATCCCCAATTTGACTGGCAGAGATGTGAGGTTAACTCCTGGTCAGAATACTGTGATAAGAACTGTCTCTCCTTACCCGTCAAGATTATGTGTACCTCTCCGACTGTGCCAGCTGAATACGAACAATTCAGTGACGTGTTCAGTAAGGGAGAGGCCAGCGCATTGCCCGAGCACAGGGCGTACGATTGCGCCATTGATTTGCCTCCTGGTGCGGTGCCTCCCAGGGGGCGCACTTACCCACTGTCCTGTGAAGAGAATAAAGCTATGGAGGATTATATTGCTGATGCCCTGGAGAGGGGCATCATTCGGAAATCTACTTCTCCGGCAGGTGCCGGATTTTTCTTTGTGAAAAAGAAAAGTGGTGAACTTAAGCCATGCATTGACTATCGTGGGCTGAACAAGCTTATGCCTAAGAATGCCTATCCGATTCCACTTGTTACCGAATTGTTTGACAGATTGAAGGGCTCGTCGATCTTTACTAAACTTGACTTGCGAGCCGCCTATAATCTGGTCAGAATTAAAGAAGGTGACGAGTGGAAAACGGCGTTTAACACCAGAACAGGGCATTACGAATATCTGGTGATGCCATTTGGCTTATGCAATGCGCCTGCAGTATTTCAGGAGTTTATTAATGACATCCTACGAGACCTACTACAGTCCTGTGTAGTCGTATATCTTGATGATATATTAATTCACTCTGCCAACCTCTCACAACATATCAAAGATGTTTCTGAAGTCCTGCTCCGACTCCGCAAGCACAGGTTATTTTGTAAGATGGAGAAATGCGAATTCCATACATCTCAAGTGCCATTCCTGGGTTTCGTTATTTCTAATAATGGCATTGCCATGGATCAGGAGAAGTTGGCAGCAGTTCTGCATTGGCCTCGTCCTAAAGGGTTAAAGGCCATTCAAAGATTCTTAGGTTTTGCGAACTATTATAGGAAGTTCATCCAGAACTTTTCCACGATTGTCAAACCATTATCAGATTTGACTCATAAGGGCGCTTCTCCCTCTCTGTGGTCCGAGGCGGCGGAGACCGCATTTGTTACCCTGAAATCTGCCTTTGCATCTGCTCCGGTGCTGTCCCACCCTAATCCCTCTCTGCCCTTCACGTTGGAGGTTGACGCTTCTGAGGTTGGGGTTGGAGCAGTACTCTCCCAACGTCCTGTGGGAGGTGGCGCCTTGAGGCCTTGCGGTTTCTTCTCAAAAAAATTATGCAGTGCGCAGAGCCATTATGAGATTGGGGACAGGGAGCTGTTGGCCATAATTCTAGCTCTGAAGGAGTGGCGTCACCTTTTGGAGGGTACTCGGACCCCAGTACTAATTCTTACGGATCATAAGAATTTAACTTATCTCTCCGAAGCCAAAAGACTGTCTTCTCGACAAGCTAGATGGGCACTTTTTTTGTCACGATTTAATTTCCTAGTGTCTTATCTTCCTGGCTCAAAAAATATTAAAGCCGATGCGTTGTCTCGTCAGTTCGCTTCTGACACTGAGTGGGAGGAGGAACCTGTTCCCATCATTCAGCCAGATCGCATTCTGGCCACTATCCGTACCACCATTACCTCGCCTCTGGGGGACGAGATATTGGCATCACAATCGAGGGCACCCCCTGAGACCCCTGTGGGGAAATGTTTTGTAGATGTGCCATTCCATGTCCGTTTGTTTGAAACTTAGCACGCTTCTAAAGCAGCTGGGCATATTGGTAGGGACCAACTAGTCTGGTCTCTGTCGCAATTATTTTGGTGGCCTACCTTGAGAGCCGATTGTGCCGCTTTTACTGCAGCCTGTACCACCTGTGCCCGTGCTAAGACCCCTAGGCATCTCCCTGTGGGCTTATTGCAACCTGTGCCCAACAGAGACCGTCCATGGTCTAATATTTCTATCGACTTTTTGGGAGAATTACCAGCGTCTAGGGGATTTACGTTCATTCTTATGGTGGTCGATAGATTCTCTAAAATGGCACATTTTGTGCCTCTGGCTGGCCTTCCATCGGCTCAGGAATTGTCTGTAGTCTTTTCTAGGGAGGTATTCCGCCTGCACGGAGTACCCAGAGTGATTGTATCCGACCGAGGGAGCCAGTTCGTTTCTAGGTTTTGGAGGGCATTCTGTGGCCAGGTGGGCATTCAATTGTCATTTTCCTCCGCTTACCATCCCCAAACGAATGGGGCCGCTGAACGTGCCAATCAGGGACTGGAGCAGTTCCTGCGTTGCTTTGTCACTGATCATCATGACAATTGGGCTGACCTGTTGCCATGGGCTGAGTTTGCCAGAAACTGTGCGGTTAATTCATCGTCCGGGAGCTCTCCGTTTCTCGTTAATTATGGGTTTCAGCCTTGTCTGCTCCCGAACTCCTTTCAGGCGCAGCAGATCCCTGCTCTGGATGAGCATTTGGCACAGCTTCGTTCCACTTGGTCACAGGTCCAGAGGTCCCTCAGTCAGTCATTTCGGCGTCAGCAGAGGCACGCTAATCGCAGACGTCTGCCAGCGGTCTCCTTTCAAGTTGGGGACAGGGTATGGCTGTCATCCAGAAACCTGAATTTACAATTACCATCTAACAAACTGGCTCCCCGGTTTATCGGTCCATTTAAGATTATCCGCAAGATTAATCCGGTTTCTTATGCTTTGGAGCTTCCACCCTCAATGCACATTCACAATGTGTTCCATGTGTCGCTCCTGAAACCCTTGGTGTGTAATCGCTATACTACTACGCCAGTGATTCCTGGGCCGGTGGACGTCCAGGGCCAAGAAGAATATGAGGTGCAGAGCATTATTGATTCTAGGAGATTTAGAGGAAAGCTGCAATACTTGGTTCATTGGAAGGGCTATGGTCCTGAGGAACGTTCTTGGGTTGATCAAGGGGACCTCCACGCACCCAGATTATTACGCAGCTTTCACTCTAAATACCCTTCTAGACCCAGACCTCGAGCAGGGAGAGGGGGTCTTTGAGAGGGGGGTACTATCACAGTGCCTGTGATTCCTGTCAGTCTCAGCTATGACAGATACTGATTTGCTGTGTTGGTTTGGCCCGCTCCCTGGTGACCTTTTTATACCTGGCTAGCAAACTGTCAGGCGCCCTTTCGTGGTGTTTCTGTGCCAGTTACTGTGCTGTATTCCTGTGTTCCGGATTCCTGTGTACCGACTTGGCTTGTCTTGACTATTCTCCTGTGTTCCTGCTCGTGTATGACCCGGCTCGTCTGACTACCTCCTCTGGATCCTGACCCGGTTTGGCTGACGTTCCTGCTTGTGTACGATCCCTGCTCTGGATGAGCATTTGGCACAGCTTCGTTCCACTTGGTCACAGGTCCAGAGGTCCCTCAGTCAGTCATTTCGGCGTCAGCAGAGGCACGCTAATCGCAGACGTCTGCCAGCGGTCTCCTTTCAAGTTGGGGACAGGGTATGGCTGTCATCCAGAAACCTGAATTTACAATTACCATCTAACAAACTGGCTCCCCGGTTTATCGGTCCATTTAAGATTATCCGCAAGATTAATCCGGTTTCTTATGCTTTGGAGCTTCCACCCTCAATGCACATTCACAATGTGTTCCATGTGTCGCTCCTGAAACCCTTGGTGTGTAATCGCTATACTACTACGCCAGTGATTCCTGGGCCGGTGGACGTCCAGGGCCAAGAAGAATATGAGGTGCAGAGCATTATTGATTCTAGGAGATTTAGAGGAAAGCTGCAATACTTGGTTCATTGGAAGGGCTATGGTCCTGAGGAACGTTCTTGGGTTGATCAAGGGGACCTCCACGCACCCAGATTATTACGCAGCTTTCACTCTAAATACCCTTCTAGACCCAGACCTCGAGCAGGGAGAGGGGGTCTTTGAGAGGGGGGTACTATCACAGTGCCTGTGATTCCTGTCAGTCTCAGCTATGACAGATACTGATTTGCTGTGTTGGTTTGGCCCGCTCCCTGGTGACCTTTTTATACCTGGCTAGCAAACTGTCAGGCGCCCTTTCGTGGTGTTTCTGTGCCAGTTACTGTGCTGTATTCCTGTGTTCCGGATTCCTGTGTACCGACTTGGCTTGTCTTGACTATTCTCCTGTGTTCCTGCTCGTGTATGACCCGGCTCGTCTGACTACCTCCTCTGGATCCTGACCCGGTTTGGCTGACGTTCCTGCTTGTGTACGATCCCTGCTCTGGATGAGCATTTGGCACAGCTTCGTTCCACTTGGTCACAGGTCCAGAGGTCCCTCAGTCAGTCATTTCGGCGTCAGCAGAGGCACGCTAATCGCAGACGTCTGCCAGCGGTCTCCTTTCAAGTTGGGGACAGGGTATGGCTGTCATCCAGAAACCTGAATTTACAATTACCATCTAACAAACTGGCTCCCCGGTTTATCGGTCCATTTAAGATTATCCGCAAGATTAATACGGTTTCTTATGCTTTGGAGCTTCCACCCTCAATGCACATTCACAATGTGTTCCATGTGTCGCTCCTGAAACCCTTGGTGTGTAATCGCTATACTACTACGCCAGTGATTCCTGGGCCGGTGGACGTTCAGGGCCAAGAAGAATATGAGGTGCAGAGCATTATTGATTCTAGGAGATTTAGAGGAAAGCTGCAATACTTGGTTCATTGGAAGGGCTATGGTCCTGAGGAACGTTCTTGGGTTGATCAAGGTGACCTCCACGCACCCAGATTATTACGCAGCTTTCACTCTAAATACCCTTCTAGACCCAGACCTCGAGCAGGGAGAGGGGGTCTTTGAGAGGGGGGTACTATCACAATGCCTGTGATTCCTGTCAGTCTCAGCTATGACAGATACTGATTTGCTGTGTTGGTTTGGCCCACTCCCTGGTGACCTTTTTATACCTGGCTAGCAAACTGTCAGGCGCCCTTTCGTGGTGTTTCTATGCCAGTTACTGTGCTGTGTTCCTGTGTTCCGGATTCCTGTGTACCGACTTGGCTTGTCTTGACTATTCTCCTGTGTTCCTGCTCGTGTATGACCCGGCTCGTCTGACTACCTTCTCTGGATCCTGACCCGGATTGGCTGACGTTCCTGCTTGTGTACGACCCGGCTTGTATGACTACCTTCGACGTGCTCCGACCCGGCCTGGCTGACTTCCCGCTCCGAAGAACGACTCCGGCTTTCTGCAGTGACCTGTGTTCCAGTTGTCGCCCCCCGCGACATTTCTATCTGCTGTTCCAGCTTTTGGTGTGACTGCCTTGCCTGGTGTACTCCGATCAGTGCAGTGCATTTTCCGTTGCAGAGTTGTGCGTACACGCGCCTCCCTCAGACTGCAGAGCCTTGCTATACCGCTGAAAAGCCTCGAGTAAATGTGCTAATTAACCCTAGCAGTGCCGCTGGGTTCCACTCTATTGCTAATCCTTTAAGAGTCTCTTTCTCAGTGAATACTACTGCTGAGCTGGCCGCTCTTCGTCGGCAGCTCCACACATCCTTGCAGAGTGTTTACATCCGTTTGGGCCGGTTGGGCGCCTGAGACTCTCTCTCTTGTTCAGTGAGCGATTCTGCTTTACCGAGTGATGGCAGGCACAGGCATCAGCATTCGTACTCCGGTAATCACGCCCGTGGGGGCTGTCGGCTCTAGCGTGTGCTATCCCATTACCAGGTTTAGTCTGAGGAGGCTTGGCAGCTATCGCATTGAAGGCCGGTTCCAATCACGCCCGTGGGGGCCTTATGCACTTGCACTAGTTGAAGCAGTTCCAGTAGGTACACCCGAGGGGGCTACGGGGACTCTTGTGCTTCTTACTGAACACCGTGGCGGGGCAGTCCAGTATCCAGCCGGTGATAGTCTTGGTCTCCAGCATCAGCCTTATAACACCCAGGGCGTTCCAAACATTCACATCTGAGACTGACTGTTATCAAGGACTTAACCCCTGAGGGGTATACGCTATTCTATTTCTGTGTAATTGTACTTATAAGTCATTTGTGCATTTACCATTATATCTATATATTATCTGTATATATTTACCACCACTAGAGGGCGTGTTATTGCCTTATCTTATTTTAATAAAACTGTGTTCTTATTCACCCAATGGTCTGAGTGTCTTAGAAAACCGTGACAAAGAGATTGCACCATGGGCGTGACGACACAGTCCCAGTGAGCTTCTTGCATGTATTTGCTAGCTCATGAGCCTAGTTGAGCATCTCTGGCATTTCTTTCTACATATGCAAATTTCTCTTAGGGTTGGTCACCGTAAGAGTAATGAGGGGAATCCAGACTTGGACCCCTTGCTCACAGTGTCTAGAAGTATAAGCTGCATCTGATGAGCCCCAAGAAGACTTAAATGTATGTTTGGTGTTATCTGTTTCCCTTGTTTAGTCATGACTTGTCTAGCATTTTGTGCTGGACTATCATTTGATAGGGCCAGTATGATATACTTCAGAAGATTTTCTCACTGTGTATGGCACAGGTGAGCTAAAAGCAATTGCATTCTGAGCACGTGAACACAGTTTCAGTGAGCTTCTTGCATGTATTTGCTAACTCATGAGCCTAGCTGAGCATCTCTCTCTTTTATTTCAACATATGCAAATTGCTCTTGGGGTTGGTCACGCTAAGAGTAATAATGGGATTCCAGATGTGGACCCCTTGCTCACAGTGCCTAGAGGAATCAGCAGCACCTCACCGATGAGGCCCAAGATGGCTGAAACGTACGCCTGGGGTTAGCTTTTTCCTTTGTTCAGAGAGGACTTGTTTGGCATTTCGTGGGTGGATTGTCATTTGGTAGGGCCAGTATGATGTGCTTCATAAGATTGCATTTCTGTGTATGGGACTGGTGAGCTAACAGAGATTGCACCCTGGGCACAAGGACACAGTCCCAGTGAGCTTCTTGCATGTATTTGCTAGCTCATGAGCCTAGTTGAGCATCTATGGCTTTTCTTTTCACTCTGATCAACCAAGGAACGCTCCTCAGGGCTATAGCCCTTCCAGTGTACCAAATATTGCAATTTTCCTCTAAATGTACGTGAATGAATAATACTTTGGACTTCGTACTCCTCCTTACCCTGAACTTTCACAGGACTGGGGACCGCAGGAGTGGTAGTGTAACAGTTGCATATCAGAGATTGCAGAAGGGATACATGGAAGACATTGTGAATCCGCACAGATGCTGGGAGATCCAGAGCGTACGAAACAGGGTTAATTTTGCGGACCACCTTAAAGGGCCAATGAACCGGGGAGCCAACTTATTATATAGAACTTGCAAATTGAGGTTTCTGGAGGATAGCCATACCCTATCCCCAACCTGGATATCCGTAACCGTGGCGCTGATAACGCTGGTACGAATTACTGAGGGCCCGCTGAACCTGTGCCCAGGTGGAGCGGAGTTGCTCGATATGCTCATCCAAAGCTGGAATCTGCTGCATCTGGAATGAGACCGGGAGCAAGCATAGCTGAAACCAGTAGTTGATGAGAAACGGGGAGCTCCCAGACAATGAATTAACTGCACAGTTCCTGGTGAACTCTGCCCATGGCAACAGGTCGGCCCAATTATCATGACGATCGAACTTGAAACAGTGTAAGAATTGTTCCAATCCGCTCAGCGGCTCCATTGGTCTGGGGATGGTAGGCAGATGAAAAGGACAGCTGTATGCCCATCTAGTTACATAATGCTCTCAAAATCTGGACACATTTTGGCTCCCACGGTCTGACACCAACACCCTGGGTACCCCATGCAACCGTAACACCTCTCTGGCAAATACGATAGCCAACTCCTGGGCCGAGGGAAGACCAGGAAGAGGTACAAAGTGGGCCATTTTGGAAAATCTATCGACCACCATCAGGATAAAAGAGTAGCACCTAGACACTTGCAACTCCCCCAGAAAATCAATAGAAACATTGGACCAAGGACGCTTACCATTAGGTACTGGCTGAAGTAAACCAACTGGGAGGTGTCTAGGTGACTTGGCCCGGGCACATGTAGTGCAAGCTGCAGTGAATGCGGTGCAGTCAGCTCGTAGGGAAGGCCACCAAAAGAATTGTGAAATAGACCAAATCAATTGATCCCTCCCAATGTGCCCAGCTGCCCATGATGCGTGGTATGTCTCGAGTAAACGGATACGGAATGGCTCAGCTACAAAGCACTTGCCCACAGGGGTGTCAGGAGGAGCCGTATCCTGGGTAGCAAGAATCTCCTCCCCCAGAGGTGAAGTGATACTTTTAAGTAATGTAGCCAAAATGCGATCAGGCTGAATGATGGGTACAGGAACCTCATCTTTATCTATCTCTGGACGAAACTGCCTGGACAGGGCATCTGCCCTAACATTCTTGGAACCAGACAAGTAACATACAATGAAATTAAAGTGGGACAGAAATAAGGCCCATCTGGATTGTCGTGATGACAACCTCTTAGCCTCCGAAAGGTATGTCAGGTTTTTGTGGTCAGTCAGGATTAATACCCGGGGTCCTAGTACCTTCCAGTAAGTGACGCCATTCTTTAAGAGTGAGGATAATAGCCAGGAGTTCTCTGTCCCCAATCTCATAATGGCTCTGGGCACTAGACAGCTTTTTGGAGAAGAACCCACATGGTCTTAGCACACTCCCAGAGGCCAGACGTTGTGACAACACTGCCCCTACCGCAGTCTCAGAGGCATCAACCTGTAGAGTAAATGGAAGAGAAGGGTTAGGGTGAGATAGCACAGGAGCGGATGCAAAAGCTGACTTGAGTGTAGTGACAGCTCGATATGCTGCTTCAGACCTTTGGGAGGGGTTGGCACCCTTATGCGTAAGGTCAGACAATGGCTTAACGATCGTGGAAAAATCTTGAATAAAAGCAAGCCAGCAGTCCATGGTTGTCAGTCTCTTTGGGCCCAGAAATATCCACAGTCTCTGGGGTTCTTGGGAAAACAGTTCCTTGTTTAACAGTCTCAGGTAGAGGCCATACCCTATTCCAGGGCTAGGCTCATAGTCTGTGGTCAGGAAGCTGGCCTTCAGACCCCACCAGGAGCCAGGGGTTCCTGTGACACATATCATACAGGTCCTGCCAAAATGACAGTCCAGCCACACCACAAAATGACACACAATTCTTCTCTGAACAAATTAAGCAGCTAACCCCAGATGTACATTTTGGTCTTTTTAGGCCTCATCAGTGAGGTGCAGCTGAACCTTATAGGCACTTGTGAGCAAGTGGTCCACGTCTGTATTCCTCCATTTCCCTTAGGGTGACTAACCCAAAGAGCAATTTGCATAGAAGTAGAAGAAGTCAGAGATGCTCAACTAGACTCATGAGCCTGCATGGGTATGCAAAAGCTCATTGGGACTGTGTCCTCGTGTCCAGGGTGCAATCTCTTTTAGCTCACAAATGACATACACAGAGAAGAAATATTCTGAAGCATATCATACAGGTCCTGCCAAAATGACAGTCCAGCCACGAAACACCAGACAATTCTTCCATGAATAATGGCAGCAACTAACACCAGACATAAGTTTCAGCCTTTTTGAGCCTTGCCAGTAAGGTACAGCTGATTCCTATATGCATTTGTGAGCAAGGGGTCCAGGTCTGGATTCCCCCATTACCCTTAGGGTGACTAACCCCAAGAGCAATTTGCATAGAAGGAGAAGAAGTCAGAGATGCTCAACTAGACTCATGAGCCAGCAAGGCTATGCAAAAGCTCACTGGGATTGGGTTCTCGCACCCAGGGTGCAATCTCTTGTAGTTCACAAATGCCATACACAAAGAACAAATATTCTGAAGCATATCATACAGGTCTTGCCAAAATGAAAGTCCAGCCACAAAACACCAGACAATTCTTCTCTGAATAAGAGAAGCAGCTATTCCCAGATGTACGCATCACCCTTTTAATGTCTCATCAGTGAGGTGCCGTTGATACCAGAAGGTGCTTGTGAGCAAGGGGTCAACCTCATTATTGCCCCATTACCCTTAAGGTGACTAACCCCAAGAGCAATTTGCATAGAAGTAAAAGTCAGAGATGCTCAACTAGACTCATGAGCCTGCAATGGTATGCAAAAGCTCACTAGGATTGTGTCCTCGCGCCCAGAATGCAACCTCTTTAAGCTCACAAATGCAATACACAGAAAAAGAAATATTCTGAAGCATATCATACAGGTCCTGCCAAAATGACAGTACAGCCACGAAATGCCAGACAATTCTTCTCTGAACAAAAGTAGCAGCTAAATCCCGATGTTATTGATTAGCCCGAGGTGCTGTGCAGACTTTTGCTGTGCATCCCGTGCTTCCCGGTCGTTCGCTGTGTCCATAAAGTTGCTCCAGTGCATTTCCTGGGGCCGGGTCAGCCTTCAACCCCCCTCACCATTGAAGGATCGGGGGGTCCTTTAGCTTCTCCTCCTCCCCCCAAAGGGAGAGAAGGGTCTTCGCTCTGGGGTTTTAAACCCAGGACCTTTTTCTTCAACTCCCTCCGGGGAGAGGAGCATCCAAGTCTTTCAGGGGGGTGGAGGCCCAAGGGCAACCCCCCCCCCCCAGAACAAAGCTCGAGTCTTCCGACCCGGCCCCACTGCGGCAATTTTCAGTGTTTTTAAGTGCTTAGTGTCTGTGGGCAAAGTGCTATCCAAAATAAATCCCGATGTACGTTTCGGCCTTTTTGGGCCTTGTCGGTGAGGTGCAGCTGATCCCTATAGCACTTGTGAGCAAGGTGTCCACGTCTGGATTCCCCCATTGCCCTTAGGGTGACTAACCCCAAGAGCAATTTGCATATTATTCAGGTCCTGCCAAAATGACAGTCAAGCCACAAAACGCCAGACAATTCTTCTCTGAATAAAGGAAGCAGCTAAAACCAGACGTACGTTTTGGTCTTTTTGGGCCTCATCGGTGAGGTGCAGCTGATCCCTCTAGGCACTTGTGAGGAAAGGGTTCACGCCTGGGTTCCCCCATTACCCTTAGGGTAACTAACCCCAAGAGCTATTTGCATAGAAGTAGAAGAAGGCAGAGATGCTCAACTAGACTTATGACCCTGCAAAGGTATGCAAAAGCTCACTGGGACTGTGTCCTCGCGCCCAGGGTGCAAACTCTTTTAGCTCACAAATGCCATACACAGAGAAAAAATATTCTGAAGCATATCATACAGGACCAGCCTAAATAACAGCCCAACTACGAAATGCCAGACAATTCTTATCTGACCAAGGGAAGCAGCTAAACCCAGACGTATGTTTTGGACTTCTTGGGCCTCGTTAGTGAGGTGCAGCTGAGCACTGTAGGCACTTGTGAGCAAGGGGTCCACGTCAGGATTCCCACATTACCCTTAGGGTGACTAACCCCAAAAGCAATTTGCATAAAAGTAGAAGAAGTCAGAGATGCTCAACTAGACTCATGAACCTGCAAGAGTATGCAAAATCTCACTGATAGTGTGTCCTCGTGCCCCAGGTGCAATCTCTTTTAGCTCACAAATGTAACATACAGAGATGAAATAGTCTGAAGCATATCATACAGACCCTGCCAAAATGGCAGTCCTGCCTCAAAATGCCAGACAATTCTTCTATTAACAAGGAAAGCACCTAACACCAAACATACATTTCATCAGTGAGGTGCAGCTGATCCCCCTAGGCACTTGTGAGCAAGGGGTCCACGTCTGGATTCCCCCATTACCTTTAGGGTGACTAACCCCAAGAACAATTTGCGTAGAAGAAGTCCGAGATGCTCAACTAGACTCATGAGTCTGCAAGGGTATGCAAAAGCTCACGGGGACTGTGTCGTCGTGCCCAGGGTACAATCTCTTTTAGCTCACAAATGCCATACTCATATTCTGAAGCATATCATACAGGTCCTGGCAAAATAACAGTCCAATCACGAAATGCCAGACAATTCTTATCTGAATAAGGGAAGCAGCTAACCCAAGACGTACGTTTCGGCCTTTTTGGGCCTCGTCGGTGAGGTGCAGCTGATCCCTCTAGGCACTTGTGAGCAAGGTGTCCACGTCTGGATTCCCCAATTACCCTTAGGTGACAAACCCCAAGAGCAATTTGCATTGAAGTAGAAGAAGTCAGAGATGCTCAACTAGACTCATGAGCCTGCAAGCATATGCAAAAGCTCACTGGGACTTTGTCCTCTTGCCCAGGGTGTAATCTCTCTTAGCTCACAAATGCCATACACAGAGAAGAAATATTCTGAAGCATAACATACTGGTCCTGCCAAAATGACAGTCCACTCACGAAATGGCAGACAATTTTTCTCTGAACAAGGGAAGCACCTAACCCCAGACGTACGTTTCGGCCTATTCCGGTCTCGTAAGTGAGATGCAGCTGACCCCGCTATGCACTTGTGACAAGGGGTGCACGTTTGGATTCCACCATTACCTTTAGGCTGACTAACCACAAGAGCAATTTGCATAGAAGTAGAAGAAGTCAGAGATGCTCAACTATACTCATGAGCCTTTAAGGGTATGCAATAGCTCACAGGGAATGTGTCCTCACGCGCAGAGCGCAATCTCTTTTAGCTCACAAATGCCACACACAGAGAAGAAATACTCTGAGGCACATCATACAGGTCCTGCCAAAATGAAAGTCTAGCCTCAAAAAGCCAGACAATTCTTCTCTGAAGAAGGGAAGCAACTAACTCCAGACGTACGTTTCGGCCGTTTTGGGCCTCGTCGGTGAGGTGCAGCTGATCCCTCTAGGCACTTGTGATCAAGGGGTCCACGTCTGGATTCCCCCATTACCCTTAGGTGACAAACCCCAAGTACAATTTGTATAGAAGTAGAAGAAGTCAGAGATGCTCAACTAGTCTCATGAGTCTGCAAGGGTATGCAAAAGCTCTCTGGGACTATGTCCTCACACCCAGAATGCAATTTCTTTTAGCTCACAAATGCACTTCACAGCGAAGAAAAATTCTGAAGCATATTATTCAAGTCCTGCCAAGAAGAATGTCCAACCACAACTCGCCTGATAATTCTTCTTTAAATAAGGGAAGCAAATAACCCCAAACAAATGTTTTTGCCTTCTTGGTGCAGCTGATCAATCTAAGCACTTGTGAGCAAGGGGTCCACGTCTGGATTCCCCCATTACCCATAGGGTGACTAACCCCAAAAGCAATTTGCATAGAAGTAGAAGAAGGCAGAGATGCTCAACTAGACTCATGAGCCTGCAATGGAATGCAAAAGCTCACTGGGACTGTGTCCTCGCGCCCAGGGTGCAAACTCTTTTAGCTCACAAACGCCATACACAGAGAAGAAATATTCTGAAGCATATCATACAGGACCAGCCTAAATAACAGTCCAACTACGAAATGCCAGACAACTCTTATCTGACCAAGGGAAGCAGCTAACCCCAGACGTACGTTTTGGACTTCTTGGGCCTCGTTAGTGAGGTGCAGCTGATCCCTGTAGGCACTTGTGAGCAAGGGGTCCACGTCAGGATTCCCACATTACCTTTAGGGTGACTAACCCCAAAAGCAATTTGCATAAAAGTAGAAGAAGTCAGAGATGCTCTACTAGTCTCATGAGCCTGCAATGGCATGCAAAAACTCACTGGGACTGTGCCCTCACGCATAGGGTGCAATCTCTTTTAGCTCACAAATGCCATACACAAAGAAGAAATTTCCTGAAGCATGTCATACAGGTCCTACCAAAATTACAGTCCAGCCACAAAATGACAGACAACTCTTCTCTAAACAAATTAAGCGGCTTACCCCAGACATACGCTTCAACCCTTTTGGGCCTTGCCAGTAAGATGAGGCAGATCCCTCTAGGGCACTTGTGAGCAAGGGGTCCACATCTGGATTCCCCCATTACCCTTAGGGTCACTAACCCAAAGAGCAATTTGCATAGAAGTAGAAGAAGTCAGAGATGCTCAACTAGACTTATGAGCCTGCAAGGGAATGGAAAAGCTCACTGGGACTGTGTCCTCGCACCCAGGGTGCAAACTCTTTTAGCTCACAAATGCCATACACAGAGAAGAAATATTCTGAAGCATAACATACTGGTCCTGCCAAAATGACAGTCCAGTTACGAAATGGCAAACAATTATTCTCTGAACAAGGGAAGCAACTAACCCCAGACGTAGATTTCGGCCGTTTTGGGCCTTGTCGGTGACGAGCAGCTGATCCATCTAGGCACTTGTGAGCAAGGGGTCCTAGTCTGGATTCCCGCCATTACCCTTAAGTGACAAACCCCAAGTGTAATTTGTATAGAAGTAGAAGAAATCAGAGATGCTCAACTAGTCTCATGAGCATGCAAATGTATACAAAAGATCACTGGGGCAGTGTCCTCAAACCCAGGGTGCAATGTCTTTTAGCTCACAATTATCATACACAGAGAATAAATATTCTGAAGCATATTTTAAAGATCATGCCAAAAAGAAAGTCCAGCCACAACATGCCTGACAATTCTTCTCTGAACAAGGAAAGCAGCTAACCCAAAACATATATTTTAGCCTTTTTGGACCTCATTAGTTAGGTGCAGCTGATCCCTCTAGGCACTTGTGAGCAAGGGGTCCACGTCTGGATTCCCCCATTAACCTTAGGGTGACTACTTAGGCATTGGCCCGCATATGCTTTCGGCCATCATGAGTCTTTACACCAATCCATCAGCACGACTTTTGGTTAACGGCATGCTTTCAGAACCTTTTCCCATATCAAATGGTACTCGGCAGGGATGTCCCTTGTCTCCGTTAATATTCATCGTTACATTGAAACCTCTGCTATGTTGCGTATGAAAATGATCCATTGATACATGGTATTTCCATTGGGGCACGTACATTTAAGGTGAGTGCTTTCGCAGACGATGTCTTATACGATATTACCAAACCTCAAAAGTCTATTCCACCTTTGGTTAATCTTTTTGAAGAATACTGCTATCTATCACAGGCAAAAATTAACTACTCTAAATCTGAGATTCTAAACATATGTTCTCTTCCTCGCACTATTACTTCGTTGAAATGGGAGTTTAATTTGCAATGGGCGGACACAAGGATTAAGTATTTGGGGATCCAACTATCAGCGGACTTGGCTTTGCTACCTGGAGCTGTTTACACCTTTCTTGGATGGGCAGGATCAATGTTGTTGAGATGATGATCTTGCCCAAAATTTTTTTCATTCTCAATGCTCTTGTCACGGTTTTTGAAGACTCTCAGACTTAAGGTTTGGTAAAATTTAACTTTATTAAAAGTTAAAGGCAGTCCCCGTAGGGTAAACATACATAACAATATAACATCAATAGAACATACAAAAGGTTCTACCGGCCTTGCCTAAATACCGGGCAAGGCAACCCAAGTGACAATCTTAATAACAGGCTCTACCGGCCTTGCCTATACCAGGTAAGGCAACCGTGAGATGATAATTCCGGTTCTACCGGCCTTGCAAATACTGGGCAAGGCAGCCCAATGGGATGCTGAATGTAGGCTCTACCGGCCCTGCCAATACCGGGTAAGGCAACCTTTAAGATGGTGAGTTACAAGGTTCTACCGTCCTTACCAATACCGGGCAGGGCAGCCCAAGGAGGTACTGTAGTAGGCTCTACCGGCCCTGCCAATACCGGGTGAGGCAACCTACAGGATGGTAACGTCAAGGTTCTACCGGCCTCACCAATACCGGGCAGGGCAGCCTGAGCAAATAGACCAGCTGTTAGGTGACTAAGACAGCAGAAAGCATAAGCCTAGAGGTCTTACTCAGCAGAAGTCTATAGCCAGGGATAATCAGACAACTGCAAGGAAGTGGACAGCGACTGACCACAGTACTGGATGTTCAGGAGCAAACCAATGTCCGCACGTTGGGACTAATGGTAAATAGCGCCACCAGGTTTAAGGAGTAAACCAGCGTCCGCACGCTGGAACCAACAATGTATATTGCAACCAGGTTTAGTGGCGCAAACCAGCGACCGCACGCTGGAACCAACAATGTATGTCGCAACCAGGTTTAGTGGAGCAAACCAGCGTCCGCACGCTGGAACCAACAATGTATATCGCAACCAGGTTTAGTGGAGCAAACCAGCGACCGCACGCTGGAACCAACAATGTATATCGCAACCAGGTTCAGTGGAGCAAACCAGCGTCCACACGCTGGAACCAACAATGTGTATGCAATAGCGAGGAGAGCAATGTCGCCATAGCGACAGCTGGAGTGCGAGACTCAGGAACTCGTACAGGTTAACCCGCACGGTGCTGGAGCACAGGAACCCCGGAATACAGGCACACCGGAACGCTGGAACACTGGAACACCGGAACGTTATCATACAGGAACGCTGGAACACCAGAACATTAACGTACAGGAACACTGGAACACTGGAACTCCGGAACGTTAATGTACAGGAACACTGGAACACTGGAACACCGGAATGTAGCATACAAGAACACTGGAAACAGGCCCAGAGATCTGACAAGCAGGTCAGGCAGAGTGGAGTCAGAGACACCACGAAAGGGCAACCTGGAAGTGCTCAACCTGGGTTTAAAAAGGCTGTGTGAGGAGGGCTAATGACAGACAGCCAATCATGAATACTCAGCAGGTGATAGACACAGAGCAGCACGAATCACAGGCACCGTGATAGCTCTACCTATCTCTATACTGCAGAATCTTCTCAACTCCCTGCAAATGACTATGTCTGCATTCATTTGGAATCGCAAAACACCCAGGATAAGTCTCTGTCACTTATCCAGAACTCATGCTGTTGACGTACATAGATATTATAAGGCGGCAGCTATTGCTAAATTATTTGACTTCTCCTCTCAACCTCCCAAACTTTGGTCCTCAACCTCAGCCTTTGATGGTATGGATTTCCTCCAAATTTGTTGGAGTTCAAGAGCCGGTAAAACAGCTAGAACATTGGACCATCCCATATTGCGGCATATTCACCATATCTGGACGTGCATTAATGACGCCTTGCAGTTAGCGCCGTTTCCTTCGCCACTATCCTCTATCCTTGGAAACCCAGATTTCCCGGCTGGCCTCCAACACAGAGCTTTCGAATTATGGAAGGAAAGGAAAATTACCACTCTTCAGGACCTTACAGAGGAGTCGAGATTTATTTCCATTCAATCTCTTCAAAGACTTCTACAAATTCCTAAAATCCCGTGGTGGCAATGGTTCCAAGTTAGAAATTGGTACAAATCCTCTCTACCCACTTCTCCTCTTAGATGACTGACCACCTTAGAAACCCTCGTTAACACTCAGCAACCATCTTTACGCCCTCTATCTGTATGCCATTCCCTCATCAGTTTAAAAGTCTCAGACTCTATCCCTTACTACTTGGTAGCGTGGAATGCAGACCTAGAGCAGGAAATCACCATGCCTCAATGGTCTTTGATTATTAAATCTCGACTAAAGAGGGCTCGTGATGTTAAAACCAGGGAACTAAATTTCAAATTACTTTCGCGTTGGTACTATACCCCCACTCGCATCGCACATATCATTTGTAATGAATCAGGATCCTGCTGGAGGTGTTCCCAGAATAAAGGCTCCCTTTTCCATATATGGTGGTTGTGTCTCCACATTACTTCTTTCTGGTCCACGGTGGTGGACCACATCTATCACTCCACCGGGATACATCTTCAACTAGACCCCTTCATATGTTTATTTTCCCGGAGTTATGTACCAAACCTAGAACCCACTCTTCCGAGTGGGAATGTATTCCACTCCTCCTGAATGCCGCAAACTCTTGGAAGAGGACAGAGGAGAAAGGCACTGACCTGGAGATGGGATCCCAAAGGGACCTCCCGACAGGCTAGCGGGTAGATGGCAGAAGGTCTGGAAAAGACTACCCCACTGGTATATAGCTAAAGGGGTATACTGCAGCACCTGTATCAGAGAAGGAATAGTCAGGCAGGCAGGTTTGGCACACAGGACAATCAGGACCACAAGGATCAGGCAGAAGAGTAGTCAGGCAGGCAGGTTCGGTACACAGGTAAGCAGACGTTCTGGACTAAGGCTAGGCACGCTAGGGATGAGCCAGGACACACTGTGAGAGTGCACCGGCTGCTGGGAGGATGCACCAGATATAGACGTCTACAGATGACGTCATCGGCAGGACGCGGACACACTGGAGGAAAAAAAACACAGGCACCCGCAAGGACAGCCAGATGAAGAGGACCCGGACGGCGGGTAGAAGCGCCGCCATGAGACAAGCTGCGAGAGCCTTAACGGAGGTAGGGGCAAGCACCGTGACACTTCCCCCTACCCAGGGAGACCCTCTGGGTATCCTAAGGAGCAGGAAAGGCACGGTAAAAGGCCCAAACCAATGCAGAAGCGTGGACGTTGCGGGCAGCCACCCAGGATCGTTCCTCCGGACCGTATCCCTTCCAGTTCACCAGATGCTGCACCCCGCCCCGGTTACAGCGGGAATCCAGAATACCATCTATGACGTATTCTTCCTGACCGTCTACAAGGACCGGAGCAGGTGGCGGGGGTGCACTGGGTGGACCGCTGGACAGAAGATAGGCCTTTAGTAAAGACACATGAAACACAGGATGGATCCGGTAGGAAACGGGAGACAACCTTTGCACATTTCGATAAGGGCCTATGTAACGTGGACCGAGTTTAACCGAGGGTTGCGCCAGGCGTATGTGCTTGGTGGAGAGCCAAACACGTTGCCCCACATGAAACAAGGATGGAGTGGTACGACGCCGGTCAGCGGCTCTTTTCTGTATCCTCTGTGCCCGTAAAAGAGCTGCTCGAAGAGAACGCCAGTGGTCAACCAAGGAACGTACTCGGACCTCTGCAGCTGGTACTAATGACACTCCAGGGGCAAGCAGGAGGAGGCGTGGGTTGTACCCCAAAGCAGCAAAAAACGGGGAACAACCAAGAGATGAGTGACGAAGGGAATTATAAGACAACTCAGCCCCGGAGAGTAGGGCAGACCAGTTGTTCTGCCGTTGATTGCAATAGGACCTCAGGTAATGCTCTAGGTTCTGGCTCAACCGCTCCATCTGTCCATTGGTCTGTGGATGGTAAGTAGAAGAGAAATGCAGGGTGATACCCAAACGAGAACAAAGGGCCCTCCAAAATCGAGAGACAACCTGAGTACCCCTATCCGATACTATGTGAAGAGGAACCCCATGGTGGCGCACCACTTCGGAGAAAAAGGTCTCAGCTAATTCTGAGGCGGTGGGGAGCTTAGGAAGTGGTATGAAGTGCTTGGAGAATCGGTCAATGACTACTAGAATAGTGGTATTCCCGGAAGATGGAGGCAGGTCCACCATAAAATCCATGGCAAGGTGGGTCCATGGCAAGGCAGGGACCGGAAGGGGATGTAATAGACCGAGAGGCCTGTTCCTGGGTACCTTCATCCGGGCACAGATAGAGCAGGTCCGCACCCAAGTACGGACCTCCGAAAGACAGGTAGGCCACCAAAAATAGCGCATCAGCAGGTCCAAGGAACACTCGATTCCAGGGTGTCCTGCAGACCGGGATTGATGTGCCCATGATAGAACATCAGAACAATATGCTTCTGGTATGAAAAGCCGGTCCGGGGACTGGGGGGAGGATGGGCATCCCGGGGATTGAGCCTGCTGAATGCCCTGTAAAGAACGATGGGACAAGGATGAGGGCAGGATAGGATCGACAGAAGGCGACAGGGGAGGATCTACGTCATGGAGTCTGGACAGGGCGTCGGCCTTGTGGTTCTTCGTACCAGGCAGATACGAAATGGTGTAGTCAAAGCGTACAAAGAACAAGGACCACCGTGCTTGACGGGGCGTCAGACTCTTGGCTGAGGCCAAATAGGCCAGGTAGTGATGATCAGTGAGGACACTAACTGGATGTGCTGCCCCCTCCAGGAGATATCGCCATTCTTCAAGGGCCAGTTTAATGGCAAGCAACTCCCGATTCCCTGTGTCATAATTCCTCTCCGCTGGGGAAAAACGGCGAGAAAAGTAGCAGCAGGGTTGGAGCGAGTTATTAATACCGGTGCTCTGGGATAAGACGGCCCCTGACGCATTCTCGGATGCATCGACCTCGAGCGTAAAGGGCAGAGTGGGATCTGGATATACCAATACAGGTGCCGTAGTAAACGCGTCCTTGAGGGCGTGGAAGGATAGTAGGGCCTCAGGAGGCCAAACAGCCGAATTGGCCCCCTTACAGGTCAGTTGGATGATGGGCCGCATGACATGGGAGAAGTGCCGGATGAACCTCCGGTAATAGTTGGCAAACCCGACGAAACACTGAATGGCTTTAACAGTGTGGGGGACTGGCCATTCTAGAACGGCTCTTACCTTGCCTGGATCCATGGCCAAACCGGAGACAGATATGATATATCCTAGGAAGGCCAAGGAGGATTGCTCGAAATCACACTTCTCAAGCTTGGCGTATAAGCGGTGTTGGCTCAGCCTCTGCAAAACCACACTGATGTGATTCCGGTGTTCGGACAGAGTCCGGGAATGAATCAGTATGTTGTCCAGATAGACGACGACATACGACAAAAGGAGGTCCCGGAAGATGTCTTTAACGAGGGCTTGAAAAACCGCTGGAGCATTACGTAAGCCAAAGGGCATTACTAGATATTCATAGTGACCGAAACGTGTGTTGAAAGTGGTTTTCCACTCGTCCCCATCGCGCATCCGAACCAGATTGTACGCCCCGTGTAAGTCCAATTTAGTAAAGACTGTGGAACCCCACAAGCGTTCTAGTAATTCCGGTATAAGAGGAAGAGGGTAGCAATTCTTGCGTGTGATGGCGTTCAAGCCTCTGTAGTCAATACAGGGTCTCAAGGATCAATCTCTCTTCTTTACAAAGAAGAAACCTGCTCCTGCCGGTGAGGTGGATGGGCGAATGAAGCCACGAGCTAAGTTGTCCTGAATGTAAGCCTCGAGGGCTGCGGTCTTGGGCAGAGACAACGGGTACGTTCTCCCTCTGGGGGGAACTGCTCCTGGAACAAGGTCATATGCCCAATGCGGAGGCAACACCTCAGACTTGACCTTGGAGAAAACGTCTTAAAAGGATTTGTACGGGTCGGGTATGGGTAGAGCGGACTCCAGGGTGGAGTCAAGGGACATGTCCAAGGCAGCTATAGACATGGAGGGAATCAGGGTGGTCCGAAAAGACAGCACCCCTGTCACGGTTTGTTACTACTCTCAGACACAAAGTTAGGTAAAAACACAACTTTATTGAAAATAATTTAAAAAATGATCCCTTAGGATTCCAACATGACATACAACACACAATAATTGAGAGATACGAATTACAGCTCTACCGGTCTTGCCAATATACCGGGCAAGACAGCCAGTTAATCTAACACAATAGGCTCTACCGGCCTTGCCAATACCAGGTAAGGCAACCTGCAGATGGAATATGTACCAGGTTCTACCGGCCTTAACAATACTGGGCAAGGCAGCCCAAAGGAACTCACTCTAGGAACGCCCAACAGAGAGTACGTTATAATGCTCTTGGAGCAAACCAGCGTCCGCACGCTGGAACCAACAATAATGTGTATAGCCACAAGGCTTAGGAGCAAACCAGCGTCCGCACGCTGGAACCAACAGAAAACGTATAGCCACAAGGCTTTGGAGTACACCAGCGTCCGCACGCTGGGACCAACAATAATTTGTATAGCCGCAAGGCTTTGGAGCAAACCAGCGTCCGCACGCTGGAACCAACAGTAATGTGTATAGCCTCAATGCTTTGTAGCAAGCCAGCGTCCGCACGCTGGAACCAACAGTAATGTGTATAGCCGCAAGGCTTTGGAGCAAACCAGCGTCCGCACGCTGGAACCAACAGTAATATGTATAGCCGCAAGGCTTTGGAGCAAACCAGCGTCCGCACACTGGAACCAACAGTAATGTGGATAGCCGCAAGGCTTTGGAGCAAACCAGCATCCGCACGCTGGAGCTAAGAATGTCGCCAAAGCGACCAAGCGTCAGGGATACATCTGGCTGGACAAGAGACGACAGGAACTCGTAGGAAACCAAGCAACCAGGAAGTCTCAGTGAAGGCGATCAGCAGGAAACATCAACCTCTCAGTACTAGGCCGGAAACCACTCTGGAACAACTCTGCAGACAGGAGACTCAGGAACAAGATGCATTCGTACTAACGAATACTGGAACATAGTCAAGGCTAAAGTGGTCAGAGACACCACGAAAGGGCAACCATAGGGTGCCCAGACCAGGTTTAAATAGACAGAATGAGGCGGGATAAAGGCAGATAGCCAATAGGAGCCCCCTAATGGTGACTGACAAGGAAGTGCAACAATCACGGGCACCGTGATAGTACCCCCCTTTCAAAGACCCCTCTCCTAGAATAGGGTCTAGGCTTCTGCGGATATTTAGCGTGAAAAGCACTAGATAACCTAGGTGCATGAAGGCCCTTACTGTCCACCCATGATCGATCGTCAGGACCATATCCCTTCCAATACACCAGGTAATGTACCCTTCCTCTAAGCCTTCGGGAATCAATAATGCTCTATACTTCGTACTCCTCCTGACCCTCGACCTCAATAGGCCCTGGTACCACAGGTGTAGTGGTATAACGGTTGTATACGAGAGGCTTAAGAAGGGACGCATGAAACACATTATGGATACACATAGATGCAGGTATGTCTAGTGCATAGGAAATAGGGTTAATTTTGCGAATAACTCTGTATGGACCAATGAACCGGGGAGCCAACTTATTAGACGGAACCTGGAGCTTAAGATTTCTGGAAGAAAGCCACACTCTATCCCCAACCTGAAAGGAAACCGCTGGAAGCCTTCTGCGATTAGCATAGCGCTGATGACGCTGAAATGATTGACCAAGTGCCCTCTGAACTTGTGCCCATGTGGAACGGAGTTGCTCGATATGCTCATCCAGAGCTGGAATCTGTTGCTTCTGAAAAGAATCTGGGAGCAAACAGGGCTAAAACCCATAATTGATCAGAAACGGAGAGCTGCCAGATGAAGAATTATCCGCAAAGTTCCTAGTGAACTCTGCCCAAGGCAACAAGTCGGCCCAGTTGTCGTGATGGTCAGTTATAAAACAGCGCCGAAATTGTTCCATGTGGAACGGAGTTGCTCGATATGCTCATCCAGAGCTGGAATCTGTTGCTTCTGAAAAGAATCTGGGAGCAAACAGGGCTAAAACCCGTAATTGATCAGAAACGGAGAGCTGCCAGATGAAGAATTATCCGCAAAGTTCCTAGTGAACTCTGCCCAAGGCAACAAGTCGGCCCAGTTGTCGTGATGGTCAGTTATAAAACAGCGCCGAAATTGTTCCAAGCCCTGATTGGCCCATTCAGCGGCTCCATTGGTCTGGGGATGGTAGGCCGAGGAAAAGGACAGCAGTATGCCCATCTGCTCGCAAAATGCCCTCCAGAACCTAGACACAAACTGGCTCCCCCTGTCGGACACCAGTACCCTGGGCACTCCATACAACCGGAATACTTCTCTGGCAAACACAATTGCCAATTCCTTAGCCGAGGGAAGGCCACGGAGGGGCACAAAATGAGCCATTTTAGAAAACCTGTCCACCACCATCAATATGAAGGAATATCCTCTAGACATAGGCAATTCTCCCATAAAGTCAATGGAAACATGAGACCAGGGGTGCTCGCCATTAGGCACAGGTTAAAGCAAGACCACCGGGAGATGTCTAGGGGTATTAGCACGGGCGCAGGTGGCACAGGCATTAGTAAACTTGGCACAATCGTTTCTCATAGAAGGCCACCAAAATAACTGAGAAAGGGACCATAGCAATTGGTCTCTACCAATATGTCCCGCAGCCTTAGAGGAATGGTACGTTTCAAGTAATCGAGTACGGAATGGCTCAGCGACAAAACATTTGCCCGTCGGGGTCTCATGAGGTGCGGAAGCCTGAGAAGCCAAAATCTCTTCCCCTAATGGAGAAGTGATACTAGTACGTATCGTAGCCAATATTCGATCGGGTTGAATGATAGGTGCTGGTGCTTCCATTCTGTCACTCTCAGCCTCAAATTGTCTTGACAATGCATCTGCCCTAACATTCTTAGATCCCGGTAAATGTGATACAATGAAATTGAATCGAGCTAAGAATAACGCCCATCTGGCCTGACGAGAAGACAATCTCTTGGCCTCAGAGAGATAAGTCAGGTTTTTATGATCTGTCAAAATTAAGACAGGATTTTTGGTGCCTTCCAGTAAATGATGCCATTCCTTAAGGGCAAGGATAATGGCCAATAACTCTTTGTCCCCAATCTCATAGTGATTGAGTGTTCCACCTTTATTGTGTTGTTGAGAAAGTACTGCCCCGACCCCAATATCCGAGGCATCAACCTCTAACATAAACTGAAGCAGAGGATTGGGGTGAGCTAACACAGGGGCCTCCACAAAAGCCAGTTTCAATTTTCGAAAGGCCTCCTCAGCACTTGCTGCCCAACAGGATGGATTAGCGCCCTTATGCGTAAGGTCAGACAATGGTTTAACAATGGAAGAAAAGTTCTTAATAAACTTCCTGTAATAATTAGCGAAACCCAAGAATCGCTGTATAGCTTTAAGACTCTTAGGTCGTGGCCACTGTAGGACTGTTGTCAACTTTTCTTTGTCCATGGCGATGCCATCTTTGCCAATCATAAACCCCAAGAATGGCACACTGGTTCTGTGAAACTCGCATTTCTCCAATTTACAATAGAGCTTATTCTTTCGTAGCCGTAGCAATACTTCAGACACATCCTTGATGTGTTGTGACACATTTTGGGAATTAATCAGTATGTCGTCAAGGTACACCATGACACATGACTGTAACATATCTCTGAGAACATCATTTATCAGTTCCTGAAAAACTGCAGGTGCGTTACACAAGCCGAATGGCATGACTAGGTATTCATAGTGCCCAGATCTGGTGTTAAAGGCAGTTTTCCACTCATCACCGGCTCGAATCCAAACCAAATTGTATGCTGCCCGTAAATCTAATTTGGTAAAAATCGAGGAGCCTTAAGTCTGTCAAAAAGCTCGGTGATGAGTGGTATCGGATAAGCGTTCTTAGCCATCAGTTTATTCAAGCCACGGTAGTCAATGCATGGTCTCAATTCGCCATTTTTCTTTTTCACAAAAAAGAATCCAGCCCCCGCAGGAGAGGTAGATTTTCTTATGATCCCTCTAGCAAGGGCATCAGAAATAGCCTTAGCCTTATTTTCCTCACAAGATAGTGGATATGTGCGTCCCCTAGGAGATACTACTCCGGAAGGCAATTCAATCCTACAATCATAAGGTCTGTGCTGGTGTAAAGTGCCAGCCTCTCCTTTGCTAAAAACATCTCCAAACTGCTGGTATTCATCTGGTATTGCAGATGAGGTGCACAGGACCTTAATAGGATGGGTGACGCACTTATCCATACAAAACGGAGACCAAGCCGAGATTTCACACTTTTGCCAATCAAATTGTGGATTGTGTAACTGTAACCAAGGAAATCCCAATATTACCGCATGGTGAGGAGAATTAATAAGTTGGAATTGCTGTTCCTCTCTATGGAGAGCCCCAATAGTCATGGATAAAGGCATAGTTTCAAATGTGACTTGAGCAGGTTCCAAAGGTCTACCATCAATTGCTTCAGTAGCCAAGGGGGTTTCCCTTTCAATACGAGGAACCCCGTGCAATTCAGCAAAGGTATTATCCATAAAATACCCTGCTGCGCCAGAATCAACCTGGGCCAAAACCTCCACTGAACGTTGTGCCCAGGATAATACCACCCGTATGGTGGGTTTCAGTGTTCCCAACACTGGGGACGATTGTACACCACCTAGGGTCTGTCCCCCAAGGTACCCTAGGTGTGTTCGTTTCCCGGACGTACTGGGCAAGATTTTAACAAATGCCCATTCTTACCACAGTACAGACACAAGCCTTGTTTCCTGCGATAACTTTTTTCCTCTTCGGTTAACCTAGTGAAACCTAGTTGCATAGGTTCACCTGGTTCCCGTATAGGTTCACTAGGTTTAGATGCCACGGGAGGGTTCGGTGGGCAAAATGTACTGCTAACCCCATTATTTTTAGACCGGAACCTACGGTCTTTTGCGGTAGCTCTTTCCCGTATTCTGACATCAATCAATATAACATAGTCAATATAATCATCAAGATCAGTAGGCAATTCTTTAGCTGCAATCTCATCTTTAATCTGGTCATTAAGACCTTGGGCAAAGGCTGCAACAATGCCTCATTGTTCCACCCCACCTCTGCTGCCAATGTGCGAAATTCGATGGCATAATCGCCCACTGTACGCCTGCCCTGTTGTATTGCCAATATACCGGGCAAGACAGCCAGTTAGTCTAATACAATAGGCTCTACTGGCCTTGCCAATACCAGGTAAGGCAATCTGCAGATGGAATATGTGCCAGGTTCTACAGGCCTTACCAATACCGGGCAAGGCAGCCCAAAGGAGCTTGCGTAGGCTCTACCGGTCTTGCCAATACACCGGGCAAGACAGCCAGATACTGGGCAAGGCACCCCAAAGGAACTCACTCTAGGAATGCCCAACAGAGAGTACGTTATAATGCTCTTGAAGCAAACCAGCGTCCACATGCTGGAACCGACAGTGATTCGTATAGCCGCAATGCTTTGGAGCAAACCAGCGTCTGCACGCTGAAACCAACAATAATGTGTATAGCCGCAAGGCTTAGGAGCAAACCAGCGTCCGCACGCTGGAACCAACAGTAATGTGTATAGCCGCAAGGCTTTGGATCAAACCAGCGTCCGCACGTTGGAACCAACAGTAATGTGGATAGCCGCAAGGCTTTGGAGCAAACCAGCGTCCGCACGCTGGAACCAACAGTAATGTGTATAGCCGCAAGGCTTTGGAGCAAGCCAGCGTCCGCACGCTGGAACCAACAGTAATGTGTATAGCCGCAAGGCTTTAGAGCAAATCAGAGTCCGCACGCTGGAACCAACAGTAATGTGGATAGCCGCAAGGCTTTGGAGCAAACCAGCGTCCACACGCTGGAACCAACAGTAATGTGGATAGCCACAAGGCTTTGGAGCAAACCAGCGTCCGCACGCTGGAGCTAAGAATGTCGCCAAAGCGACCAAGCGTCAGGGATACATCTGGCTGGACAAGAGACGACAGGAACTCGCAGGAAACCAAGCAACCAGGAAGTCTCAGTGAAGGCGATCAGCAGGAAACATCAACCTCTCAGGACTAGGACGGAACCACTCTGGAACAACTCTGCAGACAGGAGACTCAGGAACAAGATGCGTTCTGGAACTCAGGAACACAGCTACAGGTACTAACGAATACTGGAACATGGTCAAGGCTAATGTGGTCAGAGACACCACGAAAGGGCAACCATAGGGTGCCCAGACCAGGTTTAAATAGACAGAATGAGGCGGGTTAAAGGCAGACAACCAATAGGAGCCCCCTAATGGTGACTGACAAGGAAGTGCAACAATCACGGGCACCGTGATAACCCCCTTCCTCCAGTCAATTTGGGGATTATATTTCAGGAGCCATGGATACCCCAGAATCAAAGGTTGTGTGGGAAGCAGTGATAATGTCGAAGGACAAAAGCTCGTGCTGGTTGGGTGCCAACAGGACCCGAAGAGGGATTGTCATGAGGGTTACTACACCTGAACCCAAGGGGGAGCCATCGATGACGGTAATGTTAACCGGTGAATCTTTTACACTAGCGGTATCCCCAGACGCTGGGCGAAGAGAAGATCCATGAAGATCCCGGCTGCCCCAGAATCAATCATAGCCTCGGCAGTAGCTGTGGCAGAACCCCACGACAACTGGAGAGGAACTGAAAGGCAAAATGACCGGACTGGCCACAGTAAAGACAAAGGCCACGCTGCCGACGCCTAGTCTTCTCGTCCTCCGTGAGGTGCATCACCCTTCCTATTTCTGGAGGCGAGTCTGTCGGTGTGGATGTGTTCTGGAAGCGAGGCGCTAGACGTATGGGTGGACGGGACACTGAGCGCTTGGAGCGATCATGGTCTCTCTCCAGATGCCTCTCTTGGATACGTGTATCAAGTCTGGTACACAAGGCTATCAAGGCGTTGAGGGTCTCAGGTATGTCCCTAGTCACCAGTTCGTCCTTAAGCCGTTCCGATAGTCCCCGACGAAAGGCGGCTTTTAAGGCGCCGTTCCCCCAGTTGGTATCATAGGCCAGAGTACGGAACTCTATGGCATAGAGTTCCGCAAAGACTGGGTGCCCTGTTAGAGGTCTAATAAAAAGGACTCTGCCTTGGCTTGACAGCCGGGGGTGTCGAAGGTAGCTCGAAATGCTCCCAGGAAATTATCAAAGTCGTCAAGCAGGGGTGATTGTCGGTCCATGAGTGGTGTCACCCAGGCCAGGGCCCGACCTCTGAGAAGAGACACGAAAAATGTGATCCGTGTCTGATGGGATGCAAAGTGCTCCAGCTGGTTGCAGAAGTGCAAAGAGCACTGATGTATGAATCCTCGCAATAACGAAGGATCCCCCTCATACTTATCTGGCAAAGGTACCTTGATGGACCTAGGCCTGGCTGAGGTGTCAGAACCGCTGTGGAGACTGGGACAGGAGTGGCAGGGGGTCTCGGGGACTCCAGTCTCTGTTGCATTCTTTGTAGTAAGGCAGTTATGGAATCTAATTTTTCATCAAGGCACTGAATGTGAGAGGAGTGTTGTTCCAACACAGCCCCCTGCTGGAGCACGGCCTGAGTGATCTCCGTGGGGTCAAAGGACATGGTGACGGTACTGGCACTCTCACTCTGTCACAACTACAAGGCTAACGGGGTGCAGGAACCTTCCTGCAGGGGAGTGGGTGCTGGGGAGCAACTCTAGAGTATTGAGCCTGTGAGCAGGGACTGTTAGGAGCGAGGCCTTGCTGCAGCCACGGTCGGATATAGTTGCTGGCTGAAAAGCCAGATGTCCGATCCCGGTTCAGCCGGAACCCAGACCAGGATGGCAACACCACTAACAGTACAGGCTCCCCTGCAGGGGCGAGTGAAGGCTGGAGTGTGCAGAGTAGGGTGCGTAGCTAGCGGGCAGAGGCCACCCTGTAGCTGAAATTCCCCGGGAAAACCCAGACACCCAAAGAATAGAGGACAGAGCAGAAAGGCACTGACCTGGAGATGGGATCCCAAAGGGACCTCTCGACAGGCTAGCGGGTAGATGGCAGAAGGTCTGGAAAAGACTACCCCACTGGTATACAGCTAAAGGGATATACCTGTATCAGAGAAGGAATAGTCAGGCAGGCAGTTTCGGCACACACGAAAATCAGGACCACAAGGATCAGGCAGAAGAGTAGTTGGGCAGGCAGGTTCGGTACACTGGTTAGTCAGGGCCACTGGAATCAGGCTGAAGAGTAGTCAGGCAGCCCACGTGACGAAGGCTCAGATACACTTACTCGGAGGTTATGCCCAGAGGCAACCGGAATAGGCACAGGCTGTATAATAGCGCAACCGGAGGCAATCGTAAGGCACAGATCGAATAGCGCAACCGGAGGCAACAGTAATGACAGGCTGAGTATAGCACAACCGGAGGCAATTGTAAGGCACAGGCTGTATAGCAGTGCAACCGGAGGCAACAGGAAGATACCGGTAGCTAGTAGCGCAGCCAGAGATACTCGTATGGTACAGGCTGTATAGTAGCACAACCGGAGGCAACAGTGAGGCACAGGCTGAAAGGTGGTGCAACCAGAGATAACCGCTAAGACACAGGCTTTATAGTAGTGCAACCGGAGGCAACGGAAAGGTGCAGGCTGAAAGGTAGTGCAACCAAAAGTGACCGCTAAGGCACAGACTGTATGGAGAGCAACCGGGCTACCGTACAGCAAATGGCTATAGGACACAAGACCGGAGTCAACAGGGCACTAGAGGTAAAGCTAATGCTAGGAGAGTAGCCAATGCAGAAGCAGTATTCTAGAGAGCGGAGGTCAGCCAAGGCCTGGATCGGTACACAGAGAGCGGTAGTCAGCCAAAGCCTGGATCGGTACTCAGAGAGCGGTAGTCAGCCAAAGTCTGGATAGGTACACAGAGAGCGGTAGTCAGGCAAAGCCTGGATCGGTACACAGCAAGCAGTAGTCAATGGAATCAGTCAAGGGAATCGTAGTCAGGCAAACCGGGTCATAAACAAATTGGGCAGCGAAGGCAGGAGCAAGGTCAGACGAAACCGAATCATACACGGAACTGGAACACAGCAACAAACGTCTGGTCAGGAACACCACGAAAGGGCAGCAGTATAGTGACAGGAGGGCGTATAAAAAGGCAAGCCCTGGGAGGGGTTGAAAACCCAGAGCCAATAAGAAGCAGCCAAGGTAAACCCGGAAGTAAGAATGTCGCTCAGGCAGAATCACGGGCACCGTGATATATAGCTTTCATTAAAACAACTTGATACTGAATTTTTCACATGTCGCCGTTTTTCAGAGAGGTATAAACACATGGTATGTTTTAAACTGTATAAACCTGTATAGTTCAATGTTCTGAATGTAAATAGTCAAAATATTTTCACAAGACTCTTCATGGTTTTTCAGGAAATCAAGATATATGCTTCTATATAGATTTCATTAAAACAGGTTGAAAGAGAATTTTTCACATGTCGCTGATTTTCAGAGAGATATAAACACATGGAATGTTTTAAACTGTATAAATATCACGGTGCCCGTGCTATACGGGTGACATTCTGTTAATCGGACTCTCAGTCTGCTCCCATTGGCTACTGCTAGATTGGCCCGCCCAGTATGTATCCTTAAATACTGGGTCCTGTCACTTACTTGTTGCCCTTTCGTGGTGTTCCTGTGCCAGCGTTATTCTAGTCCTTGTGTGATATAGGTGTGTGACCCGGATTGCCTGACCATTCTACTGCTGTTGTTCCTGCTCTGTATCCTGACCCAGCCTGGCTGAAGTTCCTGCTCTGATACCGACTCGGATTGGCTGATGTTCCTGCTTGTGTACCGACCTGGCCCAGCTGACGTTCCTGCTCTGTTACCGACTTCGATTGGCTGATGTTCCTGCGTGTGTACCGACCCAGCCTGGCTGACGTTCCTCCTCTGTTACCGACCCGGCCCAGCTGACGTTCCTGCTCAGTGTACCGACCTGACTTGCTGACGTTCCAGTCATTCTCCATTTCCAGTTGACTGCCGTTCCTGCCCTGTGTGCCGACCTGTTGGGCCTTCCTTTACTGCCTGTCCTGGATTGCCTCCGTTCATGTAGTCTCCGGTTGGGCTTGGCATCCGGGCAGTGTGGTCCAGTACTGCAGCCCTGTATCCGTTGTCTCCTTGTCGCGCGGGCAACACTCCTGTTCTGTGCCTCTTGCTGCAGTCTGGCTCCGCGAGTGACATTCCGGTGTGTGCTTTGCTCTCCGTGCCTCCTTTCTATAGATCTTTACTCCTGCCATCAGCTGAGGTTGGGTTTGTTGGACGCCTCAGGCTCTTCCATTCTGGCAGCCGACTGTGGTCTTTACGCAAATATCCATACGGTCTGAAGGGTAGCACACTACCGGTTATACGGCACTTTAGTCTCCATTGGACAAACCCTGGGCATATGGTTCAGTCCTCCATTACTGCTACGGCAGTATACATCACCAGTTGATGTCATTGTAGTCTCCGTTGGGCAAACTCCGGTCATACCATTGTCCTCCTCTACTGCTACGGCAGCATCCAATTTGCTAAGGGCCTCTGCTCCTATCTGTGGCATTACTCTACATTTCTACTCTCCCCTCTCAGGGAGAGTCTCCAGGGCCTCACTCTGATAGGTCCCGTCTAGTCTCATTGGACTATCAGTAACCCGTTAAGTGCTGTCTTGTATGCATATCACACTATACCTGACCTGTGTCAGTACATTGTTATCCTGTCTGTACAATTACTGGACCCATGTGGGTATTTATCTGTAACCTGTCCTGTGTCAGTATCGCATTGTTTCTTGCTACTGGACCCGTGAGGATTATTATTATATTACCTTGTTCAATAACACTGTGTTTTTACGTAAACTACTGTTTCTGAGTGTCAAACAAACCGTTACAATAAACCTGAATAGAACACGACTCTGAATGTAAATAGTGTAAATATTTTCACCAGACACTTCATGGTTTTTTTGAGGAAATCAAGATATACGCTTCTGTATATCTTTCATTAAAACAGCTTGATACTGAATTTTTCACATTTCGCTGTTTTTCAGACAGGTATAAACACATAGTATGTTTTAAACTGTATAAAGCTGTATAGTTCACTACTCTGAATGTAAATAGTCGAAATATTTTCACCAGACTCTTCATGGTTTTTCAGTAAATCAAAATATATGTTTCTATATAGCCTTCATTAAAACAGCTTGATACTGAATTTTTCACATGTCGTTGTTTTTCAGAGGTATAAACACATGGTATGTTTTAACCTGTATAAACCTGAATAGAACACTACTCTGAATGTAAATAGTCTAAATATTTTCACCAGACACTTCATGGTTTTTCAGGAAATCAAGATATATGCTTAGGTATACTGTCACGGTTTTAATGAACGCTCAGACAATTTGATTAAGGTAAAACAATGCAGCTTTATTAAATAAATAATAAAGAACAGAGATGCTCTTCACAGGTCCAGACCTAGAGAGAGGATGAGCTCTTCTGGATCTGACACAGGTCAGGGTACAACAGAGACAGGTATGTACAAACCAACTGTAATGCAGAGTGTAGAACTGGAACAGGAACTGGAACAAAACCTCAGCAGTACTGGCCAGGAGGTGCCCTAGGTGAGGTAAGTACTGCAGGGCAAAAATCCCCAATGGAACAAGGAGACAGTTGAGACTACCAGACTTGCCCAGAAAACCAGGTATAGGCAGCCCACGTGATGGCTCAGATACACTTACTCGGAGGTTATGCCCGGAGGCAACTGGAATAGGCACAGGCTGTATAGTAGCGCAACTGGAGGCAATCGTAAGGCACAGATCGAACAGCGCAACCGGAGGCAACAGTAATGACAGGCTGAGTATAGCGCAACCGGAGGCAATCGTAAGGCACAGGCAGTATAGCAGTGCAAGCGGAGGCAAAAGGAAGATACTGGTAGCTAGTAGCACAGCTGGAGATACTCGTATGGCACAGGCTGTATAGTAGCTCAACCAGTGGCAACAGTGAGGCACAGGCTGAAAGGTGGTGCAACCAGAGATAACCGCTAAGGCACAGGCTGTATAGTAGAGCAACCAGTGGCAACAGAAAGGTGCCGGCTGAAAGGTAGTGCAACCAAAAGTGACCGCTAAGGCACAGGCTGTATGGAGAGCAACCGGGCTACCGTAGAGCAAATGGCTATAGGACACAAGATCGGAAGCAACAGGGGCACTAGCGGTAAATCTAATGCTAGGAGAGTAGCCAATGTACAAACGGTACTCTAGAGAGCGTAGGTCAGCCAAGGCCTGGATCGGTACACAGAGAGAGGTAGTCAGCCAAAGCCTGGATCGGTACACAGCGAGCAGTAGTCAACGGAATCGGTCATGGGAATTGTAGTCAGGCAAGCCGGGTCGTAAACAAATTGGGCAGCGAAGACAGGAGCAAGGTCAGACGAAACCGGATCATACACGGAACAGGAACACAGCAACAAACATCTAGTCAGGAACACCACGAAAGGGCACCGGTATAGTAACAGGAGGGTGTATATAAAGGCAAGCCCTGGGAGGGGTTGAAAACCCAGAGCCAATAAGAAGCAGCCAAGGTAAACCCGGAAGTAAGAATGTCACTCCGGCAGAATCAAGGGCACCGTGATAGTACCCCCCTCTCAAAGACTCCCCCTCCTGTCTTGAGGAGGTCTAGGCTTGGCAGGAAACTTAGCATGGAATCTGCGCAACAATAATGGGGTATGGATGTCCGAGTGGTTCACCCATGAGCGTTCCTCTGGGCCATATCCCTTCCAGTGCACCAAATATTGGATCTGTCCACGGAATCTACGTGAATCCAAAACACTCTGTACTTCATATTCGTCATGATCATGGATGCGCACTGGACCTGGAGCTGCAGGGGTGGTGGTATAACGGTTACACACCAACGGTTTGAAAAGGGACACATGGAACACATTATGTATCTTCATGGAGGCAGGTAATTCTAATGCATAGGATACAGGGTTGACTCGATGGAGTACCCGGAACGGACCCACAAACCGAGAAGCAAACTTGTAACAAGGTACTTGCAACCTAAGATTCTTGGAGGGCAACCAGACATGGTCCCCCACCTGAAATACAGGAGCCAGCAATCGTCTGTTGTTGGCATGCCACTGGACTTGTAGGATGGAATCACGTAGGGAATTCTGGACCGTGGCCATGTGGAGCGGTGTTCCCTAATATGCTCATGCAGAGCTGGAATCTGTTGTACTTGTAAAGTGTCCGGGAGCAAGCATGGCTGAAACCCACAATTAATCAGAAAGGGTGAGCTCCCGGATGCGTTACGTACTGCACAGTTCCTGTCGAACTCTGCCCACTGCAACAAGTCAGCCCAATTGTCGTGATGGTTGGATATGAAACAAGTAAAAACTGTTCCAAGCCCTAGTTGGAACACTCAGCCCCATTAGTCTGGGGGTGATAGGCGGAGGAAAAGGACAACAGAATCCCCATCTGGTTACAAAAGGCCCTCCAAAATCTCGACATGAATTGACTCCCACGGTCCAAGACCAGCACCTTGGGTACCCCGTGGAGTCGGAATACCTCCCTGGCAAACACTGTAGCCAGATCATTAGCAGACGGCAAGCCAGGGAGTGGCACGAAATAGGCCATTTTGGAGAGTCTGTCAACTACCATGAGTATCACCATATAGCCTTTGGAAACCAGCAGCTCCCCCAGGAAGTCAAAAGAAATGTGTGAACAAGGACGGTCACCATTGGGAATAGCTTGCAATAGTCCCACCGGGAGGTGTCTAGGAGTCTTAGAGCGGGCACAAGTGGCAAAGGCTGTGGTGAATGACGCACAGTCATCTCTCATTCCAGGCCACCAAAACATCCGGGACATAGACCAGATTAATTGATTTTTCCCACATGACCGGCCTGGGAACAGTGGTAAGTCTCCATTAATTTAGCTCAAAAGGGCTCTGCCACAAAACACTTGCCCATAGGCTTCTCTGGGGGAGCATTGGCCTGAAATGCCAAAATCTCCTCCCCCAACGGTGAAGTGATGCTCGTCCGCAATGTGGAGAGTATACGGTCCGGAGGGATGATAGGCACTGGTACAGAGTCAGATTCCGGATCAGGACCAAATTGTCTGGACAAGGCATCGGCTCGCACATTCTTTGTACCAGGTAAGTAGGAGACAATAACATTGAAACGAGACTATAACAGTGCCCATCTAGCTTGTCTTGGCCTCAGAGAGGTACATTAGGTTCTTATGATCGGTCAAAATCAATATTGGAGCCCTAGTGCCCTCCAACAGGTGGCGCCATTCACGTAAAGCCAGAATAATTGCCAAGAGTTCACCAATGTCATACAGACTCTGGGCTTTGGTCATCTTTTTCGAGAAAAATCTGCATGGTCTCAAAGTCTTATCAGGACCTGGTCTTTGGCTCAACACTGCCCCTACTCTGCTTTCAGAGGCAACCACCTCCAATGTAAATGGTAGCCCAGGAATAGGATGCGACACAACTGGGGCAGTGGAAAATGCGATTTCAAAATTTCGAATGCCCTGACCGCCTCTGGGGACCACTCTGAGGCGTTGGCACCCTTATGGGTCATATCAGTGAGTGGCTTAACTATTCCAGAATAATCGCAAATAAATTTCCTATAATAATTTGCAAACCCTAAAAATCGCTGCAAGGGATTGAGGCCCGTGAGGCGCGGCCACTGCAACACTGCTGCAAGCTTGTCCTTATCCATAGCGAAACCCTCCTTAGAGATGACATAGCCAAGAAAAGACACACGAGACCTTTGGAAATCGCACTTCTCGAGTTTGCAATATAGCTTGTTTTCTCTTAGCCTCTGCCAGACCGCCGAGACATGTCTGTGGTGAGTCTCCAGGTCAGGAGAATATATCAAAATGTTGTCTAGGTATACGACCACAGAGGATTGTAACAAATCCCTCAGTACATCATTTATAAATTCTTGGAATACCGCCGGGGCACTGCAAAGACCAAATGGCATAACCAAATATTTGTAGTGCCCCGTACGAGTATTGAAAGCAGTTTTCCACTCATCACCTTCCTTAATCCGGACTAGATTATATGCCGCCCTAAGGTCTAGTTTAGTAAAAATGGATGCCCCCTTTAACAGATCGAACAGTTCGGTGATGAGTGGAATGGGATAAGCGTTTTTTATGATTATTTTGTTGAGACCCCTATAATCAATACAGGGTTGGTGTAACGGTTTGTTCGACACACAGACATAGTAGGTTTGGATAAAACACAATTTTATTAAACAAGAAAAAACACAATAACTGCTGCAGCGTTAACGGAAACTGAGCAACTTGAGCACTGCTGGAGCAGTAACAGAGACAGAGCAATAGGAGCACTGCCGTAGCAGTAACGGAGACTGAGCAGCTTGAGCACTGCCGTAGCAGTAACGGAATCTGGTCAACCTGAGCACTGCCGTAGCAATAACGGAAAACTGAGCAACTCGCCATGAGAGGCACCCAACCTGGAACTGCAAGTAAGGCAGACACATAGGAATGTCACCTGGGCGACACGGAGGCAACCGAGACCAATCTGCAGAGCTATCCGGAGACAGAGAGGGACTAGCACTACCCTAACCGAAGATCGGTCAGAGCGTGCAGAGGAGGCACGGCCCCACAGCAGCCCAAACGGGCAGGATCCACACAGAGCAGGAATGTAAGACAGTCCAAGTCGGTACACTGTGCAGGAACGTCAGCCAATCCAAGTTGGTACACGGAGCAGGAAAGTCAGCCAGGCCGGGTCAGTACACGGAGCAGGAACGTCAGCCAATCCAAGTTGGTACACGGAGCAGGAACGTCAGCCAATCCAAGTCAGTACACGGAGCAGGAATGTCAGCCAGGCCGGGTCGGTACACAGGAGATGAGAAGCAGAATGATCAGGCAGGCCGGGTCGATACACTGAGAGCTCACAAGGTTCAGGAACAAGCGCTGGTACTGGAACACCACGAAAGGGCACAGAAGAAATGCCAGAACCCAACATTTAAGGACAAATGCTGGGCGGGACAACAACAGAGCAGCCAATAGCGGAAGCAGTAGTGGAATATTGACAGAATGTCACCAGATAGCATGGGTACCGTGATAGTACCCCCCTCTCAAAGACCCCCTCTCCTAGAAAAGGGATCTGGTTTCTGCAGATATTTAGCATGAAAAATGTGCAGCAATCTGGGAGCATGAAGATCACTCTGATCAACCCAGGAACGTTCCTCAGGACCATAGCCCTTCCAATGAACCAGATATTGCAATTTCCCTCTGAATCTACTTGAATCAATGATGCTTTGAACTTCGTACTCCTCCTGACCCTGAACTTCCACAGGACTGGGGACCGCAGAAGTGGTAGTGTAATGGTTGCATACCAGAGGTTTCAGCAGAGATACATGGAACACATTGTGATTGCGCATGGATGCTGGGAGGTCCAGGGCATAAGAAACAGGGCTAACTTTGCGGATCACCTTGAAGTGACCAATAAACCGGGGACCCAACTTATTACATGGATCTTGCAAGTTTAGATTTCTGGAGGAAAGCCATACCCTGTCCCCAAACTGGAAGGAGACCGCTGGCAGTCGTCTGCGATTAGCGTGGTGCTGGAACGAATTACTGAGGGCCCGCTGAACCTGTGCCCAGCTCGATATGCTCGTCAAGAGCTGGAATCTGCTGCGACTGGAATGAGTCCTGGAGCAAACATGGCTGAAACCCGTAGTTGATGAGAAACAAGGAGCTCCCGGATGATGAATTAACCGCACAGTTCCTGGTGAACTCTGCTCATGGCAAGAGGTCGGCCCAATTATCATGATGATCGGACACGAAACAGAGCAAGAATTGCTCCAATCCTTGATTGACATGCTCAGTGGCTTCATTGGTCTGGGGATGGTAGACAGACAAAAGGACAGCTGAATGCCCATCTGGTTACAAAATGCTCTCCAAAACCTGGACACAAATTGACTCCCACGGTCCGACACCAGCACTCTAGGTACCCCATGCAACTGGAACACCTCTCTAGCAAAGACAACAGCCAACTCCTGGGCCGAGGGAAGGCCAGGAAGGGGTGAAGTGAGCCATCTTAGAGAATCTATCAACCACCATAAGGATGAAGGAGTAACCCCTGGCAGTTCTCCCAGAAAATCAATGGACACGTGGGACCAGGGCCGGATTTACATCTCAGGAGCCTGTAGGCACAGAAATCTGAAGCACCCCCCCATTGGCCATCTCCACTGGACACCTCCACAATGCTTCTAATCTCCACATTGCCCCCATCATCTCCATATTGCCCTCACATTGCCCCCATCAGCTCAAACTTGACCCCATGATCTCCACATTGCCCCCATCATCTCCATATTGCCCTCACATTGCCTCCACCATCTCCAACTTGCCCCCCATCAGCTCCACATATCCCCCAACATCTCCATATTGTCCTCACATTGCCCCCCATCAACTCCAACTTGCCTCCATCAGCTCAATGTTAACCTCACATTGACCCCCATCAACTCCAACTTGCACCCATCAGCTCCAACTTCCCCCATCAGCTCCACATTGCCCGCACCATCTCCAAATTGCCCCCATCAGCTCCACATTCCCCCCACCATCTCCAAATTGCCCCATCAACTCCAACTTGCCCCCACCATCTCCATGTTGCCCTCACATTGCCCCCCTTCAGCTCCAACTTGCCCCCACCGCCTCCATGTTGCCCTCACATTGCCCCCCCCATTGTCTGTTTCCAACCTCCCTGGCAGGACAGGTCTGTGCCTCCTTTGGCACGGTCCTGTAGCTGCTGGAGCTCCCGCACGGTCTCCTATTCAGGAATGCAGAGCGCAGGGAGATGATGTCATCTCCCAGCTCTCTGCATTCCTAAAGAGCCGATGAGTGAGCTCAGCAGCTACAGGACTGTGCCAGAGGAGGTAGGAAACAGACAATGGGGGGGGGGGCAATGTGAGGGCAACATGGAGCGGGTGCTGGGTGGGGGAATTATTGTCCTGCCACTGAGCAGCCAGAGAGGAGGTTAATTTAAAAAATATAAAATAAAAAAAAAATCCCAATGGCAGGCGCCCCTCGGTAGCGTGCGCCTGTAGGCAGGTGCCTACTCTGCCTTATGGCAAATCCGGCCCTGCGTGGGACCAAAGACGCTCGGCATTAGGTACTGGTTGGAGTAAGCCCACTGGGAGAAGTCTAGGGGATTTGGCACGATCACAGGTGGTACAGGCTGCAGTGAATGCGGAGCAGTCGGCACATAGGGAAGGACACCAAAATAATTGTGAAAGAGACCAAATTAATTGATCCCTCCCAATATGTCCAGCAGCCCGAGATAAATGGTAGGTTTCAAGCAAGCGGGTACGAAATGGCTCATCTACAAAGCACTTGCCTACTGGGGTATCTGGGGGAACCGCAGCCTGGGTAGCCAGAATCTCCTCCCCCAGCGGCAAAGTGATGCTAGTACGTAAGGTAGCCAAAATGTGATCAGGTTGAATGATGGGTACGGGAACCTCATCTTTATCCATTTCTGGCCCAAATTGCCTGGACAGAGCATCAGCCCTAACATTCTTGGAGCTAGGCAAGTAAGATACGATAAAGTTAAAGCAAGACAAAAACAAGGTATCACGGTGCTAGGCATTTTCTTGCCTATCACCAGTAGGGGGCTTCCATTGGCTGTCTGCCTTTAGCCCGCCTCATATTGCCTATTTAAACCTGGGTTGGGCACCCCTCGGTTGCCCTTTCGTGGTGTCTCTGACCACATTCGCTTTCACCTTTCCAGTAGTCATTTGGGCCTTTTTGCTGTGTTCCTGAGTTCCTGATTGCATCTGGTTCCAGTGCCTCCTGTGTGCAGAGTTGTTCCAGTCCTGGTTCCGGCCAAGTCTCCTGAGGTTGCTGTTTCCTGCTGACCATCTTCACTGCTGTTTCCTGACCCGGCTGTTCGTCCTGCTGGTTCCTGTCATCTCCTGGCCTGTCTCCTGTGTTCCTGGCGACCTTCTGCTCAGTCGCGTAGGCGACATTCCTTGTCAGTCCCAGCGTGCGGACGCTGGTTTGTTCCTAAGCCTTGTGGCTATACGATTCCCTTGCTGGTGCCAGCGTGCGGACCCTGGTTTACTCCAAAGCCTTGCGGCTATATGATTCACTTGTTGGTCCCAGCGTGCGGACGCTGGTTTACTCCAAAGCCTTGTGGCTATACGTTTCACTTGTTGGTCCCAGCGTGCAGACGCTGGTTTGCTCCAAAGCCTTGCGGCTGTACGATTCACTGGTTGGTCCCAGCATGCGGACGCTGGTTTGCTCCAAAAGCCTTGTGGCTATACTATACATATTGTTAGTCCCAGCGTGCGGAAGTTGGGTTACTCCAAAGCCTTGCGGCTATACGATTCCCTTGTTGGTCCCAGCGTGCGGACTCTGGTTTGCTCCAAAGCCTTGCGGCTTTACGGTATATATTGTTAGTCACAGCGTGCGGACGTTGGGTTGCTCCAAAGCCTTGCGGCTTTACGATACATGTTGTTGGTTCCAGCGTGCGGACACTGGTTTGCTCCAAAGCCTTGAGGCTATACGATTCACTTGTAGGTCCCAGCGTGCGGACGCTGGTTTGCTCCAAAGCCTTGCAGCTATACGATTCACTTGTTGGTCCCAGCGTGCGGACGCTGGTTTGCTCCAAAGCCTTGCGGCTATACGATTATATTGTTAGTCCCAGCGTGCGGACGTTGGGTTACTTCAAAGCCTTGCGGCTACACGATTCCCTTGTTTGACCCAGCGTGCGGACGCTGGTTTGCTCCAAAGTCTTAAGGCTACTCTCTGTCGGCAGATCCTTTAGTGTTGCTGACATTGAGCGCTGTCCAGTTCTAACAGCGGCGGTCTGGCCTTTCCTGTTGCAACAGGGTACCGTTTGCCTAGGTCTCTCCCTGATCTGGCTACTCACTGAGTTTCTACTGTCATTGTCACCTGACAGCATTTGTGACCTTGTCCGACTCCACGTATCCTTGGGCTGCCTTGCCCGGTATTGGTAAGGCCGGTAGAATCTTGCACCTCATTCCATCTGGAGGTTGCCTTACCCAGTATTGGCAAGGCCGGTAGAGCCTCTTACTCCTGATTACCCAGGCTGTCTTGCCTGGTATATTGGCAAGACCGGTAGAGTCTGAATTATTGCTATTTACCATTCATTCTATGTTTATATGTGTGTGTTTACAATCCTAAGGGATAATCTTAATTATTTCAATAAAGTTGTGTTTTTACCTAAACCTTGTGTCTGAGAGTCGTAACAAACCGTGACAGTACGAAAGGGCCATGACCTCAGACAACAAAAGTGATGGTAATACACAGAATATCCATTGGAGGATGGATATGCACTAGCAACGTTTGGATCAATTGGCGGTTGCAATCCAAACTATCCTTGAACGCAATGTGCTTGCTGACAAATCTGGCTCTAGCCCGGTGGTCTCGCCAAGTCAGACACCGGAGAGTGATACCAGGCCCCTAGGGGGCGCAGTTAAAGGGTTAACGGCTTCTGCACCCTTGCCACTAAGGTATGACGGTGACCCTCATCTCTGCAGAGGGTTCATCAACCAACTTGAAATATTTATGGAATTGACGGCACACGCATTTCCCAATGATTGTAGTAAAGTTGGGTTCATGATATCACTGCTGACTGGCAGAGCATTGGCTTGGGCTAACCCATTGTGGGAAAATGCTAAACCTTGCACTAAGAATTTCAGAGAATTTGTGCAATCTTTTCAGAGAGTGTTCGAACCTCCTGGTAGAACCACCTCTGCTGCCAAACGTCTTATGGAGATACAACAGGGCAGGCGCACGGTGGGCGACTGTGCCATCGAATTCCGCACCTTGGCAGCAGAGGTAGGGTGGAATAACGAGGCACTATTGGCAGCCTTTGCCCAGGGCCTGAGTGACCATATTAAAGATGAAATCGCAGCAAAAGACTTGCCTACTGACCTAGATGATTATATTGAGTATGTTATTCTAATTGACTCCAGAATACGTGAGAGATCAACTGTCAGAGATCGTAGGATACGATCCAAAAATAATAACCCATCCCTCCCCTGGTATCTAAGCCTAGTGAACCAGCACGGGAACCAGGTGAACCTATGCAAGTAGGTTTCACTAGGCTAACCAAAGAGGAAAGACTATATCGCAGGAAGCAAGGGTTGTGTTTATACTGCGGTAAAAATGGATATTTGCTAAGATCCTGTCCGGTACGTCCGGGAAACGAACACACCTAGGGTACCTTGGGGGACAGGCCCTAGGTGGTGTACAATCGTCCCCAGTGTTGGGCATAATGAAACCCACCATACAGGTGGTATTGTCCTGGGCACAATGCTCAGTGGAGGTTTTGGCCCTGGTTGATTCTGGTGCAGCAGGGTATTTTATGGATAATACCTTTGCCGAATTGCATGGAGTTCCACGTATTGAAAGGGAGACCCCCTTGGCTATTGAAGCAATTGATGGCAGACCCTTAGAACCTGCTCATGTTACATTTGAAACGATGCCGTTATCTATGACTATTGGGGCGCTTCACAGAGAAGAGCTGCAGTTCCAACTTATTAATTCTCCTCATCATGCTGTAATATTGGGATTTCCTTGGTTACAGTTACATAATCCACAATTTGATTGGAAAAAATGTGAAATCGCTTGCAAGTGCAAGAGCAGGTAGCCCCCACGGACGTGACTAGATCTAGCCTGAAATGCAAGAGCTGGCAATTAGCCCCCACGGGCGTAAACCGGAGACCGTCGCTAGCGGTAGTTGAGCCAATAGCCCCAAGGGGAACCTGCTTGAGCTTAGAGCCTGCCCTTTGCTGCAACCGAGCCAATAAGCCACAACAAGTCCACCGGTAAACTTAACGTGAGACCAAGAGCCAATGGCGCCCTACCGGACCAGCTTAACGTGACTACTCTGCAGTAGTATCGAATGAGTCACCGTCCACAAGCGGCCGACTCGGCAGATGTAGCACAGCGAGTAAGGCTTTATACTGGGGAATGAAGGCTTTGCGGGAGTAAAGCAGCTCAGCAAGGGTTAAAATGCACGTTTAACACCAGAAGGCTCAGTATGGTCTCGGAGCTCTGCAAGCGTACGGAGGCTCAATGAAGGAAGCACAGCTCTGCAAATCAGCATTGAACTCTGCACTGAACGAAGGCAACACAAGGATGAAGTGGTTACACAGCGGCTGGGCAAACAGCAACAGCAGAAGAAGAATGTCGCAGCGGCGACAACAGGAACGTGCAAGTCACTGGAACAGGCCGTAGTCGATCACGAAGCAGGAAGTCAGCCAGGCCGGGGCGTAGCACGAAGGAGGTTCTCATACAAGCCGGGTCACACACGAGCAGGAACGTCAGCCAAGCCAGGTCAGGAAACGGAGGTGGTTCGCAGACGAGCCGGGTCAATCACGATCAGGAACAATGGAGCGTAGTCAGGACAGGCCAAGTCAGTACACAAGAATCTGGAGAGCAGGAACACAGCAACAGCAAGACTCAGAAACACCACGAAAGGGCATCTGACAGGTGTCCAGGCCAGGCATAAAAAGGTCACCAGGGGCGGACCAAACCAACTCAGCAAATCAGAGTGTACCACAAGCGAGAGTGACAGGAGAATCACAGGCACTGTGATAACCTGGAACCTCAAATACTCTTTGAAAGGTACACACAAACTCCCTGAAGTTTCTAGTGCAGGGTTTAGCAGTCTCCCACAGGGGGTTGGCCCACACCAGGGCTCTGCCCATCAGCAACTATAACATGAAACCCACCTTGCTGCGGTCATTAGGAAAGGCATGGGGGGTTAACTCCAGAAAAATCTCCAACTGATTAATAAACCTTCTGCACAGTGTGGGTTCGCCATGATATCTGAGCGGTAACGGAGCCAAGGCGGTTAACCCTTTACCCGAGGCCACTTGCATCATTGATTGAGTCTCCATTGTCGAAACGGAGGGGACCACCGGACTCTGAGCTGGTTTATCAAGGTGAGCTATGCGCTCAAGGATAATTTGTATGGCCAGTGCCAACTGGTCCAATCGCTGCTCATGTAAGTCCATCCTCCAATGGATGTTTTGTGCGTTACCTTCACCTTTACTGTCTGAGGTCATGGCCCTTTCGTACTGTAACGGTTTGTTCGACACACACACATTAGGTTTGGATAAAACACAATTTTATTAAACAATAAAGAACACAATAACCCTCACAGGTCCTGTAATATATACATAATATAGTACAGCCACAAGACAGGTTATACATAGGTAGGCCCACACAGGTCCAGTATATGTAGATAGTCCATAGAACAATATACTGACACAGGTCAGGCAGATCTTGTGTGAGTCCCAGCTTGTCAGCACTGAAAGGGTTGATATTAGGCAGAGAATGTTGACAGGCCTTAGGAGCTTCAACTCGATTAACACCCAAGATAATGAATACCAGACAATTTTGGACTGCCGTAGCAGTAACGGAGACTGAGCAACTTGAACACTGCCGTAGGAGTAACGGAGACTTAGCAACTTAAACACTGCTGTAGCAGTAACTGAGACTGAGCAACTTGAGCACTGCCGTGGCAGTAACGGAGACTAAGCTACTGGACACTGCCGTAGCCTAAACGGAAACTGAGCAACTTGAGCACTGCCGGAGCAATAACGGAAACTGAGCAACTCGCCCTGAGAGGCACCCAACCTGGAACTGCAAGTAAGGCAGACACATAGGAATGTCGCCTGGGCGACATGGAGGCAACAGAGACCAATCTACAGAGCTGTCCAGAGACAGCGAGGGACTAGTACTACTCTAACCGGAGACCAGTCAGAGCGTGCAGAGGAGGCATGGCCCCACAGCAGCCCAATCGGGCAGGATCCACACAGAGCAGGAACGTAAGACAGTATCACGGTGCCCGTGATTCCCTGTCAGTCACACTGATGGTACCTGTGCATTGGTGCAGATTGTTTGGCCCGCCCAGGATGTTCCTTTTTATACTGGGCCTGTGACAGCTGTCTGGTGCCCTTTCGTGGTGTTCCTGAAGTTGAGCCTCTTGTTGAGTTACTGTGTTCCTGTGTACCGATTCGGCTCGTCTGACCATTCTCTGTTCCTGCTCTCTGATTGGATTCCTGCGCTGGCTGACGTTCCTGCTCCGTTACCGACCTGGCTGTGGCTGACTTCCTGCTCCGTTACCGACTTGGCTGTGGCTGACTTCCTGCTCCGTTACCGACCTGGCTGTGGCTGACGTTCCTGCTCCGTTACCGACCTGGCTGTGGCTGACGTTCCTGCTCCGTTACCGACCTGGCTGTGGCTGACTTCCTACTCCGTTACCGACCTGGCTGTGGCTGACGTTCCTGATCGAGAGGGTCCTGGTTCCGGTCATCGCTGCCGGTTGCTCATCAGTTCCTGAGTTCCTGTGTTTCCAGGTCGCCCGACGGTGACATTCTGAACTGTAGTAGTGGGGCTCCGTTCATTCACTCTCATTGGCGCTATACCGTGGCCTTCGCTTACCGAGCTGTTGTATGCTAGCTGAGCTGCCTCTCTTGTGGCCGTACCTGCCCGATCCAGTTACTGTGTGTGTGTTGCCTCCATTATAGAGCCGATTACACTTGCCAAGCTTTATCATACTATCCGAGCCGCTTACACAGTCTGAGCTGCGCCTTGTACCTAGTCTGTCCGTGGCTTAAGCAGAGCAGTTTAGTCCCGGTACGTGGTTTACCGTGCATGCACCTCCCGGTGCTGTGGCCTCCGTTTGCTCTCTCTGTCTGGTACTGATACGGCACCGGAAGTGTGTCTGGGCGCGAGTCATTGCTCGTGTGTAGTATCATTCATCGCATTCCTGTGCGAGGCTTGCGTTGGCTGGTTTAGTGTTACTCCTGTTGGCACCTGGTGGGTGACCTGGCTCTGATCTCCTTTGGCTCACAACAGTACTCCTGTACGTTCAAGGGCTTGACAGGTTCCGTTTACCAGTTCTGCTAGCGGCTCTTCCATTCACTCCTCCTGGAGTTTTACTCAGCTCTGGTTACTTGTGCAGTCTCCTTGGGCGTCCTTTTGTAACAGCTATATGAGAGTGATTTGAGCAAGCCTACTACTGATCGTGTATTCTTCCAGAGACTTATTGGTTCAGCTGGGCGTTGTCAGCCTACCATCATTGTGACTGATCAGTGGGTTATTCCTTAACCCTTGTTTATCCTGCTATACCGTACTATTCCATATTTTTGTACTATTACTGCTTTATACCAGTCTGTCTATGCCTTACCTGGCCCCCAGGGGCGCTATTCCTGATTTGCAGTTCTAAATAAACTGTGTTTTTACTTATAACCTTGTCTGAGTGTCAGAAAACCGTAACAGACAGTCCGAGTCGGTACACTGTGCAGGAACGTCAGCAAATCCAAGTCAGTACACGGAGCAGGAACGTCAGCCAATCAAGTCAGTACACGGAGCAGAAACGTCAGCCAGGCTGGGTCGGTACACAGGAGATGAGAAGCAGGATGGTCAGGCAGTCCAGGTCGGTGCACAGGCAGGAAACAAGATGCAGAGTAGTCAGGCAGGCCGGGTCGATACACTGAGAGCTCACAAAGTTCAGGAACAAGCGCTGGAACTGGAACACCACGAAAGGGCACTGGAGAAGTGCCAGAACCCAGCATTTAAGGACAAATGCTGGGCGGGACAACAATAGAGCAGACAATAGCGGAAGCAGTAGTGGAATATTGACAGAATGTCGCCAAATAGCACTAGTACTGTAATAGTCGGAGCTCCCCGTCCTTCTTTTTAACAAAAAAGAATCCAGCCCCAGCGGGTGAGGAAGACTTACGAATAATTCCACGAGCCAAAGCGTCACCAATGTATTCCTCCATGGTCCAGTTTTCGTCACAACAGGTAAGTTCTACTCCTAGGAGGCATAACGCCTGGCACAATATCAATAGTACAATTATATGGACGATGCTGTGGCAGAGTGCTAGCCTTTCCCTTACTGAATACATCTCTGAATGACTAGTATTCATGCGGTAGGGAGGGAGAGGTACACAAAATCTTAGTAGGGTGCCTTAGACAATGAGTGTTACAGTGCTCGGACCAAGAGAAGATCTCACACGTCTTCCAGGCAAGTCTGGGATTATGCGTATGTAACCAAGGAAATCCCAAAATGACCTCAAAGTGGGGAGACTGGATTATCTGAAACTGTAAGGTCTCGTTGTGAAGTGCTCCAATGCAAACAGATAATGGGCATGTCTCCTGGGTGACCTGTGGCGGTACCAAAGGCCTCCCATCAATGGCCTCAATATCAAGCGGAGATTCCCTGTCCAACAATGAGATATTATGTAGTTTTGCAAAGTCTCTATCCATGAAATATCCGGCAGCGCCGGAGTCAATCAGAGCAGGAGTATTCACAGAATCGGAAGCCCAAGAGAAAACAATATTGAGTACAGGCTTGTTCAACGTGCCCTCCAGGGACTGGTTTACGCCACCTAGGATCTGTCCTCTGCTTGAGCCTAGGTGCGTGCATTTCCCTGCCACACAGGACAGGTCTTTAGCAGGTGACCTGCCTTGCCACAATACATACATAAGCCCTGTTTGCGGCGGAAGGAGCGTTCCTACTTAGACAATCGTGTGAAGCCCAATTGCATAGGTTCTACACTCCCAGTAGCAGGACCCGGAGGTATGGGAGGAGACGGAGGCAAGAGTGGGAAATTAGCCCTAGTAGCAGACTCGCTTGTGGATCTTGATCTACGATCCTTATATATACTCCTCTCCCTTATATGGGAGTCAATCAGGATAGTATAATCAATGAAACTCTCTAAACCCTCTGGCAAGTCTCTGGCCACAATTTCATCTTTGATCCTGTCCTTGAGACCTTGTGCGAAGGCAGCAACAAGCGCCTCATCGTTGCAACCTACCTCTGCTGCGAGGGTACGAAATTCAATGGCATAGTCGGAAACAGTACGTGTGCCCTGATGGATTCTCATAAGATGTTTGGCAGCAGAGGTGGCACACCCTGGGATTTCGAATACACTGCGGAAGGCCCTTACAAACTCGGCAAAATTATTAGTGATCGGTTTGCCAGTCTCCCAAATTGGATTTGCCCAAGCTAGATCTTTACCCGTCAGTAGTGAGATCATGAACCCCACTTTGCTCTTTTCACTAGGAAATGCCTGAGGTACAAGTTCGAGAAAAATCTCAAATTGGTTCAGCAACCCTCTGCAAAGAGTAGGCTCCCCGTCGTATCTCAGAGGGAGGGGAGCGGTAGCGGATAGCCCCTTAGAGGGTGGACTAGACATATTAGCCTGTACCAATGGTGCCTGGACTGGGGTGGCCACCAAAGGCTGGACAGGTCTCTCGAGACAGGCAGTGTGCTCCAAAATAGTCTGGATAGCCATAGACAACTGGTCTAACCGTTGCTCCTGAGCATCCATTCTCCATAGGAGACTCTGGGAGCTACCTTCAACAGCCTTGCATGTTCCTTTCGTACTGTCACAGTTTTAATGAACGCTCAGACAATTTGGTTAAGGTAAAACAATGCAGCTTTATTAAATAAATAATAAAGAACAGAGATGCCCTTCACAGGTCCAGACAGAGGATAAGCTCTTCTGGATCTGACACAGGTCAGGGTACAACAGAGACAGGTATGTACAAAACAACTGTAATGCAGAGTGTAGAACTGGAACAGGAACTGGAACAAAACCTCAGCAGTACTGGCCAGGAGGTGCCCTAGGTGAGGTAAGTACTGCAGGGCAAAAATCCCCAATGGAACAGGGAGACAGTTGAGACTACCAGACTTGCCCAGAAAACCAGGTATAGGCAGCCCACGTGACGGCTCAGATACACTTACTCGGAGGTTATGCCCGGAGGCAACCAGAATAGGCACAGGCTGTATAATAGTGTGTAACGGAAACCCAAGACAACGGGGAGTCCTGGGCCGTCGTGCCCGGGGATCTCTCTCTTGAGGTCGGCTACACAATGTCGAGCTCCTCGGTCAGGCCGCACCACCGGAACGTCAAATCCGAAACTCAAACCCAGGATTCGGTCACCTTCGAGCTGATCTCTCCTTCGAGGTTCGAGGCTAGGGGAACGGTTCGATCTCGATCCGTAGAGCAGGGCAGGAGTGGCGATGATCGAGATGATGCGCGGAGCGGGCTGACGTCACAGTCTCCGGTACAGATAGTGAATTGCTCAGTTGCTGGTAAAGGATGGGAGTCAGAGGGGACTCTTTAAACCACCCAGCAAGGAAGTAAACATGGAGACAGTTTACTCCAAACGAACTCAACTTTATTGGCAAACAACACACACTTTTATACACAAAATACACAAAGGAACAATGGGCAGGGGAGTGGCAAGCTATGCTAAAGCTAGGCTTCACTAAGGGCCAATGAACAGGGGATCACCCGTATCACACCATATCAGATTGGTCATCCCTGGGATTAGTCTCAGGTAGGGCGGAACAGGGAACACAAAGGGCCAGACGTGATTAGTTCCCCGCGGTGGGTATGGTCCTGAAGAGTTCCAATACACATTTTGAGGAACAAAGGCTGATACTTAGTACCACGCTATCCTGCCTTTTGTCCGACCCCAGAGAACCCCGAATGTTCAAGTGGCTAATCCCGGTTAGGTACGATGTGGTTGTACGAGGCCCCGTCGGCCGTTACCGACACTTCGACTCCCGTCGACATAAACCTTGAATACAATGGGTCCCGGGCTTCGAATAGTGTCCGTACGCCCCTGCATTGTCATCAGTTCGAGTGTTTGCCCAAAGTCCATAGTCCAATGCTTCGAAGCCCTAGTAATGGCCTAAGGCCTGTTACATTACTCCCCTTTTTAAACCCAACCCAGGGTCCGGAATTAAACACAGAAAATCCAAAGTTCACAGGTCCTCCTGTCGAGATAGCCCGTCAGCATTGCGATTGTCCTTACTGGGCCGGTATTGGATGAAAAAATTAAATGTTTGGAGTGCCAGGCTCCACCGTAACAGCCGACCATTGTCCCCTGAGACTCGGTTAAGCCATACCAGTGGATTATGATCCGTCAGTACGGTGAATTCTCTCCCGTACAGGTAGGGCTGGAACTTCTTAAGGGCCCATACAAGTGCAAGACATTCTTTTTCCACCGCGGCGTATGCTGCCTCTCTCGGTAATAGCTTCCGGCTCAGATAAGCAATGGGTGCTCTTCTCCTTCTTGGTTCACCTGGCTCAGTACGGCTCCTAGTCCACAGTCAGAGGCATCTGTATGAACCAAGAAAGTCTTGTTAAAATCTGGGGCAGCCAACACCGGTTCCCACCCCAACACATCTTTTAGGTCCTGAAATGCTTGTTCGCAAGCTGGGGACCAGTTTACATTACGGGGTAGGGCCTTCTTGGTCAGGTCTGTCAGGGGTTTGGCTATGGTGCTATACTGGGGCACAAATTTGCGATAATACCCTGTGGTACCCAAAAAGGTCAGGACCTGTTTCTTGGTCCTGGGGGTAGGCCATTTTAGGATGGCTTCAATCTTAGCTGGCTCAGGCCGCTGTTGCCCTCCTCCTACCCGGTGACTTAAGTACTGGACCTCCCCCATCCCTATCTGGCATTTATCTGTCCGGATCGTGAGCCCAGCGCGGGCGATCCTGCCTAAGATAGCTTCTAGGTGCAGGAGGTGCTCCTCCCAGGAATCGCTGAAGACAGCGATGTCATCTAGGTAGGCACAGGCAAACTCCTGTGCCCCTGCCAGCAGATGGTCCACCAACCTCTGGAAGGTAGCCGGGGCGTTCTTCATCCCAAATGGCATTACCTTGAATTGGTAGAGGCCAAAAGGGGTGATGAAGGCAGACTTGGCCACCGCCTCAGGGGCCAGTGGAATCTGCCAGTACTAGACTTAGGTCTAGGGTGGAGACAATGCTAGCTCCCGCGAGTCAGTCTAACAACTCATCTACCCGGGCCATAGGGTAAGCATCAGTGACTGTCCGATAATTAAGCCTCCGGTAGTCCACACAGAACCGGGTGGTCCCATCCTTCTTGGGTACCAGGACTACCGAGGAGGCTTAAGGACTGGCAGACGGCTCAATGACCCCCATACTTAACATATCCTGCAACTCCTGCCACATACTACGCTTTACTGACTCGGGGACCCGGTAGGCTGGCTAACGTAGGGGCCCTGACCCTGTGGTGTAGACCTCATGCTGGGTTACTGTAGTGGAACAGGGACGTGGAGAGAATAGAGTGGGCCACTTTTGCACTATCTCCTCAATTTGTCCCTGGTGAACCTCATTCAAATGGGTCCCTAGCTTTAAGGGGTGACTGCTTGCCTGGGTCTGGGATTTGGCCAGGAGGTCAGGGATGTCCTGTTCCTCCGGGTCTCCCCCCCCATGTTACATATGGCCATTACGGCTTCCTCTCTAGCGTGATTTGCCTTAAGGTAATTAACATGGCAGGTCCTTTGGTCCTGCTGTGAATTCCCGCGGCCAATAACATATGTTGTATCCCCTAGCTGGTCAATTACCCAGTAGGGTCCCTCCCACGCGGTCTGCAACTTATTTTGTTTCACTGGGCGCAGGGCTAACACCCACGTGGAACGTTTGGTGTTGGGCCCTGCGGTAATATTGCTGCTTTTGGGTAGTTTGGGTTTGTACTAAATTCTGGTGGGCTAGTCCCATAAGGGTCCTCAGCTTTTCCCTAAGCTCTACGACATATGTGACGGGAGGTTTCTCCTCTGAGTCGCACTTCACCTCCCAGTATTCGCGGAGTAGATTCAGGGGTCCCTGGACCTTCATCCCGAACAATAGTTCAAAGGGCAAAAATCCCATGGACTCCTGAGGCACCTCCCAATACGTGAACAGTAGGTGGGGCAGATACCGTTCCCAGTCACGGTGTGACTGCGTGAAGGCTTTGAGCAACTGTTTCAAGGTTCCATTGAACCTCTCGCAGAGCCCATTCGTCTGGGGATGGTAGGGTGTGGAATGGAGGGGTTTAACCCCGCATAGCTTCCAGACTTGTTTCATTATATCTGAGGTAAATTGGGTGCCTCGATCTGATACTACCTCCCTAGGGAATCCTACCCGGGTAAATACCTTCACTAGGGCATCCGCGACGCTTTCAGCAGAGATGCTGGACAGCGCGACGGCCTCAGGGTAACGGCTGGTAAAGTCTACAATGGTAAGGATATATCTCTTACCCGTGTAGCTGTGCCGAGCGAGTGGACCTATGATGTCAATGGCCCCCCGTTGGAAGGATTCCCCTATCAAAGGTAGGGGTTGCAGGGGTGCTGGCAGATGATCTCCCCTTTTTCCTACCCGCTGACAGGTGTCGCAGGTGCGGCAAAAGTGGCGAACATCCTGGGACAATTTGGGCCAAAAGAACGCTCGAGTTAAGCGCTTTTCGGTGCGCCGGATTCCCGAATGTCCTGCTAAGGGAATATCATGGGCAAGGGTGACGAGGGCATCCCTGTGCTGTAGGGGTACTACCAACTGGGTGCAAATGACTGTGGTGGGGCCCTGACAGGGGGTTTGAGTTGTCCTATATAGCAACCCGTTCTCCCACACAAACTGTGTCTGCCTGTCTGGTGTCTGCCTGTCATCTGTACCTGGCTATAGTGGGGTCTGTCTGTAGAGCAGACCGGAAAGCTGGTGGCGGCAGCCAAGCTATACTGGGTTCATTAGGGGCCACTGCTGGAGGGCGGGAGATGGTGTTGGTCTTACCCTCTGTTGGCGTGCCGCGGATCTCGTGATGACATTGCAGTCCTCTTGGTCTCTGGCTGGGCCGAAGTAACTTTCCAGATTGCCCACGTCATTTCCTAGCAGCACGTCCGTAGGAAGTCCTGGCATGACCCACACAATCATTTCTTGGGGTCCAACCCCCCAATCCAGTTGTACCTTGGCCATGGGAAGTTTATACACTGTGCCCCCAGCTACCTGGATCTCCACCATTCGGGGCACTCTGAGGCTGGAGGGTAAGCAGCGAGGCCGCACTAAGGTAAGGGTGGCCCCAGAGTCTCGCATTCCTTGGGTGGTGTGGCCATTGAGACGCTCGGTCTGAATGTGCTGGTGCCGGTTGTCATTTGGGTCTTCCTGGGCCAGAGTAACTTCATGGAAATAGCCCCACTCGGGCTAGTCTCCTGTGGCCTCACATATACCACAAGACAGGGCCAGTCTGGGTTATGGTGGTTAGGGTAGGCATTCCATGTATCCTCCCCTCCTATGCAATGGGCCTGATGTGGGGGAACCCTAGCTGTGGTGGAGTTCTGATTTGCCCGAGGGGCAGATTGGTACCTGGCGGCAGGCCCCCTGTTCCTGGGGCAATTAGCTTGGCGATGGCCAGATTGCTGGCACATAAAACACAGTGCAGGGGGGTTGGCGTGGCGAGGGGGGTTGTAGGGGCCCTGTTGGGGTCAGGACCCCGACCGGTATGAATTAGGGGCAGGGGCAGTGGCCCGGGATCCCCCTCCCCCTGGGATGGACTGTACTTTGTGGCCCATGCTCCGATTGTCTTCATATTGATCCGCTAGCAAGGCAGCTTGGATGAGGGTGGTGGGGTTCCGGTCCCGCACCCAATCCCGCACTGGGTCAGGAATATTTAGGAAAAAATGTTCCAGTAGCATTTGCTGGCAGCACTCTTCAAAAGTGGTAGCTCCACAACCTTGTAGCCAGTTCCTAGCGACCCGCTCAAAGTTATGATCCCATTCCGAAAAGGTGTCTGTACCCTTTTTCTTAGTGTCCCTGAACTTCCGGCGATAGGTATCCTGCGTAATGGCATACCTAGCCTCTTCTACAGTCTCTTCTTGACAGCGGCATAATTGCCGATGTCCTGGTCAGGTACCGTGCGGTAAGCCTCGCTGGCCCTCCCGGTCAGTTTCCCGGCAAGGATGCCTGACCAGTGCTGCTGGTCGACTTGGAACAGTCTGCATAATCTCTCAAAGTCCTGTAAGAACCCATCGATATCCTCTTGAGTGTCATCGAACATGGAAAAGGACTGATATGTCAGGGGCAGTCCGGTGCTACTTTTCTCGGCCACCGGAACGTCGAATCCGAAACTCGAACCGAGGAATCAGTCATCTTCCAGCTGATCTCTCCTTCGAGGTTCGAGGCTACGGGAATGGTTCGATCTCGACCCGTAGAGCAGGGCAGGAGCGACGATGATCGAGATGATGCGCGGAGCGGGTCGATGTCGCAGTCTCCGGTACAGATAGTGAATTGCTCAGTTACTGGTAAAGGATGGGAGTCAGAAGGGACTCTTTAAACCACCCAGCAAGGAAGTAAACGCGGAGACAGTTTACTCCAAACAAACTCAACTTTATTGGCAAACAACACACACTTTTATACACGAAATACACAAAGGAACAAGGGGCAAGCTATGCTAAAGCTAGGCTTCACTAAGGGCCAATGAACAGGGGAGCGCCCGTATCACACCATATCCGATTGGTCATCCCTGGGATTAGTCTCAGTTAAGGCGGAACCGGGGAACACAAAGGGCCAGAAGTGATGTGATTAGTTCCCAGTGGGGTGTACAGTCCAAGAGTTCCAATACACATTTTGAGGAACAAAGGCTGATACTTAGTCCCACGCTATCCCGCCTTTTGTCCGACCCCGGAGAACTCCTGAATGTTCGAGTGGTTAATCCCGGTTAGGTACAATGCGGTTGTACGAGGCCCCGTCGGCCATTACCGAACCTTCAAGTCCCGTCGACATAAACCTTGAATATATCAGGTCCCGGGCTTCAAATAGTGTCCGTACGCCCCTGCATTGCCATCAGTTCCAGAGTTTGCCCAAAGCCCATACTCCGATGCTTCGAAGCCCTAGTAACGGCCTAAAGCCCGTTATATAGTGCAACCGAAGGGAATCATAAGGCACAGATCGAACTGGGCAACCGTAGGCAACAGTAATGACAGGCTGAGTATAGCGCAACCTGAGCCAATCGTAAGGCACAGGCAGTATAGCAGCGCAACCGGCGGCAACAGGAAGATACCGGTAGCTAGTAGCGCAGCCGGAGATACTCGTATTGCACAGGTTGTATAGTAGTGCAACTGGAGGCAGCAGTGAGGCACAGGATGAAAGGTGGCACAACCAGATATAACTGCTAAGGCACAGGCTGTATTGTATTGTATCTAGTGCAACCGGAGGCAATAGAAAGGTGCAGGCTAAAAGCTAGTGCAACCAAATGTGACCGCTAAGGAACAGGCTGTATGTAGAGCAACTGGGCTACCATTGAGCAAATGGCTATAGGACACAAGACGATAGGCAACAGGGACACTAGCGGTAAAGCTAATGCTAGGAGAGTAGCCAATGCAGAAACGGTACTCAAGAGAGCGGAGGTCAGCCAAGGCCTGGATCTGTACACAGAGAGAGGTAGTCAGCCAAAGCCTGGATCGGTACACAGAGAGCGATAGTCAGCCAAAGCCTGTATCGGTACAAGAGAACGGTAGTCCTCCAAAGCCTGGATCGGTACACAGAGAACGGTAGTCAGCCAAAGCCTGGATCGGTACACAGAGAACGGTAGTCAGCCAAAGCCTGGATCGGTACACAGTGAGCAGTAGTCAACGGAATCGGTCACGGGAATCGTAGTCAGGCAAGCCGTGTCATAAACAAATTGGGCAGCGAAGACAGGAGCAAGGTCAGACGAAACCGGATCATACACGGAACAGGAACACAGCAACAAACGTCTGGTCAGGAACACCACAAAAGGGCACCGGTACAGTGACAGAAGGGTGTATATAAAGGAAAGCCCTGGGAGGGGTGGAAAACCCAGAGACAATAAGAAGCAGCCAAGGTAAACTCGGAAGTAAGAATGTCGCTCAGGCACATTCACGGGCACCGTGATATATAACTTTCATTAAAACAGCTTGATACTGAATTTTTCACAAGTCGCTGTTTTTCAGAGAGGTATAAACACATGGTATGTTTTAACCTGTATAAAACTGTATGGTTCACTACTATATGCTACTATATAGCTTTCTTTAAAACAACGTGAAACTGAATACTTCACATGTCGCTGTTTTTAGAGAGGTATAAACCTGAATAGAACACTGCTCTGAAGGTAAATAGGCTAAATATTTTCACCAAACACTTCATGGTATTTGAGGAAATCAGATATATGCTTCGGTATATATCTCTCATTAAAACAGCTTGATACTGAATTTTACACGTCACTGTTTTTCAGAGAGGTATAAACACATGGTATGTTTTAAACTGTATAAACTTGTAAAGATCACTACTCTGAAAGTAAATTGTTTAAATATGTTCACCACACTCTTCAAGGTTTTTTGAGGAAATCAAAATATATGCTTCTGTTTATCTTTCATTAAAACATATTGAAACAGCATTTTTCACTTCGCTGTTTTTTAGAGAAGTATAATCTCCTGGAATGTTTTAAACGGGATAAACATGAATCGAACACTACTCTGAATGTAATTTGTCTATATATTTTCTCCCGACACTTCATGATTTTTGAAGAAGTCAAAATACATATCTCTCTTTAACCCCTTAAGGACCGGAGGTTATGGGACATTTCTTTCCCATAACATCCACATAGGGGCACTTTGACGAGCCGGTACACGTGACCTGTCACGTGTATCGGCGCGTCACTATGGGGCTTGAAACAGATCGCTCCGATCTTGGAGCGGTCTATTTCATGCCCTATTTTTACTTACAGCGCTCCCGGTAGAGCACTGTAAGTAAAAAGTATGTGACGTACCAGGACCGTCAAGGGTCTTTCGAGCAAATTTACCCTTGACGGTCCTGGTACGTCAAGGGTCCCTAAGGGGTTAAAACAGCTTGATAAAGAATTTTTCATATGTCTCTGATTTCAGAGAGGTATAAACACATGGTATGTTTTAAACTGTATAAAGCTGATTAGAATACTACTCTGAATGTAAATAGTCTCAGATTTTCACCAGACATTTTGCTGTTTATCAGGAAATAAAGATATATGCTTCTATATATCTATCATTAAAATAGCTTGATACTGAATTTTTCATATGGCGCTGTTTTTCAGAGGGGTAAAAACACATGGTATGGATTAAACTGTATAAAACTGTGAAGTTCACTACTCTGAAAGTAAATTGTCTAAATATTTTCACATCACTCTTCAAAGTTTTTGAGGAAATCATGATGCTTCTGTATATCTTTCAATAAAAGAGCTTGAACCTGCATTTTTCATGTCACAGTTTTATAGAGAGGTATAAACACCTGGTATTTTTTAAACTGGATAAACTTGAATAGAACTCTTCTCTAAATGTAATTTGTCTACATATTTTCTCCAGACACTTCATGGTTTTTGAGGAAATCAAAATATAAGCTTCTGCAAATCTTTCATGAAAACAGCTTGAAACTGCATATTTCACGTCGCTGTTCTTTCAGAGAGGTGTAAACACATGGAATGTTTTAAACTGACTAAACCTGAAAAGAACACTACTCTGAATGTAAATTGTCTATATATTTTCACCAGACACTAATTGGTTTTGGAGGAAATCATGATCTATGCTTCTGTATATCTTTCATTAAAACAGCTTGTTACTGAATAGTTCATATGTCACAGTTTTTCAGAGAGCTATAAACACAAGTTATGTTTTAAACTGTGTAAACCTGTAAAGATCACTAATCTGAATGAATATTGTTCAAATATTTTTGCAAGACACTCCCTGGTTTTTGAGGAAATCAAAATATATTCTTCTGTATATTTTTCATTAAAACAAGTTGATACTGTCTTAATCAAATGTCACAGTTTTTCAGAGAGCAATAAACACCTGATTTGTTTTAAACTGTATAAACCTGTAAAGTTAACTACTCTAAATGTAAATACTCCAATTATTTTCACCAGACACTTCATGGTTTTTGAGAAAATCATTATATATGCATCTGTATATCTTTCTTTAAAAGAGATTGTAACTGAGTTCTCATATGTCGCTGTTTTTCAGAGATGTATAAACTTATATTATGTTTTAAACTGTATAAACCTGTAAAGGTGACTACTCTGAATGAAAATTGTCTAAATATTTTCATCACACACATCACGGATTTTGAGGAAATCAAAATATATGCTTCTGTATATCTTTCCTTAAAACATCTTGAAACTGCATTTTTCACGTCGCTGTTTTTTAGAGAAGTTTAAACACCAGGCATGTTTTAAACTGGATAAACATGAATAGAACACTACTCTGAATGTAATTTGTCTAGATATTTTCACCAGACACTTCATGGTTTTTTAAATGTATCTCTCATTAAAATAGCTTGTTAATGAAGTTTTCATATATCTCTGTTTTCAGAGAGGTATAAACACATGGTATGTTTTAAAATGTATAAACCTGAATAGAATACTACTCTGATTGTAAATAATCCAAGATATTAACCAGACATTTCATGGTTTTACAGGAAATAAAAAAAATATGCTTCTGTATATCTTTCTTTAAAAGAGCTTGATACTAAGTATTTCATATGTCACTGTTTTTCAGAGAGGTATAAACATATGTTATGTCTTAAACTGTATAAACCTGTAAAGTTCTCTACTCTGAATAAAAATTGCCTAAATAGTTTCACCACACACTTCAAGGATTTTGAGGAAATCAAAATATATGCTTCATATATCTATCATTAAAACAGCTTGATAATTGTCTCTGCTTTCAGAGAGGAATAAACACAAGTTATATTTTAAACTGTATTAACCTGTAAAGTTCACTACTCTGAATGAAAATTGTTAAATATTTTCACTAGACACTTCATGTTTTTTAGCAAATCAAAATCTATGCTTCTGTGTATCTTCCATTAAAACAGCTTGATAATGAATTTTTCATATGTCTCTGTTTCAGAGAGGTATAAACTCAAGTTATGGTTTAAACTGTATTAAACTGTAAAGTTCACTACTCTGAATGAAAATTGTCTAAATATTTTCACTAGACACTTCATGGTTTTTTAGGAAATCAAAATATATGCTTCTGTATATCTTTCATTAAAACAGCTTGATAATGAATTTTTCATATGTCTCTGTTTTCACTGAGGTATAAACACAAGGTATGTTTTAAACTGTATAAACCTGTAAAGATCACTACTCTGAATGAATATTGTCCAAATCTTTTTGCCAAATACTCCATGGTTTTTGAGAAAATCAAAATATATGTTTCTGTATATCTTTCGTTAAAACAGCTTGATAATTAATTTTTCATATGTCTCTGTAACATAATTACATAAGAGTAATGAGGGGAATCGAGAAATGGACCCCTTACTCACAGTACTTAGAGGGATCAGCTGTACCTCACCGATGAGACAGAAGAATGCGTAGAGGGATCAGATGCACTTCACCGATAAGGCCCAAGAAGGCGGAAATGTTTGTCTGGGATTAGCTGTTTCCCTAAGTCAAAAAGGACTTGTCTAGCATTTCGTGGCTGGACTGTCATTTGGTAAGACCAGTATGATATGCTTCAGAAGATTTTCTCTCTCCTCCCAGTGAGTTTCTAGCATGTATTTGCTAACTCATGAGCCTAGTTGAGCATATCTGGCTTTTCTTTCTACATAAGCAAATTGTTCTTGGTGTTGGTCACCCTAAGAGTAATACAGGGAATCCAGACATGGACCCCTTGCTCACAGTGCCTAGAGGGATCAGCTGCACCTTGCCAATGAGGGCCAAGATGGCAGAAACGTGTTTTGGGGTTAGCTGTTTCCCTTGTTCAGAGATGACTTGTCTAGCATTTTGTGGCTGGACTGTCATTTGGCAGGACCAGTATTATATGCTTCAGAAGATTTTCTTTATGAGTATTGCAATGGTGAGCAAAAAGAGATTGCACTCTGGGCGCAAGGACACAGTCCCAGTGATATTGTGCCATGTGTTTGTTAGCTCATGAGCCTAGTTGAGCATCTCTGGCTTTTTTTTTTTTCTACATATGCAAATTGGGTTGCTCACCCTAAGAGTAATGAAGGGAATCCAGACGTGGACCACTTGCTCACAGTGCTTAGAGGGATCAGTTGCATCTCACCAACGAGGCCCCAGAAGGCCGAAACGTACGTCTGGGGGTTATCTGTTTCCCTTCCTCAGAGAAGACTTGTCTGGCATATTGTAGCTGGACTGTCATTTGGCAGGACCAGTATGATAAGGTTCAAAATATTTCCTCTCTGTGGATGGTGGGATTGGTCACCATAAGAGTAATGAGGGGAATCTAGATGTAGACCTCTTGCTCACAGTGCCTAGAGGGATCAGCTGCACCTCACCGATGAGACCCAAGAGAGCCAAAACGTGTGTTTGGGGTTAGCTGTTTTGTTTGTTCAGACAGAACTTGTCTGGCATTTTGTGGCTGGACTGACATTTGGCAGAACAAGTATGATATGCTTATGAAGATTTTCTCTCTGTGTATGGCACTGGTGAGCTAAAAGAGATTGCACTCCGGGCGCGATGACACAGCCCCAGTGAGCTTGTTGCATGTGTTTGCTAGCTCATGAGCCTAGTTGAGCATATCTGGCTTTTCTTTCTACATAAGCGAATTGCTCTTTGGGTTGGTCACCCTAAGAGTAATGACGGAAATACAGACATGAACCCCTTGCTCACAGTACATCGAGGGATCAGATGCACTTCACAGATAAGGCCAAAATGTTTGTCTGGGGTTAGCTGTTTCCCTTGTTCAGAGAGGACTTGTGTATTATTTCGTGGCTGGACTGTCATTTGGAAGGACCAGTATGATATGCTTCAGAAGATTTCCTCTCTGTGTGTTGCATTGGTGAACTAAACGAGATTGTACCTTGGGTGCGATGACACAGTCCCAGTGAGCTTCTTGTATGTATTTGATAGCTCATGAGCCTAGTTGAGTATCTCTGGCTTTTCTGTCTACATATGCAAATTGTTCTTGGGGTTGGTCACCCTAAGAGTAATGAGGGGAATCGAGAAATGGACCCCTTACTCACAGTGTGTAGAGGGATCAGCTGTACCTCACTGACGAGACTGAAGAATGCTTAGAGGGATCAGATACACTTCACCAAGAAGTCCAAAATGTTCATTTGGGGGTATGTGTTTCCCTTGTTCAGAGAGGACTTGTCTAGCATTTTGTGGCTGGACTGTCATTTGACAGAACCAGTATGATATGCTTCTGAAGATTTCTTCTCTGTGTATGTAACTGGCTAGCTAAAAGAGATTGCACTCTGGGCACGAGAACACAGTCCCAGTGAGCTTCCTGAATATATTTGCTAACTTATAAGCCTAGTTGAGCATCTCTGGCTTTTCTTTCTACATAAGCAAATTGCTTTTAGGGTTAGTCACCCTAAGAGTAATGAGGAGAATCCAGACGTGGACACCTTGCTCCCAGAGCTTAGAGGGATCAGCTGCACCTCACTCGTGAGGACCAAAAAGGCTGAAACGTATGTTTAGGGTTAGCTGTTTCCCTTGTTCAGAGCTGACTTGCCTGGCATTTCATGGCTGAATTGTCATTTGGCCAGGCCAGTATGATATGTATCAAAAGATTTTCACTCTGCGTATGGTGCTGGTGATCTAAAATAGATCGCACACTGGGCATGAGTACACAGTCACAGTGAGCTTCTTGTATGCGTTTGATAGCTCATGAGCCTAGTTGAGCATCTCTGGCTTTTCTTTTACATACGCAAGTTGCTCTTGGGGTTGGTCAGCCTAAGAGTAATGAGGGGAATCCAGACATGGACCCCTTGCTCACAGTGCCTAGAAGGACTAGCTGCACCTCACCTATGAGGCTGAGAAAGTCTGAAACTTACTTTTGGGGTTTGCTGTTTCCCTTGTTCAAAAAGGACTTGTCTAGCATTTCGTAGCTTGAGTGTCATTTGATAGGACCAGTATGATATGCTTCAGAAGATTTCCTCTCTGTGTATGGGCCTGGTGAGCTCAAAGAGATTGCAGCCTGGGTGCGAGGACACAGTCCCAGTGAGCTTCTTGCATGTATTTTCAAGCTCATGAACCTAGTTGAGCATCTCTGGCTTTTCTTTCTACATATGCAAATTGCTCTTGGGGTTGGTCACCCTAAGAGTAATGAGGAGAATCCAGACATAGACGTCTTGCTCGCAGTGCCTAGAGGGATCAGCTGCAAATCACCCATGAACCTAAGACGGCCGAAACAGTCGTCTGCGGATAGCTGTTTCCGTTATCCAGAGAGGACTTGTCTGGTATTTCGTGGCTGAACTGTCGTTTGCTGGGACTAATATGATATGCTTCAGAAGATATCCTCTATGTGTATTGCACTAGTGAGCTAAAGAGATTGCATTCTAGGTGCGAGGACACAGTCTCAGCTTGTTGCATGTGTTTGCTAGCTCATGAGCATAGTTGAGCATCTCTGGCATTTCTTTCTACATATGCAAATTGCTATTGGGGTTGGTCACCCTAAGAGTAATGAGGGGAATCCAGACATGGACCCCTTGCTCACAATGCCTAGAGGGATCAGCTGCACCTCACCGTTAAGGCCCAAGAAGAACAAAATGTATGTCTGTGGTTAGTTAGTTCCCTTGTTCAGAGAAGACTTAAAAGACATTTTGTGGCTGGACTGTCATTTTGTAGGACCGGTATAATATGCTTCAGAAGATTTCTTCTCTGTGTATGGAACTGGTGAGCTAAAAGAAATTGGACCCTGGGCACGAGGACACAGTCCCAGTAAGCTTCTTGCATGTATTTGCTAGCTCATGAGCCTAGCTGTACATCTCTGGCTTTTCTTTCTACATATGCAAATTGCTCTTAGGGTTAGTCACCCTAAGAATAATGAGGGGAATCCAGACATGGATCCCTTGCTCACAGTGCCTAAAGGAATTACCTGCACCTCACCGATCAGGCCTAAAAAGGCTGAAACGTACATTTGGGGTTTGCTGTTTCCCTTGTTCAGAGCGGACTTGTTTGGCATTTTGTGGCTGAACTGTCATTTGGTAGGGCTAGAATGATATGCTTCAGAAGATTTGCACTCTGTGTATAGCACTAGCAAAAGAGATTGCACCTTGGGCGTGAGGTCAAAGTCCCAGTGAGCTTCTTGCATGTATTTGATACCTAAGCCTAGTTGAGCATCTCTGGCTTTTCTTTGTACATAAGCAAGTTGCTCGTTGGGTTCGTCTCCCTAATTGTAATGAGGGGGATCCAGACATGGACCCCTTGTTCACACTCCTTAGAGGAATTAGCTGCACCTCACCGATGAGGACCAAAAAGATTGGAACGTACATCTGGAGTTGGTTGTTTCGTTTGTTCAGAGAAGACTTGTCTGGCATTTCGTGGCTGGACTGTCATTGGGCAGGGCCAGTATAATATGCTTCAGAAGATTTACACTCTGTGTATGGCACTGGTGAGCTAAAAGAGATTGCACCCTGGGCGCGACGCCACTGTCCCAGTGATCTTCTTGCATGTATTTGCTAGCTCATGAGCCTAGTTGAGCATATCTGGCTTTTCTTTCTACATAAGCGAATTGCTCTTGGGGTTGGTCACCCTAAGAGTAATGAAGGAAATGCAGACATGAATCCCATGCTCACAGTACCGTGAGGGATCAGATGCACTTCTCCGATAAGCCCAAAATGTTTGCTGGGGTTAGATGTTACCCTTGTTCAGAGAGGACTTGTGTATTATTTCGTGGCTGGACTGTCATTTGGAAGGACACGTATAATATGCTTCAGAAGATTTCCTCTCTGTGTATTGCATTGGTAAGCTAAAAGAGATTGTACCCTGGGTGCGAGGCCACAGTCCCAGTGAGCTTCTTGCAAGTATTTGCTAACTTATAAGCCTAGTTGAGCATCTCTGGCTTTTCTTTCAACGTATGCAAATTGTTTTTAGGGTTAGTCACCCTAAGTGTAATGAGGAGAATCCAGATGTGGACACCTTGCCCACAGAGCCTGTAAGGATCAGTTGCACATCACTGATGAGAACCAAAAAGGCTGAAACATACGTCTGGCAGTTAGCTGTTTCACTTGTTCAGAGCTGGCTTGCCTGGCATTTTGTGGCTGAACTGTCATTTGGCAGGGCCAGTATGACAGGCAACAGAAGATTTCCTCTCTGTGTATGGCACTGGTGATCTAAAATAGATTGCAACCTGGGTACGAGGACACAGTCCCAGTGAGCTTCTTGCATGTATTTTCAAGCTCATGAACCTTGTTGAGCATCTCTGGCTTTTCTTTCTACATATGCAAATTGCTCTTTGGGTTGGTCACCCTAAGAGTAATGAGGAGAATCCAGACATAGACGTCTTGCTCACATTGTTTTGAGGGATCAGCTGCACATCACCCATGAGCCCAAGACGGCCGAAACGTACGTCTGCGGATAATTGTTTCCTTTGTCCAGAGAGGGCTTGTCTGGAATTTTGTGGCTGGACTGTCGTTTGCTAGGACCAATATGATATGCTTCAGAAGATATCCTCTATGTGTATTGCACTAGTGAGCTAAAGAGATTGCACTCTAGGTGCGAGGACACAGTCTCAACTTGTTGCATGTGTTTGCTAGCTCATGAGCCTAGTTGAGCATCTCTGGCATTTCTTTCTACATATTCAAATTGCTATTGGGGTTGGTCACCCTAAGAGTAATGAGGGGAATCCAGACATGGACCCCTTGCTCACAATGCTTAGAGGGATCAGCTGCACCTCACCGATAAGGCCCAAGAAGGACGAAACGTATGTCTGTGGTTAGTTAGTTCCCTTGTTCAGAGAAGACTTAAAAGACATTTTGTGGCTGGACTGTCATTTTGTAGGACCGGTATAGCATGCTTCAGAAGATTTCTTCTCTGTGTATGGAACTGGTAAGCTAAAAGAAATTGCACCCTGGGCACGAGGACACAGTCCCAGTAAGCTTCTTGCATGTATTTGCTAGCTCATGAGCCTAGTTGTACATCTCTGGCTTTTCTTTCTACATATGCAAATTGCTCTTAGGGTTAGTCACCCTAAGAATAATGAGGGGAATCCAGACATGGACCCCTTGCTCACAATGCGTAGAGGGATCAGCTGCATCTTCCTCATGAAGACCAAGAAGGCCGAGACGTACGTCTGGTGTTAGTTGTTTTCCTTGTTCAGAGAGGGCTTCTCTGGCATTTTGTGGATGAACTGTCATTTGGCAGGACCAGTATGATATGGTTCAAAATATTTCCTCTCTGTGGATAGCACTGGTGAGGTAAAAGAGATTGAAGCTTGGGCGTGAGGATACAGTACCTGTGAGCTACTTGCATGTATTTGCTAGCTCATGAGCCTAGTTGAGCATCTCTGGCTTTTCTTTCTTGATATGCAAATTGCGCTTGGGGTTGGTCAGCCTAATAGTAATGAGGGGAATCCAGACATGGATCCCTTGCTCACAGTGCCTAAAGGAATTAGCTGCACCTCACCGATCAGGCCTAAAAAGGCTGAAACGTACATTTGGGGTTTGCTGTTTCCCTTGTTCAGAGCGGACTTGTTTGGCATTTTGTGGCTGAACTGTCATTTGGCAGGACTAGAATGATATGCTTCAGAAGATTTCCTCTCTGTGTAGTGCACTGGTGATGTAAAAGAGATCGCACCGTGGGCGTGAGGTCAAAGTCCCAGTGAGCTTCTTGCATGTATTTGATACCTAAGCCTAGTTGAGCATCTCTGGCTTTTCTTTGTACATATGCAAGTTGCTCATTGGGTTCGTCTCCCTAATTGTAATGAGGGGAATCCAGACATGGACCCCTTGTTCACACTCCTTAGAGGAATTAACTGCACCTCACTGATGAGGCCTTTTGGCTGAGATCTTTAGGGGTCAAAGCCGGAAGGTTCCGATGGAACATTCATCCTTGGCCTTGGGGCATCCTCCTTTCGGGGAGTAAAGCCTCTTGTTGTTATTGGGGGTGGACCTGTACGGAGGAAGTGAGTTTTAGTCTTAGTGCCTTTTTGCCGTACTCTTGGCCTTGGAGCATCGGTCTTCGGATCTTCAGCTTCTTGCTGCTTTAGGGAAGGGGCCATAATGGCACAGCATACGACAGGAGGAGACTTCGAATCTACTGATGTTAGACTACAGGATACTTTACGTTTTGTGGTGGAGGAAGAATATCGCCAATCGAAGGCAAAAAAATACATTGTGGAAGTGCTGCTGAAGGACGTATTACATGTGAGCCTGGATACGGTTTTATGTTTCCAGGATTTTCTGAGACGTGGAATATATGACGTTACCTTCACCTCTCTGTTTATTTGTAGTCAGATCTATGAAAGGTATCGGAATTGTAAGGATATCGGAAGATTTAAGGGAGTAAATGTTCTTCCGCTCTTCGCAAATGAAGAGACAGTTCTAACTGTACACATGTACAATCCACGGGTAGTGGACAAGGACGTGTTTACTTTTCTATCCCAGTATTGTAAGACAGTTCGTTTTGTGGGACGAATTTACGACGAATATAAAATGTGGACTGGTAAGCGAAAATATGTGGTGAATTTCCACTCGGACGTAACCAGATATGGAGGACTGAAAAGACCCCCTCCAATGTTTTCGTTGGGAAGAGACAAAGGCTTTCTGTTTTATAGGGGTATGCCTCCTTATTGTAAGAATTGCCGGGAATATGGACATACGGCGGAAAGCTGTGTAGAGAACGCAGTATGTCGATTTTGTGGCCAATCGGTTCATGATCCAGGGCATTGCCAGAAAAAGTCTTGCAACTTATATGGGAGTCTAGACCATCAATTTAAAGAGTGTCCACATAGAGAAAGAAGACGTCCATGGGGACAAGGAAAGTAAGTAGCTGAAAGGCAGCAAGTGACATTGGAAGACCTTGCAAACTTCCCTCCTATGGAAGTCACGTTGGAAAGAACGGGTTACATGAGGAATCCAAACCCTGAAAGTGGTCCTCCATGGATTTTAAGACCTGAGGAACTGGAGACTGCTAGAGTTCCATTAATCTCACAGACTGTGGAGGAGGCAGGAGATATCCTTGAAGACGTGGTAGAAGAGAATGTGATCCCTGTTTCTAAAAGAAACCTGGAAAAACAGAGTGGAGAGGACAGTGACATGGAAGGAGAAAATGAAAGGGGTGAAGTTATTTCAGATACCCCTCTACAACCAGCTTTTAAAAAGGTTTGTCACAAAAAGAAAAAAAAGAGTGGGGTGGAAAAAGACTCTACACCCAGGCCTAAAGGCTCCGAACAAACTTTATTCCCATCTGGACCCAACGATTTATTGACAATCCTTTCCGGGGACGGGTCAGAGGTTATACCAGATACTGACCTTCCTGGGAATATTATATTGCCAACGATTTCGGCTGATGTACAATCAGATGTAGAATCAGGGTTTTCCCCACTTAGTGGGGACCTACGTATATCGAGACCAGGAAAGGAATGAACTAAATGTTGAGAGTTTGTAGTTTAAATGCACGGAGCATCAAAAACCCTTTTAAAAGGGCGGCTCTGTGTGATTTTTTTCAAAAAGAAATATTTGATGTTGTTTTCTTACAAGAATGTGGTATACCAATGGAGACAGATTACAAAAAATATTTAGAAAATTGGAATAAGGGCCCTTCAGTCTGGTCAGGAGGAAAGGAGAACAAAAGTGTGGGAGTAGCCATCTTATTTGGGAATAAAGATTTTCGGGTAGATAGGATTGAAGAAATAATACCAGGGTGATTACTGATTGTTTCTGTTAACCTTAAAGGGTTGTTTTTGAAATTTGTAAATGTATATGCACCTCCATATAAGGGACAAAGGAGAGAATTTTTTGAAATATTAAGTTTGTTTCTTCTGGGTTCTGTTCCTTTAATTATAGGTGGAGATTTTAACTGTGTCTTTCCTGATGAGAGCAGGTTGGGGGGAAGTAGTTCTAGGAAAGATGGATCTGCGAGCCTTCTTAGGAACATGATTGCTGATAATAATTTACAGGATGCATGGCGTGTGACAGGGAGTACGAATGATGGTTATACTTGGAGCAATAGTTTAGTTAAATCTCGAATAGACTTTTTGTTTTTTTCTAAGGGGATACGGGTGTCTGACTTTAAAACACATTTTAGTATATTTTTTCTGACCACAAAATGATTGAATGTGTATGTGAGATTCCTGGTGTGAAGAAGAAAAAAAAAACCCTATTGGAAACTGAATGTTTCCTTACTTGAGGATGAGGAAGTAAGAATGGAATTTATACAGTTATACAAAAAATGGAGAGAATGTAGATTGGGAATGAATCTTTGTGAGTGGTGGGACTATATGAAAGGGAAAGCAAAAGGGTTTTTTATCCGTATTGGTAAACTTCAAGCAAAAAAACAGAGAGATGAGTATAAGAAATTGCAGAGATGTCTGCAAACTTTATATGATTTTAAGTCTATAGATATAGATGTGGAAGAAGAAATTGGCAGAGTTAAAGAAAAGATTAAAATGTATATAGAGAAGAAAGGAAAGCAAATTATTTTTAACAGTAGAGTAACTTGTTTAGAGGAAGATGAAAAATGTTCAAGATTTTTTTTCAAGAAATTAAATCAAGGTACGAACATTCTAGATACGTTAGAGGGTGAGAAGGATTTGGAAGGAATCTTAAAAAAAACACGAGTTTTATTCTGCACTTTTTTCATTAAAGGAGATAGATTGTTCTTTAGGAAATTATTTTTTAAGTAAAGTAACATCATTTACTTTGGAAGATCAGGAGAAATTGATAACAAAGCTGAATCAAATAGAAATACAGGAGGTTATCAATAGTTTTAAAAAAGGAAAAACTCCAGGTACTGATGGTTTACCAGTAGAATTTTATGTGACTTTTTGGTCTTATATTAAAGAGGATTTTTTTGATTTGTTGGAAGAAGGTTTTGAAAATTTTCGATCACCAAGTTCCTGGAAGGAGGGAGTGGTGAATCTTTTGTTTAAAAAAGGCGATAAGAAAGATATAAAAAATTGGAGACCAATTACTCTTCTGAACATGGATTACAAAATCTTTGCTAAAGTGATAGCAAGTAGACTGAAAAAAGTAATTGCATCTGTGATAAATATGAATCAAGTTTGTGGGATCCCAGAGAGAAGTGTAACTCAAAATCTTGTGCTGATTCGAGATCTGATTTGTGATGTAGTAAATAGGGGACAGGATGTTGCCCTTATGTCAATTGACTTTGAAAAAGCTTTTGATAGGGTGTCTCATAATTTTTTATTTCAGGTTTTAGAAAAATTAGGGTTCCCAGAAAAAGTGAGAAAACAAGTTAAAATGATGTATGCAGGATGTAAGAGTGTAGTTTCAATTAATGGTTTTTTCACAGAAGGAGTAGATATTTGTTCAGGGGTTAAACAAGGATGTCCTCTGTCTCCTTTATTGTTCATCTGTGCCATTGAACCCTTATTATTAAAAATAGGAAAAGACAAAGGGATAAAAGGGGTACAAGTTCCTGGAGCTAAGGGCCAGGAAGTTAAAGTTTTAGGGTACATGGATGATATATCCTTGTTATGTACAGATCCTGTTTCGATTAAAAGGGCCTTTAGGTTAATACAGTGTTTCTGTAGTGCAAGTGGCTTTAAATTTAACTTAGGGAAATCTGAGTGTATGTTGTATGGTAGATGGGAGAGTAAATTTGAGATAGATGTGTGTTTACGTGAGGATAGTATTAAAATTCTGGGTATTATTTTTACGAAAAATTTAAAGAGCGACCAGATATGGCAAGCTACATTGGAACGAGTTAAAAAAAAATTATTGTTTTGGAATTTTAGAAAGTTAACAATGGAAGGGAAAATTCTAGTTATCAGACAAGTAATCTTGCCTATTGTATTATATGTTGCAATGGTCTTTTTTCCACCAGAGCTTTGGTTAAAAAGAATTATCAGAACTTGTTTTTTATTTTTTTGGGGATCCAAGATGGAAAGGGTCAAACGTAGTGATATATGTAAACTACAGAGAAATGGGGTGAAAAATTTTCCTGATATAAGGATGTTTTTGAGTTTGAAATATTTTGCTTTTTATATTAAGAGAGTTTTCAGTAAAAAAGTATGTGTGTTAGATGATTTTGTTAGATATGCTACTGGTTATATTTTTCATAGATATAAGTGGGTGGGCATTTCTTTAAGTAGACCATATTCGTTTCCTCCTCCATGGCAATATGTAGTGTTGGAGAAAATAATTAGAGAATTTAATTTAAAAACGATGGGGGTAGAAACTTTAATAGATCATAGAAAAATATATCAAGAACTCAAAAAACAAGAAATTGTTCAAAATGTATATAATTTTAATAGCAACATCTCTATAAGTGTTTGGACGAATATAGCCTGTAGTGCTCTGAGTAACACTCAAAAAGATCTGGCGTGGAGTATTGTTAAAGAGTGTTTGCCTACACGTGCATTTCAGCACAGGAGGGGTTTAATACGTAGTGCTAAATGTCCAAGGTACAGATGCGGGGAGGATGAAACAGCACTACATGTTTTTTGGAATTGTACTTTTTCAAGACAAATGTGGGAACGGATTGGGCCAATGCTTAAATGGTTTGGATCCATGCAATCCTTAAATTTTGAGACGGTTTTATATGGCCGTATTGATTGTAAAGATAAAAACAAATATGTATGGTGTTGGTTAGTGATAAATTGTATAAAAGAAGCTATATGGAAAATGAGAAATATTTTGCTAATTAGAAATGAGGTTCTGAGCATTGCGGATTGTTTTAAATATGCTTTGAGTCTTATGTATATTTATTATTTGCGAGATACAAAATCTGTGGGAGAAGTTGTCGCCCAAAAATGGTGGAATTTTTCAATGTGGAATTTGCTTGTATAAATATTTGCTTTTTGGGGGGAAGGGTGAATAAAAAAAAAATAAAAAAAAAAAAAAAAAAAAAATTAGCAAATATAAGAATAATATTTACCATGATGATGTTTTTGTGGTCAGCTTGGGTGAAAATCCCAGGTAGGATGAAGACTTTTTGATGGCCTTGGGAAAAGTTTATATCCTGTTGACTTACAATTGACTGAAGGGTTAAAAAAAAAAAATGTACGTCTGGAGTTAGTTGTTTCCTTTGTTCATAGAGGACTTGTCTGGCATTTTGTGGTTGGACTGTCATTGGGCAGGGCCAGTATAATATGCTTCAGAAGATTTACACTCTGTGTATGGCACTGGTGAGCTAAAAGAGATTGCACCCTGGGCGCGACGCCACTGTCCCAGTGATCTTCTTGCATGTATTTGATAGCTCATGAGCCTAGTTGAGCATCTCTGGCTTTTCTTTCTACATATGCAAATTGCTCTTGGGGTTGGTCAGCCTAAGAGTAAAGAGGGGAATCCAGACATGGACCCCTTGATCACAGTGCCTAGAAGGACCAGCTGCATCTCACCGATGAGGCCCAAAAAGTCTGAAACTTAAGTTTGGGGTTAGCTGTTTCCCATGTTCAAAGATGACTTGTCTAGCATTTCTTGGCTGGACTGTCATTTGGCAGGACCAGTATGATAGACTTCAGAAGATTTCCTCTCTGTGTATGGCACTGGTGAGCTAAAAGAGATTGCAGTCTGGGTGCGAGCACACCGTCCCAGTGAGCTTCTTGCATGTATTTGCTAGCTCATGAGCCTAGTTGAGCATCTCTGGCTTTTCTTTCTACATATGCAAATTGCTCTTGGGGTTGGTCACCCTAAGAGTAATGAGGGGAATCGAGAAATGGACTCCTTACTCGCAGAGCCTAGAGGGATCAGCTGTACCTCATCGATGAGACTGAAGAATGCCTAGAGGGATCAGATGCACTTCACCAAGAAGGCCGAAACGTTCGTCTGGGGATAGCTGTTTCCCTTGTTCAGAGAGGACTTGTCTAGTGTTTTGTGGCTTGACTGTCATTTGACAGTACCAGTATGATATGCTTCAAAAGATTTCTTCTCTGTGTATGGCACTGTTGAGCTAAAAGAGATTGCACCCTGGGTGCGATGACACAGTCCCAGTAAGCTTCATGCAAGTATTTGCTAGCTCATGAGCCTAGTTGAGCATCTCTAGATTTTCTATCTACATATGCTAATTGCTCTTGGGGTTGGTCATCCTAAGAGTAATGAGGGGAATCGAGAAATGGACTCCTTACTCACAGTGCCTAGAGAGATCAGCTGTACCTCAGTGATGAGACTGAAGAATGCTTAAAGGTATCAGATGCACTTCACCAAGATGGCTGAAACGTTCGTCTGGGGTTAGCTGTTTCCCTTGTTCAAAAAGGACTTGTTTAGTATTTCGTGGCTGGACTGTCATTTGGTAAGACCAGTATGAAATGCTTCAGAAGATTTCCTCTCTCCTCCCAGTGAGCTTCTTGCATGTATTTGCTAACTCATGAGCCTAGTTGAACATCTCTGGCTTTTCTTTCTACATATGCAAATTGCTCTTAGGGTTGGTCACCATAAGTAGAATGAAGGGAATCTAGATGTTGACCCTTTGCTTACAGTACCTAGAGGGATCAGCTGCAGCTCACTGATGAGGCTCAAGAAGGCCGAAACGTATGTCTGGGGTTAGCTGTTTCACTTGTTCAGAGAGAACTTGTCATTAATTTTGTGGCTGGACTGTAATTTGGCGGAACCGGTATGGTATGTTTCAGAAAATTTCTTCTCTCTGTATGGCACTGGTGAGCTAAAAGAGATTGCAGCCTGGGCACGAGGACACAGTCCCAGTGATCTTGTTGTATGTGTTTGTTAGCTCATGAGCCTAGTTGAGCATCTCTGGCTTTTTTTTTTCTACATATGCAAATTGCTCTTGGGGTTGTTCACCCTAAGAGTAATGAAGGGAATCCAGATATGGACTTCTTGCTCACAGTGCCTAGAGGGATCAGTTGCATCTCACCAATGAGGCATGACAAGGCCGAAACATACGTGTGGGGTTATTTGTTTCCCTTACTCAGAGAAGACTTGTTTGGCATATTGTGGCTGGACTGTCATTTGACAGGACCAGTATGATATCCTTCAGAAAGTTTCCTCTCTGTGTATTGCACTGGTGAGCTAAAACAGATTGCATGCTGGCTGCGAGGACACAGTCCCAGTGAGCTTCTTGTATGTATTTGCTAGCTCATGAGCCTAGTTGAGCATATCTGGCATTTTCTTTCTACATGTGAAAAATTGCTCTTGGGATTAGTCACCATAAGACTAATGAGTGGAATCCAGATGTGGACCCCTTGCTCACAATGCTTAGAGGGATCAGCTGCACCTCACCGATGAGACCCAAGAGAGCCAAAACGTATGTTTGGGGTTAGCCGTTTTCTTTGTTCAGCGAGAACTTGTCTGGCATTTTGTGGCTGGACTGACATTTGGCAGAACAGTTATGATATGCTTCAGAATATTTCCTCTCTGTGTATGGCACTGGTGAGCTAAAAGAGGTTGCACTTTAGGCGCGAGGACACAGTCCCAGTGAGCTTGTTGCATGTGTTTGCTAGCTCATGAGCCTAGTTGAGCATCTCTAGCTTTTCTATCTACATATGCTAATTGCTCTTTGGGTTGGTCACCCTAAGAGTAATGAAGGAAATCCAGACATGAACCCCTTGCTCACAGTACCTCGAGTGATCAGATGCACTTCACTGATAAGGCCAAAACGTTTGTCTGCGGTTAGGTGTTTCCCTTGTTCAGAGAGGACTTGTGTATTATTTCGTGTCTGGACTGTCATTTGGAAGGACCAGTATGATATGCTTCAGAAGATTTCCTCTCTGTGTATTGCATTGGTGAGCTAAAAGAGATTGTACCCTGGATGCGAGGACACAGTCCCAGTGAGCTTCTTGCATGTTTTTGATAGCTCATGAGCCTAGTTGAGCATCTCTGGCTTTTCTGTCTACATATGCAAATTGCTCTTTGGGTTGGTCACCCTAAGAGTAATGAGGGGAATCGAGGAATGGACCCCTTACTCACAGTGCCTAGAGGAACCATCTGAACCTCACAGATGAGACTGAAAAATGCTTAGAGGGATCAGATGCACTTCATCAAAAAGTCTGAAATGTTCATCTGTTCAGAGAGGATTTGTCTAGCATTTCGTGGCTGGACTGTCATTTGACGGGACCAGTAAGATATGCTTCTGAATATTTCCTCTCTGTGTAAGGAACTGGTTAGCTAAAAGAGATTGCACCCTGGGCATGAGAACACAGTCTCAGTGAGCTTCCTGAATACATTTGCTAGCTTGTAAGTCTAGTTGAGCATCTCTGGCTTTTCTTTCTACATATGCAAATTGTTTTTAGGGTTAGTCACCCTAAGAGTAATGAGGAGAATCCAGACGTGGACACCTTGCTCACAGAGTCTGGAGGGATCAGTTGCATCTCACTGATGAAAACCAAAAAGGCCGAAACGTATGTCTGGGGGTTAGCTGTTTTACTTGTTAAGAGCCGGCTTGCCTGGCATTTTGTGGTTGAACTGTCATTTAGCAGGGCCAGTATGATAGGCATCAGAAGATTTTCTCTCTGTGTATGGCACTGGTGATCTAAAATAGACTGCACCCTGGGTGTGAGGACACAGTCCCAGTAAGCTTCTTGTATGTGTTTGATAGCTCATGAGCTTAGATGAACATCTCTGACTTTTCTTTCTACATATGCAAGTTGCTCTTGGGGTTGGTCAGCGTAAGAGTAATGAGGGGAATCCAGACATGGACCCCTTGCTCACAGTGTCTAGAAGGACCAGCTGCACCTCACCGATGAGGCCGAAAAAGTCTGAAACTTACGTTTGAGGTTTGCTGTTTCCCTTGTTCAAAAAGGAGTTGTCCAGCATTTCGTGGCTGGACTGTCATTTGGTAGGACCAGTTTGATATGCTTCAGAAGATTTCCTCTCTGTGTATGACACTGGTGAGCTAAAAGTAATTTCAGCCTTTGTGAGATGACACCGTCCCAGTGAGCTTCTTGCATGTATTTGCTAGCTCATGAGCCTAGTTGAGCATCTCTGGATTTTCTTTCTACATATGCAAATTGCTCTTGGGGTTGTTCACCCTAAAAGTAATGAAGGGAATCCGGAAATGGACCCCTTGCTCACAGTGCTTAGAAGACTTAATTGCACCTCACTGAGGAGGCTCAAGAAGAACGAAATGCACAACTGGGGTCAGTTGTTTTATTTGTTCAAAGAGGACTTGCCTAGTGTTTTGTGGCTGAACTGTCATTTGACAGGACCAGTATGATATGCTTCTGAAGATTTCCTCTCTGTGTAAGGAACTGATGAGATAAAAGAGATTGTGCCCTAGGCATGAGAACACAGTCCCAGTGAGCTTTCTGAATATATTTGCTAACTCATTAGCCTAGTTGAGCATCTCTGGCTTTTCTTTCTACATATGCAGATAGTTTTTAGTGTTAGTCACCCTAAGAGAATGAGGGGAATCCGGACGTGGACACCTTGCTTACAGAGCCTAGAGGGATCAGCTGCACATCACTGATGAGGACCAAAAAGGCTGAAACATATGTCTGGGGTTAGCTGTTTCCCTTGTTCAGAGTGGACTTGCCTGGCATTTCATGGCTGAACTGTCATTTGGCAGGGCCAGTATGATATGCATCAGAAGATTTCCTCTCTGCGTATGGCACTGATGATCTACAATAGATCGCATCCTGGGCATGAGGACACAGTCCCAGTGAGCTTCTTGCATGTATTTGCTAGCTCATGAGCATAGTTGAGCATCTCTGGCTTTTCTTTCTACATATGCAAATTGTGCTTGGGGTTGGTCAGCCTAATAGTAATGAGGGGAATCCAGACATGGATCCCTTGCTCACAGTGCCTAAAGGAATTAGCTGCACCTCAGCGATCACGCCTAAAAAGACTGAAACGTACATTTGGGGTTAGCTGTTTCCCTTGTTCAGAGCGGACTTGTTTGGCATTTCGTGGCTGAACTGTCATTTGGCAGGACTAGAATGATATGCTTCAGAAGATTTCCTCTCTGTGTATGGCACTGGTGATGTAAAAGAGATTGCATCTTGGGCGTGAGGTCAAAGTCCCAGTGAGCTTCTTGCATGTATTTGCTAGCTCATGAGCCTAGTTGAGCATCTCTGGCTTTTCTTTGTACATATGCAAGTTGCTCGTGGGGTTCGTCTTCCTAATTGTAATGAGGGGAATCCAGACATGGACCCCTTGTTCACACTCCTTAGTGGAATTAGCTGCACCTCACCAATGAGGCCCAAAAAGATTGGAACGTATATCTGGAGTTAGTTGTTTCCTTTGTTCAGAGAGAACTTGTCTGGCATTTTGTGGCTGGACTGTCATTGGGCAGGGCCAGTATAATATGCTTCAGAAGATTTGCACTCTGTGTATGGCACTGGTGAGCTAAAAGAGATTGCACCCTGGGCGCGACGCCACTGTCCCAGTGATCTTCTTGCATGTATTTGCTAGCTCATGAGCCTAGTTGAGCATCTCTGGCTTTTCTTTCTACATATGCAAATTGCTCTTGGGGTTGGTCAGCCTAAGAGTAAAGAGGGGAATCCAGACATGGACCCTTTGCTCACAGTGCTTAGAGAAATTAGCTGCACCTCACCGATGAGACCCAAAAAGATTGAAACGTACTTATGGAGTTAGTTGTTTCCTTTGTTCAGAGAGGACTTGTCTGGCATTTTGTGGCTGGACTGTCATTTGGCAGGACCAGTATGATATGCTTCAGAAGATTTACACTCTGTGTATGGCACTGGTGAGCTAAAAGAGATTGCACCTTGGGCGTGACTCCACTGTCCCAGTGATCTTCTTGCATGTATTTGCAAGCTCATGAGCCTAGTTGAGCATCTCTGGCTTTTCTTTCTACATATGCAAATTGCTCTTGGGGTTGGTCATCCTAAGAGTAATGAGGGAAATCCAGACATGGACCCCTTGCTCACAGTGACTAGAGGGATCAGCTGCCCATCAGTGACAAGGCCCAAAATGGTTGAAACATACATCTGTGGTTACCTCTTTTCCTTGTTCAGAGAGGGCTTAAATAGCATTTTGTGGCTTGATTGTCAGTTTGCAGGATTGATATATTATGCTTCAGAAGATTTCCTCTCTGCGTATGGAACCGGTGAGCTAAAAGAAGTTGCAGTCTGGGTGTGAGAACACAGTCCCAGTAAGCTTCTTGCATTTATTTGCTATCTCATGAGCCTAGTTGAGCACCTCTGGCTTTTCTTTCTACATATGCAAATTGCTCTTGGGGTTTTTCACCCTAAGAGTAATGAGGGGATTCCAGAGATGGACCCTTTGCTCACAGGGATCAGTGGCACCTCACTGATGAGGCACAAGAAGGCTGAAATGTACATATGGGGTTAGCTGTTTACCTTGTTAAGAGAGAAGTTATCTAAAAATTTTTTTGGCTGGACTGTCATTTGGTAGGACAAGTATGATATGCTTCATAAGATTTTCTCTCTGTGGATGGCACTGGTGAGGTAAAAGAGATTGCCGCATGGGTGCGAGGACACAGTCCCAGTGAGCTTCTTGCATGTATTTGCAAGCTCATGAGCCTAGTTGAGTATCTCTGGCTTTTCATTCTACATATCAAAATTTTTCTTGGGGTTGTTCACCTTAAGAGTAATGAGGGAAATCCAGACGTGGATCCCTTGCTCACATGCCTAGACGGGTCAGCTGCACCTCACTGATGATACCCAAGAAGGTCGAAACGTTTGTCTGGGGTTAGCTGTTTCCTTTGTTCAGAGAGGACTTGTCTGGCATTTTGTGGCTGAACTATCCTTTGGCAGTTCCGGTATGATATTCTTCAGAAGATTTCCTCTCTGTGTTTGGAACTGGTGAGCTAAAAGAAATTGCACCCTGGGCTCGAGGACACACTCACAGTAAGCTTCTTGCATGATTTGCTAGCTCATGAGCCTAGTTGAGCATCTCTGGCTTTTCTTTCTACATATGCAAATTGCTCTTGGGGTTGTTCACCCTAAGAGTAATGAGGGGAATCCAGACATGGACTTCTTACTCACAGTGCCTTGAGTGATCAGCTGCTTCTCACCGATGAGCCAAAAAGGCCGAAACGTACGTCTGGGCATAGCTGTTTTCTTTGTTCAGGGAGGATTTGTCTGGTATTTTGTGGCTGGACTGTTATTTGGCAGGACCAGTATGATATGCTTTAGAAGATTTCGTCTCTGTGTATGCACTGGTGAGCTAAAAGAGATTGCACCCTGGGCGTGAGGACACAGTCCCAGTGAGCTTCTTGCATGTATTGGCTAGCTCATTAGCTTAGTTGAGCATCTCTGGCTTTTATTTCTACATATGCAAATTGCTCTTGGGGTTGGTCATGCTAAGAGTAATGAGGGGAATCCAGATGTGGACTCCATGCTCACAGTGCTTAGAGGGATCAGCTGTATCTCACTGAAGAATCTGGAGAATGCTGAAATGTACGTCTAGGGTTAGTTGTTTGTATTGTTCAGAGAAGACTTGTCTGGCGTTTTGTAACTGGACTGTCTTTTGGCAGTACCAGTATGATATGCTTCAGAATATTTCCTTTCTGTGTATGGCACTGGAGAGCTAAAGAGACTGCATCTTGGACGCGAGGACACAGTCCCAGTTAACTTCTTGCATGTATTTGCTAGCTCATGAACCTAGTTGAGCATGTCTGGCTTTTCTTTCTACATATGAAAATTGGTTTTGGGGTTGGGCACCCTAAGAGTAATGAGGTGAATCCAGACATGGACCCCTTACTCACAGTGCCTAGAGGGATCAACTGTACCTCACTGATGAGACCCAAGAAGGTTGAAACATAAGTCTGGGGTTAGCTGTTTCCATTGTTTAGAGAGGACTTGTATGACATTTCATGGCTGGACATACATTTGGTAGGACCAGTATGATTTGCTTTCGAAGATTTCTTCTCTTTGTATGGCGCTGGTGAGCTAAAAGAGATTTCACCATGGGTGCGAGGGCACACTCCCAGTGAGCTTCTTGCATGTGTTTGCTAGCTAATGAGCCTAGTTGAGCATCTCTGGCTTTTTATTCTACATATGCAAATTGCTTTTGGGGTTGGTCACCCTAAGAGTAATGAAGGGAATCCAGACATGGACCCCTTGCTCACAGTGCCTCCAGGGATCAGCTGTTTCTCACCGATGAGCCATGAAGGCCGAAACGTATGTCTGGTTTTAGCTGTTTACCTTGTTCAGAGAGGATTTTTCTTGCATTTCGTGGCTGGATTATCATTTGACAGGACCAAAATGACATGCTTCAGAAGTTTTTATCTCTGTGTATATGGTGCTGGCGAGCTAAAAGAGATTGCACCCTTGTGTGAGGATGCAGTCCATGTGAGTTTCTTGCATGTATTTGCTCGCTCATGAGCCTAGTTAAGGATCTCTGGCTTTTCTTTCTACATATGCAAATTGCTCTTGTGGTTGGGCACCCTAAGAGTAATGAGGGGATTCCAGACATGGACCCCTTGCTCACAGTGCCTAGAGGGACCAGATGCACCTCACCGATGATGCCCATGATGGGTGAAACATAAGTCTGGGTCTTGCTGTTTCCATTGTTCAGAGAGAATTTGTTTGTCTTCTCGTGGCTGGACTGTCATTTGGCAGAACCGGTATGATATGCTTCAGAAGATTTTCTCTCTATGTATGGAACTGGTGAACTAAAATAGATTGCACTCTGGGCGCGAGGACACACTCCCAGTGAACTTCTTGAATGTATTTGCTAGCTCATGAGTCTAGTTGAGCATCTCTGGCTTTTCTTTCCACAGAAGCAAATTGCTCTTGGGGTTGGTCACCCTAAGAGTAATGAGGGGAATCCAGACATGGACATGCCTAGAGTGATCAGATGTATCTCAGCGATGATAACCAAAAAGGCTGAAACATATGTTTGGGGTTAGCTGTTTCTCTTGTTCAGAGAGGACTTGTCTGATTTTTTGTGGCTGGATTGTCATTTGGCCGGACCAGTATGATATGCTTCAGAAGATTTTCTCTATGTGTTTGGCACTGGTGAGCTAAAAGAGATTGCACCCTGGGCGCAACGACACAATCCCAGTGAGCTTCTTGCATGTATTTGCTAGCTCATGAGCCTTGTTGATCATCTCTAGCTTTTCTTTCTACATATCCAAATTGCTCTTTGGGTTGGTCACCCTAAGAGTAATGAGGGGAATCCAGACATGGACTCCTTGCTCACAGTGTCTAGAGGGATGAGCTGCACCTCACTGATGAGTCCAAGAAAGCCAAAACATATATTTGGGACAGCTGTTTCTGTTGTTCATAAATGCTTTGTCTGGCAATTTGTGGCTGGACTGTCATTTGGTAGGATCAGTATGAAATGCTTCAGTATATTTCCTCTCTGTGTATGGCACTTGTAAGCTAAAAGAGATTGCAGCCTAGGTGCGAGGACACAGTCCCAGTGAGCTTCTTGCATGTATTTGCTAGCTTGTAAGACTAGTCGAGCATCTCTGGCTTTTCTTTTTACATAGGCAAATTGCTTTTGGGGTTGGTCACCCTAAGAGTAATGAGGGGAATCCAGATGTGGACCCCTTGCTGACAGTGCCTAGAAGAATCAGTTGCATTTCACTGACGAGGCCAAAGAAGACCGAAACGTACGTCCGGTTTTAGCATTTTCCCTTGTTTACAGAGGACTTGCCTGGCATTTCATGGCTGGGCTGTAATTTGGCAGGACCAGTATTATATGCTTCAGATGATTTCCTCTCTGTGTATTGCACTGGTGAGCTAAAAGAGTATCACAGTGCCTGTGATTCCTGTCAGTCTCAGCTATGACAGATACTGATTTGCTGTGTTGGTTTGGCCCGCTCCCTGGTGACCTTTTTATACCTGGCTAGCAAACTGTCAGGCGCCCTTTCGTGGTGTTTCTGTGCCAGTTACTGTGCTGTGTTCCTGTGTTCTGGATTCCTGTGTACCGACTTGGCTTGTCTTGACTATTCTCCTGTGTTCCTGCTCGTGTATGACCTGGCTCGTCTGACTACCTCCTCTGGATCCTGACCCGGTTTGGCTGACGTTCCTGCTTGTGTACGACCCGGCTTGTATGACTACCTTCTACGTGCTCCGACCCGGCCTGGCTGACTTCCCGCTCCGAAGAACGACTCCGGCTTTCTGCAGTGACCTATGTTCCAGTTGTCGCCGCCGCGACATTTCTATCTGCTGTTCCAGCTTTTGGTGTGACTGCCTTGCCTGGTGTACTCCGATCAGTGCAGTGCATTTTCCGTTGCAGAGTTGTGCGTACACGCCCCTCCCTCAGACTGAAGAGCCTTGCTATACCGCTGAAAAGCCTCGAGTAAATGTGCTAATTAACCCTAGCAGTGCCGCTGGGTTCCACTCTATCGCTAATCCTGTAAGAGTCTCTTTCTCAGTGAATACTACTGCTGAGCTGGCCGCTCTTCGTCAACAGCTCCACACATCCTTGCAGAGTGTTTACATCCGTTTGGGCCGGTTGGGCGCCTGAGACTCTCTCTCTTGTTCAGTGAGCGATTCCGCTTTACCGAGTGATGGCAGGCACAGGCATCAGCATTCGTATTCCGGTAGTCACGCCCATGGGGGCTGTCGGCTCTAGCGTGTGCTATCCCGTTACCCGGTTTAGTCTGAGGAGACTTGGCAGCTATCGCATTGAAGGCCGGTTGCAATCACGCCCGTGGGGGCCTTATGCACTTGCACTAGTTGAAGCAGTTCCAGTAGGTACGCCCGAGGGGGCTACGGGGACTCTTGTGCTTCTTACTGAACACCGTGGCGGGGCAGTCCAGTATCCAGCCGGTGATAGTCTTGGTCTCCAGCATCAGCCTTATAACACCCAGGGCGTTCCAAACATTCACATCTGAGACTGACTGTTGTCAAGGACTTAACCCCTGAGGGGTATATGCTATTCTATTTCTGTGCAATTGTACTTATAAGTCATTTGTGCATTTACCATTATATCTATATATTATCTGTATATATTTACCACCACTAGAGGGCGTGTTATTGCCTTATCTTATTTTAATAAAACTGTGTTCTTATTCACCCAATGGTCTGAGTGTCTTAAAAAACCGTGACAGTACGAAAGGGCCATGACCTCAGACGGTAAGGGTGAAAGCCAAACACAGAACATCCATTGGAGAATGGATGTCCATGAGCAGCGCATGGACCAATTGGCACTGGCTTTGCAGACGTTACTCGAACGTACAGTACATTTGGACAAGCCTAGTCCTAATCCGGTGGTCACCCCAGTCCTGACACCGGATAATCAGTCCATAGTCCCATCAGCCGGTTCGAAAGGGCTAACGGCATCTGCACCGTTACCGTTAAGGTATGATGGCGAGCCTTCCCTTTGCAGGGGATTTATTAATCAATTAGAGATATTTTTGGAGTTGGCACCCCAGGCATTTCCTAATGACTGTAGCAGGGTCGGTCTTATGATATCTCTATTGACTGGCAAGGCATTGGCATGGGCGAATCCATTGTGGGAGAATGCCAGACCCTGCACTCTGAACTTTAGAGAATTTGTCAGAAAGTTCAGACGAGTGTTTGAGGTTCCTGGCAGGGCTGCCTCTGCTGCCAAAAGGCTGATGGAAATTCAACAGGGCGAACGCACACTGGGCGATTATGCTATTGAATTCAGGACCTTGGCAGAAGAGGTGGGCTGGAACGAGGAGGCCTTACTAGCTGCCTTTACTCAGGGTCTCTCCGAGCAAATTAAGGACGAGATAGCAGCTTGCGATGTACCCAGTGATCTGGATGAATATATCGATTATGTCTTACTTATAGACTCTCGCATCCGAGAGAGACGGTTGGCTAAAAGGGCTAAAGTAAAAAACTATGGCCAGACCAGCTTCCTAAACCCACCCACACCAGCCGTTCTTCCTGAGCGACCAAACGAGAATCCTGAACCTATGCAATTGGGGTTCACTAGGCTCTCTAAAGAGGAAAGATTATATCGTAGGAGGCAAGGTCTATGCCTTTATTGTGGCAAAGCAGGGCATCTGTTGCGTAATTGCCCAGTTCGGCCGGGAAACGAACGCACCTAGGGTACCTTGGGGGACAGGCCCTAGGTGGTGTAGAACAGTCTCTAGATTCTAGCACCACTAAACCCACTATTCAGGTGGTCTTCGCTTGGGCGGACAAGGTTATCGAGGTCCTCGCATTGGTGGACTCCGGGGCAGCAGGCTATTTCATGGACCGGTCTTTTGCCAACCTGCATGGCATTCCTTTATGTAAAAAGGACTCTCCGATTGCTATTGAGGCCATCGATGGCAGACCCCTGGAGCCGGCATTTATTACGCTTGAAACTATTCCAGTGACAATGACAGTGGGGGCTTGCCACAAGGAACAGATACGTTTTCAAATCATTCGTTCCCCGCACCATTCAGTTATTTTGGGGTTCCCATGGCTACAGGTACATAATCCCCAATTTGACTGGCAGAGATGTGAGGTTAACTCCTGGTCAGAATACTGTGATAAGAACTGTCTCTCCTTACCCGTCAAGATTATGTGTACCTCTCCGACTGTGCCAGCTGAATACGAACAATTCAGTGACGTGTTCAGTAAGGGAGAGGCCAGCGCATTGCCCGAGCACAGGGCGTACGATTGCGCCATTGATTTGCCTCCTGGTGCGGTGCCTCCCAGGGGGCGCACTTACCCACTGTCCTGTGAAGAGAATAAAGCTATGGAGGATTATATTGCTGATGCCCTGGAGAGGGGCATCATTCGGAAATCTACTTCTCCGGCAGGTGCCGGATTTTTCTTTGTGAAAAAGAAAAGTGGTGAACTTAAGCCATGCATTGACTATCGTGGGCTGAACAAGCTTATGCCTAAGAATGCCTATCCGATTCCACTTGTTACCGAATTGTTTGACAGATTGAAGGGCTCGTCGATCTTTACTAAACTTGACTTGCGAGCCGCCTATAATCTGGTCAGAATTAAAGAAGGTGACGAGTGGAAAACGGCGTTTAACACCAGAACACGGCATTACGAATATCTGGTGATGCCATTTGGCTTATGCAATGCGCCTGCAGTATTTCAGGAGTTTATTAATGACATCCTACGAGACCTACTACAGTCCTGTGTAGTCGTATATCTTGATGATATATTAATTCACTCTGCCAACCTCTCACAACATATCAAAGATGTTTCTGAAGTCCTGCTCCGACTCCGCAAGCACAGGTTATTTTGCAAGATGGAGAAATGCGAATTCCATACATCTCAAGTGCCATTCCTGGGTTTCGTTATTTCTAATAATGGCATTGCCATGGATCAGGAGAAGTTGGCAGCAGTTCTGCATTGGCCTCGTCCTAAAGGGTTAAAGGCCATTCAAAGATTCTTAGGTTTTGCGAACTATTATAGGAAGTTCATCCAGAACTTTTCCACGATTGTCAAACCATTATCAGATTTGACTCATAAGGGCGCTTCTCCCTCTCAGTGGTCCGAGGCGGCGGAGACCGCATTTGTTACCCTGAAATCTGCCTTTGCATCTGCTCCGGTGCTGTCCCACCCTAATCCCTCTCTGCCCTTCACGTTGGAGGTTGACGCTTCTGAGGTTGGGGTTGGAGCAGTACTCTCCCAACGTCCTGTGGGAGGTGGCGCCTTGAGGCCTTGCGGTTTCTTCTCAAAAAAATTATCCAGTGCGCAGAGCCATTATGAGATTGGGGACAGGGAGCTGTTGGCCATAATTCTAGCTCTGAAGGAGTGGCGTCACCTTTTGGAGGGTACTCGGACCCCAGTACTAATTCTTACGGATCATAAGAATTTAACTTATCTCTCCGAAGCCAAAAGACTGTCTTCTCGACAAGCTAGATGGGCACTTTTTTTGTCACAATTTAATTTCCTAGTGTCTTATCTTCCTGGCTCAAAAAATATTAAAGCCGATGCGTTGTCTCGTCAGTTCGCTTCTGACACTGAGAGGGAGGAGGAACCTGTTCCCATCATTCAGCCAGATCGCATTCTGGCCACTATCCGTACCACCATTACCTCGCCTCTGGGGGAGGAGATATTGGCATCACAATCGAGGGCACCCCCTGAGACCCCTGTGGGGAAATGTTTTGTAGATGTGCCATTCCGTGTCCGTTTGTTTGAAACTTAGCACGCTTCTAAAGCGGCTGGGCATATTGGTAGGGACCAACTAGTCTGGTCTCTGTCGCAATTATTTTGGTGGCCTACCTTGAGAGCCGATTGTGCCGCTTTTACTGCAGCCTGTACCACCTGTGCCCGTGCTAAGACCCCTAGGCATCTCCCTGTGGGCTTATTGCAACCTGTGCCCAACAGAGACCGTCCATGGTCTCATATTTCTATCGACTTTTTGGGAGAATTACCAGCGTCTAGGGGATTTACGTTCATTCTTATGGTGGTCGATAGATTCTCTAAAATGGCACATTTTGTGCCTCTGGCTGGCCTTCCATCGGCTCAGGAATTGGCTGTAGTCTTTTCTAGGGAGGTATTCTGCCTGTACGGAGTACCCAGAGTGATTGTATCCGACCGAGGGAGCCAGTTCGTTTCTAGGTTTTGGAGGGCATTCTGTGGCCAGATGGGCATTCAATTGTCATTTTCCTCCGCTTACCATCCCCAAACGAATGGGGCCGCTGAACATGACAATCAGGGACTGGAGCAGTTCCTGCGTTGCTTTGTCACTGATCATCATGACAATTGGGCTGACCTGTTGCCATGGGCTGAGTTTGCCAGAAACTGTGCGGTTAATTCATCGTCCGGGAGCTCTCCATTTCTCGTTAATTATTGGTTTCAGCCTTGTCTGCTCCCGAACTCCTTTCAGGCGCAGCAGATCCCTGCTCTGGATGAGCATTTGGCACAGCTTCGTTCCACTTGGTCACAGGTCCAGAGGTCCCTCAGTCAGTCATTTCGGCGTCAGCAGAGGCACGCTAATCACAGACGTCTGCCAGCGGTCTCCTTTCAAGTTGGGGACAGGGTATGGCTGTCATCCAGAAACCTGAATTTACAATTACCATCTAACAAATTGGCTCCCCGGTTTATCGGTCCATTTAAGATTATCCGCAAGATTAATCCGTGTGACGGTACCAGGATTTACCGGACCCTTTTGGGGTCGTCGGTTCCTGAACCGTCGCTGCTGCTGCCCCTCTTCCCCGGCTGGCTGGAGCCCTGCTGCTTCCTGGATGCTGGATGCTGCCTCCAGGCAGACTGGCAGAGCTAGTGAATTTAGCTGCAGGATCCTAGGTGGGGTTTCCAGAGGCCCTACGCCAGTAGACCGGCGAGGCAAGTGAATTCGCTCCTGCAGTGGCTAAGGTGAGAATCCCCAGCCCAACCCCCTCCAGAAATACAGCCAAGACTTGTATTAAGGAGGGTAGAACAGAACAGCCTTTATTGATAAAACACACTGCTTATATACACTTCCAGACACTCTTATCAAGATCAGAATACAAATTAGTGCTTGAAAAAGGGACATTTTAACTGGTCCATAATAACCTCCCCTGACTGGTCAATGAAGCACAGCAGGAGTCAATTCACATTCCTTAGCACATGGAGTATTCTTTAAACAAGCCAGAGTGCTGGACTTAACAGCCCACTCTGCAATCTGATTCCCCAGATTTACCAAATGTCACACAATGTACAAAACAGTGATCAATATTTCAAATGTTATAGTTCTAAATTATTCCATCTGGTCACACTACTCCCCCCCCCAAGTCTTGGACAGACCAGGTGTGATCCCAACGGATCCACCTCTGCACTGTCCACAAAGTCTTTCAGTCATCTTCTTGCCAGGATAGTCTATCAGCCTTTTTGTTGGACCTGCTAGGTCTGCACTGAATGATACAGGTGGAGGGAGAAGCTCCAGCTGTGTAACAACCGTCCATTTTTCCTACAAACATATTCAGAAATGCATCCACTTTTGGGGTTGTACAGACATGGAGTTTGCGAAGGCACTGGTAAGATACCCAAATCATTTGCTAACAGTACCTCAGCTGGGATGCCAGACATCACTCCCACCTCACAGTCTCTTTCACCAGCACCCCAATCCAGTGTGATCCGGGCCAAGGGAATCTGGTGTATGGCTCCTCCAGCAACTCGTACAGCCACTGTCCGACCAGTTCTCTGCCTGTGGGGAACCCGGTGGGGTTGTACCATAGTGATTGTGGCCCCAGTGTCTCTCAACCCCTTGGCTGGCTGCCCGTTCACCAGCACTGTCTGACCATGGTGTCCTCGGTTATCTGTTCTGGCAGTTTGGACCAGGCTCACCTCGTGGATCGGTCCCCACACTTCGTCTCTGCCAAAAGGTGCAATATTGTAATCCACTCCCATGGGCAAGGATAAATTATACTCCATAGGTCCAGTGCCAGGGTCCTCTCCTCCACAGTAGGCTTGTCTTGGTGCACTCTGGGGTGGGACCGGTAGAGATACCGGCTGCTGGGGCAAGAGCCCAGGCTGTGACTGTCTCTGAGCGTAATTGCTCCGAACGTGCCCAGGCTGCAAACAATCATCACACTGCAGTTCATAGCGGCGCCCTCTGCTGGGCTGGTTGTGACTGATGGGAATGGAGCTGAGATGTGGTATCTGGCCCATTTGAGTGTCTGTTGTAATTCCTTTGGATTGTACAGGAGAGCAACAGGGCCCATTCTCTTGAGTCTCCACATAACTTTCCATACAGTAGGCTTGTCTTGGTGCACTCCGGGGTGGGACTGGTGGAGGTATTGGCCTCTGGTGCAGGGGTCTAGGTCTGGACTGTCTCTGAGGGCAATTGCTCCGAACATGTCCCAGCTGCAAACAATTATAGCACTGCAGGCCAGAACTGCGCCTTCTACTGGGCTGGCGGCTAGTGTTGGGAATGGGGCAGGGCCCTGGTACCTGGATCCCTTGAGGGGTGGCATTAGATCCTGTGGGGGGGACCTGAGAGGGCCAGGGCCCACTCCATCGGGTTTCCACATATTTGTCAGCTAACTTGGCCGCTTCCCCTACTGTAGCTGGATCACGGTCCCTTACCCAATCCCGAACTTCAGGAGGCGTATGTTGAAAGAATTGCTCCAGTAGTAAAAGCTGCCGACAATCCTCCATAGTCTTTGCATTGCAGCCCAGTAGCCAGTTGGCACAAGCACGGTCCATGCGGTACACCCATTCCGCATAAGAGTCCTGTTGCCGCCGTCGGGTGTCCCGGAACTTTCGCCTGTAGGTTTCTGGGGTAACTGCATACCGGGCAAGCAGGCACTTTTTCACCTCAGCATAATCGCGGCTGACTTCATCAGATAGGGCTCGATATGCCTCGGCTGCACGTCCAGTCAGTTTGCCCACCAGAATTTTTACCCAGTCTCTCTGATCAATCTCATAGAGGACACATTGCCTCTCAAAATCTTGCAGGTACCCGTCTATGTCTCCTGTGCTCTCCTCAAACACCCTGAAGGCTTGATGAGGCAGTTTTCCCTTTCGGGATCCACAGCTCTGTGGAAATCCAGAGTCTCTCGGGCCTCTCTCCAGTTCTGCCATCCTCAGACGTTCCTCCCTTTCTGCTGTCCTCTCCTGAGTCACCATGGCCATGACTCTATCCACCACCTCAGCAGATGGATTGGGGCCATAAAAAGCAAGCCGGGTGAAGGCATCCTCATGCTCTGTAGAGCTCTCCCTGGATCCCATGCTGGTCTGCAGGCTTGCAGGGATAGCGGTTTCAACTGATAGGCGGTCCATCTGCATCAAAGCCTCAATCAAATCAGTCTTTCTGGGTCCATTTGCATCTCCACCTCTGGCAGTTAGGATCTCTTTTAACGTGGATCGCTTCAGCTGCTTGTAGAACCCCTCCATATGCTTGCAATTGGCTCCAGCCAAATCTCCCGATGGAGATTGTCCCGTTGGTGGTTTGAATGCCTTTAGGAAGAGGGCATCCCACCTTACTGCCACCAAATGTGACGGTACCAGGATTTACCGGACCCTTTTGGGGTTGTCGGTTCCTGAACCGTCGCTGCTGCTGCCCCTCTTCCCCGGCTGGCTGGAGCCCTGCTGCTTCCTGGATGCTGGATGCTGCCTCCAGGCAGACTGGCAGAGCTAGTGAATTTAGCTGCAGGATCCTAGGTGGGGTTTCCAGAGGCCCTACGCCAGTAGACCGGCGAGGCAAGTGAATTCGCTCCTGCAGTGGCTAAGGTGAGAATCCCCAGCCCAACCCCCTCCAGAAATACAGCCAAGACTTGTATTAAGGAGGGTAGAACAGAACAGCCTTTATTGATAAAACACACTGCTTATATACACTTCCAGACACTCTTATCAAGATCAGAATACAAATTAGTGCTTGAAAAAGGGACATTTTAACTGGTCCATAATAACCTCCCCTGACTGGTCAATGAAGCACAGCAGGAGTCAATTCACATTCCTTAGCACATGGAGTATTCTTTAAACAAGCCAGAGTGCTGGACTTAACAGCCCACTCTGCAATCTGATTCCCCAGATTTACCAAATGTCACACAATGTACAAAACAGTGATCAATATTTCAAATGTTATAGTTCTAAATTATTCCATCTGGTCACAATCCGGTTTCTTATGCTTTGGAGCTTCCACCCTCAATGCACATTCACAATGTGTTCCATGTGTCGCTCCTGAAACCCTTGGTGCAATCGCTATACTACTACGCCAGTGTTTCCTGGGCCGGTGGACGTCCAGGGCCAAGAAGAATATGAGGTGCAGAGCATTATTGATTCTAGGAGATTTAGAGGAAAGCTGCAATACTTGGTTCATTGGAAGGGCTATGGTCCTGAGGAAAGTTCTTGGGTTGATCAAGGGGACCTCCACGCACCCAGATTATTACGCAGCTTTCACTCTAAATACCCTTCTAGACCCAGACCTCGAGCAGGGAGAGGGGGTCTTTGAGAGGGGGGTACTATCACAGTGCCTGTGATTCCTGTCAGTCTCAGCTATGACAGATACTGATTTGCTGTGTTGGTTTGGCCCGCTCCCTGGTGACCTTTTTATACCTGGCTAGCAAACTGTCAGGCGCCCTTTCGTGGTGTTTCTGTGCCAGTTACTGTGCTGTGTTCCTGTGTTCCGGATTCCTGTGTACCGACTTGGCTTGTCTTGACTATTCTCCTGTGTTCCTGCTCGTGTATGACCCGGCTCGTCTGACTACCTCCTCTGGATCCTGACCCGGTTTGGCTGACGTTCCTGCTTGTGTACGACCCGGCTTGTATGACTACCTTCGACGTGCTCCGACCCGGCCTGGCACCAGGTACTGTACCCTTCCTCTAAGCCTTCGGGAATCAATAATGCTCTGAACCTCGTACTCCTCCTGACCCTCGACCTCGACAGGCCCTGGCACCACAGGTGTGGTAGTATAGCGGTTGCATACAAGAGGCTTAAGAAGAGACACATCGAACACATTATGAATACGCATGGATGCAGGTATGTCTAGTGCGTAGGAGACGGGGTTAATTTTGCGAATGACTCTGTATGGGCCAATGAACCGGGGAGCCAACTTATTAGACGGAACCTGCAGCTTGAGATTTCTGGAGGAAAGCCACACTCTATCCCCAATCTGAAAGGAAACCGCTGGAAGCCTTCTGCGATTAGCATAGCGCTGATGACGCTGAAATGATTGACCAAGTGCCCTCTGAACTTGCGCCCATGTGGAACGGAGTTGCTCGATATGCTCATCCAGAGCTGGAATCTGTTGCATCTGAAATGAATCTGGGAGCAAACAGGGCTGAAACCCGTAATTAATCAGAAACGGGAGCTCCCAGATGAAGAATTGACAGCACAGTTCCTGGCGAACTCTGCCCAAGGCAACAAGTCGGCCCAATTATCATGATGATCAGTAACGAAACAGCGCAGAAATTGTTCCAAACCCTGATTGGCCCGTTCAGCGGCTCCATTAGCTCCGCCTCATTCTGTCTATTTAAACCTGGTCTCGGCACCCTATGGTTGCCCTTTCATGGTGTCTCTGACCACTTTAGCCTTGACTATGTTCCAGTATTCGTTAGTACGAATGCATCTTGTTCCTGAGTCTCCTGTCTGCAGAGTTGTTCCAGAGTGGTTCCGTCCTAGTCCTGAGAGGTTGATGTTTCCTGCTGATCGCCTTCACTGAGACTTCCTGGTTGCTTGGTTTCCTACGAGTTCCTGTCGTCTCTTGTCCAGCCAGATGTATCCCTTGATGCTTGGTCGCTTTGGCGACATTCTTAGATCCAGCGTGCGGACGCTGGTTTGCTCCAAAGCCTTGCGGCTATCCACATTACTGTTGGTTCCAGCGTGCGGACGCTGGTTTGCTCCAAAGCCTTGCGGCTATACATATTACTGTTGGTTCCAGCGTGCGGACGCTGGTTTGCTCCAAAGCCTTGCGGCTATACACATTACTGCTCGCTGTGTACTGATCCAGGCTTTGGCTAACTACCTCTCTCTGTGTACCGATCCAGGCCTTGGCTGACCTCCGCTCTCTAGAGTACCGTTTGTACATTGGCTACTCTCCTAGCATTAGATTTACCGCTAGTGCCCCTGTTGCCTCCGGTCTTGTGTCCTATAGCCATTTGCTCTCCATACAGCCTGTGCCTTAGCGGTCACTTTTGGTTGCACTACCTTTCAGCCGGCACCTTTCCGTTGCCACCGGTTACTCTACTATACAGCCTGTGCCTTAGCGGTTATCTCTGGTTGCACCACCTTTCAGCCTGTGCCTCACTGTTGCCACTGGTTGAGCTACTATACAGCCTGTGCCATACGAGTATCTCCAGCTGTGCTACTAGCTACCAGTATCTTCCTTTTGCCTCCGCTTGCACTGCTATACTGCCTGTGCCTCACGATTGCCTCCGGTTGCGCTATACTTAGCCTGTCATTACTGTTGCCTCCGGTTGCGCTGTTCGATCTGTGCCTTACGATTGCCCCCAGTTGCGCTACTATACAGCCTGTGCCTATTCCAGTTGCCTCCGGGCATAACCTCCGAGTAAGTGTATCTGAGCCATCACGTGGGCTGCCTATACCTGGTTTTCTGGGCAAGTCTGGTAGTCTCAACTGTCTCCTTGTTCCATTGGGGATTTTTGCCCTGCAGTACTTACCTCACCTAGGGCACCTCCTGGCCAGTACTGCTGAGGTTTTGTTCCAGTTCCTGTTCCAGTTCTACACTCTGCATTACAGTTGGTTTGTACATACCTGTCTCTGTTGTACCCTGACCTGTGTCAGATCCAGAAGAGCTCATCCTCTCTCTAGGTCTGGACCTGTGAAGAGCATCTCTGTTCTTTATTATTTATTTAATAAAGCTGCATTGTTTTACCTTAATCAAATTGTCTGAGCGTTCATTAAAACCGTGACAGTATACCTAAGCATATATCTTGATTTCCTGAAAAACCATGAAGTGTCTGGTGAAAATATTTAGACTATTTACATTCAGAGTAGTGTTCTATTCAGGTTTATACAGGTTAAAACATACCATGTGTTTATACCTCTGAAAAACGACATGTGAAAAATTCAGTATCAAGCTGTTTTAATGAAGGCTATATAGAAACATATATTTTGATTTACTGAAAAACAATGAAGAGTCTGGTGAAAATATTTCGACTATTTACATTCAGAGTAGTGAACTATACAGCTTTATACAGTTTAAAACATACTATGTGTTTATACCTGTCTGAAAAACAGCGAAATGTGAAAAATTCAGTATCAAGCTGTTTTAATGAAAGATATACAGAAGCGTATATCTTGATTTCCTCAAAAAAACCATGAAGTGTCTGGTGAAAATATTTACACTATTTACATTCAGAGTCGTGTTCTATTCAGGTGTATTGTAACGGTTTGTTTGACACTCAGAAACAGTAGTTTACGTAAAAACACAGTGTTATTGAACAAGGTAATATAATAATAATAACCCTCACGGGTCCAGTAGCAAGAAACAATGCAATACTGACACAGGACAGGTTACAGATAAATACCCACATGGGTCCAGTAATTGTACAGACAGGATAACAATGTACTGACACAGGTCAGGTATAGTGTGATATGCATACAAGACAGCACTTAACGGGTTACTGATAGTCCAATGAGACTAGACGGGACCTATCAGAGTGAGGCCCTGGAGACTCTCCCTGAGAGGGAAGAGTAGAAATGTAGAGTAATGCCACAGATAGGAGCAGAGGCCCTTAGCAAATTGGATGCTGCCGTAGCAGTAGAGGAGGACAATGGTATGACCGGAGTTTGCCCAACGGAGACTACAATGACATCAACTGGTGATGTATACTGCCGTAGCAGTAATGGAGGACTGAACCATATGCCCAGGGTTTGTCCAATGGAGACTAAAGTGCCGTATAACCGGTAGTGTGCTACCCTTCAGACCGTATGGATATATGCGTAAAGATCACAGTCGGCTGCCAGAATGAAAGAGCCTGAGGCGCCCAACAAACCCAACCTCAGCTGATGGCAGGAGTAAAGATCTATAGAAAGGAGGCACGGAGAGCAAAGCACACACCGGAATGTCACTCGCGGAGCCAGACTGCAGCAAGAGGCACAGAACAGGAGTGTTGCCCGCGCGACAAGGAGACAACGGATACAGGGCTGCAGTACTGGACCACACTGCCCAGATGCCAAGCCCAACCGGAGACTACATGAACGGAGGCAATCCAGGACAGGCAGTAAAGGAAGGCCCAACAGGTCGGCACACAGGGCAGGAACGGCAGTCAACTGGAAATGGAGAATGACTGGAACGTCAGCAAGTCAGGTCGGTACACTGAGCAGGAACGTCAGCTGGGCCGGGTCGGTAACAGAGGAGGAACGTCAGCCAGGCTGGGTCGGTACACACGCAGGAACATCAGCCAATCGAAGTCGGTAACAGAGCAGGAACGTCAGCTGGGACAGGTCGGTACACAAGCAGGAACATCAGCCAATCCGAGTCGGTATCAGAGCAGGAACTTCAGCCAGGCTGGGTCAGGATACAGAGCAGGAACAACAGCAGTAGAATGGTCAGGCAATCCGGGTCACACACTGATATCACACAAGGACTAGAATAACGCTGGCACAGGAACACCACGAAAGGGCAACAAGTAAGTGACAGGACCCAGTATTTAAGGATACATACTGGTGGGCCAATCTAGCAGTAGATTGGACTGAGAGTCCGATTAACAGAATGTCACCCGTATAGCACGGGCACCGTGATATTTATACAGTTTAAAACATTCCATGTGTTTATATCTCTCTGAAAAACAGCGACATGTGAAAAATTCTGTTTCAAGCTGTTTTAATGAAATCTATATAGAAGCATATATCTTGATTTCCTGAAAAACCATGAAGAGTCTTGTGAAAATATTTTGACTATTTACATTCAGAGCATTGAACTATACAGGTTTATACAGTTTAAAACATACCATGTGTTTATACCTCTCTGAAAAACGGCGACATGTGAAAAATTCAGTATCAAGTTGTTTTAATGAAAGCTATATATCACGGTGCCCGTGATTCTGCCTGAGCGACATTCTTACTTCCGGGTTTACCTTGGCTGCTTCTTATTGGCTCTGGGTTTTCAACCCCTCCAAGGGCTTGCCTTTTTATACGCCCTCCTGTCACTATACTGCTGCCCTTTCGTGGTGTTCCTGACCAGACGTTTGTTGCTGTGTTCCTGTTCCGTGTATGATTCGGTTTCGTCTGACCTTGCTCCTGCCTTCGCTGCCCAATTTGTTTATGACCCGGTTTGCCTGACTACGATTCCCTTGACTGATTCCATTGACTACTGCTTGCTGTGTACCGATCCAGGCTTTGCCTGACTACCGCTCTCTGTGTACCTATCCAGACTTTGGCTGACTACCGCTCTCTGAGTACCGATCCAGGCTTTGGCTAACTACTGCTCTCTGTGTACCGATCCAGGCCTTGGCTGACCTCCGCTCTCTAGAGTACCGCTTCTGCATTGGCTACTCTCCTAGCATTAGCTTTACCTCTAGTGCCCTGTTGACTCCGGTCTTGTGTCCTATAGCCATTTGCTGTACGGTAGCCCGGTTGCTCTCCATACAGCCTGTGCCTTAGCGGTCACTTTTGGTTGCACTACCTTTCAGCCTGCACCTTTCCGTTGCCTCCGGTTGCACTACTATACAGCCTGTGTCTTAGCGGTTATCTCTGGTTGCACCACCTTTCAGCCTGTGCCTCACTGTTGCCTCCGGTTGTGCTACTATACAGCCTGTACCATACGAGTATCTGGCTGCGCTACTAGCTACCGGTATCTTCCTGTTGCCTCCGGTTGCACTGCTATACAGCCTGTGCCTTACAATTGCCTCCGGTTGTGCTATACTCAGCCTGTCATTACTGTTGCCTCCGGTTGCGCTATTCGATCTGTGCCTTACGATTGCCTCCGGTTGCGCTATTATACAGCCTGTGCCTATTCCGGTTGCCTCTGGGCATAACCTCCGAGTAAGCGTATCTGAGCCTTCGTCACGTGGGCTGCCTGACTACTCTTCAGCCTGATTCCAGTGGCCCTGACTAACCAGTGTACCGAACCTGCCTGCCCAACTACTCTTCTGCCTGATCCTTGTGGTCCTGATTTTCGTGTGTGCCGAAACTGCCTGCCTGACTATTCCTTCTCTGATACAGGTATATCCCTTTAGCTGTATACCAGTGGGGTAGTCTTTTCCAGACCTTCTGCCATCTACCCACTAGCCTGTCGAGAGGTCCCTTTGGGATCCCATCTCCAGGTCAGTGCCTTTCTCCTCTGTCCTCTATTCTTTGGGTGTCTGGGTTTTCCCGGGGAGTTTCAGCTACAGGGTGGCCTCTGCCCGCTAGCTACGCACCCTACTCTGCACACTCCAGCCTTCACTCGCCCCTGCAGGGGAGCCTGTACTGTTAGTGGTGTTGCCATCCTGGTCTGGGTTCCGGCTGAACCGGGATCGGACATCTGGCTTTTCAGCCAGCAACTATATCCGACCGTGGCTGCAGCAAGGCCTCGCTCCTAACAGTCCCTGCTCACAGGCTCCATACTCTAGAGTTGCTCCCCAGCACCCACTCCCCTGCAGGAAGGTTCCTGCACCCCGTTAACCTTGTAGTTGTGACAGAGTGAGAGTGCCAGTACCGTCACCATGTCCTTTGACCCCACGGAGATCACTCAGGCCGTGCTCCAGCAGGGGGCTGTGTTGGAACAACACTCCTCTCACATTCAGTGCCTTGATGAAAAATTAGATTCCATAACTGCCTTACTACAAAGAATGCAACAGAGACTGGAGTCCCCGAGACCCCCTGCCACTCCTGTCCCAGTCTCCACAGCGGTTCTGACACCTCAGCCAGGCCTAGGTCCATCAAGGTACCTTTGCCAGATAAGTATGAGGGGGATCCTTCGTTATTGCGAGGATTCATACATCAGTGCTCTTTGCACTTCTGCAACCAGCCGGAGCACTTTGCATCCCATCAGACACGGATCACATTTTTCGTGTCTCTTCTCAGAGGTCGGGCCCTGGCCTGGGTGACACCACTCATGGACCGACAATCACCTCTGCTTGACGACTTTGATAATTTCCTGGGAGCATTTTGAGCTACCTTCGACACCCCCGGCTGTCAAGCCAAGGCAGAGTCCTCTTTATTAGACCTCTAACAGGGCACCCAGTCTTTGCGGAACTCTATGCCATAGAGTTCTGTACTCTGGCCTATGATACCAACTGGGGGAACGGCGCCTTAAAAGCCGCCTTTCGTCGGGGACTATCGGAACGGCTTAAGGACGAACTGGTGACTAGGGACATACCTGAGACCCTCAACGCCTTGATAGCCTTGTGTACCAGACTTGATACACGTATCCAAGAGAGGCATCTGGAGAGAGACCATGATCGCTCCAAGCGCTCAGTGTCCCGTCCACCCATACGTCTAGCGCCTCGCTTCCAGAACACATCCACACCGACAGACTCGCCTCCAGAAATAGGAACGGTGATGCACCTCACGGAGGACGAGAAGACTAGGCGTCGGCAGCGTGGCCTTTGTCTTTACTGTGGCCAGTCCGGTCATTTTGCCTTTCAGTTCCTCTCCAGTTGCCGTGGGGTTCTGCCACAGCTACTGCCGAGGCTATGATTGATTCTGGGGCAGCCGGGATCTTCATGGATCTTCTCTTCGCCCAGCGTCTGGGGATACCGCTAGTGTAAAAGATTCACCGGTTAACATTACCGTCATCGATGGCTCCCCCTTGGGTTCAGGTGTAGTAACCCTCATGACAATCCCTCTTCGGGTCCTGTTGGCACCCAACCAGCACGAGCTTTTGTCCTTCGACATTATCACTGCTTCCCACACAACCTTTGATTCTGGGGTATCCATGGCTCCTGAAACATAATCCCCAGATTGACTGGAGGAAGGGGGTTATCACGGTGCCCGTGATTGTTGCACTTCCTTGTCAGTCACCATTAGGGGGCTCCTATTGGTTGTCTGCCTTTAACCCGCCTCATTCTGTCTATTTAAACCTGGCCGGGGACCCTATGGTTGCCCTTTCGTGGTGTCTCTGACCACATTAGCCTTGACCATGTTCCAGTATTCGTTAGTACCTGTAGCTGTGTTCCTGAGTTCCAGAATGCATCTTGTTCCTGAGTCTCCTGTCTGCAGAGTTGTTCCAGAGTGGTTCCGTCCTAGTCCTGAGAGGTTGATGTTTCCTGCTGATCGCCTTCACTGAGACTTCCTGGTTGCTTGGTTTCCTGCGAGTTCCTGTCGTCTCTTGTCCAGCCAGATGTATCCCTGACGCTTGGTCGCTTTGGTAACATTCTTAGCTCCAGCGTGCGGACGCTGGTTTGCTCCAAAGCCTTGCGGCTATCCACATTACTGTTGGTTCCAGCGTGCGGACGCTGGTTTGCTCCAAAGCCTTGCGGCTATCCACATTACTGTTGGTTCCAGCGTGCGAACGCTGGTTTGCTTCAAAGCCTTGCGGCTATACACATTACTGTTGGTTCCAGCGTGCGGACGCTGGCTTGCTCCAAAGCCTTGCGGCTATACACATTACTGTTGATTCCAGCGTGCGGACGCTGGTTTGCTCCAAAGCCTTGCGGATATACGAATTACTGTTGGTTCCAGCGTGCGGGCGCTGGTTTACTCCAAAGCCTTGTGGCTATACGTTTTCTGTTGGTTCCAGCGTGCGGGCACTGGTTTGCTCCTAAGCCTTGCGGCTATACACATTATTGTTGGTTTCAGCGTGCAGACGCTGGTTTGCTCCAAAGCCTTGCGGCTATACGAATCACTGTCGGTTCCAGCGTGTGGACGCTGGTTTGCTTCAAGAGCATTATAACGTACTCTCTGTTGGGCATTCCTAGAGTGAGATACTTTGGGGTGCCTTGCCCAGTATTGTTAAGGCCGGCAGAACCTGGTACATATTCCATCTGCAGGTTGCCTTACCCGGTATTGGCAAGGCTGGGAGAGCCTATTGTTTTAAGTATTTGGCTGTCTTGCCCGGTGTATTGGCAAGACCGGTAGAGCCTATGCAAGCTCCTTTGGGCTGCCTTGCCCGGTATTGGTAAGGCCGGTAGAACCTGGCACATATTCCATCTGCAGATTGCCTTACCTGGTATTGGCAAGGCCAGTAGAGCCTATTGTATTAGACTAACTGGCTGTCTTGCCCGGTATATTGGCAATACAACAGGGCAGGCGTACAGTGGGCGATTATGCCATCGAATTTTGCACATTGGCAGCAGAGGTGGGGTGGAACAATGAGGCATTGTTGCAGCCTTTGCCCAAGGTCTTAATGACCAGATTAAAGATGAGATTGCAGCTAAAGAATTGCCTACTGATCTTGATGATTATATTGACTATGTTATATTGATTGATGTCAGAATACGGGAAAGAGCTACCGCAAAAGACCGTAGGTTCCGGTCTAAAAATAATGGGGTTAGCAGTACATTTTGCCCACCCAACCCTCCCGTGGCATCTAAACCTAGTGAACCTATACGGGAACCAGGTGAACCTATGCAACTAGGTTTCACTAGGTTAACCGAAGAGGAAAAAAGTTATCGCAGGAAACAAGGCTTGTGTCTGTACTGTGGTAAGAATGGGCATTTGTTAAAATCTTGACCAGTACGTCCGGGAAACGAACACACCTAGGGTACCTTGGGGGACAGGCCCTAGGTGGTGTACAATCGTCCCCAGTGTTGGGAACACTGAAACCCACCATACGGGTGGTATTATCCTGGGCACAACGTTCAGTGGAGGTTTTGGCACAGGTTGATTCTGGCGCAGCAGGGTATTTTATGGATAATACCTTTGCTGAATTGCACGGGGTTCCTCGTATTGAAAGGGAAACCCCCTTGGCTACTGAAGCAATTGATGGTAGACCTTTGGAACCTGCTCAAGTCACATATGAAACTATGCCTTTATCCATGACTACTGGGGCTCTCCATAGAGAGGAACAGCAATTCCAACTTATTAATTCTCCTCACCATGCGGTAATATTGGGATTTCCTTGGTTACAGTTACACAATCCACAATTTGATTGGCAAAAGTGTGAAATCACGGCTTGGTCTCCGTTTTGTATGGATAAGTGCGTCACCCATCCTGTTAAGGTCCTGTGCACCTCATCTGCAATACCAGATGAATACCAGCAGTTTGGAGATGTTTTTAGCAAAGGAGAGGCTGGCACTTTACACCAGCACAGACCTTATGATTGTAGGATTGAATTGACTTCCGGAGTAGTACCTCCTAGGGGACGCACATATCCACTATCTTGTGAGGAAAATAAGGCTATGGAAGATTATATTTCTGATGCCCTTGCTAGAGGGATCATAAGAAAATCTACCTCTCCGGCGGGGGCTGGATTCTTTTTTGTGAAAAAGGAAAATGGCGAATTGAGACCATGCATTGAATACCGTGGCTTGAATAAACTGATGGCTAAGAACGCTTATCCGATATCACTCATCACCGAGCTTTTTGACAGACTTAAGGCTCCTCGATTTTTACCAAATTAGATTTACGGGCGGCATACAATTTGGTTTGGATTCGAGCCGGTGATGAGTGGAAAACTGCCTTTAACACCAGATCTGGGCACTATGAATACCTAGTCATGCCATTCGGCTTGTGTAACGCACCTGCAGTTTTTCAGGAACTGATAAATGATGTTCTCAGAGATATGTTACAGTCATGTGTCATGGTGTACCTTGACGAAATACTGATTAATTCCCAAAATGTGTCACAACACATCAAGGATGTGTCTGAAGTATTGCTACGGCTGCGAAAGAATAAGCTCTATTGTAAATTGGAGAAATGCGAGTTTCACAGAACCAGTGTGCCATTCTTGGGGTTTATGATTGGCAAAGATGGCATCGCCATGGACAAAGAAAAGTTGACAACAGTCCTACAGTGGCCATGACCTAAGAGTCTTAAAGCTATACAGCGATTCTTGGGTTTCGCTAATTATTACAGGAAGTTTATTAAGAACTTTTCTTCCATTGTTAAACCATTGTCTGACCTTACGCATAAGGGCGCTAATCCATCCTGTTGGGCAGCAAGTGCTGAGGAGGCCTTTCAAAAATTGAAACTGGCTTTTGTGGAGGCCCCTGTGTTAGCTCACCCCAATCCTCTGCTTCAGTTTATGTTAGAGGTTGATGCCTCGGATATTGTGGTCGGGGCAGTACTTTCTCAACGACACAATAAAGGTGGAACACTCAATCACTATGAGATTGGGGACAAAGAGTTATTGGCCATTATCCTTGCCCTTAAGGAATGGCATCATTTACTGGAAGGCACCAAAAATCCTGTCTTAATTTTGACGGATCATAAAAACCTGACTTATCTCTCTGAGGCCAAGAGATTGTCTTCTCGTCAGGCCAGATGGGCGTTATTCTTATCTCGATTCAATTTCATTGTATCACATTTACCGGGATCTAAGAATGTTAGGGCTGATGCATTGTCAAGACAATTTGAGGCTGAGAGTGACAGAATGGAAGCACCAGCACCTATCATTCAACCCGATCGAATATTGGCTACGATACGTACTAGTATCACTTCTCCATTAGGGGAAGAGATTTTGGCTTCTCAGGCTTCCGCACCTCATGAGACCCCGACGGGCAAATGTTTTGTCGCTGAACCATTCTTTACTCGATTACTTGAAACGTACCATTCCTCTAAGGCTGCGGGACATATTGGTAGAGACCAATTGCTATGGTCCCTTTCTCAGTTATTTTGGTGGCCTTCTATGAGAAACGATTGTGCCAATTTACTAATGCCTGTGCCACCTGCGCCCGTGCTAAGACCCCTAGACATCTCCCGGTGGTCTTGCTTTAACCTGTGCCTAATGGCGAGCACCCCTGGTCTCATGTTTCCATTGACTTTATGGGAGAATTGCCTATGTCTAGAGGATATTCCTTCATATTGATGGTGGTGGACAGGTTTTCTAAAATGGCTCATTTCGTGCCCCTCAGTGGCCTTCCCTCGGCTAAGGAATTGGCAATTGTGTTTGCCAGAGAAGTATTTCGGTTGTATGGAGTGCCCAGGGTACTGGTGTCCGACAGGGGGAGCCAGTTTGTGTCTAGGTTCTGGAGGGCATTTTGCGAGCAGATGGGCATACTGCTGTCCTTTTCCTCGGCCTACCATCCCCAGACCAATGGAGCCGCTGAATGGGCCAATCAGGGCTTGGAACAATTTCTGCGCTGTTTTATTACTGACCATCACGACAACTGGGCCGACTTGTTGCCTTGGGCAGAGTTCGCTAGGAACTTTGCGGATAATTCTTCATCTGGCAGCTCTCCGTTTCTGATCAATTACGGGTTTTAGCCCTGTTTGCTTCCAGATTCTTTTCAGATGCAACAGATTCCAGCTCTGGATGAGCATATCGAGCAACTCCGTTCCACATGGGCACAAGTTCAGAGGGCACTTGGTCAATCATTTCAGCGTCATCAGCGCTATTCTAATCGCAGAAGGCTTCCAGCGGTTTCCTTTCAGGTTGGGGATAGAGTGTGGCTTTCTTCCAGAAATCTTAAGCTCCAGGTTCCGTCTAATAAGTTGTCTCCCCGGTTCATTGGTCCATACAGAGTTATTCGCAAAATTAACCTTATTTCCTATGCACTAGACATACCTGCATCTATGTGTATCCATAATGTGTTTCATGTGTCCCTTCTTAAGCCTCTCGTATACAACCGTTATACCACTACACCTGTGGTACCAGGGCCTATTGAGGTCGAGGGTCAGGAGGAGTACGAAGTACAGAGCATTATTGATTCCCGAAGGCTTAGAGGAAGGGTACATTACCTGGTGTATTGGAAGGGATATCGTCCTGAAGATCGATCATGGGTGGACAATAAGGGCCTTCATGCACCTAGGTTATCTAGTGCTTTTCACGCTAAATATCCGCAGAAGCCTAGACCCTATTCTAGGAGAGGGGTCTTTGAAAGGGGGGTACTATCACGGTGCCCGTGATTGCTGCACTTTCTTGTCAGTCACCATTAGGGGGCTCCTATTGGCTGTCTGCCTTTAACCCGCCTCATTCTGTCTATTTAAACCTGGTCTGGGCACCCTATGGTTGCACTTTCGTGGTGTCTCTGACCACTTTAGCCTTGACTATGTTCCAGTATTCGTTAGTACGAATGCATCTTGTTCCTGAGTCTCCTGTCTGCAGAGTTGTTCCAGAGTGGTTCCGTCCTAGTCCTGAGAGGTTGATGTTTCCTGCTGATCGCCTTCACTAAGACTTCCTGGTTGCTTGGTTTCCTACGAGTTCCTGTCGTCTCTTGTCCAGCCAGATGTATCCCTTGATGCTTGGTCGCTTTGGCGACATTCTTAGCTCCAGCGTGCGGACGCTGGTTTCCTCCAAAGCCTTGCGGCTATCCACATTACTGTTGGTTCCAGCGTGCGGACGCTGGTTTGCTCCAAAGCCTTGCGGCTATACATATTACTGTTGGTTCCAGCGTGCGGACGCTGGTTTGCTCCAAAGCCTTGCGGCTATACACATTACTGTTGGTTCCAGCGTGCGGACGCTGGTTTGCTCCAAAGCCTTGCGGCTATACACATTACTGTTGGTTCCAGCGTGCGGACGCTGGTTTGCTCCAAAGCCTTGCGGCTATACAAATTATTGTTGGTCCCAGCGTGCGGACGCTGGTGTACTCCAAAGCCTTGTGGCTATACGTTTTCTGTTGGCTCCAGCGTGCGGACGCTGGTTTGCTCCTAAGCCTTGCGGCTATACACATTATTGTTGGTTCCAGCGTGCGGACGCTGGTTTGAGTTCCTTTGGGCTGCCTTGCCCAGTATTGTTAAGGCCGGTAGAACCTGGTACATATTCCATCTGCAGGTTGCCTTACCTGGTATTGGCAAGGCCGGTAGAGCCTATTGTATTAGATTAACTGGCTGTCTTGCCCGGTATATTGGCAAGACCGGTAGAGCTGTAATTCGTATCTCTCAATTATTGTGTGTTGTATGTCATGTTGGAATCCTAAGGGATCATTTTTTAAATTATTTTCAATAAAGTTGTGTTTTTACCTAACTTTGTGTCTGAGAGTAGTAACAAACCGTGACAGGGGTGCTGTCTTTTCGGACCACCCTGATTCCCTCCATGTCTATAGCTGCCTTGGACATGTCCCTTGACTCCACCCTGGAGTCCGCTCTACCCATACCCGACCCGTACAAATCCTTTTCGGACGTTTTCTCCAAGGTCAAGTCTGGGGTGTTGCCTCCGCATTGGGCATATGACCTTGTTCCAGGTGCAGTTCCCCCCAGAGGGAGAACGTACCCGTTGTCTCTGCCCAAGACCGCAGCCCTCGAGGCTTACATTCAGGACAACTTAGCTCGTGGCTTCATTCGCCCATTCACCTCACCGGCAGGAGTAGGTTTCTTCTTTGTAAAGAAGAGAGATTGATCCTTGAGACCCTGTATTGACTACAGAGGCTTGAACACCATCACACGCAAGAATTGCTACCCTCTTCCTCTTATACCGGAATTACTAGAACGCTTGTGGGGTTCCACAGTCTTTACTAAATTGGACTTACACGGGGCGTACAATCTGGTTCGGATGCGCGATGGGGACGAGTGGAAAACCACTTTCAACACACGTTTCGGTCACTATGAATATCTAGTAATGCCCTTTGGCTTACGTAATGCTCCAGCGGTTTTTCAAGCCCTCGTTAAAGACATCTTCCGGGACCTCCTTTTGTCGTATGTTGTCGTCTATCTGGACAACATACTGATTCATTCCCGGACTCTGTCCGAACACCGGAATCACATCAGTGTGGTTTTGCAGAGGCTGAGCCAACACCGCTTATACGCCAAGCTTGAGAAGTGTGATTTCGAGCAATCCTCCTTGGCCTTCCTAGGATATATCATATCTGTCTCCGGTTTGGCCATGGATCCAGGCAAGGTAAGAGCCGTTCTAGAATGGCCGGTCCCCCACACTGTTAAAGCCATTCAGTGTTTCGTCGGGTTTGCCAACTATTACCGGAGGTTCATCCGGCACTTCCGACTCCCATGTCATGCGGCCCATCATCCAACTGACCTGTAAGGGGGCCAATTCGGCTGTTTGGCCTCCTGAGGCCCTACTACCCTTCCACGCCCTCAAGGATGCGTTTACTACGGCACCTGTATTGGTATATCCAGATCCCACTCTGCCCTTTACGCTCGAGGTCGATGCATCCGAGAATGCGTCAGGGGCCGTCTTATCCCAGAGCACCGGTATTAATAACTCGCTCCAACCCTGCTGCTACTTTTCTCGCCGTTTTTCCCCAGCAGAGAGGAATTATGACACAGGGAATCGGGAGTTGCTTGCCATTAAACTGGACCTTGAAGAATGGCGATATCTCCTGGAGGGGGCAGCACATCCAGTTAGTGTCCTCACTGATCATCACTACCTGGCCTATTTGGCCTCAGCCAAGCGTCTGACGCCCCGTCAAGCACGGTGGTCCTTGTTCTTTGTACGCTTTGACTACACCATTTCGTATCTGCCTGGTACGAAGAACCACAAGGCCGACGCCCTGTCCAGACTCCATGACGTAGATCCTCCCCTGTCGCCTTCTGTCGATCCTATCCTGCCCACATCCTTGTCCCATCGTTCTTTACAGGGCATTCAGCAGGCTCAATCCCCGGGATGCCCATCCTCCCCCCAGTCCCCGGACCGGCTTTTCATACCAGAAGCATATTGTTCTGATGTTCTATCATGGGCACATCAATCCCGGTCTGCAGGACACCCTGGAATCGAGCGTTCCTTGGACCTGCTGATGCGCTATTTTTGGTGGCCTACCTGTCTTTCGGAGGTCCGTACTTGGGTGCGGACCTTCTCTATCTGTGCCTGGATGAAGGTACCCAGGAACAGGCCTCTCGGTCTATTATATCCCCTTCCGGTCCCTGCCTTGCCATGGACCCACCTTGCCATGGATTTTATGGTGGACCTGCCTCCATCTTCCGGGAATACCACTATTCTAGTAGTCATTGACCGATTCTCCAAGCACTTCATACCACTTCCTAAGCTCCCCACCGCCTCAGAATTAGCTGAGACCTTTTTCTCCGAAGTGGTGCGCCACCATGGGGTTCCTCTTCACATAGTATCGGATAGGGGTACTCAGGTTGTCTCTCGATTTTGGAGGGCCCTTTGTTCTCGTTTGGGTATCACCCTGCATTTCTCTTCTGCTTACCATCCACAGACCAATGGACAGATGGAGCGGTTGAACCAGAACCTAGAGCATTACCTGAGGTCCTATTGCAATCAACGGCAGAACAACTGGTCTGCCCTACTCTCCTGGGCTGAGTTGTCTTATAATTCCCTTCGTCACTCATCTCTTGGTTGTTCCCCGTTTTTTGCTGCTTTGGGGTACAACCCACGCCTCCTCCTGCTTGCCCCTGGAGTGTCATTAGTACCAGCTGCAGAGGTCCGAGTACGTTCCTTGGTTGACCACTGGCGTTCTCTTCGAGCGGCTCTTTTACGGGCACAGAGGATACAGAAAAGAGCCGCTGACCGGCGTCGTACCACTCCATCCTTGTTTCATGTGGGGCAACGTGTTTGGCTCTCCACCAAGCACATACGCCTGGCGCAACCCTCGGTTAAACTCGGTCCACGTTACATAGGCCCTTATCGAATTGTGCAAAGGTTGTCTCCCGTTTCCTACCGGATCCATCCTGTGTTTCATGTGTCCTTACTAAAGGCCTATCTTCTGTCCAGCGGTCCACCCAGTGCACCCCCGCCACCTGCTCCGGTCCTTGTAGACGGTCAGGAAGAATACGTCATAGATGGTATTCTGGATTCCCGCTGTAAACGGGGCGGGGTGCAGCATCTGGTGAACTGGAAGGGATACGGTCCGGAGGAACGATCCTGGGTGGCTGCCCGCAATGTCCACGCTTCTGCATTGGTTTGGGCCTTTCACCGTGCCTTTCCTGCTCCTTAGGATACCCAGAGGATCTCCCTGGGTAGGGGGAAGTGTCACGGTGCTTGCCCCTACCTCCGTTAAGGCTCTCGCAGCATGTCTCATGGCGGCGCTTCTACCCGCCGTCCGGGTCCTCTTCATCTGGCTGTCCTTGCGGGTGCCTGTGTTTTTTTTCCTCCAGTGTGTCCACGTCCTGCCGATGACGTCATCTGTAGACGTCTATATCTGGTGCATCCTCCCAGCAGCCGGTGCACTCTCACAGTGTGTCCTGGCTCACCCCTAGCGTGCCTAGCCTTAGTCCAGAACGTCTGCTTACCTGTGTACCGAACCTGCCTGCCTGACTACTCTTCTGCCTGATCCTTGTGGTCCTGATTGTCCTGTGTGCCAAACCTGCCTGCCTGACTACTCTTCAGCCTGATTCCAGTGGCCCTGACTAACCTGTGTACCGAACCTGCCTGCCTGACTACTCTTCTGCCTGATCCTTGTGGTCCTGATTTTCCTGTGTGCCGAACCTGCCTGCCTGACTATTCCTTCTCTGATACAGGTGCTGCAGTATACTCCTTTAGCTATATACCAGTGGGGTAGTCTTTTCCAGACCTTCTGCCATCTACCTGCTAGCCTGTCGGGAGGTCCCTTTGGGATCCCATCTCCAGGTCAGTGCCTTTCTCCTCTGTCCTCTTCCAAGAGTTTGCGGCATTCAGGAGGAGTGGAATACATTCCCACTCGGAAGAGTGGGTTCTAGGTTTGGTACATAACTCCGGGAAAATAAACATATGAAGGGGTCTAGTTGAAGATGTATCCCGGTGGAGTGATAGATGTGGTCCACCACCGTGGACCAGAAAGAAGTAATGTGGAGACACAACCACCATATATGGAAAAGGGAGCCTTTATGCTGGGAACACCTCCAGCAGGATCCTGATTCATTACAAATGATATGTGCGATGCGAGTGGGGGTATAGTACCAACGCGAAAGTAATTTGAAATTTAGTTCCCTGGTTTTAACATCACGAGCCCTCTTTAGTCGAGATTTAATAATCAAAGACCATTGAGGCATGGTGATTTCCTGCTCTAGGTCTGCATTCCACGCTACCAAGTAGTAGGGGATAGAGTCTGAGACTTTTAAACTGATGAGGGAATGGCATACAGATAGAGGGCGTAAAGATGGTTGCTGAGTGTTAACGAGGGTTTCTAAGGTGGTCAGTCGTCTAAGAGGAGAAGTGCGTAGAGAGGATTTGTACCAATTTCTAACTTGGAACCATTGCCACCACGGGATTTTAGGAATTTGTAGAAGTCTTTGAAGAGATTGAATGGAAATAAATCTCGACTCCTCTGTAAGGTCCTGAAGAGTGGTAATTTTCCTTTCCTTCCATAATTCGAAAGCTCTGTGTTGGAGGCCAGCCGGGAAATCTGGGTTTCCAAGGATAGAGGATAGTGGCGAAGGAAACGGCGCTAACTGCAAGGCGTCATTAATGCACGTCCAGATATGGTGAATATGCCGCAATATGGGATGGTCCAATGTTCTAGCTGTTTTACCGGCTCTTGAACCCCAACAAATTTGGAGGAAATCCATACCATCAAAGGCTGAGGTTGAGGTCCAAAGTTTGGGAGGTTGAGAGGAGAAGTCAAATAATTTAGCAATAGCTGCCGCCTTATAATATCTATGTACGTCAACAGCATGAGTTCTGGATAAGTGACAGAGACTTATCCTGGGTGTTTTGCGATTCCAAATGAATGCAGACATAGTCATTTGCAGGGAGTTGAGAAGATTCTGCAGTATAGAGATAGGTAGAGCTACCACGGTGCCTGTGATTCGTGCTGCTCTGTGTCTATCACCTGCTGAGTATTCGTGATTGGCTGTCTGTCATTAGCCCTCCTCACACAGCCTTTTTAAACCCAGGTTGAGCACTTTTAGGTTGCCCTTTCGTGGTGTCTCTGACTCCACTCTGCCTGACCTGCTTGTCAGATCTCTGGGCCTGTTTCCAGTGTTCCTGTATGCTACATTCCGGTGTTCCAGGGTTCCAGTGTTCCTGTACATTAACATTCCGGTGTTCCAGTGTTCCAGTGTTCCTGTACGTTAATGTTCTGGTGTTCCAGCGTTCCTGTATGATAACGTTCCGGTGTTCCAGTGTTCCAGCGTTCCGGTGTGCCTGTATTCCGGGGTTCCTGTGCTCCAGCATTGCACGGGTTAACCTGTACGAGTTCCTGAGTCTCGCGCTCCAGCTGTCGCTCCGGCGACATTGTTCTCCTTGCTATTGCATACACATTGTTGGTTCCAGCGTGCGGACGCTGGTTTGCTCCACTGAACCTGGTTGCGATATACATTGTTGGTTCCAGCGTGCGGTCGCTGGTTTGCTCCACTAAACCTGGTTGCGATATACATTGTTGGTTCCAGCGTGCGGACGCTGGTTTGCTCCACTAAACCTGGTTGCGACATACATTGTTGGATCCAGCGTGCGGACGCTGGTTTACTCCTTAAACCTGGTACCGCTATTTACCATTAGTCCCAACGTGCGGACGTTGGTTTGCTCTTGAACATCCAGTACTGTGGTCAGTCGCTGTCCACTTCCTTGCAGTTGTCTGATTATCCCTGGCTATAGACTTCTGCTGAGTAAGACCTCTAGGCTTATGCTCTCTGCTGTCTTAGTCACCTAACAGCTGGTCTATTTGCTCAGGCTGCCCTGCCCGGTATTGGTGAGGCCGGTAGAACCTTGACGTTACCATCCTGTAGGTTGCCTCACCCGGTATTGGCAGGGCCGGTAGAGCCTACTACAGTACCTCCTTGGGCTGCCCTGCCCGGTATTGGTAAGGACGGTAGAACCTTGTAACTCACCATCTTAAAGGTTGCCTTACCCGGTATTGGCAGGGCCGGTAGAGCCTACATTCAGCATCCCATTGGGCTGCCTTGCCCAGTATTTGCAAGGCCGGTAGAACCGGAATTATCATCTCACGGTTGCCTTACCTGGTATAGGCAAGGCCGGTAGAGCCTGTTATTAAGATTGTCACTTGGGTTGCCTTGCCCGGTATTTAGGCAAGGCCGGTAGAACCTTTTGTATGTTCTATTGATGTTATATTGTTATGTATGTTTACCCTACGGGGACTGCCTTTAACTTTTAATAAAGTTAAATTTTACCAAACCTTAAGTCTGAGAGTCTTCAAAAACCGTGACAAGAGCATTGAGAATGAAAAAAATTTTGGGCAAGATCATCATCTTAACAACATTGATCCTGCCCATCCAAGAAAGGCGTAAACAGCTCCAGGTAGCAAAGCCAAGTCCGCTGATAGTTGGATCCCCAAATACTTAATCCTTGTGTCCGCCCATTGGAAATTAAACTCCCATTTCAACGAAGTAATAGTGCGAGGAAGAGAACATATGTTTAGAATCTCAGATTTAGAGTAGTTAATTTTTGTCTGTGATAGATAGGAGTATTCTTCAAATAGATTAACCAAAGGTGGAATAGACTTTTGAGGTTTGGTAATATAGTATAAGACATCATCTGCGAAAGCACTCACCTTAAATGTACGTGCCCCAATGGAAATACCATGTATCAATGGATCATTTTCATACGCAACATAGCAGAGGTTTCAATGTAACGATGAATATTAACGGAGACAAGGGACATCCCTGCCGAGTACCATTTGATATGGGAAAAGGTTCTGAAAGCATGCCGTTAACCAAAAGTCGTGCTGATGGATTGGTGTAAAGACTCATGATGGCCGAAAGCATATGCGGGCCAATGCCTAAGTAGTCACCCTAAGGTTAATGGGGGAATCCAGACGTGGACCCCTTGCTCACAAGTGCCTAGAGGGATCAGCTGCACCTAACTGATGAGGTCCAAAAAGGCTAAAATATATGTTTTGGGTTAACTGCTTTCCTTGTTCAGAGAAGAATTGTCAGGCTGGATTTTCTTTTTGGCATGATCTTTAAAATATGCTTCAGAATATTTATTCTCTGTGTATGATAATTGTGAGCTAAAAGACATTGCACCCTGGGTTTGAGGACACTGCCCCAGTGATCTTTTGTATACATTTGCATGCTCATGAGACTAGTTGAGCATCTCTGACTTCTTCTACTTCTATACAAATTACACTTGGGGTTTGTCACTTAAGGGTAATGGGGGGAATCCAGACTAGGACCCCTTGCTCACAAGTGCCTAGATGGATCAGCTGCTCGTCACCGACAAGGCCCAAAACGGCCGAAATCTACGTCTGGGGTTAGTTGCTTCCCTTGTTCAGAGAATAATTGTTTGCCATTTCGTGACTGGACTGTCATTTTGGCAGGACCAGTATGTTATGCTTCAGAATATTTCTTCTCTGTGTATGGCATTTGTGAGCTAAAAGAGTTTGCACCCTGGGTGCGAGGACACAGTCCCAGTGAGCTTTTCCATTCCCTTGCAGGCTCATCCAGATGTGGACCCCTTGCTCACAAGTGCCCTAGAGGGATCTGCCTCATCTTACTGGCAAGGCCCAAAAGGGTTGAAGCGTATGTCTGGGGTAAGCTGCTTAATTTGTTTAGAGAAGAGTTGTCTGTCATTTTGTGGCTGGACTGTAATTTTGGTAGGACCTGTATGACATGCTTCAGGAAATTTCTTCTTTGTGTATGGCATTTGTGAGCTAAAAGAGATTGCACCCTATGCGTGAGGGCACAGTCCCAGTGAGTTTTTGCATGCGATTGCAGGCTCATGAGACTAGTAGAGCATCTCTGACTTCTTCTACTTTTATGCAAATTGCTTTTGGGGTTAGTCACCCTAATGGTAATGTGGGAATCCTGACGTGGACCCCTTGCTCACAAGTGCCTACAGGGATCAGCTGCACCTCACTAACGAGGTCCAATAAGTCCAAAACGTACATCTGGGGTTAGCTGCTTTCTTTGGTCAGATAAGAGTTGTCTGGCATTTCGTAGTTGGACTGTTATTTAGGCTGGTTCTGTATGATATGCTTCAGAATGTTTCTTCTCTGTATATGGCATTTGTAAGCTAAAAGATTTTGCACTCTGGGCGCGAGGACACAGTCCCAGTGAGCTTTTGCATACCATTGCAGGCTCATGAGTCTAGTTGAGCATCTCTGCCTTCTTCTACTTCTATGCAAATTGCTTTTGGGGTTAGTCACCCTATGGGTAATGGGGGAAGCCAAACGTGGACCACTTGCTCACAAGTGCCTAGAGGGATTAGCTGCACCTCACCGACGAGCCCCAAAACGGCTGAAACCTACGACTGGGGTTAGTTGCTTCCCTTCTTCAGAGAAGAATTGTCTGGCTTTTTGTGTCTAGACTTTCATTTTGGCAGGACCTGTATGATGTACTTCAGAATATTTCTTCTCTGTGTGTGGCATTTGTGAGCCAAAAGAGATTGCGCTCTGGGCGTGAGGACACATTCCCTGTGAGCTATTGCATACCCTTGAAGGCTCTGAGTCTAGTTGAGCATCTCTGACTTCTTCTACTTCTATGCAAATTGCTCTTGGGGTTAGTCACCCTAACGGTAATGGGGGAATCCAGACGTGGACCCCTTGCTCACAAGTGCCTAGATTGATCAGCTGCACCAAGAAGGCAAAAACATTTGTTTGGGGTTATCTGCTTCCCTTGTTTAAAAAAGAATTATCAGGCGAGTTGTGGTTGGACATTCTTCTTGGCAGGACCTGAATAATATGCTTCAGAATTTTTCTTCTCTGTGAAGTGCATTTGTGAGCTAAAAGAAATTGCATTCTGGGTGTGAGGACATAGTCCCAGTGAGCTTTTGCATACCCTTGCAGACTCATGAGACTAGTTGAGCATCTCTGACTTCTTCTACTTCTATACAAATTGTACTTGGGGTTTGTCACCTAAGGGTAATGGGGGAATCCAGACGTGGACCCCTTGATCACAAGTGCCTAGAGGGATCAGCTGCACCTCACCGACGAGGCCCAAAACGGCCGAAACGTACGTCTGGAGTTAGTTGCTTCCCTTCTTCAGAGAAGAATTGTCTGGCTTTTTGTGGCTAGACTTTCATTTTGGCAGGACCTGTATGATGTGCCTCAGAGTATTTCTTCTCTGTGTGTCGCATTTGTGAGCTAAAAGAGATTGCGCTCTGGGCGTGAGGACACATTCCCTGTGAGCTATTGCATACCCTTAAAGGCTCATGAGTCTAGTTGAGCATCTCTGACTTCTTCTACTTCAATGCATATTGCTCTTGGGGTTTGTCACCTAAGGGTAATTGGGGAATCCAGACGTGGACACCTTGCTCACAAGTGCCTAGAGGGATCAGCTGCACCTCACCGACGAGGCCCAAAAAGGCCGAAACGTACGTCTTGGGTTAGCTGCTTCCCTTATTCAGATAAGAATTGTCTGGCATTTCGTGATTGGACTGTTATTTTGCCAGGACCTGTATGATATGCTTCAGAATATGAGTATGGCATTTGTGAGCTAAAAGAGATTGTACCCTGGGCACGACGACACAGTCCCCGTGAGCTTTTGCATACCCTTGCAGACTCATGAGTCTAGTTGAGCATCTCGGACTTCTTCTACGCAAATTGTTCTTGGGGTTAGTCACCCTAAAGGTAATGGGGGAATCCAGACGTGGACCCCTTGCTCACAAGTGCCTAAGGGGATCAGCTGCACCTCACTGATGAAATGTATGTTTGGTGTTAGGTGCTTTCCTTGTTAATAGAAGAATTGTCTGACATTTTGAGGCTGGACTGCCATTTTGGCAGGATCTGTATTATATGCTTCAGACTATTTCATCTCTGTGTATTACATTTGTGCACCTGGGGCACGAGGACACACTATCAGTGAGATTTTGCATACTCTTGCAGGTTCATGAGTCTAGTTGAGCATCTCTGACTTCTTCTACTTTTATGCAAATTGCTTTTGGGGTTAGTCACCCTAAGGGTAATGTGGGAATCCTGACGTGGACCCCTTGCTCACAAGTGCCTACAGGGCTCAGCTGCACCTCACTAATGAGGCCCAAGAAGTCCAAAACATACATCTGGGCTTAGCTGCTTCCCTTGGTCAGATAAGAATTGTCTGGCATTTTGTAGTTGGGCTGTTATTTAGGCTGGTCCTGTATGATATGCTTCAGAATATTTTTTCTCTGTGTATGGCATTTGTGAGCTAAAAGAGTTTGCACCCTGGGCGCGAGGACACAGTCTCAGTGAGCTTTTGCATACCATTGCAGGCTCATGAGTCTAGTTGAGCATCTCTGCCTTCTTCTACTTCTATGCAAATTGCTCTTGGAGTTAGTCACCCTAAAGGTAATGGGGGAATCAAGACCTGGACCCCTCGCTCACAAGTGCCTAGCGGTATCAGCAGTAACTCACCGACGAGGCCCAAAAAGGCCGAAACGTACGTCTGGTTTTAGCTGCTTCCCTTGTTCAGAGAAGAATCGTGTGACATTTTGTGGCTGGACTGTCATTTTGGCAGGACCTGTATGAAATGCTTCAGAATATTTTTTTCTCTGTGTATGGCATTTCTGAGCTAAAAGAGATTGCACCCTGGGCGTGAGGACACAGTCCCAGTGAGCTTTTGCATACCCTTACAGGCTCATGAGTCTTGTTGAGCATCTCTGACTTCTTCTAATTCTAGGCAAATTGCTCTTGGGGTTAGTCACCCTAAGGGTAATAGGGGAATCCAGACGTGGACCCCTTGCTCACAAGTGCCTAGATTGATCAGCTGCACCAAGAAGGCAAAAACATTTGATTGGGGTTATCTGCTTCTCTTGTTTAAAGAAGAATTAACAGGTGAGTTTTTGTTGGACATTCTTCTTGGCAGGACCTGAATAATATGCTTCAGAATTTTTCTCTCTGTGAAGTGCATTTGTGAGCTAAAAGAAATTGCATTCTGGGTGCGAGGACATAGTCCCAGTGAGCTTTTGCATACCCTTGCAGACTCATGAGACTAGTTGAGCATCTCTGACTTCTTCTACTTCTATACAAATTGCACTTGGGGTTTGTCACCTAAGGGTAATGGGGGAATCCAGACGTGGACCCCTTGATCACAAGTGCCTAGAGGGATCAGCTGCACCTCACAGATGAGGCCCAAAACGGCCGAAACGTACGTCTGGGGTTAGCTGCTTCTCTTGTTCAGAGAAGAATTGTCTGGCATTTCGTGGTTGGACTATAATTTGGGAAGGACCTGTATGATATACTTCAGAATATTTCTTCTCTGTGTATGGCATTTGTGAGCTAAAAGAGATTGCACCCTGGGACGAGGACACAGTCCCAGTGAGCTTTGCATACTCATACAGACTCATGAGTATACTTGAGCATATCAGACTTCTCGTACTTCTATGCAAATTGCTCTTGGGGTTAGTCACCTTAAGGGTAATGGGGGAATAATAAGGTTGACCCCTTGCTCACCAGTACCTTCTGGTATGAACTGCACCTCACTGATGAAGCCTTAAAAGGCTGAAATGTATGTCTGGGAATAGCTGCTTCTTTTATTCAGAGAAGAATTGTCTGGCGTTTTGTGGCTTGACTGTCATTTTGGCGGGACCTGTATGATATTCTTCAGAATATTTCTTCTCTGTGTGTGGCTTTTTGTGAGCTAAAAGAGATTGCACCCTGGGTGTGATGTCATAGTCCCCGTGAACTTTTGCATGAGTCTATTTGAGCATCTCTGACTTTCTCGACTTCTATGCAAATTGCTCTTGGGGTTAGTCACACTAAGGGTAATGGTGGCATCCGGACGTGGACCCCTTGCTCACAAGTACATAGAGGAATCAACTGTACCTCACTGACGATGCTGAAAATGGCCAAAACGTACGTCTGGTGTTAGCTGTTTCACTTGTTCAGAGAAAAATTGTCTGGCGTTTTGTGGCTGGGCTGTCATTTTGGCAGGACCTGTATTGTATGTTTCAGAATATTTCTTCTCTTTGTATGGCATTTGTGAGCTAAAAGAAATTGCACCCTGGGCGCGAGGACACAGTCCCAGTGAGCTTTTGCATACCTTTGCAGGGTCATAAGTCTAGTTGAGCATCTCTGACTTCTTCTACTTCTATGCAAATAGCTCTTGGGGTTAGTTACCCTAAGGGTAATGGGGGAACCCAGGCGTGAACCCTTTCCTCACAAGTGCCTAGAGGGATCAGCTGCACCTCACCGATGAGGCCCAAAAAGACCAAAACGTACGTCTGGTTTTAGCTGCTTCCTTTATTCAGAGAAGAATTGTCTGGCGTTTTGTGGCTTGACTGTCATTTTGGCAGGACCTGAATAATATGCAAATTGCTCTTGGGGTTAGTCACCCTAAGGGTAATGGGGGAATCCAGACCTGGACCCCTTGCTCACAAGTGCATATAGGAATCAGCTGTACATTACTGTCAAGGCTCAAAAAGGCTGAAACTTATGTCTGGTGTTAGTTGCTGCTATTATTCATGGAAGAATTGTCTGATGTTTCGTGGCTGGACTGTCATTTTGGCAGGACCTGTATGATATGCTTCAGAATATTTCTTCTCTGTGTATGTCATTTGTGAGCTAAAAGAGATTGCACCCTGGACACGAGGACACAGTCCCAATGAGCTTTTGCATACCCATGCAGGCTCATGAGTCTAATTGAGCATCTCTGACTTCTTCTACTTCTATGCAAATTGCTCTTTGGGTTAGTCACCCTAAGGGAAATGGAGGAATACAGACGTGGACCACTTGCTCACAAGTGCCTATAAGGTTCAGCTGCACCTCACTGATGAGGCCCAAAAAGACCAAAATGTACATCTGGGGTTAGCTGCTTAATTTGTTCAGAGAAGAATTGTCTGTCATTTTGTGGTTGGACTGTCATTTTGGCAGGACCTGTATGATATGTGTCACAGGAACCCCTGGCTCCTGGTGGGGTCTGTAGGCCAGCTTCCTGACCACAGATTATGAGCCTAGCCCTGGAATAGGGTATGGCCTCTACCTGAGACTGTTAAACAAGGAACTGTTTTCCCAAGAACCCCAGAGACTGTGGATATTTCTGGGCCCAAAGAGACTGACAACCATGGACTGCTGGCTTGCTTTTATTCAAGATTTTTCCACGATCGTTAAGCCATTGTCTGACCTTACGCATAAGGGTGCCAACCCCTCCCAATGGTCTGAAGCAGCATATCGAGCTGTCACTACACTCAAGTCAGCTTTTGCATCCGCTCCTGTGCTATCTCACCCTAACCCTTCTCTTCCATTTACTCTACAGGTTGATGCCTCTGAGACTGCGGTAGGGGCAGTGTTGTCACAACGTCTGGCCTCTGGGAGTGTGCTAAGACCATGTGGGTTCTTCTCCAAAAAGCTGTCTAGTGCCCAGAGCCATTATGAGATTGGGGACAGAGAACTCCTGGCTATTATCCTCGCTCTTAAAGAATGGCGTCACTTACTGGAAGGTACTAGGACCCCGGGTATTAATCCTGACTGACCACAAAAACCTGACATACCTTTCGGAGGCTAAGAGGTTGTCATCACGACAAGCCAGATGGGCCTTATTTCTGTCCCACTTTAATTTCATTGTATGTTACTTGTCTGGTTCCAAGAATGTTAGGGCAGATGCCCTGTCCAGGCAGTTTCGCCCAGAGATAGATAAAGATGAGGTTCCTGTACCCATCATTCAGCCTGATCGCATTTTGGCTACATTACTTAAAAGTATCACTTCACCTCTGGGGGAGGAGATTCTTGCTACCCAGGATACGGCTCCTCCTGACACCCCTGTGGGCAAGTGCTTTGTAGCTGAGCCATTCCGTATCCGTTTACTCGAGACATACCACGCATCATGGGCAGCTGGGCACATTGGGAGGGATCAATTGATTTGGTCTATTTCACAATTCTTTCGGTGGCCTTCCCTACGAGCTGACTGCACCGCATTCACTGCAGCTTGCACTACATGTGCCCGGGCCAAGTCACCTAGACACCTGGACCCCTCGCTCACAAGTGCCTAGCGGTATCAGCAGTAACTCACCGACGAGGCCCAAAAAGGCTGAAACGTACGTCTGGTTTTAGCTGCTTCCCTTGTTCAGAGAAGAATCGTGTGGCATTTTGTGGCTGGACTGTCATTTTGGCAGGACCTGTATGAAATGCTTCAGAATATTTTTTTCTCTGTGTATGGCATTTCTGAGCTAAAAGAGATTGCACCCTGGGCGTGAGGACACAGTCCCAGTGAGCTTTTGCATACCCTTACAGGCTCATGAGTCTTGTTGAGCATCTCTGACTTCTTCTAATTCTAGGCAAATTGCTCTTGGGGTTAGTCAGCCTAAGGGTAATAGGGGAATCCAGACGTGGACCCCTTGCTCACAAGTGCCTAGATTTATCTGCTTCCCTTGTTTAACGAAGAATTAACAGGTGAGTTTTTGTTGGACATTCTTCTTGGCAGGACCTGAATAATATGCTTCAGAATTTTTCTCTCTGTGAAGTGCATTTGTGAGCTAAAAGAAATTGCATTCTGGGTGCGAGGACATAGTCCCAGTGAGCTTTTGCATACCCTTGCAGACTCATGAGACTAGTTGAGCATCTCTGACTTCTTCTACTTCTATACAAATTGCACTTGGGGTTTGTCACCTAAGGGTAATGGGGGAATCCAGACGTGGACCCCTTGATCACAAGTGCCTAGAGGGATCAGCTGCACCTCACAGATGAGGCCCAAAACGGCCGAAACGTACGTCTGGGGTTAGCTGCTTCTCTTGTTCAGAGAAGAATTGTCTGGCATTTCGTGGTTGGACTATAATTTGGGAAGGACCTGTATGATATACTTCAGAATATTTCTTCTCTGTGTATGGCATTTGTGAGCTAAAAGAGATTGCACCCTGGGACGAGGACACAGTCCCAGTGAGCTTTGCATACTCATACAGACTCATGAGTATACTTGAGCATATCAGACTTCTCGTACTTCTATGCAAATTGCTCTTGGGGTTAGTCACATGTGCCCGGGCCAAGTCACCTAGACACCTCCCAGTTGGTTTACTTCAGCCAGTACCTAATGGTAAGCGTCCTTGGTCCAATGTTTCTATTGATTTTCTGGGGGAGTTGCAAGTGTCTAGGTGCTACTCTTTTATCCTGATGGTGGTCGATAGATTTTCCAAAATGGCCCACTTTGTACCTCTTCCTGGTCTTCCCTCGGCCCAGGAGTTGGCTATCGTATTTGCCAGAGAGGTGTTACGGTTGCATGGGGTACCCAGGGTGTTGGTGTCAGACCGTGGGAGCCAAAATGTGTCCAGATTTTGGAGAGCATTATGTAACTAGATGGGCATACAGCTGTCCTTTTCATCTGCCTACCATCCCCAGACCAATGGAGCCGCTGAGCGGATTGGAACAATTCTTACACTGTTTCAAGTTCGATCGTCATGATAATTGGGCCGACCTGTTGCCATGGGCAGAGTTCGCCAGGAACTGTGCAGTTAATTCATTGTCTGGGAGCTCCCCGTTTCTCATCAACTACTGGTTTCAGCTATGCTTGCTCCCGGTCTCATTCCAGATGCAGCAGATTCCAACTTTGGATGAGCATATCGAGCAACTCCGCTCCACCTGGGCACAGGTTCAGCGGGCCCTCAATAATTCGTACCAGCGTTATCAGCGCCACGGTTACGGATATCCAGGTTGGGGATAGGGTATGGCTATCCTCCAGAAACCTCAATTTGCAAGTTCTATATAATAATTTGGCTCCCCGGTTCATTGGCCCTTTAAGGTGGTCCGCAAAATTAACCCTGTTTCGTACGCTCTGGATCTCCCAGCATCTATGCGGATTCACAATGTCTTTCATGTATCCCTTCTGCAATCTCTGATATGCAACCGTTACACTACCACTCCTGCGGTCCCCAGTCCTGTGAAAGTTCAGGGTAAGGAGGAGTACGAAGTCCAAAGTATTATTCATTCACGTACATTTAGAGCAAAATTGCAATATTTGGTACACTGGAAGGGCTATAGCCCTGAGGAGCGTTCCTTGGTTGATCAGAGTGAAAAGAAAAGCCATAGATGCTCAACTAGGCTCACGAGCTAGCAAATACATGCAAGAAGCTCACTGGGACTGTGTCCTTGTGCCCAGGGTGCAATCTCTGTTAGCTCACCAGTCCCATACACAGAAATGCAATCTTATGAAGCACATCATACTGGCCCTACCAAATGACAATCCACCCACGAAATGCCAAACAAGTCCTCTCTGAACAAAGGAAAAAGCTAACCCCAGGCGTACGTTTCAGCCATCTTGGGCCTCATCGGTGAGGTGCTGCTGATTCCTCTAGGCACTGTGAGCAAGGGGTCCACATCTGGAATCCCATTATTACTCTTAGCGTGACCAACCCCAAGAGCAATTTGCATATGTTGAAATAAAAGCCAGAGATGCTCAGCTAGGCTCATGAGTTAGCAAATACATGCAAGAAGCTCACTGAAACTGTGTTCACGTGCTCAGAATGCAATTGCTTTTAGCTCACCTGTGCCATACACAGTGAGAAAATCTTCTGAAGTATATCATACTGGCCCTATCAAATGATAGTCCAGCACAAAATGCTAGATAAGTCATGTCTAAACAAGGGAAACAGATAACACCAAACATACATTTTAGTCTTCTTGGGGCTCATCAGATGCAGCTTATACTTCTAGACACTGTGAGCAAGGGGTCCAAGTCTGGATTCCCCTCATTACTCTTACGGTGACCAACCCAAAGAGAAATTTGCATATGTAGAAAGAAATGCCAGAGATGCTCAACTAGGCTCATGAGCTAGCAAATACATGCAAGAAGCTCACTGGGACTGTGTCGTCACGCCCATACTGCAATCTCTTTGTCACGGTTTTTTAAGACACTCAGACCATTGGGTGAATAAGAACACAGTTTTATTAAAATAAGATAAGGCAATAACACGCCCTCTAGTGGTGGTAAATATATACAGATAATATATAGATATAATGGTAAATGCACAAATGACTTATAAGTACAATTACACAGAAATAGAATAGCGTATACCCCTCAGGGGTTAAGTCCTTGATAACAGTCAGTCTCAGATGTGAATGTTTGGAACACCCTGGGTGTTATAAGGCTGATGCTGGAGACCAAGACTATCACCGGCTGGATACTGGACTGCCCCGCCACGGTGTTCAGTAAGAAGCACAAGAGTCCCCGTAGCCCCCTCGGGCGTACCTACTGGAACTGCTTCAACTAGTGCAAGTGCATAAGGCCCCCACGGGCGTGATTGGAACCGGCCTTCAACGCGATAGCTGCCAAGCCTCCTCAGACTAAACCGGGTAACGGGATAGCACACGCTAGAGCCGACAGCCCCCACGGGCGTGATTACCGGACTACGAATGCTGATGCCTGTGCCTGCCATCACTCGGTAAAGCGGAATCGCTCACTGAACAAGAGAGAGAGTCTCAGGCGCCCAACCGGCCCAAACGGATGTAAACACTCTGCAAGGATGTGTGGAGCTGCCGACGAAGAGCGGCCAGCTCAGCAGTAGTATTCACTGAGAAAGAGACTCTTACAGGATTAGCAATAGAGTGGAACCCAGCGGCACTGCTAGGGTTAATTAGCACATTTACTCGAGGCTTTTCAGCGGTATAGCAAGGCTCTGCAGTCTGAGGGAGGCGCGTGTACGCACAACTCTGCAACGGAAAATGCACTGCACTGATCGGAGTACACCAGGCAAGGCAGTCACACCAAAAGCTGGAACAGCAGATAGAAATGTCGCGGCGGCGACAACTGGAACACAGGTCACTGCAGAAAGCCGGAGTCGTTCTTCGGAGCGGGAAGTCAGCCAGGCCGGGTCGGAGCACGTCGAAGGTAGTCATACAAGCCGGGTCGTACACAAGCAGGAACGTCAGCCAATCCGGGTCAGGATCCAGAGAAGGTAGTCAGACGAGCCGGGTCATACACGAGCAGGAACACAGGAGAATAGTCAAGACAAGCCAAGTCGGTACACAGGAATCCGGAACACAGGAACACAGCACAGTAACTGGCATAGAAACACCACGAAAGGGCGCCTGACAGTTTGCTAGCCAGGTATAAAAAGGTCACCAGGGAGTGGGCCAAACCAACACAGCAAATCAGTATCTGTCATAGCTGAGACTGACAGGAATCACAGGCATTGTGATAGTACCCCCCTCTCAAAGACCCCCTCTCCCTGCTCGAGGTCTGGGTCTAGAAGGGTATTTAGAGTGAAAGCTGCGTAATAATCTGGGTGCGTGGAGGTCACCTTGATCAACCCAAGAACGTTCCTCAGGACCATAGCCCTTCCAATGAACCAAGTATTGCAGCTTTCCTCTAAATCTCCTAGAATCAATAATGCTCTGCACCTCATATTCTTCTTGGCCCTGAACGTCCACCGGCCCAGGAATCACTGGCGTAGTAGTATAGCGATTACACACCAAGGGTTTCAGGAGCGACACATGGAACACATTGTGAATGTGCATTGAGGGTGGAAGCTCCAAAGCATAAGAAACCGTATTAATCTTGCGGATAATCTTAAATGGACCGATAAACCGGGGAGCCAGTTTGTTAGATGGTAATTGTAAATTCAGGTTTCTGGATGACAGCCATACCCTGTCCCCAACTTGAAAGGAGACCGCTGGCAGACGTCTGCGATTAGCGTGCCTCTGCTGACGCCGAAATGACTGACTGAGGGACCTCTGGACCTGTGACCAAGTGGAACGAAGCTGTGCCAAATGCTCATCCAGAGCAGGGATCTGCTGCGCCTGAAAGGAGTTCGGGAGCAGGCAAGGCTGAAACCCATAATTAACGAGAAACGGAGAGCTCCCGGATGATGAATTAACCGCACAGTTTCTGGCAAACTCAGCCCATGGCAACAGGTCAGCCCAATTGTCATGATGATCAGTGACAAAGCAACGCAGGAACTGCTCCAGTCCCTGATTGGCACGTTCAGCGACCCCAGTCGTTTGGGGATGGTAAGCGGAGGAAAATGACAATTGAATGCCCATCTGGCCACAGAATGCCCTCCAAAACCTAGAAACGAACTGGCTCCCTCGGTCGGATACAATCACTCTGGGTACTCCGTGCAGGCGGAATACCTCCCTAGAAAAGACTACAGACAATTCCTGAGCCGATGGAAGGCCAGCCAGAGGCACAAAATGTGCCATTTTAGAGAATCTATCGACCACCATAAGAATGAACGTAAATCCCCTAGACGCTGGTAATTCTCCCAAAAAGTCGATAGAAATATGAGACCATGGACGGTCTCTGTTGGGCACAGGTTGCAATAAGCCCACAGGGAGATGCCTAGGGGTCTTAGCACGGGCACAGGTGGTACAGGCTGCAGTAAAAGCGGCACAATCGGCTCTCAAGGTAGGCCACCAAAATAATTGCGACAGAGACCAGACTAGTTGGTCCCTACCAATATGCCCAGCCGCTGTAGAAGCGTGGTAAGTTTCAAACAAACGGACACGGAATGGCACATCTACAAAACATTTCCCCACAGGGGTCTCAGGGGGTGCCCTCGATTGTGATGCCAATATCTCCTCCCCCAGAGTCAAGGTAATGGTGGTACGGATAGTGGCCAGAATGCGATCTGGCTGAATGATGGGAACAGGTTCCTCCTCCCTCTCAGTGTCAGAAGCGAACTGACGAGACAACTCATCGGCTTTAATATTTTTTGAGCCAGGAAGATAAGACACTAGGAAATTAAATCGTGACAAAAAAAGTGCCCATCTAGCTTGTCGAGAAGACAGTCTTTTGGCTTCGGAGAGATAAGTTAAATTCTTATGAACCGTAAGAATTAGTACTGGGGTCCGAGTACCCTCCAAAAGGTGACGTCACTCCTTCAGAGCTAGAATTATGGCCAACAGCTCCCTGTCCCCAATCTCATAATGGCTCTGCGCACTGGATAATTTTTTGGAGATGAAACCGCAAGGCCTCAAGGCGCCACCTCCCACAGGACGTTGGGAGAGTACTGCTCCAACCCCAACCTCAGAAGCGTCAACCTCCAACGTGAAGGGCAGAGAGGGATTAGGGTGGGACAGCACCGGAGCAGATGCAAAGGCAGATTTCAGGGTAACAAATGCGGTCTCCGCCGCCTCGGACCACAGAGAGGGAGAAGCGCCCTTATGAGTCAAATCTGATAATGGTTTGACAATCGTGGAAAAGTTCTGGATGAACGTCCTATAATAGTTCGCAAAACCTAAGAATCTTTGAATGGCCTTTAACCCTTTAGGACGAGGCCAATGCAGAACTGCTGCCAACTTCTCCTGATCCATGGCAATGCCATTATTAGAAATAACGAAACCCAGGAATGGCACTTGAGATGTATGGAATTCGCATTTCTCCATCTTGCAAAATAACCTGTGCTTGCGGAGTCGGAGCAGGACTTCAGAAACATCTTTGATATGTTGTGAGAGGTTGGCAGAGTGAATTAATATATCATCAAGATATACGACTACACAGGACTGTAGTAGGTCTCGTAGGATGTCATTAATAAACTCCTGAAATACTGCAGGCGCATTGCTTAAGCCAAATGGCATCACCAGATATTCGTAATGCCCTGTTCTGGTGTTAAACGCCGTTTTCCACTCGTCACCTTCTTTAATTCTGACCAGATTATAGGCGGCTCGCAAGTCAAGTTTAGTAAAGATCGACGAGCCCTTCAATCTGTCAAACAATTCGGTAACAAGTGGAATCGGATAGGCATTCTTAGGCATAAGCTTGTTCAGCCCACGATAGTCAATGCATGGCTTAAGTTCACCACTTTTCTTTTTCACAAAGAAAAATCCGGCACCTGCCGGAGAAGTAGATTTCCGAATGATGCCCCTCTCCAGGGCATCAGCAATATAATCCCCCATAGCTTTATTCTCTTCACAGGACAGTGGGTAAGTGTGCCTCCTGGGAGGCACCGCACCAGGAGGCAAATCAATGGCGCAATCGTACGCCCTGTGCTCGGGCAATGCGCTGGCCTCTCCCTTACTGAACACGTCACTGAATTGTTCGTATTCAGCTGGCACAGTCGGAGAGGTACACATAATCTTGACGGGTAAGGAGAGACAGTTCTTATCACAGTATTCTGACCAGGAGTTAACCTCACATCTCTGCCAGTCAAATTGGGGATTATGTACCTGTAGCCATGGGAACCCCAAAATAACTGAATGGTGTGGGGAGCGAATGATTTGAAAACGTATCTGTTCCTTGTGGCAAGCCCCCACTGTCATTGTCACTGGAATAGTTTCAAGCGTAATAAATGCCGGCTCCAGGGGTCTGCCATCGATGGCCTCAAGAGCAATCGGAGAGTCCTTTTTACATAAAGGAATGCCATGCAGGTTGGCAAAAGACCGGTCCATGAAATAGCCTGCTGCCCCGGAGTCCACCAATGTGAGGATCTCGATAACCTTGTCCGCCCAAGCGAAGACCACCTGAATAGTGGGTTTAGTGGTGCTAGAACCTAGAGACTGTTCTACACCACCTAGGGCCTGTCCCCCAAGGTACCCTAGGTGCATTCGTTTCCCGGCCGAACTGGGCAATTACGCAACAGATGCCCTGCTTTGCCACAATAAAGGCATAGACCTTGCCTCCTACGATATAATCTTTCCTCTTTAGAGAGCCTAGTGAACCCCAATTGCATAGGTTCAGGATTCTCGGTTGGTCGCTCAGGAAGAACGGGTGGTGTGGGTGGGTTAAGGAAGCTGGTCTGGCCATAGTTTTTTACTTTAGCCCTTTTAGCCAACCGTCTCTCTCGGATGCGAGAATCTATAAGTAAGACATAATCGATATATTCATCCAGATCACTGGGTACATAGCAAGCTGCTATCTCGTCCTTAATTTGCTCGGAGAGACCCTGAGTAAAGGCAGATAGTAAGGCCTCCTCGTTCCAGCCCACCTCTTCTGCCAAGGTCCTGAATTCAATAGCATAATCGCCCAGTGTGCGTTCGCCCTGCTGAATTTCCATCAGCCTTTTGGCAGCAGAGGCAGCCCTGCCAGGAACCTCAAACACTCGTCTGAACTTTCTGACAAATTCTCTAAAGTTCAGAGTGCAGGGTCTGGCATTCTCCCACAACGGATTCGCCCATGCCAATGCCTTGCCAGTCAATAGAGATATCATAAGACCGACCCTGCTACAGTCATTAGGAAATGCCTGGGGTGCCAACTCCAAAAATATCTCTAATTGATTAATAAATCCCCTGCAAAGGGAAGGCTCGCCATCATACCTTAACGGTAACGGTGCAGATGCCGTTAGCCCTTTCAAACCGGCTGATGGGACTATGGACTGATCATCCGGTGTCAGGACTGGGGTGACCACCGGATTAGGACTAGGCTTGTCCAAATGTACTGTACGTTGGAGTAACGTCTGCAAAGCCAGTGCCAATTGGTCCATGCGCTGCTCATGGACATCCATTCTCCAATGGATGTTCTGTGTTTGGCTTTCACCCTTACCATCTGAGGTCATGGCCCTTTCGTACTGTCACGGTTTTTTTAAGACACTCAGACCATTGGGTGAATAAGAACACAGTTTTATTAAAATAAGATAAGGCAATAACACGCCCTCTAGTGGTGGTAAATATATACAGATAATATATAGATATAATGGTAAATGCACAAATGACTTATAAGTACAATTACACAGAAATAGAATAGCGTATACCCCTCAGGGGTTAAGTCCTTGATAACAGTCAGTCTCAGATGTGAATGTTTGGAACGCCCTGGGTGTTATAAGGCTGATGCTGGAGACCAAGACTATCACCGGCTGGATACTGGACTTCCCCGCCACGGTGTTCAGTAAGAAGCACAAGAGTCCCCGTAGCCCCCTCGGGTGTACCTACTGGAACTGCTTCAACTAGTGCAAGTGCATAAGGCCCCCACGGGCGTGACTGGAACCGGCCTTCAATGCGATAGCTGCCAAGCCTCCTCAGACTAAACCAGGTAACGGGATAGCACACGCTAGAGCCGACAGCCCCCATGGGCGTGATTACCGGAATACGAATGCTGATGCCTGTGCCTGCCATCACTCTGTAAAGCAGAATCGCTCACTGAACAAGAGATAGAGTCTCAGGCGCCCAACCGGCCCAAACAGATGTAAACACTCTGCAAGGATGTGTGGAGCTGCCGACGAAGAGCGGCCAGCTCAGCAGTAGTATTCACTGAGAAAGAGACTCTTACAGGATTAGCGATAGAGTGGAACCCAGCGGCACTGCTAGGGTTAATTAGCACATTTACTCGAGGCTTTTCAGCGGTATAGCAAGGCTCTGCAGTCTGAGGGAGGCGCGTGTACGCACAACTCTGCAACGGAAAATGCACTGCACTGATCGGAGTACACCAGGCAAGGCAGTCACACCAAAAGCTGGAACAGCAGATAGAAATGTCGCGGCGGCGACAACTGGAACACAGGTCACTGCAGAAAGCCGGAGTCGTTCTTCGGAGCGGGAAGGCAGCCAGGCCGGGTCGGAGCACGTAGAAGGTAGTCATACAAGCCGGGTCGTACTCAAGCAGGAACGTCAGCCAAACCGGGTCAGGATCCAGAGGAGGTAGTCAGACGAGCCGGGTCATACACAAGCAGGAACACAGGAGAATAGTCAAGACAAGCCAAGTCGGTACACAGGAATCCGGAACACAGGAACACAGCACAGTAAAGGGCACAGAAATACCACAAAAGGGCGCCTGACAGTTTGCTAGCCAGGTATAAAAAGGTCACCAGGGAGCGGGCCAAACCAACACAGCAAATCAGTATCTGTCATAGCTGAGACTGACAGGAATCACAGGCACTGTGATACTCTTTTAGCTCACCAGTGCAATACACAGAGAGGAAATCATCTGAAGCATATAATACTGGTCCTGCCAAATTACAGCCCAGCCATGAAATGCCAGGCAAATCCTCTGTAAACAAGGGAAAATGCTAAAACCGGACGTACGTTTCGGTCTTCTAGGGCCTCGTCAGTGAAATGCAACTGATTGTTCTAGGCACTGTCAGCAAGGGGTCCACATCTGGATTCCCCTCATTACTCTTAGGGTGACCAACCCCAAAAGCAATTCGCCTATGTAGAAAGAAAAGCCAGAGATGCTCAACTAGTCTTACAAGCTAGCAAATACATGCAAGAAGCTCACTGGGACTGTGTCCTTGCACCTAGGCTGCAATCTCTATTAGCTCACCAATGCCATACACAGAGAGGAAATATACTGAAGCATTTCATACTGATCCTACCAAATGACAGTCCAGCCACAAATTGCCAGACAAAGCATTTATGAACAACAGAAACAGCTGTCCCAAATATATGTTTTGGCTTTCTTGGGCTCATCAGTGAGGTGCAGCTCATCCCTCTAGACACTGTGAGCAAGAAGTCCATGTCTGGCTTCCCCTCATTGCTCTTAGGGTGAGCAACCCAAAGAGCAATTCGCATATGTAGAAAGAAAAGCCAGAGATGCTCAACATGGCTCATGAGCTAGCAAATACATGCAAGAAGCTCACTGGGATTGTGTCCTTGCGCCCAGGGTGCAATCTCTTTTAGCTCACCAGTGCCATACACATAGAGGAAATCTTCTGAAGCATATCATACTGGTCCTGCCAAATGACAATCCAGCCACAAAAAGTCAGACAAGTCCTCTCTGAACAAGGGAAACAGCTAACCCCAGACATATGTTTCAGCCTTTTTGGGTATCATCGCTGAGATACATCTGATCACTCTAGGCATGTCCATGTCTGGATTCCCCTCATTACTCTTAGGGTGACCAACCCCAAGAGCAATTTGCTTCTGTAGAAAGAAAAGCCAGAGATGCTCAACTAGACTCATGAGCTAGCAAATACATTCAAGAAGTTCACTGGTAGTGTGTCCTCGCGCCCAGAGTGCAATCTATTTTAGTTCACCAGTTCCATACATAGAGAGAAAATCTTCTGAAGCATATCATACCGGTTCTGCCAAATGACAGTCCAGCCATGAGAAGACAAACAAATTCTCTCTGAACAATGGAAACAGCTAGACCAAGACTTATGTTTCAGCCATCATGGGCATCATTGGTGAGGTGCATCTGGTCCCTCTAGGCACTGTGAGCAAGGGGTTCATGTCTGGAATCCCCTCATTACTCTTAGGGTGCCCAACCACAAGAGCAATTTGCATATGTAGAAAGAAAAGCCAGAGATCCTTAACCCTTTGAGTGCCAGAGAGGTACAAAACGCATTGCTTTGCAATGCGTTCCTTACCTCTCTGGCACTCAAAGGGTTAACTAGGCTCATGAGTTAGCAAATACATGCAAGAAACTCACATGGACTGCATCCTCACACAAGGGTGCAATCTCTTTTAGCTCACCAGCACCATACACACAGAGATAAAAACTTCTGAAGCATGTCATTTTGGTCCTGTCAAATATAGTCCAGCCACGAAATGCCAGAAAAATCCTCTCTGAACAAGGTAAACAGCTAAAACCAGACATACGTTTCAGCCTTCATGGCTCATCGGTAAGAAACAGCTGATCCCTGGATGCACTGTGAGCAAGGGGTCCATGTCTGGATTCCCTTCATTACTCTTAGGGTGACCAACCCCAAAAGCAATTTGCATATGTAGAATAAAAAGCCAGAGATGCTCAACTAGGCTCATTAGCTAGCAAATACATGCAAGAAGCTCACTGAGAGTGTGCCCTCGCACCCATGGTGAAATCTCTTTTAGCTCATCAGCACCATACAAAGAGAAGAAATCTTCGGAAGCAAATCATACTGGTCCTACCAAATGAACGTCCAGCCATGAAATGCCATACAAGTCCTCTCTAAACAATGGAAACAGCTAACCCCAGACATATGTTTCAACCTTCTTGGGTCTCATCGATAAGGTACAGCTGATCCCTCTAGGCACTGTGAGTAAGGGGTCCATGTCTGGATTCACCTCATTACTCTTAGGGCGCCCAACCCCAAAACCAATTTTCATATGTAGAAAGAAAAGCCAGACATGCTCAACTAGGTTCATGAGCTAGCAAATACATGCAAGAAGTTAACTGGGACTGTGTCCTCGCGCCCAAGATGCAGTCTCTTTAGCTCTCCAGTGCCATACACAGAGAGGAAATATTCTGAAGCATATAATACTGGTACTGCCAAAAGACAGTCCAGTTACAAAACGCCAGACAAGTCTTCTCTGAGCAATACAAACAACTAACCCTAGACGTACATTTCAGCATTCTCCAGATTCTTCAGTGAGATACAGCTGATCCCTCTAAGCACTGTGAGCATGGAGTCCATATCTGGATTCCCCTCATTACTCTTAGCATGACCAACCCCAAGAGCAATTTGCATATGTAGAAATAAAAGCAAGAGATGCTCAACTAAGCTAATGAGCTAGCCAATACATGCAAGAAGCTCACTGGGACTGTGTCCTCACGCCCAGGGTGCAATCTCTTTTAGCTCACCAGTGCCATACACAGAGATGAAATCTTCTGAAGCATATCATACTGGTCCTGCCAAATAACAGTCCAGCCACAAAATACCAGACAAATCCTCCCTGAACAAAGAAAACAGCTATGCCCGACATACATTTCGGCCTTTTTGGCTCATCGGGGAGAAGCAGCTGATCACTCGAGGCACTGTGAGTAAGGAGTCCATGTCTGGATTCCCCTCATTACTCTTAGGGTGAACAACCCCAAGAGCAATTTGCATATGTAGAAAGAAAAGCCAGAGATGCTCAACTAGGCTCATGAGCTAGCAAATCATGCAAGAAGCTTACTGTGAGTGTGTCCTCGAGCCCAGGGTGCAATTTCTTTTAGCTCACCAGTTCCAAACACAGAGAGGAAATCTTGTGAAGAATATCATACCGGAACTGCCAAAGGATAGTTCAGCCACAAAATGCCAGACAAGTCCTCTCTGAACAAAGAAAACAGCTAACCCCACACAAACGTTTCGACCTTCTTGGATATCATCAGTGAGGTGCAGCTGATCCGTCTAGGCATGTGAGCAAGGGATCCATGTCTGGATTTCCCTCATTACTCTTAAGGTGGACAACCCCAAGAAAAATTTTCATATGTAGAATGAAAAGCCAGAGATACTCAACTAGGCTCATGAGCTTGCAAATACATGCAAGAAACTCACTGAGACTGTATCCTCGCACCCATACGGCAATCTCTTTTACCTCACCAGTGCCATCCACAGAGAGAAAATCTTATGAAGCATATCATACTTGTCCTGCCAAATGACAGTCCAGCCAAAAAAATTTTTAGATAAGCTCTCTCTGAACAAGGTAAACAGCTAACCCCAGATGTACATTTCAGCTTTCTTGTGCCTCATCAGTGATGTGCCACTGATCCCTGTGAGCAAAGGGTCCATCTCTGGAATCCCCTCATTACTCTTAGGGTGAAAAACCCCAAGAGCAATTTGCATATGTAGAAAGAAAAGCCAGAGGTGCTCAACTAGGCTCATGAGCTAGCAAATACATGCAAGAAGCTTACTGGGACTGTGTTCTCACACCCAGACTGCAAATTCTTTTAGCTCACCGGTTCCATACGCAGAAAGGAAATCTTCTGAAGCATAATATATCAACCCTGCAAACTGACCATCAAGCCACAAAATGCTATTTAAGCCCTCTCTGAACAAGGAAAAGAGGTAACCACAGATGTATGTTTCAACCATTTTGGGCCTTGTCATTGAGGAGCAGCTGATCCCTCTAGGCACTGTGAGCAAGGGGTCCATGTCTGGATTTCCCTCATTACTCTTAGGATGACCAACCCCAAGAGCAATTTGCATATGTAGAAAGAAAAGCCAGAGATGCTCAACTAGGCTCATGAGCTTGGAAATACATGCAAGAAGATCACTGGGACAGTGGAGTCACACCCAAGGTGCAATCTCTTTTAGCTCACCAGTGCCATACACAGAGTGTAAATCTTCTGAAGCATATCATACTGGCCCTGCCAAATGACAGTCCAACCACAAAATGCCAGACAAGTCCTCTCTGAACAAAGGAAACAACTAACTCCAGAAGTACGTTTCAATCTTTTTGGGCCTCATCAGTGAGGTGCAGCTAATTTCTCTAAGCACTGTGAGCAAAGGGTCCATGTCTGGATTCCCCTCTTTACTCTTAGGCTGACCAACCCCAAGAGCAATTTGCATATGTAGAAAGAAAAGCCAGAGATGTTCAACTAGGCTCATGTGCTAGCAAATACATGCAAGATGATCACTGGGACAGTGGCGTCGCGCCCAGGGTGCAATCTCTTTTAGCTCACCAGTGCCATACACAGAGTGTAAATCTTCTGAAGCATATTATACTGGCCCTGCCCAATGACAGTCCAGCCACAAAATGCCAGGCAAGTCCTCTCTGAACAAAGGAAACAACTAACTCCAGATATACGTTCCAATCTTTTTGGGCCTCATCGGTGAGGTGCAGCTAATTCCTCTAAGGAGTGTGAACAAGGGGTTCATGTCTGGATTCCCCTCATTACAATTAGGAAGACGAACCCCACGAGCAACTTGCATATGTACAAAGAAAAGCCAGAGATGCTCAACTAGGCTTAGGTATCAAATACATGCAAGAAGCTCACTGGGACTTTGACCTTACGCCTAAGATGCAATCTCTTTTACATCACCAGTGCCATACACAGAGAGGAAATCTTCTGAAGCATATCATTCTAGTCCTGCCAAATGACAGTTCAGCCACGAAATGCCAAACAAGTCTGCTCTGAACAAGGGAAACAGCTAACCCCAAATGTACGTTTCAGCCTTTTTAGGCGTGATCGGTGAGGTGCAGCTAATTCCTTTAGGCACTGTGAGCAAGGGATCCATGTCTGGATTCCCCTCATTACTATTAGGCTGACCAACCCCAAGCACAATTTGCATATGTAGAAAGAAAAGCCAGAGATGCTCAACTAGGCTCATGAGCTAGCAAATACATGCAAGAAGCTCACTGGGACTGTATCCTTATGCCCAGGGTGCGATTAATTGTAGATCACCAGTGCCATGCACAGAGAGGAAATCTTCTGATGCATATCATACTGGCCCTGCCAAATGACAGTTCAGCCATGAAATGCCAGGCAAGTCCACTCTGACCAAAGGAAACAGCTAACCCCAGACATATGTTTCAGCCTTTTTGGTCTTCATCAGTGAGGTGCAGCTGATCCCTCTAGGCTCTGTAAGCAAGGTGTCCACGTCTGGATTCCCCTCATTACTCTTAGGGTGACTAACACTAAAAACTATTTGCATATGTAGAAAGAAAAGCCAGAGATGCTCAACTAGGCTAATGAGTTAGCAAATATATTCAGAAAGCTCACTGGGACTGTGTTCTCATGCCTAGGGCACAATCTCTTTTATCTCATCAGTTCCTTACACAGAGAGGAAATCTTCAGAAGCATATCATACTGGTCCTGTCAAATGACAGTTCAGCCACAAAATACTAGGCAAGTCCTCTTTGAACAAATAAAACAACTGACCCCAGGTGTGCATTTCGTTCTTCTTGAGCCTTCTCAGTGAGGAGCAATTAAGTCTTCTAAGCACTGTGAGCAAGGGGTCCATTTCCGTAATTCCCCTCATAACTCTAAGGGTGAACAACCCCAAGAGCAATTTGCATATGTAGAAAGAAAATCCAGAGATGCTCAACTAGGCTCATGAGCTAGCAAATACATGCAAGAAGCTCACTGGGACTGTGTCATCTCACAAAGGCTGAAATTACTTTTAGCTCACCAGTGCCATACACAGAGAGGAAATCTTCTGAAGCATATCATACTGGTCCTACCAAATGACAGTCCAGCCACGAAATGCTGGACAACTCCTTTTTGAACAAGGGAAACAGCAAACCCCAAACGTAAGTTTCAGACTTTTTCAGCCTCATCGGTGAGGTGCAGCTAGTCCTTCTAGGCACTGTGAGCAAGGGGTCCATGTCTGAATTCCCCTTATTACTCTTAGGCTGACCAACCCCAAAAGCAACTTGCATATGTAGAAAGAAAAGCCAGAGATGCTCATCTAAGCTCATGAGCTATCAAACACATACAAGAAGCTCACTGGGACTGTTTCCTCACACCCAGGGTGCAGTCTATTTTAGATCACCAGTGCCATACACAGAGAGAAAATCTTCGGATGCCTATCATACTGGCCCTGCTAAATGACAGTTCAACCACAAAATGCCAGGCAAGCCGGCTCTGAACAATTAAAACAGCTAACCCCCAGACATACGTTTCGGCCTTTTTGGTCCTCATCAGTGAGGTGCAACTGATCCCTGCAGGCTCTGTGAGCAAGGTGTCCACGTCTGGATTCTCCTCATTACTCTTAGGGTGACTAACCCTAAAAACAATTTGCATATGTAGAAAGAAAAGCCAGAGATACTCAACTAGACTTACAAGTTAGCAAATGCATTCAGGAAGCTCACTGAGACTGTGTTCTCGTGCCCAGGGTGCAATCTCTTTTAGCTAACCAGTTCCTTACACAGAGAGGAAATATTCAGAAGCGTATCTTACTGGTCCCGTCAAATGACAGTCCAGCCACGAAATGCTAGACAAATCCTCTCTGAACAAGGGAAACACATACCACCAGACGAACATTTCAGACTTCTTGATGAAGTGCATCTGATCCCTCTAATCATTTTTCAGTCTCATCTGTGAGGTTCAGATGGTTCCTCTAGGCACTGTGAGTAAGGGGTCCATTTCTCGATTCCCCTCATTACTCTTAGGGTGACCAACCCAAAGAGCAATTTGCATATGTAGACAGAAAAGCCAGAGATGCTCACCTAGGCTCATGAGCTATCAAATACATGCAAGAAGCTCACTGGGACTGTGTCCTCGCATCCAGGGTACAATCTCTTTTAGCTCACCAATGCAATACACAGAGAGGAAATCTTCTGAAGCATATCATATTAGTCCTTCCAAATGACAGTCTAGACACGAAATAATACACAAGTCCTCTCTGAACAAGAGAAACACCTAACCGCAGACAAACGTTTTGTCCTTGTCTGTGAAGTGTATCTGATCACTCGAGGTACTGTGAGCAAGGGGTTCATGTCTGGATTTCCTTCATTACTCTTAGGGTGACCAACCCAAAGAGCAATTAGCATATGTAGATAGAAAAGCTAGAGATGCTCAACTAGGCTCATGAGCTAGCAAACACATGCAACAAGCTCACTGGGACTGTGTCCTCGTGCCTAAATTGTGACCTCTTTTAGCTCACCAGTGCCATACACAGAGTGGAAATATTCTGAAGCATATCATAACTGTTCTGCCAAATGTCAGTCCAGCCACAAAATGCTAGACAAGTTCTCTCTGAACAAAGAAAACGGCTAACCCCAAACATACGTTTTGGCTCTCTTGGGTCTCATCGGTGAGGTGCAGCTGATCCCTCTAAGCATTGTGAGCAAGGGGTCCACATCTGGATTCCCCTCATTAGTCTTATGGTGACTAATCCCAAGAGCAATTTTTCACATGTAGAAAGAAAATGCCAGATATGCTCAACTAGGCTCATGAGCTAGCAAATACATACAAGAAGCTCACTGGGACTGTGTCCTCGCAGCCAGGGTGAAATCTGTTTTAGCTCACCAGTGCAACACACAGAGAGGAAACCTTCTGAAAGATATCATACTGGTCCTGCCAAATGACAGTCCAGCCACAATATGCCAGACAAGTCTTCTCTGAGCAAGAGAAACAGTTAACCCCACACGTACGTTTCGGCCTTGTCATGCCTCATTGGTGAGATGCAACTGATCCCTCTAGGCACTGTGAGCAAGAAGTCCATGTCTGGATTCCCTTCATTACACTTAGGGTGAACAACCCCAAGAGCAATTTGCATATGTAGAAAAAAAAAAAAGCCAGAGATGCTCAACTAGGCTCATGAGCTAACAAACACATGCAACAAGATCACTGAGACTGTGTCCTCGTGCCCAGGCTGCAATCTCTTTTAGCTCACCAGTGCCATACACAGAGAAAAAAATTTCTGAAACGTACCATACCGGTTCCGCCAAATTACAGTCCAGCCACGAAATTAATGACAAGTTCTCTCTGAACAAATGAAACAGCTAACCCCAAACATACGTTTCGGCCTTCTTGAGCCTCATCAGTGAGCTGCAGCTGATCCCTCTAGGTACTGTAAGCAAAGGGTCAACATCTAGATTCCCTTCATTCTACTTATGGTGACCAACCCTAAGAGCAATTTGCATATGTAGAAAGAAAAGCCAGAGATGCTCAACTAGGCTCATGAGTTAGCAAATACATGCAAGAAGCTCACTGGGAGGAGAGAGGAAATCTTCTGAAGCATTTCATACTGGTCTTACCAAATGACAGTCCAGCCACGAAATACTAAACAAGTCCTTTTTGAACAAGGGAAACAGCTAACCCCAGACGAACGTTTCAGCCTTCTTGGTGAAGTGCATCTGATACCTTTAAGCATTCTTCGGTCACATCAGTGAGGTACAGCTGATCCCTCTAGGCACTGTGAGTAAGGAGTCCATTTCTCGATTCCTCTCATTACTCTTAGGATGACCAACCCCAAGAGAAATTAGCATATGTAGATAGAAAATCTAGAGATGCTCAACTAGGCTCATGAGCTAGCAAATACTTGCATGAAGCTTACTGGGACTGTGTCATCGCACCCAGGCTGCAATCTCTTTTAGCTCAACAGTGCCATACACAGAGAAGAAATCTTTTGAAGCATATCATACTGGTCCTGTCAAATGACAGTCCAGCCACAAAACACTAGACAAGTCCTCTCTTAACAAGGGAAACAGCTAACCCCAGACGAACATTTCGGCCTTCTTGGTGAAGTGCATCTGATCCCTCTACGCATTCTTCAGTCTCATCGATGAGGTGCAGCTGATCCCTCTAGGTTCTGTGAGTCCATTTCTCGATTCCCCTCATTACTCTTAGGGTGACCAACCCCAAGAGCAATTTGCATATGTAGAAAGAAAAGCCAGAGATGCTCTACTAGGCTCATGAGCTTGCAAATACATGCAAGAAGCTCACTGGGACGGTGTGCTCGCACCCAGACTGCAATCTCTTTTAGCTCACCAGTGCCATACACAGAGAGGAAATCTTCTGAAGTATATCATACTGGTCCTGCCAAATGACAGTCCAGCCAAGAAATGCTAGACAAGTCATCTTTGAACATGGGAAACAGCTAACCCCAAACTTAAATTTCAGACTTTTTGGGCCTCATCGGTGAGATGCAGCTGGTCCTTCTAGGCACTGTGATCAAGGGGTCCATGTCTGGATTCCCCTCTTTACTCTTAGGCTGACCAACCCCAAGAGCAATTTGCATATGTAGAAAGAAAAGCCAGAGATGCTCAACTAGGCTCATGAGCTAGCAAATACATGCAAGAAGATCACTGGGACAGTGGCGTCGCACCCAGGGTGCAATCTCTTTTAGCTCACCAGTGCCATACACAGATTGTAAATCTTCTGAAGTATATTATACTGGCCCTGCCCAATGACAGTCCAGCCACAAAATGCCAGACAAGTCCTCTCTGAACAAAGGAAACAACTAACTCCAGACGTACGTTCCAATCTTTTTGGGCCTCATCAGTGAGGTGCAGTTAATTCCTCTAAGCAGTGTGAACAAGGGGTCCATGTCTGGATTCCCCTCATTACAATTAGGGAGACAAACCCAATGAGCAACTTGTATATGTACAAAGAAAAGCCAGAGATGCTCAACTAGGCTTAGGTATCAAATACATGCAAGAAGCTCACCGGGACTTTGACCTCACGCCCACGGTGCGATCTCTTTTACATCACCAGTGCATTACACAGAGAGGAAATCTTCTGAAGCATATCATTCTAGTCCTGCCAAATGACAGTTCAGCCACGAAATGCCAAACAAGTCCGCTCTGAACAAGGGAAACAGCAAACCCCAAATGTACGTTTCAGCCTTCTTAGGTCTGATCGGTGAGCTGCAGCTAATTCCTTTAGGCACTGTGAGCAAGGGATCCATGTCTGGATTCCCCTCATTACTATTAGGCTGACCAACCCCAAGCGCAATTTGCATATGAAGAAAGAAAAGCCAGAGATGCTCAACTAGGCTCTTGAGCTAGCAAATACATGCAAGTAGCTCACAGGCACTGTATCCTCCCGCCCAAGCTTCAATCTCTTTTACCTCACCAGTGCCATCCACAGAGAGGAAATATTTTGAAGCATATCATACTGGTCCTGCCAAATGACAGTTCATCCACAAAATGCCAGACAAGCCCTCTCTGAACAAGGAAAACAACTAACACCAGACGTACGTTTCGGCCTTCTTGGTCTTCATGAGGGAGTTGCAGCTGATCCCTCTAGGCATTGTGAGCAAGGGGTCCATGTCTGGATTCCCCTCATTATTCTTAGCGTGACTAACCCTAAGAGCAATTTGCATATGTAGAAAGAAAAGCCAGAGATGTACAACTAGGCTCATGAGCTAGCAAATACATGCAAGAAGCTTACTGGGACTGTGTCCTCGTGCCCAGGGTGCAATTTCTTTTAGCTCACCAGTTCCATACACAGAGAAGAAATCTTCTGAAGCATACTATACCGGTCCTACAAAATGACAGTCCAGCCACAAAATGTCTTTTAAGTCTTCTCTGAACAAGGGAACTAACTAACCACAGACATACGTTTCGTCCTTCTTGGGCCTTATCGGTGAGGTGCAAGCTGATCCCTCTAAGCATTGTGAGCAAGGGGTCCATGTCTGGATTCCCCTCATTACTCTTAGGGTGACCAACCCCAATAGCAATTTGCATATGTAGAAAGAAATGCCAGAGATGCTCAACTAGCCTTATGAGCTAGCAAACACATGCAACAAGCTGAGACTGTGTCCTCGCACCTAGAGTGCAATCTCTTTAGCTCACTAGTGCAATACACATAGAGGATATCTTCTGAAGCATATCATATTGGTCCTAGCAAACGACAGTCCAGCCAAAAAATTCCAGACAAGCCCTCTCTGGACAAGGAAACCAACTATCCGCAGACGTACGTTTCGGCCGTCTTGGGCTCATGGGTGATGGGCACCTGATCCCTCGAGACAATGTGAGCAAGACGTCTATGTCTGGATTCTCCTCATTACTCTTAGGGTGACCAACCCAAAGAGCAATTTGCATATGTAGAAAGAAAAGCCAGAGATGCTCAACAAGGTTCATGAGCTTGAAAATACATGCAAGAAGCTCACTGGGACTGTGTCCTCGCACCCAGGTTGCAATCTATTTTAGATCACCAGTGCCATACACAGAGAGGAAATCTTCTGTTGCCTATCATACTGGCCCTGCCAAATGACAGTTCAGCCACAAAATGCCAGGCAAGCCAGCTCTGAACAAGTGAAACAGCTAACTGCCAGACGTACGTTTCAGCCTTTTTGGTTCTCGTCAGTGATGTGCAACTGATCCTTACAGGCTCTGTGAGCAAGGTGTCCACATCTGGATTCTCCTCATTACACTTAGGGTTTCTAACCCTAAAAACAATTTGCATATGTTGAAAGAAAAGCCAGAGATGCTCAAATAGGCTTATAAGTTAGCAAATACATGCAAGAAGCTCACTGGGACTGTGGCCTCGCACCCAGGGTACAATCTCTTTTAGCTTACCAATGCAATACACAGAGAGGAAATCTTCTGAAGCATATTATACGTGTCCTTCCAAATGACAGTCCAGCCACGAAATAATACACAAGTCCTCTCTGAACAAGGGAAACATCTAACCCCAGCAAACATTTTGGGCTTATCGGAGACGTGCATCTGATCCCTCGAAGTACTGTGAGCATGGGATTCATGTCTGCATTTCCTTCATTACTCTTAGGGTGACCAACCCCAAGAGCAATTCGCTTATGTAGAAAGAAAAGCCAGATATGCTCAACTAGGCTCATGAGCTAGCAAATACATGCAAGAAGATCACTGGGACAGTGGCGTCGCGCCCAGGGTGAAATCTCTTTTAGTTCACCAGTGCCATACACAGAGTGTAAATCTTCTGAAGCATATTATACTGGCCCTGCCCAATGACAGTACAGCCACGAAATGCCAGACAAGTCCTCTCTGAACAAACGAAACAACCAACTCCAGATGTACGTTCCAATCTTTTTGGTCCTCATCGGTGAGGTGCAGCTAATTCCTCTAAGGAGTGTGAACAAGGGGTCCATGTCTGGATCCCCCTCATTACAATTAGGGAGACGAACCCAACAAGCAACTTGCTTATGTACAAAGAAAAGCCATAGATGCTCAACTAGACTTAGGTATCAAACACATGCAAGAACCTCACTGGGACTTTGACCTCACGCCCACGGTGCGATCTCTTTTACATCACCAGTGCTATACACAGAGTGAAAATCTTCTGAAGCATATCATTCTAGTCCTGCCAAATGACAGTTCAGCCACAAAATGCCAAACAAGTCCGCTCTGAACAAGGGAAACAGCAGACCCCAAATGTATGTTTCAACCTTTTGAAGCCTGATCAGTGAGGTGCAGCTAATTCTTTTAAGCACTGTGAGCAAGGGATCCATGTCTGGATTCCCCTCATTATTCTTAGGGTGACTAACCCTAAGAGCAATTTGCATATGTAGAAAGAAAAGCCAGAGATGTACAGCTAAGCTCATGAGCTAGCAAATACATGCAAGAAGCTTTCTGGGACTGTGTCCTCGTGCCCAGGGTCCAATTTCTTTTAGCTCACCAGTTTCATACACAGAAAAGAAATCTTCTAAAGCATATTATACCGGTCCTACAAAATGACAGTCCAGCCACAAAATGTCTTTTAAGTCTTCTCTGAACAAGGGAACTAACTTACTAACCACAGACATACATTTTGTTCTTCTTGGGCCTTATCGGTGAGGTGCAGCTGATCCCTCTAGACATTGTGAGCAAGGGGTCCATGTCTGGATTCCCCTCATTACTCTTAGGGTGACCAACCCCAATAGCAATTTGCATATGTAGAAAGAAATGCCAGAGATGCTCAACTATGCTCATGAGCTAGCAAACACATGCAACAAGCTGAGACTGTGTCCTCGCACCTAGAATGCAATCTCTTTAGCTCACTAGTGCAATACACATAGAGGATATCTTCTGAAGCATATCATATTGGTCCTAGCAAACGACAGTCCAGCCACGAAATACCAGACAAGTCCTCTCTGTACAAGGAAAACAGCTATCCGCAGACGAACGTTTCGGCCGTCTTGGGCTCATGGATGATTTGCAGCTGATTCCTCTAGGCACTGCGAGCAAGACGTCTATGTCTGGATTTTCCTCATTACTCTTAGGGTGACCAACCCCAAGAGCAATTTGCATATGTACAAAGAAAAGCCAGAGATGCTCAACTAGGTTCATGAGCTTGAATATACATGCAAGAAGCTCACTGGGACTGTGTCCTCGCACCCAGGTTGCAATCTCTTTTTGCTCACCAGTCCCATACCCAGAGAGAAAATCTTCCATGGCATATCATACTGGCCTTAATGCCAAATAAATGTGCAGCCAAAAAATATTAGACAAGTCCTCTCTGAACAAGATTAACAGCTAACCTCAGACATACATTTCAGCCTTGTCAGTGTGGGGCAGCTGATGCCTCAAGGCACTGTGAGCAAGGGGTCCATTTTCTGGATTTCCCTCATTACTCTTAGGGTGACCAACCCCAAGAGCAATTTGCATATGTAGAAAGAAAAGCCAGAGATGCTCAACTAGGTTCATGAGCTTGAAAATACATGCAAGAAGCTCACTGGGACTGTGTCCTCGCACCCAGGCTGCAATCTCTTTGAGCTCACCAGGCCCATATACAGAGAGGAAATCTTCTGAAGCATATCATACTGGTCCTATTAAATGACAGTCAAGCTACGAAATGCTAGACAAGTCCTTTTTGAACAAGGGAAACAGCAAACCCCAAAAGTAAGTTTCAGACTTTCTCGGCCTCATCGGTGAGGTGCAGCTAGTCCTTCTAGGCACTGTGAGCAAGGGGTCCATGTCTGGATTCCCCTCATTACTCTTAGGCTGACCAACCCCAAGAGCAACTTGCATATGTAAAAGAAAAGCCAGAGATGCTCAACTAGGCTCATGAGCTATCAAACACATACAAGAAGCTCACTGTGACTGTGTCCTCATGCCCCGGGTGCGATCTATTTTAGATCACCAGCGCCATACGCAGAGTGAAAATCTTTTGATGCATATCATACTGGCCTTGCCCAATCACAGTTCAGCCATGAAATGCCAGGCAAGTCAGCTCTGAACAAGGGAAACAGTTAACCCCAGACATACGTTTCAGCCTTTTTGGTCCTCACCAGTGAGGTGCAGCTGATCCCTCTAGGCTCTGTGAGCAAGGTGTCCACGTCTGGATTCTCCTCATTACTCTTAGGGTGACTAACCCTAAAAGCAATTTGCATATGTAGACAGAAAAGCCAGAGATACTCAACTAGGCTCATGAGCTATCAAATACATAGAAGAAGCTCACTGGGACTGTGTCATCGCACCCAGGGTACAATCTCGTTTAGTTCACCAATGCAACACACAGAGAGGAAATCTTCTGAAGCATATCATACTGGTCCTTCCAAATGACAGTCCAACCACGAAATAATACGCAAGTCCTCTCTGAACAAGGGAAACAGCTAACCCCAGACAAACATTTTGGCCTTATCTGTGAAGTGCATCTGATCCCTCAAGGTACTGTGAGCAAGGGGTTCATGTCTGGATTTCCGTCATTACTCTTAGGGTGACCAACCCAAAGAGCAATTCGCTTATGTAGAAAGAAAAGCCAGATATGCTCAACTAGGCTCATGAGCTAGCAAACACATGCAACAAGCTCACTGGGGCTGTGTCATCGCGCCCAGAGTGCAATCTCTTTTAGCTCACTAGTGCCATACACAGAGAAAAAATCTTCATAAGCATATCATAATTGTTCTGCCAAATTTCAGTCCAGCCACAAAATGCCAGACAAGACCTGTCTGAACAAACAAAACAGCTAACCCCAAACACATGTTTTGGCTCTCTTGGGTCTCATCGGTGAGGTGCAGCTGATCCCTCTAGGCACTGTGAGCAAGAGGTCTACATCTAGATTCCCCTCGTTACTCTTATGGTGACCAACCCCACCATCCACAGAGAGGAAATATTTTGAATCATATCATACTGGTCCTGCCAAATGACAGTCCAGCTACAATATGCCAAACAAGTCTTCTCTGAGCAAGGGAAACAGATAACCCCCAGACGTACGTTTCGGCCTTCTCAGGCTTCGTTGGTGAGATGCAATTGATCCCTCTAAGCACTGTGAGCAAGTGGTTCACGTCTGGATTCCCTTCATTACTCTTAGGGTCAGCAACCCAATTTGCATATGTAGAAAAAAAAAAAAGCCAGAGATGCTCAACTAGGCTCATGAGCTAACAAACACATGCCACAATATCACTGGGACTGTGTCCTCGTGCCCAGAGTGCAATCTCTTTTTGCTCACCAGTGCAATACTCATAGAGAAAATCTTCTGAAGCATATAATACTGGTCCTGCCAAACGACAGTCCAGCCACAAAATGCTAGACAAGTCATCTCTGAACAAGGGAAACAGCTAACCCCAAAATACGTTTCAGCCATCTTGGCCCTCGTTGGCGAGGTGCAGCTGATCCCTCTAGGCACTGTGAGCAAGGGGTCCATGTCTGGATTCCCCGTATTACTCTTAGGGTGACCAACACCAAGAACAATTTGCATATGTAGAAAGAAAAGCCAGAGATGATCAACTAGGCTCATGAGTTAGCAAATACATGCAATAAGCTCACTGGGAGGAGAGAGAAAATCTTCTGAAGCATATCATACTGGTCTTACCAAATGACAGTCCAGCCACGAAATGCTAGACAAGTCCTTTTTGACTTAGGGAAACAGCTAATCCCTTCTTGGGTCTTATCGGTGAAGTGCATCTGATCCCTCTACACATTTTTCTGTCTTATCAGTGAGGTACAGCTGATCCCTCTGAGTACTGTGAGTAAGGGGTCAATTTCTCGATTCCCCTCATTACTCTTAGGGTGACCAACCCCAAGAGCAATTTGCATATGTAGACAGAAAAGCCAGAGATGCTCAACTAGGCTCATGAGCTATCAAATACATGCAAGAAGCTCACTAGGACTGTGTCATCGCACCCAGGGTACAATCTCTTTTAGCTCACCAATGCCATACACAGAGAGGAAATCTTCTGAAGCATATCATACTGGTCCTTCCAAATGACAGTCCAGCCACAAAATGCTACACAAGTCCTCTCTGAACAATGAAAACAGCTAACCCCAGATAAACGTTTTGGCCTTATCTGTGAAGTGCATCTAATCCCTGTAGGTACTGTGAGCAAGGGGTTCATGTCTGGATTTCCTTCATTACTCTTAGGGTAACCAACCCTAAGAGCAATTTGCATAAGTAGACAGAAAAGGCAGAGATGCTCAACTAGGCTCATGAGCAATCAAACACATGCAAGAAGCTCACTGGGACTGTGCTCTCGCGCCCACGGTGCAATCTCTTTTAGCTCACCAGTGCCATACAGAGAAAGAAAATCTTGTGAACCATATCATATTGGTCTTACCAAATGACAGTCCAGCCACAAAATGCTATACAAGTCCTCTCTGAACAATGGCAACAACTAGCCCCAAAGATACATTTCAGCTTTCTTGGGTCTCATCGGGGACGTGTTGCTTATCCCTATTGGCACATGTCTGGATTCCCCTGATTACTCTTAGGGTGACCAACCCCAAGAGCAATTTGCAAATGTAGAAAGAAAAGCCAGAGATGCTCAACTTTGCTCATGGGCTAACAAATAGACACAAGAGGCTCACTGGGACTGTGTCCTTACACCCAAGGTGCAATCGCTTTTAGCTCACCAATGCCATACCTTCAGAAGAGGATATCTTCTGAACCATATCATACTGGTTCTGCCAAATGACAGTTCAGCCACGAAATGCCAGACAAGTCCTCTCTGAACAACGGAAACAGCTAACCCCCGACGCACGTTCCGGCCTTCTCGGGCCTCATAGGTGAGGTGCAGCTGATCCCTCTAGGCACTGTGAGGAAGGGGTCCACTGTAGGATTTCCCATAATACTCTTAGGGTGACCAACCCCAAGAGCAAATTTCAAATGTAGAAAGAAAAGCCAGAGATGTTCAACTAGGCTAGCCCTAGGCATGAGAACACAGTTCCAGTGAGCTTTCTGAATATATTTGCTAACTCATCAGCCTAGTTGAGCATCTCTGGCTTTTCTTTCTACATATGCAAATAGTTTTTAGTGTTAGTCACCCTAAGAGTAATGAGGGGAATCCAGACATGGACACCTTGCTTACAGAGCCTAGAGGGATCAGCTGCACCTCACTCATGAGGACCAAAAAGGCTGAAACATATGTCTGGGGTTAGCTGTTTCCTTTGTTCAGTGTGGACTTGTCTGGCATTTCATAGCTGAACTGTCATTTGACAGGGCTAGTATCATATGCATCAGAAGATTTTCTCTCTGTGTATGGCACTGGTGATCTACAATTAATTGCACCCTGGGCATGAGGACACAGTCCCAGTGAGCTTCTTGCATGTATTTGTTAGCTCGTGAGCCTAGTTGAGCATCTCTGGCTTTTCTTTCTACATATGCAAATTGTGCTTGGGGTTGGTCAGCCTAATAGTAATGAGGGGAATCCAGACATGGATCCCTTGCTCACAGTGCCTAAAGGAATTAGCTGCACCTCACCGATCACGCCTAAAAAGGCTGAAACGTACATTTGGGGTTAGCTGTTTCCCTTGTTCAGAGCGGACTTGTTTGGCATTTCGTGGCTGAACTGTCATTTGGCAGGACTAGAATGATATGCTTCAGAAGATTTCCTCTCTGTGTATGGCACTGGTGATGTAAAAGAGATTGCATCTTGGGCGTGAGGTCAAAGTCCCAGTGAGCTTCTAGCATGTATTTGATACGTAAGCCTAGTTGAGCATCTCTGGCTTTTCTTTCTACATATGCAAATTGTGCTTGGGGTTGGTCAGCCTAATAGTAATGAGGGGAATCCAGACATGGATCCCTTGCTCACAGTGCCTAAAGGAATTAGCTGCACCTCACCGATCACGCCTAAAAAGGCTGAAACGTACATTTGGGGTTAGCTGTTTCCCTTGTTCAGAGCGGACTTGTTTGGCATTTCGTGGCTGAACTGTCATTTGGCAGGACTAGAATGATATGCTTCAGAAGATTTCCTCTCTGTGTATGGCACTGGTGATGTAAAAGAGATTGCATCTTGGGCGTGAGGTCAAAGTCCCAGTGAGCTTCTAGCATGTATTTGATACGTAAGCCTAGTTGAGCATCTCTGGCTTTTCTTTGTACATATGCAAGTTGCTCGTGGGGTTCGTCTTCCTAATTGTAATGAGGGGAATCCAGACATGGACCCCTTGTTCACACTCCTTAGTGGAATTAGCTGCACCTCACCGATGAGGCCCAAAAAGATTGGAACGTATATCTGGAGTTAGTTGTTTCCTTTGTTCAGAGAGGACTTGCCTGGCATTTTGTGGCTGGACTGTCATTGGGCAGGGCCAGTATAATATGCTTCAGAAGATTTACACTCTGTGTATGGCACTGGTGAGCTAAAAGAGATTGCACCCTGGGCGCGACGCCACTGTCCCAGTGATCTTCTTGCATGTATTTGCTAGCTCATGAGCCTAGTTGAGCATCTCTGGCTTTTCTTTCTACATATGCAAATTGCTCTTGGGGTTGGTCAGCCTAAGAGTAAAGAGGGGAATCCAGACATGGACTCCTTACTCACAGTGCCTCGAGTGATTAGCTGCTTCTCACCGATGAGCCAAAAAGACCGAAATGTATGTCTGGGCATAGCTGTTTTGTTTGTTCAGGGAGGATTTGTCTGGTATTTTGTGGCTGGACTGTTATTTGGCAGGACCAGTATGATATGCTTCAGAAGATTTCGTCTCTGTGTATGGCACTGGTGAGCTAAAAGAGATTGCACCCTGGGCGTGAGGACACAGTCCCAGTGTGCTTCTTGCATGTATTGGCTAGCTCATTAGCTTAGTTGAGCATCTCTGGCTTTTATTTCTACATATGCAAATTGCTCTTGGGGTTGGTCATGCTAAGAGTAATGAGGGGAATCCAGATGTGGACTCCATGCTCACAGTGCTTAGAGGGATCAGCTGTATCTCACTGAAGAATCTGGAGAATGCTGAAATGTACGTCTAGGGTTAGTTGTTTGTATTGTTCAGAGAAGACTTGTCTGGCGTTTTGTAACTGGACTGTATTTTGGCAGTACCAGTATGATATGCTTCAGAATATTTCCTCTCTGTGTATGGCACTGGAGAGCTAAAGAGACTGCATCTTGGGAGTGAGGACACAGTCCCAGTTAACTTCTTGCATGTATTTGCTAGCTCATGAACCTAGTTGAGCATGTCTGGCTTTTCTTTCTACATATGAAAATTGGTTTTGGGGTTGGGCACCCTAAGAGTAATGAGGTGAATCCAGACATGGACCCCTTACTCACAGTGCCTAGAGGGATCAGCTGTACATCACCGATGAGACCCAAGAAGGTTGAAACATATGTCTGGGGTTAGCTGTTTCCATTGTTTAGAGAGGACTTGTATGGCATTTCATGGTTGGACGTTCATTTGGTAGGACCAGTATGATTTGCTTCCGAAGATTTCTTCTCTTTGTATGGCGCTGGTGAGCTAAAAGAGATTTCACCATGGGTGCGAGGGCACACTCCCAGTGAGCTTCTTGCATGTATTTGCTAGCTAATGAGCCTAGTTGAGCATCTCTGGCTTTTTATTCTACATATGCAAATTGCTTTTCGGGTTGGTCACCCTAAGAGTAATGAAGGGAATCCAGACATGGACCCCTTGCTCACAGTGCCTCCAGGGATCAGCTGTTTCTTACCGATGAGCCATGAAGGCCGAAACGTACGTCTGGTTTTAGCTGTTTACCTTGTTCAGAGAGGATTTTTCTGGCATTTCTTGGCTGGACTATCATTTGACAGGACCAAAATGACATGCTTCAGAAGTTTTTATCTCTGTGTGTATGGTTCTGGTGAGCTAAAAGAGATTGCACCCTTGTGTGAGGATGCAGTCCATGTGAGTTTCTTGCATGTATTTGCTAGCTCATGAGCCTAGTTAAGGATCTCTGGCTTTTCTTTCTACATATGCAAATTGCTCTTGTGGTTGAGCACCCTAAGAGTAATGAGGGGATTCCAGACATGGACCCCTTGCTCACAGTGCCTAGAGGGACCAGATGCACCTCACCGATAATGCCCATGATGGCTGAAACATAAGTCTGGGTCTAGCTGTTTCCATTGTTCAGAGAGAATTTGTTTGGCTTCTCGTGGCTGGACTGTCATTTGGCAGAACCGGTATGATATGCTTCAGAAGATTTTCTCTCTATGTATGGAACTGGTGAACTGAAATAGATTGCACTCTGGGCGCGAGGACACACTCCCAGTGAACTTCTTGAATGTATTTGCTAGCTCATGAGTCTAGTTGAGCATCTCTGGCTTTTCTTTCTACAGAAGCAAATTGCTCTTGGGGTTGGTCACCCTAAGAGTAATGAGGTGAATCCAGACATGGACATGCCTAGAGTGATCAGATGTATATCAGCGATAATACAAAAAAAAAAAAAAAAAAAAAAAAAAAAAAACACCACACACACAACTGAAACATATGTCTGGGGTTAGCTGTTTCCCTTGTTCAGAGAGGACTTGTCTGACTTTTTGTGGCTGGATTGTCATTTGGCAGGACCAGTATGATATGCTTCAGAAGATTTTCTCTATGTGTATGGCACTGGTGAGCTAAAAGAGATTGCACCCTGGGCGCAAGGACACAATCCCAATGAGCTTCTTGCATGTGTTTGCTAGCTCATAAGCCTTGTTGAGCATCTCTGGCTTTTCTGTCTACATATGCAAATTGCTCTTTGGTTTGGTCACCCTAAGAGTAATGAGGGTAATCGAGAAATGGACCCCTTACTCACAGTACTTAGAGGGATCAGCTGTACCTCACCGATGAGACAGAAGAATGCGTAAAGGGATCAGATGCACTTCACCGATAAGGCCCAAGAAGGCGGAAATGTTTGTCTGGTATTAGCTGTTTCCCTAAGTCAAAAAGGACTTGTCTAGCATTTCGTGGCTGGACTGTCATTTGGTAAGACCAGTATGATATGCTTCAGAAGATTTCTTCTTTCCTCCCACTGAGTTTCTTGCATGTATTTGCTAACTCATGAGCCTAGTTGAGCATCTCTGGCTTTTCTTTCTACATATGCAAATTGTTCTTGGTGTTGGTCACCCTAAGAGTAATACGGGGAATCCAGACATGGACCCCTTGCTCACAGTGCCTAGAGGGATCAGCTGCACCTCGCCAACGAGGGCCAAGATGGCTGAAACGTATTTTGGGGTTAGTTGTTTCCCTTGTTCAGAGATGACTTTGTCTAGCATTTTGTGGCTGGACTGTCGTTTGGCAGGACCAGTATTATATGCTTCAGAAGATTTTCTCTATGAGTATTGCACTGGTGAGCAAAAAGAGATTGCACTCTGGGCGCGAGGACACAGTCCCAGTGATATTGTGGCATGTGTTTGTTAGCTCATGAGCCTAGATGAGCATCTCTGGATTTTTTTTTCTACATATGCAAATTGGGTTGCTCACCCTAAGAGTAATGAAGGGAATCCAGACGTGGACCACTTGCTCACAGTGCTTAGAGGGATCAGTTGCCTCTCACCAACGAGGCCGGAGAAGGCCGAAACGTATGTCTGGGGGTTATCTGTTTCCCTTGCTCAGAGAAGACTTGTCTGGCATATTGTAGCTGGTCTGTCATTTGGCAGGACCAGTATGATATGATTCAAAATATTTCCTCTCTGTGGATGGTGGGATTGGTCACCATAAGAGTAATGAGGGGAATCTAGATGTAGACCTCTTGCTCACAGTGTCTAGAGGGATCAGCTGCACCTCACCGATGAGACCCAAGAGAGCCAAAACGTGTGTTTGGGGTTAGCTGTTTTGTTTGTTCAGACAGAACTTGTCTGGCATTTTGTGGCTGGACTGATATTTGGCAGAACAAGTATGATATGCTCATGAAGATTTTCTCTCTGTGTATGGCACAGGTGAGCTAAAAGAGATTGCACTCTGGGCGCGATGACACAGTCCCAGTGAGCTTGTTGCATGTGTTTGCTAGCTCTTGAGCCTAGTTGAGCATATCTGGCTTTTCTTTCTACATAAGCGAATTGCTCTTTGGGTTGGTCACCCTAAGAGTAATGATGGAAATCCAGACATGAACCCCTTGCTCACAGTACCTCGAGGGATCAGATGCACTTCACAGATAAGGCCAAAATGTTTGTCTGGGGTTAGCTGTTTCCCTTGTTTAGAGAGGACTTGTGTATTATTTCGTGGCTGGACTGTCATTTGGAAGGACCAGTATGATATGCTTCAGAAGATTTCCTCTCTGTGTGTTGCATTGGTGAACTAAACGAGATTGTACCCTGGGTGCGATGACACAGTCCCAGGGAGCTTCTTGTATGTATTTGATAGCTCATGAGCCTAGTTGAGTATCTCTGGCTTTTCTGTCTACATATGCAAATTGCTCTTGGGGTTGGTCACCCTAAGAGTAATGAGGGGAATCGAGAAATGGACCCCTTACTCACAGTGTGTAGAGGGATTAGCTGTACCTCACTGACGAGACTGAAGAATGCTTAGAGGGATCAGATACACTTCACCAAGAAGTCCAAAATGTTCATTTGGGGTATGTGTTTCCCTTGTTCAGAGATGACTTGTCTAGCATTTTGTGGCTGGACTGTCATTTGATAGAACCAGTATGATATGCTTCTGAAGATTTTTTCTCTGTGTAAGTAACTGGTTAGCTAAAAGAGATTGCATTCTGTGCACGAGATCACAGTCCCAGTGAGCTTCCTGAATACATTTGCTAACTTATAAGCCTAGTTGAGCATCTCTGGCTTTTCTTTCTACATATGCAAATTGCTTTTAGGGTTAGTCACCCTAAGAGTAATGAGGAGAATTTAGACGTGGACACCTTGCTCACAGAGTCTACAGGGATCAGCTGCACCTCACTGGCGAGGACTAAAAAAAGCTGAAACGTATGCCTGGGGCTAGCTGTTTCCCTTGTTCAGAGCTGACTTGCCTGGCATTTCATGGCTGAACTGTCATTTGGCCAGGCCAGTATAATATGCATCAAAAGATTTTCACTCTGCGTATAGCGCTGGTGATCTAAAATAGATCGCACCCTGGGCATGAGGACACAGTCACAGTGAGCTTATTTGTATATGTTTGATAGCTCATGAGCCTAGTTGAGCATCTCTGGTTTTTCTTTTACATATGCAAGTTGCTCCTGGGGTTGGTCAGCCTAAGACTAATGAGGGGAATCCAGACATGGACCCCTTGCTCACAGTGCTTAGAAGGACTAGCTGCACCTCACCGATGAGGCCGAGAAAGTCTGAAACTTACTTTTGGGGTTTGCTGTTTCCCTTGTTCAAAAAGGACTTGTCTAGCATTTCGTAGCTTGACTGTCATTTGATAGGACCAGTATGATATGCTTCAGAAGATTTCCTCTCTGTGTATGGGCCTGGTGAGCTCAAAGAGATTGCAGCCTGAGTGCGAGGACACAGTCCCAGTGAGCTTCTTGCATGTATTTTCAAGCTCATGAACCTAGTTGAGCATCTCTGGCTTTTCTTTCTACATATGCAAATTGCTCTTGGGGTTGGTCACCCTAAGAGTAATGAGGGAAATCCAGAAAATGGACCCCTTGCTCACAGTGCCTTGAGGCATCAGCTGCCCCACACTGACAAGGCCCGAGAAGGCTGAAATGTATGTCTGAGGTTAGCTGTTAATCTTGTTCAGAGAGGACTTGTCTAATATTTTTTGGCTGCACAGTTATATGGCACTAAGGCCAGTATGATATGCCATGGAAGATTTTCTCTCTGGGTATGGGACTGGTGAGCAAAAAGAGATTGCAACCTGGGTGCGAGGACACAGTCCCAGTGAGCTTCTTGCATGTATATTCAAGCTCATGAACCTAGTTGAGCATCTCTGGCTTTTCTTTCTACATATGCAAATTGCTCTTGGGGTTGGTCACCCTAAGAGTAATGAGGAGAATCCAGACATAGACGTCTTGCTCGCAGTGCCTAGAGGGCTCAGCTGCAAATCACCCATGAGCCCAAGACGGCCGAAACGTTCGTCTGCGGATAGCTGTTTCCCTTGTCCAGAGAGGACTTGTCTGGTATTTCGTGGCTGGACTGTCGTTTGCTAGGACCAATATGATATGCTTCAGAAGATATCCTCTATGTGTATTGCACTAGTGAGATAAAGAGATTGCAATCTAGGTGCGTGGACACAGTCTCAGCTTGTTGCATGTGTTTGCTAGCTCATGAGCATAGTTGAGCATCTCTGGCATTTCTTTCTACATATGCAAATTGCTATTGGGGTTGGTCACCGTAAGAGTAATGAGGGGAATCCAGACATGGACCCCTTGCTCACAATGCCTAGAGGGATCAGCTGCACCTCACCGATAAAGCCCAAGAAGAACAAAATGTATGTCTGTGGTTAGTTCCCTTGTTCAGAGATGACTTAAAAGACATTTTGTGGCTGGACTGTCATTTTGTAGGACCGGTATAATATGCTTCAGAAGATTTCTTCTCTGTGTATGGAACTGGTGAGCTAAAAGAAATTGGACCCTGGGCACGAGGACACAGTCCCAGTAAGCTTCTTGCATGTATTTGCAAGCTCATGAGCCTAGCTGTACATCTCTGGCTTTTCTTTCTACATATGCAAATTGCTCTTAGGGTTAGTCACCCTAAGAATAATGAGGGGAATCCAGACATGGATCCCTTGCTCACAGTGCCTAAAGGAATTAGCTGCACTTCACTGATCAGGCCTAAAAAGGGCTGAAATGTACATTTGTGGTCTGCTGTTTCTCTTGTTCAGAGCGGACTTGTTTGGCATTTTGTGGCTGAACTGTCATTTGGCAGGGCTAGAATGATATGCTTCAGAAGATTTCCACTCTGTGTATAGCACTGGTGATGTAAAAGAGATCGCACCGTGGGCGTGAGATCAAAGTCCCAGTGAGCTTCTTGCATGTATTTGATACCTAAGCCTAGTTGAGCATATCTGGCTTTTCTTTGTACATAAGCAAGTTGCTCGTTGGGTTCGTCTCCCTAATTGTAATGAGGGGGATCCAGACCTGGACCCCTTGTTCACATTCCTTAGAGGAATTAGCTGCACCTCACCGATGAGGACCAAAAAGATTGGAGCGTACATCTGGAGTTAGTTGTTTCGTTTGTTCAGAGAGGACTTGTCTGGCATTTCGTGGCTGGACTGTCATTGGGCAGGGCCAGTATAATATGCTTCAGAAAATTTACACTCTGTGTATGGCATTGGTGAGCTAAAAGAGATTGCACCCTGGGCGCGACGCCACTGTCCCAGTGATCTTCTTGCATGTATTTGCTAGCTCATGAGCCTAGTTGAGCATATCTGGCTTTTCTTTCTAAATAAGCGAATTGCTCTTGGGGTTGGTCACCCTAAGAGTAATGAAGGAAATGCAGACATGAATCCCATGCTCACAGATCCGAGAGGGATCAGATGCACTTCTCCGATAAGCCCAAAATGTTTGCTGGGGTTAGATGTTTCCCTTGTTCAGAGAGGACTTGTGTATTATTTCGTGGCTGGACTGTCATTTGGAAGTACACGTATAAAATATGCTTCAGAAGATTTCCTCTCTGTGTATTGCATTGGTAAGCTAAAAGAGATTGTACCCTGGGTGCGAGGCCACAGTCCCAGTGAGCTTCTTGCATGTATTTGATAACTTATAAGCCTAGTTGAGCATCTCTGGCTTTTCTTTCAACATATGCAAATTGTTTTTAGGGTTAGTCACCCTAAGTGTAATGAGGAGAATCCAGATGTGGACACCTTGCTCACAGAGCCTGTAAGGGTCAGTTGCACATCACTGATGAGAACCAAAAAGGCTGAAACGTATGTCTGGCAGTTAGCTGTTTCACTTGTTCAGAGCTGGCTTGCCTGGCATTTTGTGGCTGAACTGTCATTTGGCAGGGCCAGTATGATAGGCAACAGAAGATTTCCTCTCTGTGTATGGCACTGGTGATCTAAAATAGATTGCAACATGGGTGCGAGGACATAGTCCCAGTGAGCTTCTTGCATGTATTTTCAAGCTCATGAACCTTGTTGAGCATCTCTGGCTTTTCTTTCTACATATGCAAATTGCTCTTTGGGTTGGTCACCCTAAGAGTAATGAGGAGAATCCAGACATAAACGTCTTGCTCACATTGTCTCGAGGGATCAGCTGCACATCACCCATGAGCCCAAGACGGCCGAAACGTACGTCTGCGGATAGTTGTTTCCCTTGTCCAGAGAGGGCTTGTCTGGAATTTTGTGGCTGGACTGTTGTTTGCTAGGACCAATATGACATGCTTCAGAAGATATCCTCTATGTGTATTGCACTAGTGAGCTAAAGAGATTGCACTCTAGGTGCGAGGACACAGTCTCAGCTTGTTGCATGTGTTTGCTAGCTCATGAGCCTAGTTGAGCATCTCTGGCATTTCTTTCTACATATGCAAATTGCTATTGGGGTTGGTCACCCTAAGAGAAATGAGGGGAATCCAGACATGGACCCCTTGCTCACAATGCCTAGAGGGATCAGCTGCACCTCACCGATAAGGCCCAAGAAGAACGAAACGTATGTCTGTGGTTAGTTGTTTTCCTTTTTCAGAGAGGGCTTCTCTGGCATTTTGTGGATGAACTGTCATTTGGCAGGACCAGTATGATATGCTTCAAAATATTTCCTCTCTGTGGATGGCACTGGTGAGGTAAAAGAGATTGAACCTTGGGCGTGAGGATACAGTACCTGTGAGCTTCTTGCATGTATTTGCTAGCTCATGAGCCTAGTTGAGCATCTCTGGCGTTTCTTTCTTCATATGCAATTTGCGCTTGGGGTTGGTCAGCCTATTAGTAATGAGGGGAATCCAGACATGGATCCCTTGCTCACAGTGCCTAAAGGAATTAGCTGCACCTCACCGATCAGGCCTAAAAAGGCTGAAACGTACATTTGGGGTTTGCTGTTTCCCTTGTTCAGAGCGGACTTGTTTGGCATTTCGTGGCTGAACTGTCATTTGGCAGGACTAGAATGATATGCTTCAGAAGATTTCCTCTCTATGTAATGCACTGGTGATGTAAAAGAGATCGCACCGTGGGCGTGAGGTCAAAGTCCCAGTGAGCTTCTTGCATGTATTTGATACCTAAGCCTAGTTGAGCATCTCTGGCTTTTCTTTGTACATATGCAAGTTGCTCATTGGGTTCGTCTCCCTAATTGTAATGAGGGGAATCCAGACATGGACCCCTTGTTCACACTTCTTAGAGGAATTAACTGGACCTCACAGATGAGGCCCAAAAAGATTGGAATGTACGTCTGGAGTTAGTTGTTTCCTTTGTTCAGAGAGGACTTGTCTGGCATTTTGTGGCTGGACTGTCATTGGGCAGTATAATATGCTTCAAAAGATTTACACTTTGTGTATGGCAGTGGTGAGCTAAAAGAGATTGCACCCTGGGTGCGACGCCATTGTCCCAGTGATCTTCTTGCATGTATTTGCTAGCTCATGAGCCTACTTGAGCATCTCTGGCTTTTCTTTCTACATATGCAAATTGCTCTTGGGGTTGGTCAGCCTAAGAGTAAAGAGGGGAATCCAGACATGGACCCCTTGATCACAGTGCCTAGAAGGACCAGCTGCATCTCACCGATGAGGCCCAAAAAGTCTGAAACTTAAGTTTGGGGTTAGCTGTTTCCCATGTTCAAAGATGACTTGTCTAGCATTTCTTGGCTGGACTGTCATTTGGCAGGACCAGTATGATATACTTCAGAAGATTTCCTCTCTGTGTATGGCACTGGTGAGCTAAAATAGATTGCAGTCTGGGTGCGAGCACACTGTTCCAGTGAGCTTCTTGCATGTATTTGCAAGCTCATTAGCCTAGTTGAGCATCTCTGGCTTTTCTTTCTACATATGCAAATTGCTCTTGGGGTTGGTCACCCTAAGAGTAATGAGGGGAATCGAGAAATGGACTCCTTACTCACAGAGCCTAGAGGGATCAGCTGTACCTCATTGAGGAGACTGAAGAATGTCTAGAGGGATCAGATGCACTTCACCAAGAAGGCCGGAATGTTCGTCTGGGGTTAGCTGTTTCCCTTGTTCAGAGAGGACTTGTCTAGTGTTTTGTGGCTGAACTGTCATTTCACAGGACCAGTATGATATGCTTCAAAAGATTTCTTCTCTGTGTATGGCACTGTTGAGCTAAAAGAGATTGCAGCCTGGGTGCGATGACACAGTCCCAGTAAGCTTCATGCAAGTATTTGCTAGCTCATGAGCCTAGTTGAGCATCTCTAGATTTTCTATTTACATATGCTAATTGCTCTTGGGGTTGGTCATCCTAAGAGTAATGAGGGGAATGGAGAAATGGACTCCTTACTCACAGTGCCTAGAGGAATCAGCTGTACCTCACTGATGAGACCGAAGAATGCTTAAAGGTATCAGATACACTTCACCAAGAAGTCTGAAACGTTCATCTAGGGTTAGCTGTTTCCCTTGTTCAAAAATGACTTGTTTAGTTTTTCGTGGCTGGACTGTCATTTGGTAAGACCTGTATGAAATGCTTCAGAAGATTTCCTCTCTCCTCCCAGTGAGCTTCTTGCATGTATTTGCTAACTCATGAGCCTAGTTGAGCATCTCTGGCTTTTCTTTCAACATATGCAAATTGCTCTTAGGGTTGGTCACCATAAGTAGAATGAAGGGAATCTAGATGTTGACCCTTTGCTTACAGTACCTAGAGGGATCAGCTGCATCTCGCTGATGAGGTTCAAGATGGCCGAAACGTATGTCTGGGGTTAGCTGTTTCACTTGTTCAGAGAGAACTTGTCATTAATTTCGTGGCTGGACTGTAATTTGGCGGAACCGGTATGGTACGTTTCAGAAAATTTCTTCTCTGTGTATGGCACTGGTGAGCTAAATGAGATTGCAGCCTGGGCACGAGGACACAGTCCCAGTGATCTTGTTGCATGTGTTTGTTAGCTCATGAGCCTAGTTGAGCATTTCTGGCTTTTTTTTTTTTTTTTCTACATATGCAAATTGCTCTTGGGGTTGTTCACCCTAAGAGTAATAAAGGGAATCCAGACATGGACTTCTTGCTCACAGTGCCTAGAGGGATCAGTTGCATCTCACCAATGAGGCATGACAAGGCCGAAACGTACGTGTGGGGTTATCTGTTTCCCTTGCTCAGAGAAGACTTGTCTGGCATATTGTGGCTTGACTGTCATTTGGCAGGACCAGTATGATATCCTTCAGAAGGTTTCCTCTCTATGTATTGCACTGGTGAGCTAAAACAGATTACACCCTGGCTGCGAGGACACAGTCCCAGTGAACTTCTTGTATGTATTTGCTAGCTCATGAGCCTAGTTGAGCATATCTGGCATTTTCTTTCTACATGTGAAAAATTGCTCTTGGGATTAGTCACCATAAGACTAATGAGGGGAATCCAGATGTGGACCCCTTGCTCACAATGCTTAGAGGGATCAGCTGCACCTTACCGATGAGACCCAAGAGAGCCAAAACGTATGTTTGGGGTTAGCCGTTTTCTTTGTTCAGAGAGAACTTGTCTAGCATTTTGTGGCTGGACTGACATTTGGCAGAACAGTTATGATATGCTTCAGAATATTTCCTCTCTGTGTATGGCACTGGTGAGCTAAAAGAGGTTGCACTTTAGGCGCGAGGACACAGTCCCAGTGAGCTTGTTGCATGTGTTTGCTAGCTCATGAGCCTAGTTGAGCATCTCTAGCTTTTCTATCTACATATGCTAATTGCTCTTTGGGTTGGTCACCCTAAGAGTAATGAAGGAAATCCAGACATGAACCCCTTGCTCACAGTACCTCGAGTGATCAGATGCACTTCACTGATAAGGCCAAAACGTTTGTCTGCGGTTAGGTGTTTCCCTTGTTCAGAGAGGACTTGTGTATTATTTCGTGTCTGGACTGTCATTTGGAAGGACCAGTATGATATGCTTCAGAAGATTTCCTTTCTGTGTATGGCACTGGTGAGCTAAAAGAGATTGCAGTCTGGGTGCGAGCACACCGTCCCAGTGAGCTTCTTGCATGTATTTGCAAGCTCATGAGCCTAGTTGAGCATCTCTGGCTTTTCTTTCTACATATGCAAATTGCTCTTGGGGTTGGTCAGCCTAAGAGTAAAGAGGGGAATCCAGACATGGACCCCTTGATCACAGTGCCTAGAAGGACCAGCTGCATCTCACCGATGAGGTCCAAAAAGTCTGAAACTTAAGTTTGGGGTTAGCTGTTTCCCATGTTCAAACATGACTTGTCTAGCATTTCTTGGCTGGACTGTCATTTGGCAGGACCAGTATGATATACTTCAGAAGATTTCCTCTCTCTGTATGGCACTGGTGAGCTAAAAGAGATTGCAGTCTGGGTGCGATGACACCGTCCCAGTGAGCTTCTTGCATGTATTTGCAAGCTCATGAGCCTAGTTGAGCATCTCTGGCTTTTCTTTCTACATATGCAAATTGCTCTTGGGGTTGGTCACCCTAAGAGTAATGAGGGGAATCGAGAAATGGACTCCTTACTCACAGAGCCTAGAGGGATCAGCTGTACCTCATCGATGAGACTGAAGAATGCCTAGAGGGATCAGATGCACTGCACCAAGAAGGCCGAAACGTTCGTCTGGGGCTAGCTGTTTCCTTTGTTCAGAGAGGTCTTGTCTAGTGTTTTGTGGCTGGACTGTCATTTGACAGGACCAGTATGATATGCTTCAAAAGATTTCTTCTCTGTGTATGGCACTGTTGAGCTAAAAGAGATTGCAGCCTGGGTGCGATAGCACAGTCCCAGTAAGCTTCATGCAAGTATTTGCTAGCTCATGAGCCTAGTTGAGCATCTCTAGATTTTCTATCTACATATGCTAATTGCTCTTGGGTTTGGTCATCCTAAGAGTAATGAGGGGAATCGAGAAATGGACTCCTTACTCACAGTGCCTAGAGGGATCAGCTGTACCTCACTGATGAGACCGAAGAATGCTTAAAGGTATCAGATGCACTTCACCAAGAAGGCTGAAACGTTCGTCTGGGGTTAGCTGTTTCCCTTGTTCAAAAAGGACTTGTTTAGTATTTCGTGGCTGGACTGTCATTTGGTAAGACCAGTATGAAATGCTTCAGAAGATTTCCTCTCTCCTCCTAGTGAGCTTCTTGCATGTATTTGCTAACTCATGAGCCTAGTTGAGCATCTCTGGCTTTTCTTTCTACATATGCAAATTGCTCTTAGGGTTGGTCACCATAAGTAGAATGAAGGGAATCTAGATGTTGACCCTTTGCTTACAGTGCCTAGAGGGATCAGCTGCAGCTCACTGATGAGGCTCAAGAAGGCCGAAACGTATGTCTGGGGTTAGCTGTTTCACTTGTTCAGAGAGAACTTGTCATTAATTTCGTGGCTGGACTGTAATTTGGCGGAACCGGTATGGTACGTTTCAGAAAATTTCTTCTCTGTGTATGGCACTGGTGAGCTAAAAGAGATTGCAACCTGGGCACGAGGACACAGTCCCAGTGATCTTGTTGCATGTGTTTGTTAGCGCATGAGCCTAGTTGAGCATCTCTGGGTTTTTTTTTTTTTTCTACATATGCAAATTGCTCTTGGGGTTGTTCACCCTAAGAGTAATGAAGGGAATCCAGACATGGACTTCTTGCTCACAGTGCCTAGAGGGATCAGTTGCATCTCACCAATGAGGCATGACAAGGCCGAAACGTACATGTGGGGTTATTTGTTTCCCTTACTCAGAGAAGACTTGTCTGGCATATTGTGGCTGGACTGTCATTTGACAGGACCAGTATGATATCCTTCAGAACGTTTCCTCTCTGTGTATTGCACTGGTGAGCTAAAACAGATTGCACCCTGGCTGCGAGGACACAGTCCCAGTGAGCTTCTTGTATGTATTTGCTAGCTCATGAGCCTAGTTGAGCATATCTGGCATTTTCTTTCTACATGTGAAAAATTGCTCTTGGGATTAGTCACCATAAGACTAATGAGGGGAATCCAGATGTGGACCCCTTGCTCACAACGCTTAGAGGGATCAGCTGCACCTCACCGATGAGACCCAAGAGAGCCAAAACGTATGTTTGGGGTTAGCCGTTTTCTTTGTTCAGAGAGAACTTGTCTGGCATTTTGTGGCTGGACTGACATTTGGCAGAACAGTTATGATATGCTTCAGAATATTTCCTCTCTGTGTATGGCACTGGTGAGCTAAAAGAGGTTGCACTTTAGGCGCAAGGACACAGTCCCAGTGAGCTTGTTGCATGTGTTTGCTAGCTCATGAGCCTAGTTGAGCATCTCTAGCTTTTCTATCTACATATGCTAATTGCTCTTTGGGTTGGTCACCCTAAGAGTAATGAAGGAAATCCAGACATGAACCCCTTGCTCACAGTACCTTGAGTGATCAGATGCGAAGTGCCAAAACGTTTGTCTGCGGTTTGGTGTTTCCCTTGTCCAGAGAGAGCTTGTGTATTATTTCGTGTCTGGACTGTCATTTGGAAGGACCAGTATGATATGCTTCAGAAGATTTCCTCTCTGTGTATTGCATTGGTGAGCTAAAAGAGATTGTACCCTGGATGCGAGGGCACAGTCCCAGTGAGCTTCTTGCATGTTTTTGATAGCTCATGAGCCTAGTTGAGCATCTCTGGCTTTTCTGTCTACATATGCAAATTGCTCTTGAGGTTGGTCACCCTAAGAGTAATGAGGGGAATCGAGGAATGGACCCCTTACTCACAGTGCCTAGAGGGACCATCTGAACCTCACAGACGAGACTGAAAAATGCTTAGAGGGATCAGATGCACTTCATCAAGAAGTCTGAAATGTTCGTCTGGTGGTATGTGTTTCCCTTGTTCAGAGAGGATTTGTCTAGCATTTCGTGGCTGGACTGTCATTTGACGGGACCAGTAAGATATGCTTCTGAATATTTCCTCTCTGTGCAAGGAGCTGGTTAGCTAAAAGAGATTGCACCCTGGGCACGAGAACACAGTCTCAGTGAGTTTCCTGAATACATTTGCTAGCTTGTAAGTCTAGTTGAGCATCTCTGGCTTTTCTTTCTACATATGCAAATTGTTTTTAGGGTTAGTCACCCTAAGAGTAATGAGGAGAATCCAGACGTGGACACCTTGCTCACAGAGTCTGGAGGGCTCAGTTGCACCTCACTGATGAGGACCAAAAAGGCCGAAACGTATGTCTGGGGTTTAGCTGTTTTACTTGTTCAGAGCTGGCTTGGCTGGCATTTTGTGGTTGAACTGTCATTTAGCAGGGCCAGTATGATAGGCATCAGAAGATTTTCTCTCTGTGTATGGCACTGGTGATCTAAAATAGACTGCACCCTGGGTGTGAGGACACAGTCCCAGTAAGCTTCTTGTATGTGTTTGATAGCTCATGAGCTTAGATGAGCATCTCTGGCTTTTCTTTCTACATATGCAAGTTGCTCTTGGGGTTGGTCAGGCTAAGAGTAATGAGGGGAATCCAGACATGGATCCCTTGCTCACAGTGCGTTGAAGGACCAGCTGCACCTCACCGATGAGGCCGAAAAAGTCTTAAACTTACGTTAGGGGTTTGCTGTTTCCCTTGTTCAAAAAGGAGTTGTCCAGCATTTCGTGGCTGGACTGTCATTTGGTAGGACCAGTATGATATGCTTCAGAAGATTTCCTCTCTGTGTATGGCACTGGTGAGCTAAAAGTAATTTCAGCCTTTGTGAGATGACACAGTCCCAGTGAGCTTCTTGCATGTATTTGCTAGCTCATGAGCCTAGTTGAGCATCTGTGGATTTTCTTTCTACATATGCAAATTGCTCTTGGGGTTGTTCACCCTAAGAGTAATGAGGGGAATCCGGAAATGGACCCCTTGCTCACAGTGCTTAGAAGACTTAATTGCACCTCACTGAGGAGGCTCAAGAAGAACGAAATGCACACCTGGGGTCAGTTGTTTTATTTGTTCAAAGAGGACTTGCCTAGTATTTTGTGGCTGAACTGTCATTTGAAAGGACCAGTATGATATGCTTCTGAAGATTTCCTCTCTGTGTAAGGAACTGATGCGATAAAAGAGATTGTGCCCTAGGCATGAGAACACAGTCCCAGTGAGCTTTCTGAATATATTTGCTAACTCATTAGCCTAGTTGAGCATCTCTGGTTTTTCTTTCTACATATGCAAATAGTTTTTAGTGTTAGTCACCCTAAGAGTAATGAGGGGAATCCGGACGTGGACACCTTGCTTACAGAGCCTAGAGGGATCAGCTGCACCTCACTGATGAGGACCAAAAAGGCTGAAACATATGTCTGGGGTTAGCTGTTTCCCTTGTTCAGAGTGGACTTGCCTGACATTTCATGGCTGAACTGTCATTTGGCAGGGCCAGTATGATATGCATCAGAAGATTTCCTCTCTGTGTATGGCACTGGTGATCTACAATAGATCGCACCCTGGGCATGAGGACATAGTCCCAGTGAGCTTCTTGCATGTATTTGCTAGCTCATGAGCCTAGTTGAGCATCTCTGGCTTTTCTTTCTACATATGCAAATTGTGCTTGGGGTTGGTCAGCCTAATAGTAAAGAGGGGAATCCAGACATGGATCCCTTGCTCACAGTGCCTAAAGGAATTAGCTGCACCTCACCGATCACGCCTAAAAAGGCTGAAACGTACATTTGTGGTTAGCTGTTTCCCTTGTTCAGAGCGGACTTGTTTGGCATTTCGTGGCTGAACTGTCATTTGGCAGGACTAGAATGATATGCTTCAGAAGATTTCCTCTCTGTGTATGGCACTGGTGATGTAAAAGAGATTGCATCTTGGGCGTGACGTCAAAGTCCCAGTGAGCTTCTTGCATTTATTTGATACCTAAGCCTAGTTGAGCATCTCTGGCTTTTCTTTGTACATATGCAAGTTGCCTGTGGGGTTCGTCTTCCTAATTGTAATGAGGGGAATCCAGACATGGACCCCTTGTTCACACTCCTTAGAGGAATTAGCTGCACCTCACCGATGAGGCCCAAAAAGATTGGAACGTATATCTGGAGTTAGTTGTTTCCTTTGTTCAGAGAGGACTTGTCTGGCATTTTGTGGCTGGACTGTCATTGGGCAGGGCCAGTATAATATGCTTCAGAAGATTTACACTCTGTGTATGGCACTGGTGAGCTAAAAGAGATTGCACCCTGGGCGCGACGCCACTGTCCCAGTGATCTTCTTGCATGTATTTGCTAGCTCATGAGCCTAGTTGAGCATCTCTGGCTTTTCTTTCTACATATGCAAATTGCTCTTGGGGTTGGTCAGCCTAAGAGTAAAGAGGGGAATCCAGACATGGACCCTTTGCTCACAGTGCTTAGAGAAATTAGCTGCACCTCACTGATGAGGCCGAAAAAGATTGAAACGTACTTCTGGAATAAGTTGTTTCCTTTGTTCAGAGAGGACTTGTCTGGCATTTTGTGGCTGGACTGTCATTTGGCAGGACCAGTATGATATGCTTCAGAAGATTTACACTCTGTGTATGGCACTGGTGAGCTAAAAGAGATTGCACCTTGGGCGTGACTCCACTGTCCCAGTGATCTTCTTGCATGTATTTGCAAGCTCATGAGCCTAGTTGAGCATCTCTGTCTTTTCTGTCTACATATGCAAATTGCTCTTGGGGTTGGTCATCCTAAGAGTAATGAGGGAAATCCAGACATGGACCCCTTGCTCACAGTGTCTAGAGGGATCAGCTGCCCCTCAGTGACAATGCCCAAAATGGTTGAAACATACATCTGTGGTTAACTCTTTTCCTTGTTCAGAGAGGGCTTAAATAGCATTTTGTGCCTTGATGGTCAGTTTGCAGGGTTGATATATTATGCTTCAGAAGATTTCCTCTCTGTGTATGGAACCGGTGAGCTAAAAGAAGTTGCAGTCTGGGTGTGAGAACACAGTCCCAGTAAGCTTCTTGCATGTATTTGCTAGCTCATGAGCCTAGTTGAGCACCTCTGACTTTTCTTTCTACATATGCAAATTGCTCTTGGGGTTTTTCACCCTAAGAGTAATGAGGGGATTCCAGAGATGGACCCTTTGCTCACAGGGATCAGTGGCACCTCAGTGATGAGGCACAAGAAGGCTGAAACGTACATCTGGGTTAGCTGTTTACCTTGTTCAGAGAGAACTTATCTAAAAATTTTTGGCTGGACTGTCATTTGATAGGACAAGTATGATATGCTTCATAAGATTTTCTCTCTGTGGATGGCACTGGTGAGGAAAAAGAGATTGTCGCATGGGTGCGGGGACACAGTCCCAGTGAGCTTCTTGCATGTATTTGCAAGCTCATGAGCCTAGTTGAGTATCTCTGGCTTTTCATTCTACATATGAAAATTTTTCTTGGGGTTGTTCACCTTAAGAGTAATGAGGGAAATCCAGACGTGGATCCCTTGCTCACATGCCTAGACGGATCAGCTGCACCTCACTGATGATATCCAAGAAGGTCGAAACGTTTGTCTGGGGTTAGCTGTTTCCTTTGTTCAGAGAGGACTTGTCTGGCATTTTGTGGCTGAACTATCCTTTGGCAGTTCCGGTATGATATTCTTCAGAAGATTTCCTCTCTGTGTTTGGAACTGGTGAGCTAAAAGAAATTGCACCCTGGGCTCGAGGACACACTCACAGTAAGCTTCTTGCATGATTTGCTAGCTCATGAGCCTAGTTGAGCATCTCTGGCTTTTCTTTCTACATATGCAAATTGCTCTTGGGGTTGTTCACCCTAAGAGTAATGAGGGGAATCCAGACATGGACTCCTTACTCACAGTGCCTCGAGTGATCAGCTGCTTCTCACCGATGAGACAAAAAGGCCGAAATGTACGTCTGGGCATAGCTGTTTTCTTTGTTCAGGGAGGATTTGTCTGGTATTTTGTGGCTGGACTGTTATTTGGCAGGATCAGTATGATATGCTTCAGAAGATTTCGTCTCTGTGTGTGGCACTGGTGAGCTAAAAAAGATTGCACTCTGGGCGTGAGGACACAGTCCCATTGAGCTTCTTTCAGCCCAAGAAAGCCAAAACATATATTTGGGACAGCTGTTTCTGTTGTTCAGAAATGCTTTGTCTGGCAATTTGTGGCTGGACTGTCATTTGGTAGGATCAGTATGAAATGCTTCAGTATATTTCCTCTCTGTGTATGGCACTGGTGAGCTAAAAGAGATTGCAGCCTAGGTGCGAGGACACAGTCCCAGTGAGCTTCTTGCATGTATTTACTAGCTTGTAAGACTAGTTGAGCATCTCTGGCTTTTCTTTCTACATAGGCAAATTGCTTTTGGGGTTGGTCACCCTAAGAGTAATGAGGGGAATCCAGATGTGGACCCCTTGCTGACAGTGCCTAGAAGAATCAGTTGCATTTCACTGACGAGGCACAAGAAGACCGAAACGTGCGTCCGGTTTTAGCAGTTTCCCTTGTTTACAGAGGACTTGCCTGGCATCTCATGGCTGGTCTGTAATTTGGCAGGACCAGTATTATATGCATCAGATGATTTCCTCTCTGTGTATTGCACTGGTGAGCTAAAAGAGTATCACAGTGCCTGTGATTCCTGTCAGTCTCAGCTATGACAGATACTGATTTGCTGTGTTGGTTTGGCCCGCTCCCTGGTGACCTTTTAATACCTGGCAAGGAAACTGTCAGGCGCCCTTTCGTGGTGTTTCTGTGCCAGTTACTGTGCTGTGTTCCTGTGTTCCGGATTCCTGTGTACCGACTTGGTTTGTCTTGACTATTCTCCTGTGTTCCTGCTCATGTATGACCTGGCTCGTCTAACTACCTCCTCTGGATCCTGACCCGGTTTGGCTGACGTTCCTGCTTGTGTACGACCCGGCTTGTATGACTACCTTCTACGTGCTCCGACCCGGCCTGGCTGACTTCCCGCTCCGAAGAACGACTCCGGCTTTCTGCAGTGACCTGTGTTCCAGTTGTCGCCGCCGCGACATTTCTATCTGCTGTTCCAGCTTTTGGTGTGACTGCCTTGCCTGGTGTACTCTGATCAGTGCAGTGCATTTTCCGTTGCAGAGTTGTGTGTACACGCGCCTCCCTCAGACTGCAGAGCCTTGCTATACCGCTGAAAAGCCTTGAGTAAATGTGCTAATTAACCCTAGCAGTGCCGCTGGGTTCCACTCTATCGCTAATCCTGTAAGAGTCTCTTTCTCAGTGAATACTACTGCTGAGCTGGCCGCTCTTCGTCGGCAGCTCCACACATCCTTGCAGAGTGTTTACATCCGTTTGGGCCGGTTGGGCGCCTGAGACTCTCTCTCTTGTTCAGTGAGCGATTCCGCTTTACCGAGTGATGGCAGGCACAGGCATCAGCATTCGTATTCCGGTAGTCACGCCCATGGGGGCTGTCGGCTCTAGCGTGTGCTATCCCGTTACCCGGTTTAGTCTGAGGATGCTTGGCAGCTATCGCATTGAAGGCCGGTTCCAATCACGCCCGTGGGGGCCTTATGCACTTGCACTAGTTGAAGCAGTTCCAGTAGGTACGCCCGAGGGGGCTACGGGGACTCTTGTGCTTCTTACTGAACACCGTGGCGGGGCAGTCCAGTAACCAGCCGGTGATAGTCTTGGTCTCCAGCATCAGCCTTATAACACCCAGGGCGTTCCAAACATTCACATCTGAGACTGACTGTTATCAAGGACTTAACCCCTGAGGGGTATACGCTATTCTATTTCTGTGCAATTGTACTTATAAGTCATTTGTGCATTTACCATTATATCTATATATTATCTGTATATATTTACCACCACTAGAGGTCGTGTTATTGCCTTATCTTATTTTAATAAAACTGTGTTCTTATTCACCCAATGGTCTGAGTGTCTTAAAAAACCGTGACAGTACGAAAGGGCCATGACCTCAGACGGTAAGGGTGAAAGCCAAACACAGAACATCCATTGGAGAATGGATGTCCATGAGCAGCGCATGGACCAATTGGCACTGGCTTTGCAGACGTTACTCGAACGTACAGTACATTTGGACAAGCCTAGTCCTAATCCGGTGGTCACCCCAGTCCTGACACCGGATAATCAGTCCATAGTCCCATCAGCCGGTTCGAAAGGGCTAACGGCATCTGCACCGTTACCGTTAAGGATGATGGCGAGCCTTCCCTTTGCAGGGGATTTATTAATCAATTAGAGATATTTTTGGAGTTGGCACCCCAGGCATTTCCTAACGACCGTAGCAGGGTCAGTCTTATGATATCTCTATTGACTGGCAAGGCATTGGCATGGGCGAATCCGTTGTGGGAGAATGCCAGACCCTGCACTCTGAACTTTAGAGAATTTGTCAGAAAGTTCAGACGAGTGTTTGAGGTTCCTGGCAGGGCTGCCTCTGCTGCCAAAAGGCTGATGGAAATTCAGCAGGGTGAACGCACACTGGGCGATTATGCTATTGAATTCATGACCTTGGCAGAAGAGGTGGGCTGGAACGAGGAGGCCTTACTATCTGCCTTTACTCAGGGTCTCTCCGAGCAAATTAAGGACGAGATAGCAGCTTACGATGTACCCAGTGATCTGGATGAATATATCGATTATGTCTTACTTATAGACTCTCGCATCCGAGAGAGACAGTTGGCTAAAAGGGCTAAAGTAAAAAACTATGGCCAGACCAGCTTCCTTAACCCACCCACACCACCCGTTCTTCCTGAGCGACCAACCGAGAATCCTGATCCTATGCAATTGGTGTTCACTAGGCTCTCTAAAGAGGAAAGATTATATCTTAGGAGGTAAGCCTTTATTGTGGCAAAGCAGGGCATCTGTTGCGTAATTGCCCAGTTCGGCCGGGAAACGAACGCACCTAGGGTACCTTGGGGGACAGGCCCTAGGTGGTGTAGAACAGTCTCTAGATTCTAGCACCACTAAACCCACTATTCAGGTGGTCTTCGCTTGGGCGGACAAGGTTATCAAGGTCCTCGCATTGGTGGACTCCGGGGCAGCAGGCTATTTCATGGACCGGTCTTTTGCCAACCTGCATGGCATTCCTTTATGTAAAAAGGACTCTCCGATTGCTATTGAGGCCATCGATGGCAGACCCCTGGAGCCGGCATTTATTACGCTTGAAACTATTCCAGTGACAATGACAGTGGGGGCTTGCCACAAGGAACAGATACGTTTTCAAATCATTCGTTCCCCGCACCATTCAGTTATTTTGGGGTTCCCATGGCTACAGGTACATAATCCCCAATTTGACTGGCAGAGATGTGAGGTTAACTCCTGGTCAGAATACTGTGATAAGAACTGTCTCTCCTTACCCGTCAAGTTTATGTGTACCTCTCCGACTGTGCCAGCTGAATACGAACAATTCAGTGACGTGTTCAGTAAGGGAGAGGCCAGCGCATTGCCCGAGCACAGGGCGTACCATTGCGCCATTGATTTGCCTCCTGGTGCGGTGCCTCCCAGGGGGCGCACTTACCCACTGTCCTGTGAAGAGAATAAAGCTATGGAGGATTATATTGCTGATGCCCTGGAGAGGGGCATCATTCGGAAATCTACTTCTCCGGCAGGTGCCGGATTTTTCTTTGTGAAAAAGAAAAGTGGTGAACTTAAGCCATGCATTGACTATCGTGGGCTGAACAAGCTTATGCCTAAGAATGCCTATCCGATTCCACTTGTTACCGAATTGTTTGACAGATTGAAGGGCTCGTCGATCTTTACTAAACTTGACTTGCGAGCCGCCTATAATCTGGTCAGAATTAAAGAAGGTGACGAGTGGAAAACGGCGTTTAACACCAGAACAGGGCATTACGAATATCTGGTGATGCCATTTGGCTTATGCAATGCGCCTGCAGTATTTCAGGAGTTTATTAATGACATCCTACGAGACCTACTACAGTCCTGTGTAGTCGTATATCTTGATGATATATTAATTCACTCTGCCAACCTCTCACAACATATCAAAGATGTTTCTGAAGTCCTGCTCCGACTCCGCAAGCACAGGTTATTTTGTAAGATGGAGAAATGCGAATTCCATACATCTCAAGTGCCATTCCTGGGTTTCGTTATTTCTAATAATGGCATTGCCATGGATCAGGAGAAGTTGGCAGCAGTTCTGCATTGGCCTCGTCCTAAAGGGTTAAAGGCCATTCAAAGATTCTTAGGTTTTGCGAACTATTATAGGAAGTTCATCCAGAACTTTTCCACGATTGTCAAACCATTATCAGATTTGACTCATAAGGGCGCTTCTCCCTCTCTGTGGTCCGAGGCGGCGGAGACCGCATTTGTTACCCTGAAATCTGCCTTTGCATCTGCTCCGGTGCTGTCCCACCCTAATCCCTCTCTGCCCTTCACGTTGGAGGTTGACGCTTCTGAGGTTGGGGTTGGAGCAGTACTCTCCCAACGTCCTGTGGGAGGTGGCGCCTTGAGGCCTTGCGGTTTCTTCTCAAAAAAATTATGCAGTGCGCAGAGCCATTATGAGATTGGGGACAGGGAGCTGTTGGCCATAATTCTAGCTCTGAAGGAGTGGCGTAACCTTTTGGAGGGTACTCGGACCCCAGTACTAATTCTTACGGATCATAAGAATTTAACTTATCTCTCCGAAGCCAAAAGACTGTCTTCTCGACAAGCTAGATGGGCACTTTTTTTGTCACGATTTAATTTCCTAGTGTCTTATCTTCCTGGCTCAAAAAATATTAAAGCCGATGCGTTGTCTCGTCAGTTCGCTTCTGACACTGAGTGGGAGGAGGAACCTGTTCCCATCATTCAGCCAGATCGCATTCTGGCCACTATCCGTACCACCATTACCTCGCCTCTGGGGGACGAGATATTGGCATCACAATCGAGGGCACCCCCTGAGACCCCTGTGGGGAAATGTTTTGTAGATGTGCCATTCCATGTCCGTTTGTTTGAAACTTAGCACGCTTCTAAAGCAGCTGGGCATATTGGTAGGGACCAACTAGTCTGGTCTCTGTCGCAATTATTTTGGTGGCCTACCTTGAGAGCCGATTGTGCCGCTTTTACTGCAGCCTGTACCACCTGTGCCCGTGCTAAGACCCCTAGGCATCTCCCTGTGGGCTTATTGCAACCTGTGCCCAACAGAGACCGTCCATGGTCTAATATTTCTATCGACTTTTTGGGAGAATTACCAGCGTCTAGGGGATTTACGTTCATTCTTATGGTGGTCGATAGATTCTCTAAAATGGCACATTTTGTGCCTCTGGCTGGCCTTCCATCGGCTCAGGAATTGTCTGTAGTCTTTTCTAGGGAGGTATTCCGCCTGCACGGAGTACCCAGAGTGATTGTATCCGACCGAGGGAGCCAGTTCGTTTCTAGGTTTTGGAGGGCATTCTGTGGCCAGGTGGGCATTCAATTGTCATTTTCCTCCGCTTACCATCCCCAAACGAATGGGGCCGCTGAACGTGCCAATCAGGGACTGGAGCAGTTCCTGCGTTGCTTTGTCACTGATCATCATGACAATTGGGCTGACCTGTTTCATGGGCTGAGTTTGCCAGAAACTGTGCGGTTAATTCATCGTCCGGGAGCTCTCCGTTTCTCGTTAATTATGGGTTTCAGCCTTGTCTGCTCCCGAACTCCTTTCAGGCGCAGCAGATCCCTGCTCTGGATGAGCATTTGGCACAGCTTCGTTCCACTTGGTCACAGGTCCAGAGGTCCCTCAGTCAGTCATTTCGGCGTCAGCAGAGGCACGCTAATCGCAGACGTCTGCCAGCGGTCTCCTTTCAAGTTGGGGACAGGGTATGGCTGTCATCCAGAAACCTGAATTTACAATTACCATCTAACAAACTGGCTCCCCGGTTTATCGGTCCATTTAAGATTATCCGCAAGATTAATCCGGTTTCTTATGCTTTGGAGCTTCCACCCTCAATGCACATTCACAATGTGTTCCATGTGTCGCTCCTGAAACCCTTGGTGTGTAATCGCTATACTACTACGCCAGTGATTCCTGGGCCGGTGGACGTCCAGGGCCAAGAAGAATATGAGGTGCAGAGCATTATTGATTCTAGGAGATTTAGAGGAAAGCTGCAATACTTGGTTCATTGGAAGGGCTATGGTCCTGAGGAACGTTCTTGGGTTGATCAAGGGGACCTCCACGCACCCAGATTATTACGCAGCTTTCACTCTAAATACCCTTCTAGACCCAGACTTCGAGCAGGGAGAGGGGGTCTTTGAGAGGGGGGTACTATCACAGTGCCTGTGATTCCTGTCAGTCTCAGCTATGACAGATACTGATTTGCTGTGTTGGTTTGGCCCGCTCCCTGGTGACCTTTTTATACCTGGCTAGCAAACTGTCAGGCGCCCTTTCGTGGTGTTTCTGTGCCAGTTACTGTGCTGTATTCCTGTGTTCCGGATTCCTGTGTACCGACTTGGCTTGTCTTGACTATTCTCCTGTGTTCCTGCTCGTGTATGACCCGGCTCGTCTGACTACCTCCTCTGGATCCTGACCCGGTTTGGCTGACGTTCCTGCTTGTGTACGATCCCTGCTCTGGATGAGCATTTGGCACAGCTTCGTTCCACTTGGTCACAGGTCCAGAGGTCCCTCAGTCAGTCATTTCGGCGTCAGCAGAGGCACGCTAATCGCAGACGTCTGCCAGCGGTCTCCTTTCAAGTTGGGGACAGGGTATGGCTGTCATCCAGAAACCTGAATTTACAATTACCATCTAACAAACTGGCTCCCCGGTTTATCGGTCCATTTAAGATTATCCGCAAGATTAATCCGGTTTCTTATGCTTTGGAGCTTCCACCCTCAATGCACATTCACAATGTGTTCCATGTGTCGCTCCTGAAACCCTTGGTGTGTAATCGCTATACTACTACGCCAGTGATTCCTGGGCCGGTGGACGTCCAGGGCCAAGAAGAATATGAGGTGCAGAGCATTATTGATTCTAGGAGATTTAGAGGAAAGCTGCAATACTTGGTTCATTGGAAGGGCTATGGTCCTGAGGAACGTTCTTGGGTTGATCAAGGGGACCTCCACGCACCCAGATTATTACGCAGCTTTCACTCTAAATACCCTTCTAGACCCAGACCTCGAGCAGGGAGAGGGGGTCTTTGAGAGGGGGGTACTATCACAGTGCCTGTGATTCCTGTCAGTCTCAGCTATGACAGATACTGATTTGCTGTGTTGGTTTGGCCCGCTCCCTGGTGACCTTTTTATACCTGGCTAGCAAACTGTCAGGCGCCCTTTCGTGGTGTTTCTGTGCCAGTTACTGTGCTGTATTCCTGTGTTCCGGATTCCTGTGTACCGACTTGGCTTGTCTTGACTATTCTCCTGTGTTCCTGCTCGTGTATGACCCGGCTCGTCTGACTACCTCCTCTGGATCCTGACCCGGTTTGGCTGACGTTCCTGCTTGTGTACGATCCCTGCTCTGGATGAGCATTTGGCACAGCTTCGTTCCACTTGGTCACAGGTCCAGAGGTCCCTCAGTCAGTCATTTCGGCGTCAGCAGAGGCACGCTAATCGCAGACGTCTGCCAGCGGTCTCCTTTCAAGTTGGGGACAGGGTATGGCTGTCATCCAGAAACCTGAATTTACAATTACCATCTAACAAACTGGCTCCCCGGTTTATCGGTCCATTTAAGATTATCCGCAAGATTAATCCGGTTTCTTATGCTTTGGAGCTTCCACCCTCAATGCACATTCACAATGTGTTCCATGTGTCGCTCCTGAAACCCTTGGTGTGTAATCGCTATACTACTACGCCAGTGATTCCTGGGCCGGTGGACGTCCAGGGCCAAGAAGAATATGAGGTGCAGAGCATTATTGATTCTAGGAGATTTAGAGGAAAGCTGCAATACTTGGTTCATTGGAAGGGCTATGGTCCTGAGGAACGTTCTTGGGTTGATCAAGGGGACCTCCACGCACCCAGATTATTACGCAGCTTTCACTCTAAATACCCTTCTAGACCCAGACCTCGAGCAGGGAGAGGGGGTCTTTGAGAGGGGGGTACTATCACAGTGCCTGTGATTCCTGTCAGTCTCAGCTATGACAGATACTGATTTGCTGTGTTGGTTTGGCCCGCTCCCTGGTGACCTTTTTATACCTGGCTAGCAAACTGTCAGGCGCCCTTTCGTGGTGTTTCTGTGCCAGTTACTGTGCTGTATTCCTGTGTTCCGGATTCCTGTGTACCGACTTGGCTTGTCTTGACTATTCTCCTGTGTTCCTGCTCGTGTATGACCCGGCTCGTCTGACTACCTCCTCTGGATCCTGACCCGGTTTGGCTGACGTTCCTGCTTGTTTACGACCCGGCTTGTATGACTACCTTCGACGTGCTCCGACCCGGCCTGGCTGACTTCCCGCTCCGAAGAACGACTCCGGCTTTCTGCAGTGACCTGTGTTCCAGTTGTCGCCCCCGCGACATTTCTATCTGCTGTTCCAGCTTTTGGTGTGACTGTCTTGCCTGGTGTACTCCGATCAGTGCAGTGCATTTTCCGTTGCAGAGTTGTGCGTACACGCGCCTCCCTCAGACTGCAGAGCCTTGCTATACCGCTGAAAAGCCTCGAGTAAATGTGCTAATTAACCCTAGCAGTGCCGCTGGGTTCCACTCTATTGCTAATCCTTTAAGAGTCTCTTTCTCAGTGAATACTACTGCTGAGCTGGCCGCTCTTCGTCGGCAGCTCCACACATCCTTGCAGAGTGTTTACATCCGTTTGGGCCGGTTGGGCGCCTGAGACTCTCTCTCTTGTTCAGTGAGCGATTCCGCTTTACCGAGTGATGGCAGGCACAGGCATCAGCATTCGTACTCCGGTAATCACGCCCGTGGGGGCTGTCGGCTCTAGCGTGTGCTATCCCATTACCAGGTTTAGTCTGAGGAGGCTTGGCAGCTATCGCATTGAAGGCCGGTTCCAATCACGCCCGTGGGGGCCTTATGCACTTGCACTAGTTGAAGCAGTTCCAGTAGGTACACCCGAGGGGGCTACGGGGACTCTTGTGCTTTTTACTGAACACCGTGGCGGGGCAGTCCAGTATCCAGCCGGTGATAGTCTTGGTCTCCAGCATCAGCCTTATAACACCCAGGGCGTTCCAAACATTCACATCTGAGACTGACTGTTATCAAGGACTTAACCCCTGAGGGGTATACGCTATTCTATTTCTGTGTAATTGTACTTATAAGTCATTTGTGCATTTACCATTATATCTATATATTATCTGTATATATTTACCACCACTAGAGGGCGTGTTATTGCCTTATCTTATTTTAATAAAACTGTGTTCTTATTCACCCAATGGTCTGAGTGTCTTAGAAAACCGTGACAAAGAGATTGCACCATGGGCGTGACGACACAGTCCCAGTGAGCTTCTTGCATGTATTTGCTAGCTCATGAGCCTAGTTGAGCATCTCTGGCATTTCTTTCTACATATGCAAATTTCTCTTAGGGTTGGTCACCGTAAGAGTAATGAGGGGAATCCAGACTTGGACCCCTTGCTCACAGTGTCTAGAAGTATAAGCTGCATCTGATGAGCCCCAAGAAGACTTAAATGTATGTTTGGTGTTATCTGTTTCCCTTGTTTAGTCATGACTTGTCTAGCATTTTGTGCTGGACTATCATTTGATAGGGCCAGTATGATATACTTCAGAAGATTTTCTCACTGTGTATGGCACAGGTGAGCTAAAAGCAATTGCATTCTGAGCACGTGAACACAGTTTCAGTGAGCTTCTTGCATGTATTTGCTAACTCATGAGCCTAGCTGAGCATCTCTCTCTTTTATTTCAACATATGCAAATTGCTCTTGGGGTTGGTCACGCTAAGAGTAATAATGGGATTCCAGATGTGGACCCCTTGCTCACAGTGCCTAGAGGAATCAGCAGCACCTCACCGATGAGGCCCAAGATGGCTGAAACGTACGCCTGGGGTTAGCTTTTTCCTTTGTTCAGAGAGGACTTGTTTGGCATTTCGTGGGTGGATTGTCATTTGGTAGGGCCAGTATGATGTGCTTCATAAGATTGCATTTCTGTGTATGGGACTGGTGAGCTAACAGAGATTGCACCCTGGGCACAAGGACACAGTCCCAGTGAGCTTCTTGCATGTATTTGCTAGCTCATGAGCCTAGTTGAGCATCTATGGCTTTTCTTTTCACTCTGATCAACCAAGGAACGCTCCTCAGGGCTATAGCCCTTCCAGTGTACCAAATATTGCAATTTTCCTCTAAATGTACGTGAATGAATAATACTTTGGACTTCGTACTCCTCCTTACCCTGAACTTTCACAGGACTGGGGACCGCAGGAGTGGTAGTGTAACAGTTGCATATCAGAGATTGCAGAAGGGATACATGGAAGACATTGTGAATCCGCACAGATGCTGGGAGATCCAGAGCGTACGAAACAGGGTTAATTTTGCGGACCACCTTAAAGGGCCAATGAACCGGGGAGCCAACTTATTATATAGAACTTGCAAATTGAGGTTTCTGGAGGATAGCCATACCCTATCCCCAACCTGGATATCCGTAACCGTGGCGCTGATAACGCTGGTACGAATTACTGAGGGCCCGCTGAACCTGTGCCCAGGTGGAGCGGAGTTGCTCGATATGCTCATCCAAAGCTGGAATCTGCTGCATCTGGAATGAGACCGGGAGCAAGCATAGCTGAAACCAGTAGTTGATGAGAAACGGGGAGCTCCCAGACAATGAATTAACTGCACAGTTCCTGGTGAACTCTGCCCATGGCAACAGGTCGGCCCAATTATCATGACGATCGAACTTGAAACAGTGTAAGAATTGTTCCAATCCGCTCAGCGGCTCCATTGGTCTGGGGATGGTAGGCAGATGAAAAGGACAGCTGTATGCCCATCTAGTTACATAATGCTCTCCAAAATCTGGACACATTTTGGCTCCCACGGTCTGACACCAACACCCTGGGTACCCCATGCAACCGTAACACCTCTCTGGCAAATACGATAGCCAACTCCTGGGCCGAGGGAAGACCAGGAAGAGGTACAAAGTGGGCCATTTTGGAAAATCTATCGACCACCATCAGGATAAAAGAGTAGCACCTAGACACTTGCAACTCCCCCAGAAAATCAATAGAAACATTGGACCAAGGACGCTTACCATTAGGTACTGGCTGAAGTAAACCAACTGGGAGGTGTCTAGGTGACTTGGCCCGGGCACATGTAGTGCAAGCTGCAGTGAATGCGGTGCAGTCAGCTCGTAGGGAAGGCCACCAAAAGAATTGTGAAATAGACCAAATCAATTGATCCCTCCCAATGTGCCCAGCTGCCCATGATGCGTGGTATGTCTCGAGTAAACGGATACGGAATGGCTCAGCTACAAAGCACTTGCCCACAGGGGTGTCAGGAGGAGCCGTATCCTGGGTAGCAAGAATCTCCTCCCCCAGAGGTGAAGTGATACTTTTAAGTAATGTAGCCAAAATGCGATCAGGCTGAATGATGGGTACAGGAACCTCATCTTTATCTATCTCTGGGCGAAACTGCCTGGACAGGGCATCTGCCCTAACATTCTTGGAACCAGACAAGTAACATACAATGAAATTAAAGTGGGACAGAAATAAGGCCCATCTGGATTGTCGTGATGACAACCTCTTAGCCTCCGAAAGGTATGTCAGGTTTTTGTGGTCAGTCAGGATTAATACCCGGGGTCCTAGTACCTTCCAGTAAGTGACGCCATTCTTTAAGAGTGAGGATAATAGCCAGGAGTTCTCTGTCCCCAATCTCATAATGGCTCTGGGCACTAGACAGCTTTTTGGAGAAGAACCCACATGGTCTTAGCACACTCCCAGAGGCCAGACGTTGTGACAACACTGCCCCTACCGCAGTCTCAGAGGCATCAACCTGTAGAGTAAATGGAAGAGAAGGGTTAGGGTGAGATAGCACAGGAGCGGATGCAAAAGCTGACTTGAGTGTAGTGACAGCTCGATATGCTGCTTCAGACTTTTGGGAGGGGTTGGCACCCTTATGCGTAAGGTCAGACAATGGCTTAACGATCGTGGAAAAATCTTGAATAAAAGCAAGCCAGCAGTCCATGGTTGTCAGTCTCTTTGGGCCCAGAAATATCCACAGTCTCTGGGGTTCTTGGGAAAACAGTTCCTTGTTTAACAGTCTCAGGTAGAGGCCATACCCTATTCCAGGGCTAGGCTCATAGTCTGTGGTCAGGAAGCTGGCCTTCAGACCCCACCAGGAGCCAGGGGTTCCTGTGACACATATCATACAGGTCCTGCCAAAATGACAGTTCAGCCACACCACAAAATGACAGACAATTCTTCTCTGAACAAATTAAGCAGCTAACCCCAGATGTACATTTTGGTCTTTTTGGGCCTCATCAGTGAGGTGCAGCTGAACCTTATAGGCACTTGTGAGCAAGTGGTCCACGTCTGTATTCCTCCATTTCCCTTAGGGTGACTAACCCAAAGAGCAATTTGCATAGAAGTAGAAGAAGTCAGAGATGCTCAACTAGACTCATGAGCCTGCATGGGTATGCAAAAGCTCATTGGGACTGTGTCCTCGTGTCCAGGGTGCAATCTCTTTTAGCTCACAAATGACATACACAGAGAAGAAATATTCTGAAGCATATCATACAGGTCCTGCCAAAATGACAGTCCAGCCACGAAACACCAGACAATTCTTCCATGAATAATGGCAGCAACTAACACCAGACATAAGTTTCAGCCTTTTTGAGCCTTGCCAGTAAGGTACAGCTGATTCCTATATGCATTTGTGAGCAAGGGGTCCAGGTCTGGATTCCCCCATTACCCTTAGGGTGACTAACCCCAAGAGCAATTTGCATAGAAGGAGAAGAAGTCAGAGATGCTCAACTAGACTCATGAGCCAGCAAGGCTATGCAAAAGCTCACTGGGATTGGGTTCTCGCACCTAGGGTGCAATCTCTTGTAGCTCACAAATGCCATACACAAAGAACAAATATTCTGAAGCATATCATACAGGTCTTGCCAAAATGAAAGTCCAGCCACAAAACACCAGACAATTCTTCTCTGAATAAGAAAAGCAGCTATTCCCAGATGTACGCATCACCCTTTTAATGTCTCATCAGTGAGGTGCCGTTGATACCAGAAGGTGCTTGTGAGCAAGGGGTCAACCTCATTATTGCCCCATTACCCTTAAGGTGACTAACCCCAAGAGCAATTTGCATAGAAGTAAAAGTCAGAGATGCTCAACTAGACTCATGAGCCTGCAATGGTATGCAAAAGCTCACTAGGATTGTGTCCTCGCGCCCAGAATGCAACCTCTTTAAGCTCACAAATGCAATACACAGAAAAAGAAATATTCTGAAGCATATCATACAGGTCCTGCCAAAATGACAGTACAGCCACGAAATGCCAGACAATTCTTCTCTGAACAAAAGTAGCAGCTAAATCCCGATGTTATTGATTAGCCCGAGGTGCTGTGCAGACTTTTGCTGTGCATCCCGTGCTTCCCGGTCGTTCGCTGTGTCCATAAAGTTGCTCCAGTGCATTTCCTGGGGCCGGGTCAGCCTTCAACCCCCCTCACCATTGAAGGATCGGGGGGTCCTTTAGCTTCTCCTCCTCCCCCCAAAGGGAGAGAAGGGTCTTCGCTCTGGGGTTTTAAACCCAGGACCTTTTTCTTCAACTCCCTCCGGGGAGAGGAGCATCCAAGTCTTTCAGGGGGGTGGAGGCCCAAGGGCAACCCCCCCCCCCCCACAACAAAGCTCGAGTCTTCCGACCCGGCCCCACTGCGGCAATTTTCAGTGTTTTTAAGTGCTTAGTGTCTGTGGGCAAAGTGCTATCCAAAATAAATCCCGATGTACGTTTCGGCCTTTTTGGGCCTTGTCGGTGAGGTGCAGCTGATCCCTATAGCACTTGTGAGCAAGGTGTCCACGTCTGGATTCCCCCATTGCCCTTAGGGTGACTAACCCCAAGAGCAATTTGCATATTATTCAGGTCCTGCCAAAATGACAGTCAAGCCACAAAACGCCAGACAATTCTTCTCTGAATAAAGGAAGCAGCTAAAACCAGACGTACGTTTTGGTCTTTTTGGGCCTCATCGGTGAGGTGCAGCTGATCCCTCTAGGCACTTGTGAGGAAAGGGTTCACGCCTGGGTTCCCCCATTACCCTTAGGGTAACTAACCCCAAGAGCTATTTGCATAGAAGTAGAAGAAGTCAGAGATGCTCAACTAGACTTATGACCCTGCAAAGGTATGCAAAAGCTCACTGGGACTGTGTCCTCGCGCCCAGGGTGCAATTTCTTTTAGCTCACAAATGCCATACAAAGAGAAGAAATATTCTGAAACATACAATACAGGTCCTGCCAAAATGACAGCCCAGCCACAAAACGCCAGACAATTTTTCTCTGAACAAGTGAAACAGCTAACACCAGACGTACATTTCGGCCATTTTCAGCATCGTCAGTGAGGTACAGTTGATTCCTCTATGTACTTGTGAGCAAGGGGTCCAGGTCTGGATGCCACCATTACCCTTAGGGTGACTAACCCCAAGAGCAATTTGGGTAGAAGTAGAGAAAGTCAGAGATGCTCAAATAGACTCATGCAAAAGTTCACGGGGACTATGACATCACACCCAGGGTGCAATCTCTTTTAGCTCACAAAAAGCCACACACAGAGAAGAAATATTCTGAAGAATGTCATACAGGTCCCACCAAAATGACAGTCAAGCCACAAAACGCCAGACAATTCTTCTCTGAATAAAAGAAGCAGCTATTCCCAGACATACATTTCAGCCTTTTAAGGCCTCGTCAGTGAGGTGCAGTTGATACCAGAAGGTACTGGTGAGCAAGGGGTCAACCTTATTATTCCCCCATTACCCTTAAGGTGACTAACCCCAAGAGCAATTTGCATAGAAGTACGAGAAGTCTGATATGCTCAAGTATACTCATGAGTCTGTATGAGTATGCAAAGCTCACTGGGACTGTGTCCTCGTCCCAGGGTGCAATCTCTTTTAGCTCACAAATGCCATACACAGAGAAGAAATATTCTGAAGTATATCATACAGGTCCTTCCCAAATTATAGTCCAACCACGAAATGCCAGACAATTCTTCTCTGAACAAGAGAAGCAGCTAACCCCAGACGTACGTTTCGGCCGTTTTGGGCCTCATCTGTGAGGTGCAGCTGATCCCTCTAGGCACTTGTGATCAAGGGGTCCACGTCTGGATTCCCCCATTACCCTTAGGTGACAAACCCCAAGTGCAATTTGTATAGAAGTAGAAGAAGTCAGAGATGCTCAACTAGTCTCATGAGTCTGCAAGGGTATGCAAAAGCTCACTGGGACTATGTCTTCGCACCCAGAATGCAATTTCTTTTAGCTCACAAATGCACTTCACAGAGAAGAAAAATTCTGAAGCATATTATTCAGGTCCTGCCAAGAAGTATGTCCAACAACAACTCACCTGTTAATTCTTCTTTAAACAAGGAAAGCAGATAACCGCAAACAAATGTTTTTGCCTTCTTGGTGCAGCTGATCAATCTAGGCACTTGTGAGCAAGGGGTCCACGTCTGGATTCCCCCATTACCTTTAGGGTGACTAACCCCAAGAGCAATTTGCATAGAAGTAGAAGAAGTCAGAGATGCTCAACAAGACTCATGAGCCTGTAAGGGTATGCAAAAAGCTCTCTGGGACTGTGTCCTCACGCCCAGGGTGCAATCTCTTTTAGCTCAGAAACGCCATACATAGAGAAAAAAATATTCTGAAGCATTTCATACAGGTCCTGCCAAAATGACAGTCCAGCCACAAAATGCCACACGATTCTTCTCTGAACAAGGGAAGCAGCTAAAACCAGACGTACGTTTCGGCCTTTTTGGGCCTCGTCGGTGAGTTACTGCTGATACCGCTAGGCACTTGTGAGCGAGGGGTCCAGGTCTTGATTCCCCCATTACCTTTAGGGTGACTAACGCCAAGAGCAATTTGCATAGAAGTAGAAGAAGGCAGAGATGCTCAACTAGACTTATGAGCCTGCAATGGTATGCAAAAGCTCACTGGGACTGTGTCCTCGCGCCCAGGGTGCAAACTCTTTTAGCTCACAAATGCCATACACAGAGAAAAAATATTCTGAAGCATATCATACAGGACCAGCCTAAATAACAGCCCAACTACGAAATGCCAGACAATTCTTATCTGACCAAGGGAAGCAGCTAAACCCAGACGTATGTTTTGGACTTCTTGGGCCTCGTTAGTGAGGTGCAGCTGAGCACTGTAGGCACTTGTGAGCAAGGGGTCCACGTCAGGATTCCCACATTACCCTTAGGGTGACTAACCCCAAAAGCAATTTGCATAAAAGTAGAAGAAGTCAGAGATGCTCAACTAGACTCATGAACCTGCAAGAGTATGCAAAATCTCACTGATAGTGTGTCCTCGTGCCCCAGGTGCAATCTCTTTTAGCTCACAAATGTAACATACAGAGATGAAATAGTCTGAAGCATATCATACAGACCCTGCCAAAATGGCAGTCCTGCCTCAAAATGCCAGACAATTCTTCTATTAACAAGGAAAGCACCTAACACCAAACATACATTTCATCAGTGAGGTGCAGCTGATCCCCCTAGGCACTTGTGAGCAAGGGGTCCACGTCTGGATTCCCCCATTACCTTTAGGGTGACTAACCCCAAGAACAATTTGCGTAGAAGAAGTCCGAGATGCTCAACTAGACTCATGAGTCTGCAAGGGTATGCAAAAGCTCACGGGGACTGTGTCGTCGTGCCCAGGGTACAATCTCTTTTAGCTCACAAATGCCATACTCATATTCTGAAGCATATCATACAGGTCCTGCCAAAATAACAGTCCAATCACGAAATGCCAGACAATTCTTATCTGAATAAGGGAAGCAGCTAACCCAAGACGTACGTTTCGGCCTTTTTGGGCCTCGTCGGTGAGGTGCAGCTGATCCCTCTAGGCACTTGTGAGCAAGGTGTCCACGTCTGGATTCCCCAATTACCCTTAGGTGACAAACCCCAAGAGCAATTTGCATTGAAGTAGAAGAAGTCAGAGATGCTCAACTAGACTCATGAGCCTGCAAGCATATGCAAAAGCTCACTGGGACTTTGTCCTCTTGCCCAGGGTGTAATCTCTCTTAGCTCACAAATGCCATACACAGAGAAGAAATATTCTGAAGCATAACATACTGGTCCTGCCAAAATGACAGTCCAGTCACGAAATGGCAGACAATTTTTCTCTGAACAAGGGAAGCACCTAACCCCAGACGTACGTTTCGGCCTATTCCGGTCTCGTAAATGAGATGCAGCTGACCCCGCTATGCACTTGTGACAAGGGGTGCACGTTTGGATTCCACCATTACCTTTAGGCTGACTAACCACAAGAGCAATTTGCATAGAAGTAGAAGAAGTCAGAGATGCTCAGCTATACTCATGAGCCTTTAAGGGTATGCAATAGCTCACAGGGAATGTGTCCTCACGCGCAGAGCGCAATCTCTTTTAGCTCACAAATGCCACACACAGAGAAGAAATACTCTGAGGCACATCATACAGGTCCTGCCAAAATGAAAGTCTAGCCTCAAAAAGCCAGACAATTCTTCTCTGAAGAAGGGAAGCAACTAACTCCAGACGTACGTTTTGGCCGTTTTGGGCCTCGTCGGTGAGGTGCAGCTGATCCCTCTAGGCACTTGTGATCAAGGGGTCCACGTCTGGATTCCCCCATTACCCTTAGGTGACAAACCCCAAGTACAATTTGTATAGAAGTAGAAGAAGTCAGAGATGCTCAACTAGTCTCATGAGTCTGCAAGGGTATGCAAAAGCTCTCTGGGACTATGTCCTCACACCCAGAATGCAATTTCTTTTAGCTCACAAATGCACTTCACAGCGAAGAAAAATTCTGAAGCATATTATTCAAGTCCTGCCAAGAAGAATGTCCAACCACAACTCGCCTGATAATTCTTCTTTAAATAAGGGAAGCAAATAACCCCAAACAAATGTTTTTGCCTTCTTGGTGCAGCTGATCAATCTAAGCACTTGTGAGCAAGGGGTCCACGTCTGGATTCCCCCATTACCCATAGGGTGACTAACCCCAAAAGCAATTTGCATAGAAGTAGAAGAAGGCAGAGATGCTCAACTAGACTCATGAGCCTGCAATGGAATGCAAAAGCTCACTGGGACTGTGTCCTCGCGCCCAGGGTGCAAACTCTTTTAGCTCACAAACGCCATACACAGAGAAGAAATATTCTGAAGCATATCATACAGGACCAGCCTAAATAACAGTCCAACTACGAAATGCCAGACAACTCTTATCTGACCAAGGGAAGCAGCTAACCCCAGACGTACGTTTTGGACTTCTTGGGCCTCGTTAGTGAGGTGCAGCTGATCCCTGTAGGCACTTGTGAGCAAGGGGTCCACGTCAGGATTCCCACATTACCTTTAGGGTGACTAACCCCAAAAGCAATTTGCATAAAAGTAGAAGAAGTCAGAGATGCTCTACTAGTCTCATGAGCCTGCAATGGCATGCAAAAACTCACTGGGACTGTGCCCTCACGCATAGGGTGCAATCTCTTTTAGCTCACAAATGCCATACACAAAGAAGAAATTTCCTGAAGCATGTCATACAGGTCCTACCAAAATTACAGTCCAGCCACAAAATGACAGACAACTCTTCTCTAAACAAATTAAGCGGCTTACCCCAGACATACGCTTCAACCCTTTTGGGCCTTGCCAGTAAGATGAGGCAGATCCCTCTAGGGCACTTGTGAGCAAGGGGTCCACATCTGGATTCCCCCATTACCCTTAGGGTCACTAACCCAAAGAGCAATTTGCATAGAAGTAGAAGAAGTCAGAGATGCTCAACTAGACTTATGAGCCTGCAAGGGAATGGAAAAGCTCACTGGGACTGTGTCCTCGCACCCAGGGTGCAAACTCTTTTAGCTCACAAATGCCATACACAGAGAAGAAATATTCTGAAGCATAACATACTGGTCCTGCCAAAATGACAGTCCAGTCACGAAATGGCAAACAATTATTCTCTGAACAAGGGAAGCAACTAACCCCAGACGTAGATTTCGGCCGTTTTGGGCCTTGTCGGTGACGAGCAGCTGATCCATCTAGGCACTTGTGAGCAAGGGGTCCTAGTCTGGATTCCCGCCATTACCCTTAAGTGACAAACCCCAAGTGTAATTTGTATAGAAGTAGAAGAAATCAGAGATGCTCAACTAGTCTCATGAGCATGCAAATGTATACAAAAGATCACTGGGGCAGTGTCCTCAAATCCAGGGTGCAATGTCTTTTAGCTCACAATTATCATACACAGAGAATAAATATTCTGAAGCATATTTTAAAGATCATGCCAAAAAGAAAGTCCAGCCACAACATGCCTAACAATTCTTCTCTGAACAAGGAAAGCAGCTAACCCAAAACATATATTTTAGCCTTTTTGGACCTCATTAGTTAGGTGCAGCTGATCCCTCTAGGCACTTGTGAGCAAGGGGTCCACGTCTGGATTCCCCCATTAACCTTAGGGTGACTACTTAGGCATTGGCCCGCATATGCTTTCGGCCATCATGAGTCTTTACACCAATCCATCAGCACGACTTTTGGTTAACGGCATGCTTTCAGAACCTTTTCCCATATCAAATGGTACTCGGCAGGGATGTCCCTTGTCTCCGTTAATATTCATCGTTACATTGAAACCTCTGCTATGTTGCGTATGAAAATGATCCATTGATACATGGTATTTCCATTGGGGCACGTACATTTAAGGTGAGTGCTTTCGCAGACGATGTCTTATACGATATTACCAAACCTCAAAAGTCTATTCCACCTTTGGTTAATCTTTTTGAAGAATACTGCTATCTATCACAGGCAAAAATTAACTACTCTAAATCTGAGATTCTAAACATATGTTCTCTTCCTCTCACTATTACTTCGTTGAAATGGGAGTTTAATTTGCAATGGGCGGACACAAGGATTAAGTATTTGGGGATCCAACTATCAGCGGACTTGGCTTTGCTACCTGGAGCTGTTTACACCTTTCTTGGATGGGCAGGATCAATGTTGTTGAGATGATGATCTTGCCCAAAATTTTTTTCATTCTCAATGCTCTTGTCACGGTTTTTGAAGACTCTCAGACTTAAGGTTTGGTAAAATTTAACTTTATTAAAAGTTAAAGGCAGTCCCCGTAGGGTAAACATACATAACAATATAACATCAATAGAACATACAAAAGGTTCTACCGGCCTTGCCTAAATACCGGGCAAGGCAACCCAAGTGACAATCTTAATAACAGGCTCTACCGGCCTTGCCTATACCAGGTAAGGCAACCGTGAGATGATAATTCCGGTTCTACCGGCCTTGCAAATACTGGGCAAGGCAGCCCAATGGGATGCTGAATGTAGGCTCTACCGGCCCTGCCAATACCGGGTAAGGCAACCTTTAAGATGGTGAGTTACAAGGTTCTACCGTCCTTACCAATACCGGGCAGGGCAGCCCAAGGAGGTACTGTAGTAGGCTCTACCGGCCCTGCCAATACCGGGTGAGGCAACCTACAGGATGGTAACGTCAAGGTTCTACCGGCCTCACCAATACCGGGCAGGGCAGCCTGAGCAAATAGACCAGCTGTTAGGTGACTAAGACAGCAGAAAGCATAAGCCTAGAGGTCTTACTCAGCAGAAGTCTATAGCCAGGGATAATCAGACAACTGCAAGGAAGTGGACAGCGACTGACCACAGTACTGGATGTTCAGGAGCAAACCAACGTCCGCACGTTGGGACTAATGGTAAATAGCGCCACCAGGTTTAAGGAGTAAACCAGCGTCCGCACGCTGGAACCAACAATGTATATTGCAACCAGGTTTAGTGGCGCAAACCAGCGACCGCACGCTGGAACCAACAATGTACGTCGCAACCAGGTTTAGTGGAGCAAACCAGCGTCCGCACGCTGGAACCAACAATGTATATCGCAACCAGGTTTAGTGGAGCAAACCAGCGACCGCACGCTGGAACCAACAATGTATATCGCAACCAGGTTCAGTGGAGCAAACCAGCGTCCACACGCTGGAACCAACAATGTGTATGCAATAGCGAGGAGAGCAATGTCGCCATAGCGACAGCTGGAGTGCGAGACTCAGGAACTCGTACAGGTTAACCCGCACGGTGCTGGAGCACAGGAACCCCGGAATACAGGCACACCGGAACGCTGGAACACTGGAACACCGGAACGTTATCATACAGGAACGCTGGAACACCAGAACATTAACGTACAGGAACACTGGAACACTGGAACTCCGGAACGTTAATGTACAGGAACACTGGAACACTGGAACACCGGAATGTAGCATACAAGAACACTGGAAACAGGCCCAGAGATCTGACAAGCAGGTCAGGCAGAGTGGAGTCAGAGACACCACGAAAGGGCAACCTGGAAGTGCTCAACCTGGGTTTAAAAAAGCTGTGTGAGGAGGGCTAATGACAGACAGCCAATCATGAATACTCAGCAGGTGATAGACACAGAGCAGCACGAATCACAGGCACCGTGATAGCTCTACCTATCTCTATACTGCAGAATCTTCTCAACTCCCTGCAAATGACTATGTCTGCATTCATTTGGAATCGCAAAACACCCAGGATAAGTCTCTGTCACTTATCCAGAACTCATGCTGTTGACGTACATAGATATTATAAGGCGGCAGCTATTGCTAAATTATTTGACTTCTCCTCTCAACCTCCCAAACTTTGGACCTCAACCTCAGCCTTTGATGGTATGGATTTCCTCCAAATTTGTTGGAGTTCAAGAGCCGGTAAAACAGCTAGAACATTGGACCATCCCATATTGCGGCATATTCACCATATCTGGACGTGCATTAATGACGCCTTGCAGTTAGCGCCGTTTCCTTCGCCACTATCCTCTATCCTTGGAAACCCAGATTTCCCGGCTGGCCTCCAACACAGAGCTTTCGAATTATGGAAGGAAAGGAAAATTACCACTCTTCAGGACCTTACAGAGGAGTCGAGATTTATTTCCATTCAATCTCTTCAAAGACTTCTACAAATTCCTAAAATCCCGTGGTGGCAATGGTTCCAAGTTAGAAATTGGTACAAATCCTCTCTACCCACTTCTCCTCTTAGATGACTGACCACCTTAGAAACCCTCGTTAACACTCAGCAACCATCTTTACGCCCTCTATCTGTATGCCATTCCCTCATCAGTTTAAAAGTCTCAGACTCTATCCCTTACTACTTGGTAGCGTGGAATGCAGACCTAGAGCAGGAAATCACCATGCCTCAATGGTCTTTGATTATTAAATCTCGACTAAAGAGGGCTCGTGATGTTAAAACCAGGGAACTAAATTTCAAATTACTTTCGCGTTGGTACTATACCCCCACTCGCATCGCACATATCATTTGTAATGAATCAGGATCCTGCTGGAGGTGTTCCCAGAATAAAGGCTCCCTTTTCCATATATGGTGGTTGTGTCTCCACATTACTTCTTTCTGGTCCACGGTGGTGGACCACATCTATCACTCCACCGGGATACATCTTCAACTAGACCCCTTCATATGTTTATTTTCCCGGAGTTATGTACCAAACCTAGAACCCACTCTTCCGAGTGGGAATGTATTCCACTCCTCCTGAATGCCGCAAACTCTTGGAAGAGGACAGAGGAGAAAGGCACTGACCTGGAGATGGGATCCCAAAGGGACCTCCCGACAGGCTAGCGGGTAGATGGCAGAAGGTCTGGAAAAGACTACCCCACTGGTATATAGCTAAAGGGGTATACTGCAGCACCTGTATCAGAGAAGGAATAGTCAGGCAGGCAGGTTTGGCACACAGGACAATCAGGACCACAAGGATCAGGCAGAAGAGTAGTCAGGCAGGCAGGTTCGGTACACAGGTAAGCAGACGTTCTGGACTAAGGCTAGGCACGCTAGGGATGAGCCAGGACACACTGTGAGAGTGCACCGGCTGCTGGGAGGATGCACCAGATATAGACGTCTACAGATGACGTCATCGGCAGGACGCGGACACACTGGAGGAAAAAAAACACAGGCACCCGCAAGGACAGCCAGATGAAGAGGACCCGGACGGCGGGTAGAAGCGCCGCCATGAGACAAGCTGCGAGAGCCTTAACGGAGGTAGGGGCAAGCACCGTGACACTTCCCCCTACCCAGGGAGACCCTCTGGGTATCCTAAGGAGCAGGAAAGGCACGGTAAAAGGCCCAAACCAATGCAGAAGCGTGGACGTTGCGGGCAGCCACCCAGGATCGTTCCTCCGGACCGTATCCCTTCCAGTTCACCAGATGCTGCACCCCGCCCCGGTTACAGCGGGAATCCAGAATACCATCTATGACGTATTCTTCCTGACCGTCTACAAGGACCGGAGCAGGTGGCGGGGGTGCACTGGGTGGACCGCTGGACAGAAGATAGGCCTTTAGTAAAGACACATGAAACACAGGATGGATCCGGTAGGAAACGGGAGACAACCTTTGCACATTTCGATAAGGGCCTATGTAACGTGGACCGAGTTTAACCGAGGGTTGCGCCAGGCGTATGTGCTTGGTGGAGAGCCAAACACGTTGCCCCACATGAAACAAGGATGGAGTGGTACGACGCCGGTCAGCGGCTCTTTTCTGTATCCTCTGTGCCCGTAAAAGAGCTGCTCGAAGAGAACGCCAGTGGTCAACCAAGGAACGTACTCGGACCTCTGCAGCTGGTACTAATGACACTCCAGGGGCAAGCAGGAGGAGGCGTGGGTTGTACCCCAAAGCAGCAAAAAACGGGGAACAACCAAGAGATGAGTGACGAAGGGAATTATAAGACAACTCAGCCCCGGAGAGTAGGGCAGACCAGTTGTTCTGCCGTTGATTGCAATAGGACCTCAGGTAATGCTCTAGGTTCTGGCTCAACCGCTCCATCTGTCCATTGGTCTGTGGATGGTAAGTAGAAGAGAAATGCAGGGTGATACCCAAACGAGAACAAAGGGCCCTCCAAAATCGAGAGACAACCTGAGTACCCCTATCCGATACTATGTGAAGAGGAACCCCATGGTGGCGCACCACTTCGGAGAAAAAGGTCTCAGCTAATTCTGAGGCGGTGGGGAGCTTAGGAAGTGGTATGAAGTGCTTGGAGAATCGGTCAATGACTACTAGAATAGTGGTATTCCCGGAAGATGGAGGCAGGTCCACCATAAAATCCATGGCAAGGTGGGTCCATGGCAAGGCAGGGACCGGAAGGGGATGTAATAGACCGAGAGGCCTGTTCCTGGGTACCTTCATCCGGGCACAGATAGAGCAGGTCCGCACCCAAGTACGGACCTCCGAAAGACAGGTAGGCCACCAAAAATAGCGCATCAGCAGGTCCAAGGAACGCTCGATTCCAGGGTGTCCTGCAGACCGGGATTGATGTGCCCATGATAGAACATCAGAACAATATGCTTCTGGTATGAAAAGCCGGTCCGGGGACTGGGGGGAGGATGGGCATCCCGGGGATTGAGCCTGCTGAATGCCCTGTAAAGAACGATGGGACAAGGATGAGGGCAGGATAGGATCGACAGAAGGCGACAGGGGAGGATCTACGTCATGGAGTCTGGACAGGGCGTCGGCCTTGTGGTTCTTCGTACCAGGCAGATACGAAATGGTGTAGTCAAAGCGTACAAAGAACAAGGACCACCGTGCTTGACGGGGCGTCAGACTCTTGGCTGAGGCCAAATAGGCCAGGTAGTGATGATCAGTGAGGACACTAACTGGATGTGCTGCCCCCTCCAGGAGATATCGCCATTCTTCAAGGGCCAGTTTAATGGCAAGCAACTCCCGATTCCCTGTGTCATAATTCCTCTCCGCTGGGGAAAAACGGCGAGAAAAGTAGCAGCAGGGTTGGAGCGAGTTATTAATACCGGTGCTCTGGGATAAGACGGCCCCTGACGCATTCTCGGATGCATCGGCCTCGAGCGTAAAGGGCAGAGTGGGATCTGGATATACCAATACAGGTGCCGTAGTAAACGCGTCCTTGAGGGCGTGGAAGGATAGTAGGGCCTCAGGAGGCCAAACAGCCGAATTGGCCCCCTTACAGGTCAGTTGGATGATGGGCCGCATGACATGGGAGAAGTGCCGGATGAACCTCCGGTAATAGTTGGCAAACCCGACGAAACACTGAATGGCTTTAACAGTGTGGGGGACCGGCCATTCTAGAACGGCTCTTACCTTGCCTGGATCCATGGCCAAACCGGAGACAGATATGATATATCCTAGGAAGGCCAAGGAGGATTGCTCGAAATCACACTTCTCAAGCTTGGCGTATAAGCGGTGTTGGCTCAGCCTCTGCAAAACCACACTGATGTGATTCCGGTGTTCGGACAGAGTCCGGGAATGAATCAGTATGTTGTCCAGATAGACGACGACATACGACAAAAGGAGGTCCCGGAAGATGTCTTTAACGAGGGCTTGAAAAACCGCTGGAGCATTACGTAAGCCAAAGGGCATTACTAGATATTCATAGTGACCGAAACGTGTGTTGAAAGTGGTTTTCCACTCGTCCCCATCGCGCATCCGAACCAGATTGTACGCCCCGTGTAAGTCCAATTTAGTAAAGACTGTGGAACCCCACAAGCGTTCTAGTAATTCCGGTATAAGAGGAAGAGGGTAGCAATTCTTGCGTGTGATGGCGTTCAAGCCTCTGTAGTCAATACAGGGTCTCAAGGATCAATCTCTCTTCTTTACAAAGAAGAAACCTGCTCCTGCCGGTGAGGTGGATGGGCGAATGAAGCCACGAGCTAAGTTGTCCTGAATGTAAGCCTCGAGGGCTGCGGTCTTGGGCAGAGACAACGGGTACGTTCTCCCTCTGGGGGGAACTGCTCCTGGAACAAGGTCATATGCCCAATGCGGAGGCAACACCTCAGACTTGACCTTGGAGAAAACGTCCTAAAAGGATTTGTACGGGTCGGGTATGGGTAGAGCGGACTCCAGGGTGGAGTCAAGGGACATGTCCAAGGCAGCTATAGACATGGAGGGAATCAGGGTGGTCCGAAAAGACAGCACCCCTGTCACGGTTTGTTACTACTCTCAGACACAAAGTTAGGTAAAAACACAACTTTATTGAAAATAATTTAAAAAATGATCCCTTAGGATTCCAACATGACATACAACACACAATAATTGAGAGATACGAATTACAGCTCTACCGGTCTTGCCAATATACCGGGCAAGACAGCCAGTTAATCTAATACAATAGGCTCTACCGGCCTTGCCAATACCAGGTAAGGCAACCTGCAGATGGAATATGTACCAGGTTCTACCGGCCTTAACAATACTGGGCAAGGCAGCCCAAAGGAACTCACTCTAGGAACGCCCAACAGAGAGTACGTTATAATGCTCTTGGAGCAAACCAGCGTCCGCACGCTGGAACCAACAATAATGTGTATAGCCACAAGGCTTAGGAGCAAACCAGCGTCCGCACGCTGGAACCAACAGAAAACGTATAGCCACAAGGCTTTGGAGTACACCAGCGTCCGCACGCTGGGACCAACAATAATTTGTATAGCCGCAAGGCTTTGGAGCAAACCAGCGTCCGCACGCTGGAACCAACAGTAATGTGTATAGCCTCAATGCTTTGTAGCAAGCCAGCGTCCGCACGCTGGAACCAACAGTAATGTGTATAGCCGCAAGGCTTTGGAGCAAACCAGCGTCCGCACGCTGGAACCAACAGTAATATGTATAGCCGCAAGGCTTTGGAGCAAACCAGCGTCCGCACACTGGAACCAACAGTAATGTGGATAGCCGCAAGGCTTTGGAGCAAACCAGCATCCGCACGCTGGAGCTAAGAATGTCGCCAAAGCGACCAAGCGTCAGGGATACATCTGGCTGGACAAGAGACGACAGGAACTCGTAGGAAACCAAGCAACCAGGAAGTCTCAGTGAAGGCGATCAGCAGGAAACATCAACCTCTCAGTACTAGGCCGGAAACCACTCTGGAACAACTCTGCAGACAGGAGACTCAGGAACAAGATGCATTCGTACTAACGAATACTGGAACATAGTCAAGGCTAAAGTGGTCAGAGACACCACGAAAGGGCAACCATAGGGTGCCCAGACCAGGTTTAAATAGACAGAATGAGGCGGGATAAAGGCAGATAGCCAATAGGAGCCCCCTAATGGTGACTGACAAGGAAGTGCAACAATCACGGGCACCGTGATAGTACCCCCCTTTCAAAGACCCCTCTCCTAGAATAGGGTCTAGGCTTCTGCGGATATTTAGCGTGAAAAGCACTAGATAACCTAGGTGCATGAAGGCCCTTACTGTCCACCCATGATCGATCGTCAGGACCATATCCCTTCCAATACACCAGGTAATGTACCCTTCCTCTAAGCCTTCGGGAATCAATAATGCTCTATACTTCGTACTCCTCCTGACCCTCGACCTCAATAGGCCCTGGTACCACAGGTGTAGTGGTATAACGGTTGTATACGAGAGGCTTAAGAAGGGACGCATGAAACACATTATGGATACACATAGATGCAGGTATGTCTAGTGCATAGGAAATAGGGTTAATTTTGCGAATAACTCTGTATGGACCAATGAACCGGGGAGCCAACTTATTAGACGGAACCTGGAGCTTAAGATTTCTGGAAGAAAGCCACACTCTATCCCCAACCTGAAAGGAAACCGCTGGAAGCCTTCTGCGATTAGCATAGCGCTGATGACGCTGAAATGATTGACCAAGTGCCCTCTGAACTTGTGCCCATGTGGAACGGAGTTGCTCGATATGCTCATCCAGAGCTGGAATCTGTTGCTTCTGAAAAGAATCTGGGAGCAAACAGGGCTAAAACCCATAATTGATCAGAAACGGAGAGCTGCCAGATGAAGAATTATCCGCAAAGTTCCTAGTGAACTCTGCCCAAGGCAACAAGTCGGCCCAGTTGTCGTGATGGTCAGTTATAAAACAGCGCCAAAATTGTTCCATGTGGAACGGAGTTGCTCGATATGCTCATCCAGAGCTGGAATCTGTTGCTTCTGAAAAGAATCTGGGAGCAAACAGGGCTAAAACCCGTAATTGATCAGAAACGGAGAGCTGCCAGATGAAGAATTATCCGCAAAGTTCCTAGTGAACTCTGCCCAAGGCAACAAGTCGGCCCAGTTGTCGTGATGGTCAGTTATAAAACAGCGCCGAAATTGTTCCAAGCCCTGATTGGCCCATTCAGCGGCTCCATTGGTCTGGGGATGGTAGGCCGAGGAAAAGGACAGCAGTATGCCCATCTGCTCGCAAAATGCCCTCCAGAACCTAGACACAAACTGGCTCCCCCTGTCGGACACCAGTACCCTGGGCACTCCATACAACCGGAATACTTCTCTGGCAAACACAATTGCCAATTCCTTAGCCGAGGGAAGGCCACGGAGGGGCACGAAATGAGCCATTTTAGAAAACCTGTCCACCACCATCAATATGAAGGAATATCCTCTAGACATAGGCAATTCTCCCATAAAGTCAATGGAAACATGAGACCAGGGGTGCTCGCCATTAGGCACAGGTTAAAGCAAGACCACCGGGAGATGTCTAGGGGTATTAGCACGGGCGCAGGTGGCACAGGCATTAGTAAACTTGGCACAATCGTTTCTCATAGAAGGCCACCAAAATAACTGAGAAAGGGACCATAGCAATTGGTCTCTACCAATATGTCCCGCAGCCTTAGAGGAATGGTACGTTTCAAGTAATCGAGTACGGAATGGCTCAGCGACAAAACATTTGCCCGTCGGGGTCTCATGAGGTGCGGAAGCCTGAGAAGCCAAAATCTCTTCCCCTAATGGAGAAGTGATACTAGTACGTATCGTAGCCAATATTCGATCGGGTTGAATGATAGGTGCTGGTGCTTCCATTCTGTCACTCTCAGCCTCAAATTGTCTTGACAATGCATCTGCCCTAACATTCTTAGATCCCGGTAAATGTGATACAATGAAATTGAATCGAGCTAAGAATAACGCCCATCTGGCCTGACGAGAAGACAATCTCTTGGCCTCAGAGAGATAAGTCAGGTTTTTATGATCTGTCAAAATTAAGACAGGATTTTTGGTGCCTTCCAGTAAATGATGCCATTCCTTAAGGGCAAGGATAATGGCCAATAACTCTTTGTCCCCAATCTCATAGTGATTGAGTGTTCCACCTTTATTGTGTTGTTGAGAAAGTACTGCCCCGACCCCAATATCCGAGGCATCAACCTCTAACATAAACTGAAGCAGAGGATTGGGGTGAGCTAACACAGGGGCCTCCACAAAAGCCAGTTTCAATTTTCGAAAGGCCTCCTCAGCACTTGCTGCCCAACAGGATGGATTAGCGCCCTTATGCGTAAGGTCAGACAATGGTTTAACAATGGAAGAAAAGTTCTTAATAAACTTCCTGTAATAATTATCGAAACCCAAGAATCGCTGTATAGCTTTAAGACTCTTAGGTCGTGGCCACTGTAGGACTGTTGTCAACTTTTCTTTGTCCATGGCGATGCCATCTTTGCCAGTCATAAACCCCAAGAATGGCACACTGGTTCTGTGAAACTCGCATTTCTCCAATTTACAATAGAGCTTATTCTTTCGTAGCCGTAGCAATACTTCAGACACATCCTTGATGTGTTGTGACACATTTTGGGAATTAATCAGTATGTCGTCAAGGTACACCATGACACATGACTGTAACATATCTCTGAGAACATCATTTATCAGTTCCTGAAAAACTGCAGGTGCGTTACACAAGCCGAATGGCATGACTAGGTATTCATAGTGCCCAGATCTGGTGTTAAAGGCAGTTTTCCACTCATCACCGGCTCGAATCCAAACCAAATTGTATGCTGCCCGTAAATCTAATTTGGTAAAAATCGAGGAGCCTTAAGTCTGTCAAAAAGCTCGGTGATGAGTGGTATCGGATAAGCGTTCTTAGCCATCAGTTTATTCAAGCCACGGTAGTCAATGCATGGTCTCAATTCGCCATTTTTCTTTTTCACAAAAAAGAATCCAGCCCCCGCAGGAGAGGTAGATTTTCTTATGATCCCTCTAGCAAGGGCATCAGAAATAGCCTTAGCCTTATTTTCCTCACAAGATAGTGGATATGTGCGTCCCCTAGGAGATACTACTCCGGAAGGCAATTCAATCCTACAATCATAAGGTCTGTGCTGGTGTAAAGTGCCAGCCTCTCCTTTGCTAAAAACATCTCCAAACTGCTGGTATTCATCTGGTATTGCAGATGAGGTGCACAGGACCTTAATAGGATGGGTGACGCACTTATCCATACAAAACGGAGACCAAGCCGAGATTTCACACTTTTGCCAATCAAATTGTGGATTGTGTAACTGTAACCAAGGAAATCCCAATATTACCGCATGGTGAGGAGAATTAATAAGTTGGAATTGCTGTTCCTCTCTATGGAGAGCCCCAATAGTCATGGATAAAGGCATAGTTTCAAATGTGACTTGAGCAGGTTCCAAAGGTCTACCATCAATTGCTTCAGTAGCCAAGGGGGTTTCCCTTTCAATACGAGGAACCCCGTGCAATTCAGCAAAGGTATTATCCATAAAATACCCTGCTGCGCCAGAATCAACCTGGGCCAAAACCTCCACTGAACGTTGTGCCCAGGATAATACCACCCGTATGGTGGGTTTCAGTGTTCCCAACACTGGGGACGATTGTACACCACCTAGGGCCTGTCCCCCAAGGTACCCTAGGTGTGTTCGTTTCCCGGACGTACTGGGCAAGATTTTAACAAATGCCCATTCTTACCACAGTACAGACACAAGCCTTGTTTCCTGCGATAACTTTTTTCCTCTTCGGTTAACCTAGTGAAACCTAGTTGCATAGGTTCACCTGGTTCCCGTATAGGTTCACTAGGTTTAGATGCCACGGGAGGGTTCGGTGGGCAAAATGTACTGCTAACCCCATTATTTTTAGACCGGAACCTACGGTCTTTTGCGGTAGCTCTTTCCCGTATTCTGACATCAATCAATATAACATAGTCAATATAATCATCAAGATCAGTAGGCAATTCTTTAGCTGCAATCTCATCTTTAATCTGGTCATTAAGACCTTGGGCAAAGGCTGCAACAATGCCTCATTGTTCCACCCCACCTCTGCTGCCAATGTGCGAAATTCGATGGCATAATCGCCCACTGTACGCCTGCCCTGTTGTATTGCCAATATACCGGGCAAGACAGCCAGTTAGTCTAATACAATAGGCTCTACTGGCCTTGCCAATACCAGGTAAGGCAATCTGCAGATGGAATATGTGCCAGGTTCTACAGGCCTTACCAATACCGGGCAAGGCAGCCCAAAGGAGCTTGCGTAGGCTCTACCGGTCTTGCCAATACACCGGGCAAGACAGCCAGATACTGGGCAAGGCACCCCAAAGGAACTCACTCTAGGAATGCCCAACAGAGAGTACGTTATAATGCTCTTGAAGCAAACCAGCGTCCACATGCTGGAACCGACAGTGATTCGTATAGCCGCAAGGCTTTGGAGCAAACCAGCGTCTGCACGCTGAAACCAACAATAATGTGTATAGCCGCAAGGCTTAGGAGCAAACCAGCGTCCGCACGCTGGAACCAACAGTAATGTGTATAGCCGCAAGGCTTTGGATCAAACCAGCGTCCGCACGCTGGAACCAACAGTAATGTGGATAGCCGCAAGGCTTTGGAGCAAACCAGCGTCCGCACGCTGGAACCAACAGTAATGTGTATAGCCGCAAGGCTTTGGAGCAAGCCAGCGTCCGCACGCTGGAACCAACAGTAATGTGTATAGCCGCAAGGCTTTAGAGCAAATCAGAGTCCGCACGCTGGAACCAACAGTAATGTGGATAGCCGCAAGGCTTTGGAGCAAACCAGCGTCCACACGCTGGAACCAACAGTAATGTGGATAGCCACAAGGCTTTGGAGCAAACCAGCGTCCGCACGCTGGAGCTAAGAATGTCGCCAAAGCGACCAAGCGTCAGGGATACATCTGGCTGGACAAGAGACGACAGGAACTCGCAGGAAACCAAGCAACCAGGAAGTCTCAGTGAAGGCGATCAGCAGGAAACATCAACCTCTCAGGACTAGGACGGAACCACTCTGGAACAACTCTGCAGACAGGAGACTCAGGAACAAGATGCGTTCTGGAACTCAGGAACACAGCTACAGGTACTAACGAATACTGGAACATGGTCAAGGCTAATGTGGTCAGAGACACCACGAAAGGGCAACCATAGGGTGCCCAGACCAGGTTTAAATAGACAGAATGAGGCGGGTTAAAGGCAGACAACCAATAGGAGCCCCCTAATGGTGACTGACAAGGAAGTGCAACAATCACGGGCACCGTGATAACCCCCTTCCTCCAGTCAATTTGGGGATTATATTTCAGGAGCCATGGATACCCCAGAATCAAAGGTTGTGTGGGAAGCAGTGATAATGTCGAAGGACAAAAGCTCGTGCTGGTTGGGTGCCAACAGGACCCGAAGAGGGATTGTCATGAGGGTTACTACACCTGAACCCAAGGGGGAGCCATCGATGACGGTAATGTTAACCGGTGAATCTTTTACACTAGCGGTATCCCCAGACGCTGGGCGAAGAGAAGATCCATGAAGATCCCGGCTGCCCCAGAATCAATCATAGCCTCGGCAGTAGCTGTGGCAGAACCCCACGACAACTGGAGAGGAACTGAAAGGCAAAATGACCGGACTGGCCACAGTAAAGACAAAGGCCACGCTGCCGACGCCTAGTCTTCTCGTCCTCCGTGAGGTGCATCACCCTTCCTATTTCTGGAGGCGAGTCTGTCGGTGTGGATGTGTTCTGGAAGCGAGGCGCTAGACGTATGGGTGGACGGGACACTGAGCGCTTGGAGCGATCATGGTCTCTCTCCAGATGCCTCTCTTGGATACGTGTATCAAGTCTGGTACACAAGGCTATCAAGGCGTTGAGGGTCTCAGGTATGTCCCTAGTCACCAGTTCGTCCTTAAGCCGTTCCGATAGTCCCCGACGAAAGGCGGCTTTTAAGGCGCCGTTCCCCCAGTTGGTATCATAGGCCAGAGTACGGAACTCTATGGCATAGAGTTCCGCAAAGACTGGGTGCCCTGTTAGAGGTCTAATAAAAAGGACTCTGCCTTGGCTTGACAGCCGGGGGTGTCGAAGGTAGCTCGAAATGCTCCCAGGAAATTATCAAAGTCGTCAAGCAGGGGTGATTGTCGGTCCATGAGTGGTGTCACCCAGGCCAGGGCCCGACCTCTGAGAAGAGACACGAAAAATGTGATCCGTGTCTGATGGGATGCAAAGTGCTCCAGCTGGTTGCAGAAGTGCAAAGAGCACTGATGTATGAATCCTCGCAATAACGAAGGATCCCCCTCATACTTATCTGGCAAAGGTACCTTGATGGACCTAGGCCTGGCTGAGGTGTCAGAACCGCTGTGGAGACTGGGACAGGAGTGGCAGGGGGTCTCGGGGACTCCAGTCTCTGTTGCATTCTTTGTAGTAAGGCAGTTATGGAATCTAATTTTTCATCAAGGCACTGAATGTGAGAGGAGTGTTGTTCCAACACAGCCCCCTGCTGGAGCACGGCCTGAGTGATCTCCGTGGGGTCAAAGGACATGGTGACGGTACTGGCACTCTCACTCTGTCACAACTACAAGGCTAACGGGGTGCAGGAACCTTCCTGCAGGGGAGTGGGTGCTGGGGAGCAACTCTAGAGTATGGAGCCTGTGAGCAGGGACTGTTAGGAGCGAGGCCTTGCTGCAGCCACGGTCGGATATAGTTGCTGGCTGAAAAGCCAGATGTCCGATCCCGGTTCAGCCGGAACCCAGACCAGGATGGCAACACCACTAACAGTACAGGCTCCCCTGCAGGGGCGAGTGAAGGCTGGAGTGTGCAGAGTAGGGTGCGTAGCTAGCGGGCAGAGGCCACCCTGTAGCTGAAATTCCCCGGGAAAACCCAGACACCCAAAGAATAGAGGACAGAGCAGAAAGGCACTGACCTGGAGATGGGATCCCAAAGGGACCTCTCGACAGGCTAGCGGGTAGATGGCAGAAGGTCTGGAAAAGACTACCCCACTGGTATACAGCTAAAGGGATATACCTGTATCAGAGAAGGAATAGTCAGGCAGACAGTTTCGGCACACACGAAAATCAGGACCACAAGGATCAGGCAGAAGAGTAGTTGGGCAGGCAGGTTCGGTACACTGGTTAGTCAGGGCCACTGGAATCAGGCTGAAGAGTAGTCAGGCAGCCCACGTGACGAAGGCTCAGATACACTTACTCGGAGGTTATGCCCAGAGGCAACCGGAATAGGCACAGGCTGTATAATAGCGCAACCGGAGGCAATCGTAAGGCACAGATCGAATAGCGCAACCGGAGGCAACAGTAATGACAGGCTGAGTATAGCACAACCGGAGGCAATTGTAAGGCACAGGCTGTATAGCAGTGCAACCGGAGGCAACAGGAAGATACCGGTAGCTAGTAGCGCAGCCAGAGATACTCGTATGGTACAGGCTGTATAGTAGCACAACCGGAGGCAACAGTGAGGCACAGGCTGAAAGGTGGTGCAACCAGAGATAACCGCTAAGACACAGGCTTTATAGTAGTGCAACCGGAGGCAACGGAAAGGTGCAGGCTGAAAGGTAGTGCAACCAAAAGTGACCGCTAAGGCACAGGCTGTATGGAGAGCAACCGGGCTACCGTACAGCAAATGGCTATAGGACACAAGACCGGAGTCAACAGGGCACTAGAGGTAAAGCTAATGCTAGGAGAGTAGCCAATGCAGAAGCAGTATTCTAGAGAGCGGAGGTCAGCCAAGGCCTGGATCGGTACACAGAGAGCGGTAGTCAGCCAAAGCCTGGATCGGTACTCAGAGAGCGGTAGTCAGCCAAAGTCTGGATAGGTACACAGAGAGCGGTAGTCAGGCAAAGCCTGGATCGGTACACAGCAAGCAGTAGTCAATGGAATCAGTCAAGGGAATCGTAGTCAGGCAAACCGGGTCATAAACAAATTGGGCAGCGAAGGCAGGAGCAAGGTCAGACGAAACCGAATCATACACGGAACTGGAACACAGCAACAAACGTCTGGTCAGGAACACCACGAAAGGGCAGCAGTATAGTGACAGGAGGGCGTATAAAAAGGCAAGCCCTGGGAGGGGTTGAAAACCCAGAGCCAATAAGAAGCAGCCAAGGTAAACCCGGAAGTAAGAATGTCGCTCAGGCAGAATCACGGGCACCGTGATATATAGCTTTCATTAAAACAACTTGATACTGAATTTTTCACATGTCGCCGTTTTTCAGAGAGGTATAAACACATGGTATGTTTTAAACTGTATAAACCTGTATAGTTCAATGTTCTGAATGTAAATAGTCAAAATATTTTCACAAGACTCTTCATGGTTTTTCAGGAAATCAAGATATATGCTTCTATATAGATTTCATTAAAACAGGTTGAAAGAGAATTTTTCACATGTCGCTGATTTTCAGAGAGATATAAACACATGGAATGTTTTAAACTGTATAAATATCACGGTGCCCGTGCTATACGGGTGACATTCTGTTAATCGGACTCTCAGTCTGCTCCCATTGGCTACTGCTAGATTGGCCCGCCCAGTATGTATCCTTAAATACTGGGTCCTGTCACTTACTTGTTGCCCTTTCGTGGTGTTCCTGTGCCAGCGTTATTCTAGTCCTTGTGTGATATAGGTGTGTGACCCGGATTGCCTGACCATTCTACTGCTGTTGTTCCTGCTCTGTATCCTGACCCAGCCTGGCTGAAGTTCCTGCTCTGATACCGACTCGGATTGGCTGATGTTCCTGCTTGTGTACCGACCTGGCCCAGCTGACGTTCCTGCTCTGTTACCGACTTCGATTGGCTGATGTTCCTGCGTGTGTACCGACCCAGCCTGGCTGACGTTCCTCCTCTGTTACCGACCCGGCCCAGCTGACGTTCCTGCTCAGTGTACCGACCTGACTTGCTGACGTTCCAGTCATTCTCCATTTCCAGTTGACTGCCGTTCCTGCCCTGTGTGCCGACCTGTTGGGCCTTCCTTTACTGCCTGTCCTGGATTGCCTCCGTTCATGTAGTCTCCGGTTGGGCTTGGCATCCGGGCAGTGTGGTCCAGTACTGCAGCCCTGTATCCGTTGTCTCCTTGTCGCGCGGGCAACACTCCTGTTCTGTGCCTCTTGCTGCAGTCTGGCTCCGCGAGTGACATTCCGGTGTGTGCTTTGCTCTCCGTGCCTCCTTTCTATAGATCTTTACTCCTGCCATCAGCTGAGGTTGGGTTTGTTGGACGCCTCAGGCTCTTCCATTCTGGCAGCCGACTGTGGTCTTTACGCATATATCCATACGGTCTGAAGGGTAGCACACTACCGGTTATACGGCACTTTAGTCTCCATTGGACAAACCCTGGGCATATGGTTCAGTCCTCCATTACTGCTACGGCAGTATACATCACCAGTTGATGTCATTGTAGTCTCCGTTGGGCAAACTCCGGTCATACCATTGTCCTCCTCTACTGCTACGGCAGCATCCAATTTGCTAAGGGCCTCTGCTCCTATCTGTGGCATTACTCTACATTTCTACTCTCCCCTCTCAGGGAGAGTCTCCAGGGCCTCACTCTGATAGGTCCCGTCTAGTCTCATTGGACTATCAGTAACCCGTTAAGTGCTGTCTTGTATGCATATCACACTATACCTGACCTGTGTCAGTACATTGTTATCCTGTCTGTACAATTACTGGACCCATGTGGTTATTTATCTGTAACCTGTCCTGTGTCAGTATCGCATTGTTTCTTGCTACTGGACCCGTGAGGATTATTATTATATTACCTTGTTCAATAACACTGTGTTTTTACGTAAACTACTGTTTCTGAGTGTCAAACAAACCGTTACAATAAACCTGAATAGAACACGACTCTGAATGTAAATAGTGTAAATATTTTCACCAGACACTTCATGGTTTTTTTGAGGAAATCAAGATATACGCTTCTGTATATCTTTCATTAAAACAGCTTGATACTGAATTTTTCACATTTCGCTGTTTTTCAGACAGGTATAAACACATAGTATGTTTTAAACTGTATAAAGCTGTATAGTTCACTACTCTGAATGTAAATAGTCGAAATATTTTCACCAGACTCTTCATGGTTTTTCAGTAAATCAAAATATATGTTTCTATATAGCCTTCATTAAAACAGCTTGATACTGAATTTTTCACATGTCGTTGTTTTTCAGAGGTATAAACACATGGTATGTTTTAACCTGTATAAACCTGAATAGAACACTACTCTGAATGTAAATAGTCTAAATATTTTCACCAGACACTTCATGGTTTTTCAGGAAATCAAGATATATGCTTAGGTATACTGTCACGGTTTTAATGAACGCTCAGACAATTTGATTAAGGTAAAACAATGCAGCTTTATTAAATAAATAATAAAGAACAGAGATGCTCTTCACAGGTCCAGACCTAGAGAGAGGATGAGCTCTTCTGGATCTGACACAGGTCAGGGTACAACAGAGACAGGTATGTACAAACCAACTGTAATGCAGAGTGTAGAACTGGAACAGGAACTGGAACAAAACCTCAGCAGTACTGGCCAGGAGGTGCCCTAGGTGAGGTAAGTACTGCAGGGCAAAAATCCCCAATGGAACAAGGAGACAGTTGAGACTACCAGACTTGCCCAGAAAACCAGGTATAGGCAGCCCACGTGATGGCTCAGATACACTTACTCGGAGGTTATGCCCGGAGGCAACTGGAATAGGCACAGGCTGTATAGTAGCGCAACTGGAGGCAATCGTAAGGCACAGATCGAACAGCGCAACCGGAGGCAACAGTAATGACAGGCTGAGTATAGCGCAACCGGAGGCAATCGTAAGGCACAGGCAGTATAGCAGTGCAAGCGGAGGCAAAAGGAAGATACTGGTAGCTAGTAGCACAGCTGGAGATACTCGTATGGCACAGGCTGTATAGTAGCTCAACCAGTGGCAACAGTGAGGCACAGGCTGAAAGGTGGTGCAACCAGAGATAACCGCTAAGGCACAGGCTGTATAGTAGAGCAACCGGTGGCAACAGAAAGGTGCCGGCTGAAAGGTAGTGCAACCAAAAGTGACCGCTAAGGCACAGGCTGTATGGAGAGCAACCGGGCTACCGTAGAGCAAATGGCTATAGGACACAAGACCGGAAGCAACAGGGGCACTAGCGGTAAATCTAATGCTAGGAGAGTAGCCAATGTACAAACGGTACTCTAGAGAGCGTAGGTCAGCCAAGGCCTGGATCGGTACACAGAGAGAGGTAGTCAGCCAAAGCCTGGATCGGTACACAGCGAGCAGTAGTCAACGGAATCGGTCATGGGAATTGTAGTCAGGCAAGCCGGGTCGTAAACAAATTGGGCAGCGAAGACAGGAGCAAGGTCAGACGAAACCGGATCATACACGGAACAGGAACACAGCAACAAACATCTAGTCAGGAACACCACGAAAGGGCACCGGTATAGTAACAGGAGGGTGTATATAAAGGCAAGCCCTGGGAGGGGTTGAAAACCCAGAGCCAATAAGAAGCAGCCAAGGTAAACCCGGAAGTAAGAATGTCACTCCGGCAGAATCAAGGGCACCGTGATAGTACCCCCCTCTCAAAGACTCCCCCTCCTGTCTTGAGGAGGTCTAGGCTTGGCAGGAAACTTAGCATGGAATCTGCGCAACAATAATGGGGTATGGATGTCCGAGTGGTTCACCCATGAGCGTTCCTCTGGGCCATATCCCTTCCAGTGCACCAAATATTGGATCTGTCCACGGAATCTACGTGAATCCAAAACACTCTGTACTTCATATTCGTCATGATCATGGATGCGCACTGGACCTGGAGCTGCAGGGGTGGTGGTATAACGGTTACACACCAACGGTTTGAAAAGGGACACATGGAACACATTATGTATCTTCATGGAGGCAGGTAATTCTAATGCATAGGATACAGGGTTGACTCGATGGAGTACCCGGAACGGACCCACAAACCGAGAAGCAAACTTGTAACAAGGTACTTGCAACCTAAGATTCTTGGAGGGCAACCAGACATGGTCCCCCACCTGAAATACAGGAGCCAGCAATCGTCTGTTGTTGGCATGCCACTGGACTTGTAGGATGGAATCACGTAGGGAATTCTGGACCGTGGCCATGTGGAGCGGTGTTCCCTAATATGCTCATGCAGAGCTGGAATCTGTTGTACTTGTAAAGTGTCCGGGAGCAAGCATGGCTGAAACCCACAATTAATCAGAAAGGGTGAGCTCCCGGATGCGTTACGTACTGCACAGTTCCTGTCGAACTCTGCCCACTGCAACAAGTCAGCCCAATTGTCGTGATGGTTGGATATGAAACAAGTAAAAACTGTTCCAAGCCCTAGTTGGAACACTCAGCCCCATTAGTCTGGGGGTGATAGGCGGAGGAAAAGGACAACAGAATCCCCATCTGGTTACAAAAGGCCCTCCAAAATCTCGACATGAATTGACTCCCACGGTCCAAGACCAGCACCTTGGGTACCCCGTGGAGTCGGAATACCTCCCTGGCAAACACTGTAGCCAGATCATTAGCAGACGGCAAGCCAGGGAGTGGCACGAAATAGGCCATTTTGGAGAGTCTGTCAACTACCATGAGTATCACCATATAGCCTTTGGAAACCAGCAGCTCCCCCAGGAAGTCAAAAGAAATGTGTGAACAAGGACGGTCACCATTGGGAATAGCTTGCAATAGTCCCACCGGGAGGTGTCTAGGAGTCTTAGAGCGGGCACAAGTGGCAAAGGCTGTGGTGAATGACGCACAGTCATCTCTCATTCCAGGCCACCAAAACATCCGGGACATAGACCAGATTAATTGATTTTTCCCACATGACCGGCCTGGGAACAGTGGTAAGTCTCCATTAATTTAGCTCAAAAGGGCTCTGCCACAAAACACTTGCCCATAGGCTTCTCTGGGGGAGCATTGGCCTGAAATGCCAAAATCTCCTCCCCCAACGGTGAAGTGATGCTCGTCCGCAATGTGGAGAGTATACGGTCCGGAGGGATGATAGGCACTGGTACAGAGTCAGATTCCGGATCAGGACCAAATTGTCTGGACAAGGCATCGGCTCGCACATTCTTTGTACCAGGTAAGTAGGAGACAATAACATTGAAACGAGACTATAACAGTGCCCATCTAGCTTGTCTTGGCCTCAGAGAGGTACATTAGGTTCTTATGATCGGTCAAAATCAATATTGGAGCCCTAGTGCCCTCCAACAGGTGGCGCCATTCACGTAAAGCCAGAATAATTGCCAAGAGTTCACCAATGTCATACAGACTCTGGGCTTTGGTCATCTTTTTCGAGAAAAATCTGCATGGTCTCAAAGTCTTATCAGGACCTGGTCTTTGGCTCAACACTGCCCCTACTCTGCTTTCAGAGGCAACCACCTCCAATGTAAATGGTAGCCCAGGAATAGGATGCGACACAACTGGGGCAGTGGAAAATGCGATTTCAAAATTTCGAATGCCCTGACCGCCTCTGGGGACCACTCTGAGGCGTTGGCACCCTTATGGGTCATATCAGTGAGTGGCTTAACTATTCCAGAATAATCGCAAATAAATTTCCTATAATAATTTGCAAACCCTAAAAATCGCTGCAAGGGATTGAGGCCCGTGAGGCGCGGCCACTGCAACACTGCTGCAAGCTTGTCCTTATCCATAGCGAAACCCTCCTTAGAGATGACATAGCCAAGAAAAGACACACGAGACCTTTGGAAATCGCACTTCTCGAGTTTGCAATATAGCTTGTTTTCTCTTAGCCTCTGCCAGACCGCCGAGACATGTCTGTGGTGAGTCTCCAGGTCAGGAGAATATATCAAAATGTTGTCTAGGTATACGACCACAGAGGATTGTAACAAATCCCTCAGTACATCATTTATAAATTCTTGGAATACCGCCGGGGCACTGCAAAGACCAAATGGCATAACCAAATATTTGTAGTGCCCCGTACGAGTATTGAAAGCAGTTTTCCACTCATCACCTTCCTTAATCCGGACTAGATTATATGCCGCCCTAAGGTCTAGTTTAGTAAAAATGGATGCCCCCTTTAACAGATCGAACAGTTCGGTGATGAGTGGAATGGGATAAGCGTTTTTTATGATTATTTTGTTGAGACCCCTATAATCAATACAGGGTTGGTGTAACGGTTTGTTCGACACACAGACATAGTAGGTTTGGATAAAACACAATTTTATTAAACAAGAAAAAACACAATAACTGCTGCAGCGTTAACGGAAACTGAGCAACTTGAGCACTGCTGGAGCAGTAACAGAGACAGAGCAATAGGAGCACTGCCGTAGCAGTAACGGAGACTGAGCAGCTTGAGCACTGCCGTAGCAGTAACGGAATCTGGTCAACCTGAGCACTGCCGTAGCAATAACGGAAAACTGAGCAACTCGCCATGAGAGGCACCCAACCTGGAACTGCAAGTAAGGCAGACACATAGGAATGTCACCTGGGCGACATGGAGGCAACCGAGACCAATCTGCAGAGCTATCCGGAGACAGAGAGGGACTAGCACTACCCTAACCGAAGATCGGTCAGAGCGTGCAGAGGAGGCACGGCCCCACAGCAGCCCAAACGGGCAGGATCCACACAGAGCAGGAATGTAAGACAGTCCAAGTCGGTACACTGTGCAGGAACGTCAGCCAATCCAAGTTGGTACACGGAGCAGGAAAGTCAGCCAGGCCGGGTCAGTACACGGAGCAGGAACGTCAGCCAATCCAAGTTGGTACACGGAGCAGGAACGTCAGCCAATCCAAGTCAGTACACGGAGCAGGAATGTCAGCCAGGCCGGGTCGGTACACAGGAGATGAGAAGCAGAATGATCAGGCAGGCCGGGTCGATACACTGAGAGCTCACAAGGTTCAGGAACAAGCGCTGGTACTGGAACACCACGAAAGGGCACAGAAGAAATGCCAGAACCCAACATTTAAGGACAAATGCTGGGCGGGACAACAACAGAGCAGCCAATAGCGGAAGCAGTAGTGGAATATTGACAGAATGTCACCAAATAGCATGGGTACCGTGATAGTACCCCCCTCTCAAAGACCCCCTCTCCTAGAAAAGGGATCTGGTTTCTGCAGATATTTAGCATGAAAAATGTGCAGCAATCTGGGAGCATGAAGATCACTCTGATCAACCCAGGAACGTTCCTCAGGACCATAGCCCTTCCAATGAACCAGATATTGCAATTTCCCTCTGAATCTACTTGAATCAATGATGCTTTGAACTTCGTACTCCTCCTGACCCTGAACTTCCACAGGACTGGGGACCGCAGAAGTGGTAGTGTAATGGTTGCATACCAGAGGTTTCAGCAGAGATACATGGAACACATTGTGATTGCGCATGGATGCTGGGAGGTCCAGGGCATAAGAAACAGGGCTAACTTTGCGGATCACCTTGAAGTGACCAATAAACCGGGGACCCAACTTATTACATGGATCTTGCAAGTTTAGATTTCTGGAGGAAAGCCATACCCTGTCCCCAAACTGGAAGGAGACCGCTGGCAGTCGTCTGCGATTAGCGTGGTGCTGGAACGAATTACTGAGGGCCCGCTGAACCTGTGCCCAGCTCGATATGCTCGTCAAGAGCTGGAATCTGCTGCGACTGGAATGAGTCCTGGAGCAAACATGGCTGAAACCCGTAGTTGATGAGAAACAAGGAGCTCCCGGATGATGAATTAACCGCACAGTTCCTGGTGAACTCTGCTCATGGCAAGAGGTCGGCCCAATTATCATGATGATCGGACACGAAACAGAGCAAGAATTGCTCCAATCCTTGATTGACATGCTCAGTGGCTTCATTGGTCTGGGGATGGTAGACAGACAAAAGGACAGCTGAATGCCCATCTGGTTACAAAATGCTCTCCAAAACCTGGACACAAATTGACTCCCACGGTCCGACACCAGCACTCTAGGTACCCCATGCAACCGGAACACCTCTCTAGCAAAGACAACAGCCAACTCCTGGGCCGAGGGAAGGCCAGGAAGGGGTGAAGTGAGCCATCTTAGAGAATCTATCAACCACCATAAGGATGAAGGAGTAACCCCTGGCAGTTCTCCCAGAAAATCAATGGACACGTGGGACCAGGGCCGGATTTACATCTCAGGAGCCTGTAGGCACAGAAATCTGAAGCACCCCCCCATTGGCCATCTCCACTGGACACCTCCACAATGCTTCTAATCTCCACATTGCCCCCATCATCTCCATATTGCCCTCACATTGCCCCCATCAGCTCAAACTTGACCCCATGATCTCCACATTGCCCCCATCATCTCCATATTGCCCTCACATTGCCTCCACCATCTCCAACTTGCCCCCCATCAGCTCCACATATCCCCCAACATCTCCATATTGTCCTCACATTGCCCCCCATCAACTCCAACTTGCCTCCATCAGCTCAATGTTAACCTCACATTGACCCCCATCAACTCCAACTTGCACCCATCAGCTCCAACTTCCCCCATCAGCTCCACATTGCCCGCACCATCTCCAAATTGCCCCCATCAGCTCCACATTCCCCCCACCATCTCCAAATTGCCCCATCAACTCCAACTTGCCCCCACCATCTCCATGTTGCCCTCACATTGCCCCCCTTCAGCTCCAACTTGCCCCCACCGCCTCCATGTTGCCCTCACATTGCCCCCCCCATTGTCTGTTTCCAACCTCCCTGGCAGGACAGGTCTGTGCCTCCTTTGGCACGGTCCTGTAGCTGCTGGAGCTCCCGCACGGTCTCCTATTCAGGAATGCAGAGCGCAGGGAGATGATGTCATCTCCCAGCTCTCTGCATTCCTAAAGAGCCGATGAGTGAGCTCAGCAGCTACAGGACTGTGCCAGAGGAGGTAGGAAACAGACAATGGGGGGGGGGCAATGTGAGGGCAACATGGAGCGGGTGCTGGGTGGGGGAATTATTGTCCTGCCACTGAGCAGCCAGAGAGGCGGTTAATTTAAAAAATATAAAATAAAAAAAAAATCCCAATGGCAGGCGCCCCTCGGTAGCGTGCGCCTGTAGGCAGGTGCCTACTCTGCCTTATGGCAAATCCGGCCCTGCGTGGGACCAAGGACGCTCGGCATTAGGTACTGGTTGGAGTAAGCCCACTGGGAGAAGTCTAGGGGATTTGGCACGATCACAGGTGGTACAGGCTGCAGTGAATGCGGAGCAGTCGGCACATAGGGAAGGACACCAAAATAATTGTGAAAGAGACCAAATTAATTGATCCCTCCCAATATGTCCAGCAGCCCGAGATAAATGGTAGGTTTCAAGCAAGCGGGTACGAAATGGCTCATCTACAAAGCACTTGCCTACTGGGGTATCTGGGGGAACCGCAGCCTGGGTAGCCAGAATCTCCTCCCCCAGCGGCAAAGTGATGATAGTACGTAAGGTAGCCAAAATGTGATCAGGTTGAATGATGGGTACGGGAACCTCATCTTTATCCATTTCTGGCCCAAATTGCCTGGACAGAGCATCAGCCCTAACATTCTTGGAGCTAGGCAAGTAAGATACGATAAAGTTAAAGCAAGACAAAAACAAGGTATCACGGTGCTAGGCATTTTCTTGCCTATCACCAGTAGGGGGCTTCCATTGGCTGTCTGCCTTTAGCCCGCCTCATATTGCCTATTTAAACCTGGGTTGGGCACCCCTCGGTTGCCCTTTCGTGGTGTCTCTGACCACATTCGCTTTCACCTTTCCAGTAGTCATTTGGGCCTTTTTGCTGTGTTCCTGAGTTCCTGATTGCATCTGGTTCCAGTGCCTCCTGTGTGCAGAGTTGTTCCAGTCCTGGTTCCGGCCAAGTCTCCTGAGGTTGCTGTTTCCTGCTGACCATCTTCACTGCTGTTTCCTGACCCGGCTGTTCGTCCTGCTGGTTCCTGTCATCTCCTGGCCTGTCTCCTGTGTTCCTGGCGACCTTCTGCTCAGTCGCGTAGGCGACATTCCTTGTCAGTCCCAGCGTGCGGACGCTGGTTTGTTCCTAAGCCTTGTGGCTATACGATTCCCTTGCTGGTGCCAGCGTGCGGACCCTGGTTTACTCCAAAGCCTTGCGGCTATATGATTCACTTGTTGGTCCCAGCGTGCGGACGCTGGTTTACTCCAAAGCCTTGTGGCTATACGTTTCACTTGTTGGTCCCAGCGTGCAGACGCTGGTTTGCTCCAAAGCCTTGCGGCTGTACGATTCACTGGTTGGTCCCAGCATGCGGACGCTGGTTTGCTCCAAAAGCCTTGTGGCTATACGATACATATTGTTAGTCCCAGCGTGCGGAAGTTGGGTTACTCCAAAGCCTTGCGGCTATACGATTCCCTTGTTGGTCCCAGCGTGCGGACTCTGGTTTGCTCCAAAGCCTTGCGGCTTTACGGTATATATTGTTAGTCACAGCGTGCGGACGTTGGGTTGCTCCAAAGCCTTGCGGCTTTACGATACATGTTGTTGGTTCCAGCGTGCGGACACTGGTTTGCTCCAAAGCCTTGAGGCTATACGATTCACTTGTAGGTCCCAGCGTGCGGACGCTGGTTTGCTCCAAAGCCTTGCAGCTATACGATTCACTTGTTGGTCCCAGCGTGCGGACGCTGGTTTGCTCCAAAGCCTTGCGGCTATACGATTATATTGTTAGTCCCAGCGTGCGGACGTTGGGTTACTTCAAAGCCTTGCGGCTACACGATTCCCTTGTTTGACCCAGCGTGCGGACGCTGGTTTGCTCCAAAGTCTTAAGGCTACTCTCTGTCGGCAGATCCTTTAGTGTTGCTGACATTGAGCGCTGTCCAGTTCTAACAGCGGCGGTCTGGCCTTTCCTGTTGCAACAGGGTACCGTTTGCCTAGGTCTCTCCCTGATCTGGCTACTCACTGAGTTTCTACTGTCATTGTCACCTGACAGCATTTGTGACCTTGTCCGACTCCACGTATCCTTGGGCTGCCTTGCCCGGTATTGGTAAGGCCGGTAGAATCTTGCACCTCATTCCATCTGGAGGTTGCCTTACCCAGTATTGGCAAGGCCGGTAGAGCCTCTTACTCCTGATTACCCAGGCTGTCTTGCCTGGTATATTGGCAAGACCGGTAGAGTCTGAATTATTGCTATTTACCATTCATTCTATGTTTATATGTGTGTGTTTACAATCCTAAGGGATAATCTTAATTATTTCAATAAAGTTGTGTTTTTACCTAAACCTTGTGTCTGAGAGTCGTAACAAACCGTGACAGTACGAAAGGGCCATGACCTCAGACAACAAAAGTGATGGTAATACACAGAATATCCATTGGAGGATGGATATGCACTAGCAACGTTTGGATCAATTGGCGGTTGCAATCCAAACTATCCTTGAACGCAATGTGCTTGCTGACAAATCTGGCTCTAGCCCGGTGGTCTCGCCAAGTCAGACACCGGAGAGTGATACCAGGCCCCTAGGGGGCGCAGTTAAAGGGTTAACGGCTTCTGCACCCTTGCCACTAAGGTATGACGGTGACCCTCATCTCTGCAGAGGGTTCATCAACCAACTTGAAATATTTATGGAATTGACGGCACACGCATTTCCCAATGATTGTAGTAAAGTTGGGTTCATGATATCACTGCTGACTGGCAGAGCATTGGCTTGGGCTAACCCATTGTGGGAAAATGCTAAACCTTGCACTAAGAATTTCAGAGAATTTGTGCAATCTTTTCAGAGAGTGTTCGAACCTCCTGGTAGAACCACCTCTGCTGCCAAACGTCTTATGGAGATACAACAGGGCAGGCGCACGGTGGGCGACTGTGCCATCGAATTCCGCACCTTGGCAGCAGAGGTAGGGTGGAATAACGAGGCACTATTGGCAGCCTTTGCCCAGGGCCTGAGTGACCATATTAAAGATGAAATCGCAGCAAAAGACTTGCCTACTGACCTAGATGATTATATTGAGTATGTTATTCTAATTGACTCCAGAATACGTGAGAGATCAACTGTCAGAGATCGTAGGATACGATCCAAAAATAATAACCCATCCCTCCCCTGGTATCTAAGCCTAGTGAACCAGCACGGGAACCAGGTGAACCTATGCAAGTAGGTTTCACTAGGCTAACCAAAGAGGAAAGACTATATCGCAGGAAGCAAGGGTTGTGTTTATACTGCGGTAAAAATGGATATTTGCTAAGATCCTGTCCGGTACGTCCGGGAAACGAACACACCTAGGGTACCTTGGGGGACAGGCCCTAGGTGGTGTACAATCGTCCCCAGTGTTGGGCATAATGAAACCCACCATACAGGTGGTATTGTCCTGGGCACAATGCTCAGTGGAGGTTTTGGCCCTGGTTGATTCTGGTGCAGCAGGGTATTTTATGGATAATACCTTTGCCGAATTGCATGGAGTTCCACGTATTGAAAGGGAGACCCCCTTGGCTATTGAAGCAATTGATGGCAGACCCTTAGAACCTGCTCATGTTACATTTGAAACGATGCCGTTATCTATGACTATTGGGGCGCTTCACAGAGAAGAGCTGCAGTTCCAACTTATTAATTCTCCTCATCATGCTGTAATATTGGGATTTCCTTGGTTACAGTTACATAATCCACAATTTGATTGGAAAAAATGTGAAATCGCTTGCAAGTGCAAGAGCAGGTAGCCCCCACGGACGTGACTAGATCTAGCCTGAAATGCAAGAGCTGGCAATTAGCCCCCACGGGCGTAAACCGGAGACCGTCGCTAGCGGTAGTTGAGCCAATAGCCCCAAGGGGAACCTGCTTGAGCTTAGAGCCTGCCCTTTGCTGCAACCGAGCCAATAAGCCACAACAAGTCCACCGGTAAACTTAACGTGAGACCAAGAGCCAATGGCGCCCTACCGGACCAGCTTAACGTGACTACTCTGCAGTAGTATCGAATGAGTCACCGTCCACAAGCGGCCGACTCGGCAGATGTAGCACAGCGAGTAAGGCTTTATACTGGGGAATGAAGGCTTTGCGGGAGTAAAGCAGCTCAGCAAGGGTTAAAATGCACGTTTAACACCAGAAGGCTCAGTATGGTCTCGGAGCTCTGCAAGCGTACGGAGGCTCAATGAAGGAAGCACAGCTCTGCAAATCAGCATTGAACTCTGCACTGAACGAAGGCAACACAAGGATGAAGTGGTTACACAGCGGCTGGGCAAACAGCAACAGCAGAAGAAGAATGTCGCAGCGGCGACAACAGGAACGTGCAAGTCACTGGAACAGGCCGTAGTCGATCACGAAGCAGGAAGTCAGCCAGGCCGGGGCGTAGCACGAAGGAGGTTCTCATACAAGCCGGGTCACACACGAGCAGGAACGTCAGCCAAGCCAGGTCAGGAAACGGAGGTGGTTCGCAGACGAGCCGGGTCAATCACGATCAGGAACAATGGAGCGTAGTCAGGACAGGCCAAGTCAGTACATAAGAATCTGGAGAGCAGGAACACAGCAACAGCAAGACTCAGAAACACCACGAAAGGGCATCTGACAGGTGTCCAGACCAGGCATAAAAAGGTCACCAGGGGCGGACCAAACCAACTCAGCAAATCAGAGTGTACCACAAGCGAGAGTGACAGGAGAATCACAGGCACTGTGATAACCTGGAACCTCAAATACTCTTTGAAAGGTACGCACAAACTCCCTGAAGTTTCTAGTGCAGGGTTTAGCAGTCTCCCACAGGGGGTTGGCCCACACCAGGGCTCTGCCCATCAGCAACTATAACATGAAACCCACCTTGCTGCGGTCATTAGGAAAGGCATGGGGGGTTAACTCCAGAAAAATCTCCAACTGATTAATAAACCTTCTGCACAGTGTGGGTTCGCCATGATATCTGAGCGGTAACGGAGCCAAGGCGGTTAACCCTTTACCCGAGGCCACTTGCATCATTGATTGAGTCTCCATTGTCGAAACGGAGGGGACCACCGGACTCTGAGCTGGTTTATCAAGGTGAGCTATGCGCTCAAGGATAATTTGTATGGCCAGTGCCAACTGGTCCAATCGCTGCTCATGTAAGTCCATCCTCCAATGGATGTTTTGTGCGTTACCTTCACCTTTACTGTCTGAGGTCATGGCCCTTTCGTACTGTAACGGTTTGTTCGACACACACACATTAGGTTTGGATAAAACACAATTTTATTAAACAATAAAGAACACAATAACCCTCACAGGTCCTGTAATATATACATAATATAGTACAGCCACAAGACAGGTTATACATAGGTAGGCCCACACAGGTCCTATGTAGATAGTCCATAGAACAATATACTGACACAGGTCAGGCAGATCTTGTGTGAGTCCCAGCTTGTCAGCACTGAAAGGGTTGATATTAGGCAGAGAATGTTGACAGGCCTTAGGAGCTTCAACTCGATTAACACCCAAGATAATGAATACCAGACAATTTTGGACTGCCGTAGCAGTAACGGAGACTGAGCAACTTGAACACTGCCGTAGGAGTAACGGAGACTTAGCAACTTAAACACTGCTGTAGCAGTAACTGAGACTGAGCAACTTGAGCACTGCCGTGGCAGTAACGGAGACTAAGCTACTGGACACTGCCGTAGCCTAAACGGAAACTGAGCAACTTGAGCACTGCCGGAGCAATAACGGAAACTGAGCAACTCGCCCTGAGAGGCACCCAACCTGGAACTGCAAGTAAGGCAGACACATAGGAATGTCGCCTGGGCGACATGGAGGCAACAGAGACCAATCTACAGAGCTGTCCAGAGACAGCGAGGGACTAGTACTACTCTAACCGGAGACCAGTCAGAGCGTGCAGAGGAGGCATGGCCCCACAGCAGCCCAATCGGGCAGGATCCACACAGAGCAGGAACGTAAGACAGTATCACGGTGCCCGTGATTCTCTGTCAGTCACACTGATGGTACCTGTGCATTGGTGCAGATTGTTTGGCCCGCCCAGGATGTTCCTTTTTATACTGGGCCTGTGACAGCTGTCTGGTGCCCTTTCGTGGTGTTCCTGAAGTTGAGCCTCTTGCTGAGTTACTGTGTTCCTGTGTACCGATTCGGCTCGTCTGACCATTCTCTGTTCCTGCTCTCTGATTGGATTCCTGCGCTGGCTGACGTTCCTGCTCCGTTACCGACCTGGCTGTGGCTGACTTCCTGCTCCGTTACCGACCTGGCTGTGGCTGACTTCCTGCTCCGTTACCGACCTGGCTGTGGCTGACGTTCCTGCTCCGTTACCGACCTGGCTGTGGCTGACGTGCCTGCTCCGTTACCGACCTGGCTGTGGCTGACTTCCTACTCCGTTACCGACCTGGCTGTGGCTGACGTTCCTGATCGAGAGGGTCCTGGTTCCGGTCATCGCTGCCGGTTGCTCATCAGTTCCTGAGTTCCTGTGTTTCCAGGTCGCCCGACGGCGACATTCTGAACTGTAGTAGTGGGGCTCCGTTCATTCACTCTCATTGGCGCTATACCGTGGCCTTCGCTTACCGAGCTGTTGTATGCTAGCTGAGCTGCCTCTCTTGTGGCCGTACCTGCCCGATCCAGTTACTATGTGTGTGTTGCCTCCATTATAGAGCCGATTACACTTGCCAAGCTTTATCATACTATCCGAGCCGCTTACACAGTCTGAGCTGCGCCTTGTACCTAGTCTGTCTGTGGCTTAAGCAGAGCAGTTTAGTCCCGGTATGTGGTTTACCGTGCATGCACCTCCCGGTGCTGTGGCCTCCGTTTGCTCTCGCTGTCTGGTACTGATACGGCACCGGAAGTGTGTCTGGGCGCGAGTCATTGCTCGTGTGTAGTATCATTCATCGCATTCCTGTGCGAGGCTTGCGGTGGCTGGTTTAGTGTTACTCCTGTTGGCACCTGGTGGGTGACCTGGCTCTGATCTCCTTTGGCTCACAACAGTACTCCTGTATGTTCAAGGGCTTGACAGGTTCCGTTTACCAGTTCTGCTAGCGGCTCTTCCATTCACTCCTCCTGGAGTTTTACTCAGCTCTGGTTACTTGTGCAGTCTCCTTGGGCGTCCTTTTGTAACAGCTATATGAGAGTGATTTGAGCAAGCCTACTACTGATCGTGTAATCTTCCAGAGACTTATTGGTTCAGCTGGGCGTTGTCAGCCTACCATCATTGTGACTGATTAGTGGGTTATTCCTTAACCCTTGTTTATCCTGCTATACCGTACTATTCCATATTTTTGTACTATTACTGCTTTATACCAGTCTGTCTATGCCTTACCTGGCCCCCAGGGGCGCTATTCCTGATTTGCAGTTCTAAATAAACTGTGTTTTTACTTATAACCTTGTCTGAGTGTCAGAAAACCGTAACAGACAGTCCGAGTCGGTACACTGTGCAGGAACGTCAGCAAATCCAAGTCGGTACACGGAGCAGGAACGTCAGCCAATCAAGTCAGTACACGGAGCAGAAACGTCAGCCAGGCTGGGTCGGTACACAGGAGATGAGAAGCAGGATGGTCAGGCAGTCCAGGTCGGTGCACAGGCAGGAAACAAGATGCAGAGTAGTCAGGCAGGCCGGGTCGATACACTGAGAGCTCACAAAGTTCAGGAACAAGCGCTGGAACTGGAACACCACGAAAGGGCACTGGAGAAGTGCCAGAACCCAGCATTTAAGGACAAATGCTGGGCGGGACAACAATAGAGCAGACAATAGCGGAAGCAGTAGTGGAATATTGACAGAATGTCGCCAAATAGCACTAGTACTGTAATAGTCGGAGCTCCCCGTCCTTCTTTTTAACAAAAAAGAATCCAGCCCCAGCGGGTGAGGAAGACTTACGAATAATTCCACGAGCCAAAGCGTCACCAATGTATTCCTCCATGGTCCAGTTGTCGTCACAACAGGTAAGTTCTACTCCTAGGAGGCATAACGCCTGGCACAATATCAATAGCACAATCATATGGACGATGCTGTGGCAGAGTGCTAGCCTTTCCCTTACTGAATACATCGCTGAATGACTAGTATTCATGCGGTAGGGAGGGAGAGGTACACAAAACCTTAGTAGGGTGCCTTAGACAATGAGTGTTACAGTGCTCGGACCAAGACAAGATCTCACACGTCTTCCAGTCAAGTCTGGGATTATGCGTATGTAACCAAGGAAATCCCAAAATGACCTCAAAGTGGGGAGACTGGATTATCTGAAACTGTAAGGTCTCGTTGTGAAGTTCTCCGATGCAAACAGATAATGGGCATGTCTCCTGGGTGACCTGTGGCGGTACCAAAGGCCTCCCATCAATGGCCTCAATATCAAGCGGAGATTCCCTGTCCAACAATGAGATATTATGTAGTTTTGCAAAATCTCTATCCATGAAATATCCGGCAGCGCCGGAGTCAATCAGAGCAGGAGTATTCACAGAATCGGAAGCCCAAGAGAAAACAATATTGAGTACAGGCTTGTTCAACGTGCCCTCCAGGGACTGGTTTACGCCACCTAGGATCTGTCCTCTGCTTGAGCCTAGGTGCGTGCATTTCCCTGCCACACGGGACAGGTCTTTAGCAGGTGACCTGCCTTGCCACAATACATACATAAGCCCTGTTTGCGGCGGAAGGAGCGTTCCTACTTAGACAATCGTGTGAAGCCCAATTGCATAGGTTCTACACTCCCAGTAGCAGGACCCGGAGGTATGGGAGGAGACGGAGGCAAGGGTGGTAAATTAGCCCTAGTAGCAGACTCGCTTGTGGTTCTTGATCTACGATCCTTATATATACTCCTCTCCCTTATATGGGAGTCAATCAGGATAGTATAATCAATGAAACTCTCTAAACCCTCTGGCAAGTCTCTGGCCACAATTTCATCTTTGATCCTGTCCTTGAGACCTTGTGCGAAGGCAGCAACAAGCGCCTCATCGTTGCAACCTACCTCTGCTGCGAGGGTACGAAATTCAATGGCATAGTCGGAAACAGTACGTGTGCCCTGATGGATTCTCATAAGATGTTTGGCAGCAGAGGTGGCACACCCTGGGATTTCGAATACACTGCGGAAGGCCCTTACAAACTCGGCAAAATTAATAGTGATCGGTTTGCCAGTCTCCCAAATTGGATTTGCCCAAGCTAGAGCTTTACCCGTCAGTAGTGAGATCATGAACCCCACTTTGCTCTTTTCACTAGGAAATGCCTGAGGTACAAGTTCGAGAAAAATCTCAAATTGGTTCAGCAACCCTCGGCAAAGAGTAGGCTCCCCGTCGTATCTCAGAGGGAGGGGAGCGGTAGCGGATAGACCCTTAGAGGGTGGACTAGACGTATTAGCCTGTACCAATGGTGCCTGGACTGGGGTGGCCACCAAAGGCTGTACAGGTCTCTCGAGACACGCAGTGTGCTCCAAAATAGTCTGGATAGCCATAGACAACTGGTCTAACCGTTGCTCCTGAGCATCCATTCTCCATAGGAGACTCTGGGAGCTACCTTCAACAGCCTTGCATGTTCCTTTCGTACTGTCACAGTTTTAATGAACGCTCAGACAATTTGGTTAAGGTAAAACAATGCAGCTTTATTAAATAAATAATAAAGAACAGAGATGCCCTTCACAGGTCCAGACCCAGACAGAGGATAAGCTCTTCTGGATCTGACACAGGTCAGGGTACAACAGAGACAGGTATGTACAAAACAACTGTAATGCAGAGTGTAGAACTGGAACAGGAACTGGAACAAAACCTCAGCAGTACTGGCCAGGAGGTGCCCTAGGTGAGGTAAGTACTGCAGGGCAAAAATCCCCAATGGAACAGGGAGACAGTTGAGACTACCAGACTTGCCCAGAAAACCAGGTATAGGCAGCCCACGTGACGGCTCAGATACACTTACTCGGAGGTTATGCCCGGAGGCAACCAGAATAGGCACAGGCTGTATAATAGCGTGTAACGGAAACCCAAGACAACGGGGAGTCCTGGGCCGTCGTGCCCGGGGATCTCTCTCTTGAGGTCGGCTACACAATGTCGAGCTCCTCAGTCAGGCCGCACCACCGGAACGTCAAATCCGAAACTCAAACCCAGGATTCGGTCACCTTCGAGCTGATCTGTCCTTCGAGGTTCGAGGCTAGGGGAACGGTTCGATCTCGATCCGTAGAGCAGGGCAGGAGTGGCGATGATCGAGATGATGCGCGGAGCGGGCCGACGTCACAGTCTCCGGTACAGATAGTGAATTGCTCAGTTGCTGATAAAGGATGGGAGTCAGAGGGGACTCTTTAAACCACCCAGCAAGGAAGTAAACATGGAGACAGTTTACTCCAAACGAACTCAACTTTATTGGCAAACAACACACACTTTTATACACAAAATACACAAAGGAACAATGGGCAGGGGAGTGGCAAGCTATGCTAAAGCTAGGCTTCACTAAGGGCCAATGAACAGGGGATCACCCGTATCACACCATATCAGATTGGTCATCCCTGGGATTAGTCTCAGGTAGGGCGGAACAGGGAACACAAAGGGCCAGACGTGATTAGTTCCCCGCGGTGGGTATGGTCCTGAAGAGTTCCAATACACATTTTGAGGAACAAAGGCTGATACTTAGTACCACGCTATCCTGCCTTTTGTCCGACCCCAGAGAACCCCGAATGTTCAAGTGGCTAATCCCGGTTAGGTACGATGTGGTTGTACGAGGCCCCGTCGGCCGTTACCGACACTTCGACTCCCGTCGACATAAACCTTGAATACACTGGGTCCCGGGCTTCGAATAGTGTCCGTACGCCCCTGCATTGTCATCAGTTCGAGTGTTTGCCCAAAGTCCATAGTCCAATGCTTCGAAGCCCTAGTAATGGCCTAAGGCCTGTTACATTACTCCCCTTTTTAAACCCAACCCAGGGTCCGGAATTAAACACAGAAAATCCAAAGTTCACAGGTCCTCCTGTCGAGATAGCCCGTCAGCATTGCGATTGTCCTTACTGGGCCGGTATTGGATGAAAAAATTAAATGTTTGGAGTGCCAGGCTCCACCGTAACAGCCGACCATTGTCCCCTGAGACTCGGTTAAGCCATACCAGTGGATTATGATCCGTCAGTACGGTGAATTCTCTCCCGTGCAGGAGGTGCTCCTCCCAGGAATCGCTGAAGACAGCGATGTCATCTAGGTAGGCACAGGCAAACTCCTGTGCCCCTGCCAGCAGATGGTCCACCAACCTCTGGAAGGTAGCCGGGGCGTTCTTCATCCCAAATGGCATTACCTTGAATTGGTAGAGGCCAAAAGGGGTGATGAAGGCAGACTTGGCCACCGCCTCAGGGGCCAGTGGAATCTGCCAGTACTAGACTTAGGTCTAGGGTGGAGACAATGCTAGCTCCCGCGAGTCAGTCTAACAACTCATCTACCCGGGCCATAGGGTAAGCATCAGTGACCGTCCGATAATTGAGCCTTGGTACCAGGACTACCGAGGAGGCTTAAGGACTGGCAGACGGCTCAATGACCCCCATACTTAACATATCCTGCAACTCCTGCCACATACTACGCTTGACTGACTCGGGGACCCGGTAGGCTGGCTAACGTAGGGGCACTGACCCTGTGGTGTAGACCTCATGCTGGGTTAATGTAGTGGAACCGGGACGTGGAGAGAATAGAGTGGGCCACTTTTGCACTATCTCCTCAATTGTCCCTGGTGAACCTCATTCAAATGGGTCCCTAGCTTTAAGGGGTGACTGCTTGCCTGGGTCTGGGATTTGGCCAGGAGGTCAGGGATGTCCTGTTCCTCCGGGTCTCCCCCCCCATGTTACATATGGCCATTACGGCTTCCTCTCTAGCGTGATTTGCCTTAAGGTAATTAACATGGCAGGTCCTTTGGTCCTGCTGTGAATTCCCGCGGCCAATAACATATGTTGTATCCCCTAGCTGGTCAATTACCCGGTAGGGTCCCTCCCACGCGGTCTGCAACTTATTTTGTTTCACTGGGCGCAGGGCTAACACCCACGTGGAACGTTCGGTGTTGGGCCCTGCGGTCATATTGCTGCTTTTGGGTAGTTTGGGTTTGTACTAAATTCTGGTGGGCTAGTCCCATAAGGGTCCTCAGCTTTTCCCTAAGCTCTACGACATATGTGACGGGAGGTGTCTCCTCTGAGTCGCACTTCACCTCCCAGTATTCGCGGAGTAGATTCAGGGGTCCCTGGACCTTCATCCCGAACAATAGTTCAAAGGGCAAAAATCCCATGGACTCCTGAGGCACCTCCCAATACGTGAACAGTAGGTGGGGCAGATAGCGTTCCCAGTCACGGTGTGACTGCGTGAAGGCTTTGAGCAACTGTTTCAAGGTTCCATTGAACCTCTCGCAGAGCCCATTCGTCTGGGGATGGTAGGGTGTGGAATGGAGGGGTGTAACCCCGCATAGCTTCCAGACTTGTTTCATTATATCTGAGGTAAATTGGGTGCCTCGATCTGATACTACCTCCCTAGGGAATCCTACCCGGGTAAATACCTTCACTAGGGCATCCGCGACGCTTTCAGCAGAGATGCTGGACAGCGCGACGGCCTCAGGGTAACGGCTGGTAAAGTCCACAATGGTAAGGATATATCTCTTACCCGTGTAGCTGTGCCGAGCGAGTGGACCTATGATGTCAATGGCCCCCCGTTGGAAGGATTCCCCTATCAAAGGTAGGGGTTGCAGGGGTGCTGGCAGATGATCTCCCCTTTTTCCTACCCGCTGACAGGTGTCGCAGGTGCGGCAAAAGTGGCGAACATCCTGGGACAATTTGGGCCAAAAGAACGCTCGAGTTAAGCGCTTTTCGGTGCGCCGGATTCCCGAATGTCCTGCTAAGGGAATATCATGGGCAAGGGCGACGAGGGCATCCCTTTGCTGTAGGGGTACTACCAACTGGGTGCAAATGACTGTGGTGGGGCCCTGACAGGCGGTTTGAGTTGTCCTATATAGCAATCCGTTCTCCCACACAAACTGTGTCTGACTGTCTGGTGTCTGCCTGTCATCTGTACCCGGCTATAGTGGGGTCTGTCTGTAGAGCAGACCGGAAAGCTGGTGGCGGCAGCCAAGCTATACTGGGTTCATTAGGGGCCACTGCTGGAGGGCGGGAGATGGTGTTGGTCTTACCCTCTGTTGGCATGCAGCGGATCTCGTGATGACATTGCAGTCCTCTTGGTCTCTGGCTGGGCCGAAGTAACTTTCCAGATTGCCCACGTCATTTCCTAGCAGCACGTCCGTAGGAAGTCCTGGCATGACCCACACAATCATTTTTTGGGGTCCAACCCCCCAATCCAGTTGTACCTTGGCCATGGGAAGTTTATACACTGTGCCCCCAGCTACCTGGATCTCCACCATTCGGGGCACTCTGAGGCTGGGGGGTAAGCAGCGAGGCCGCACTAAGGTAAGGGTGGCCCCAGAGTCTCGCATTCCTTGGGTGGTGTGGTCATTGAGACGCTCGGTCTGAATGTGCTGGTGCCGGTTGTCATTTGGGTCCTCCTGGGCCAGGGTAACTTCATGGAAATAGCCCCACTCGGGCTAGTCTCCTGTGGCCTCACATATATTCACAAGACAGGGCCAGTCTGGGTTATGGTGGTTAGGGTAGGCATTCCATGTATCCTCCCCTCCTATGCAATGGGCCTGATGTGGGGGAACCCTAGTTGTGGTGGAGTTCTGATTTGCCCGAGGGGCAGATTGGTACCTGGCGGCAGGCCCCCTGTTCCGGGGGCAATTAGCTTGGCGATGGCCAGATTGCTGGCACATAAAACACAGTGCAGGGGGGTTGGCGTGGCGAGGGGGGTTGTAGGGGCCCTGTTGGGGTCAGGGCCCCGACCGGTATGAATTAGGGGCAGGGGCAGTGGCCCGGGACCCCCTCCCCCTGGGATGGACTGTACTTTGTGGCCCATGCTCCGATTGTCTTCATATTGATCCGCTAGCAAGGCAGCTTGGATGAGGGTGGTGGGGTTCCGGTCCCGCACCCAATCCCGCACTGGGTCAGGAATATTTAGGAAAAACTGTTCCAGTAGCATTTGCTGGCAGCACTCTTCAAAAGTGGTAGCTCCACAACCTTGTAGCCAGTTCCTAGCAACCCGCTCAAAGTTATGATCCCATTCCGAAAAGGTGTCTGTACCCTTTTTCTTAGTGTCCCTGAACTTCCGGCGATAGGTATCCTGCGTAATGGCATACCTAGCCTCTTCTACAGTCTCTTCTTGACAGCGGCATAATTGCCGATGTCCTGGTCAGGTACCGTGCGGTAAGCCTCGCTGGCCCTCCCGGTCAGTTTCCCGGCAAGGATGCCTGACCAGTGCTGCTGGTCGACTTGGAACAGTCTGCATAATCTCTCAAAGTCCTGTAAGAACCCATCGATATCCTCTTGAGTGTCATCGAACATGGAAAAGGACTGATGTGTCAGGGGCAGTCCGGTGCTACTTTTCTCGGCTACCGGAACGTCGAATCCGAAACTCGAACCGAGGAATCAGTCATCTTCCAGCTGATCTCTCCTTCGAGGTTCGAGGCTACGGGAACGGTTCGATCTCGACCCGTAGAGCAGGGCAGGAGCGACGATGATCGAGATGATGCGAGGAGCGGGTCGATGTCGCAGTCTCCGGTACAGATAGTGAATTGCTCAGTTGCTGGTAAAGGATGGGAGTCAGAAGGGACTCTTTAAACCACCCAGCAAGGAAGTAAACGCGGAGACAGTTTACTCCAAACAAACTCAACTTTATTGGCAAACAACACACACTTTTATACACGAAATACACAAAGGAACAAGGGGCAAGCTATGCTAAAGCTAGGCTTCACTAAGGGCCAATGAACAGGGGAGCGCCCGTATCACACCATATCCGATTGGTCATCCCTGGGATTAGTCTCAGTTAAGGCGGAACCGGGGAACACAAAGGGCCAGAAGTTATGTGATTAGTTCCCAGTGGGGTGTACAGTCCAAGAGTTCCAATACACATTTTGAGGAACAAAGGCTGATACTTGGTCCCACGCTATCCCGCCTTTTGTCCGACCCCGGAGAACTCCTGAATGTTCGAGTGGCTAATCCCGGTTAGGTACAATGCGGTTGTACTAGGCCCCGTCGGCCATTACCAAACCTTCAAGTCCCGTCGACATAAACCTTGAATATATCAGGTCCCGGGCTTCAAATAGTGTCCTTACGCCCCTGCATTGCCATCAGTTCCAGAGTTTGCCCAAAGCCCATACTCCGATGCTTCGAAGCCCTAGTAACGGCCTAAAGCCCGTTATATAGTGCAACCGAAGGGAATCATAAGGCACAGATCGAACTGGGCAACCGTAGGCAACAGTAATGACAGGCTGAGTATAGCGCAACCTGAGCCAATCGTAAGGCACAGGCCGTATAGCAGCGCAACCGGCGGCAACAGGAAGATACCGGTAGCTAGTAGCGCAGCCGGAGATACTCGTATGGCACAGGTTGTATAGTAGTGCAACCGGAGGCAACAGTGAGGCACAGGATGAAAGGTGGCACAACCAGATATAACTGCTAAGGCACAGGCTGTATTGTATTGTATCTAGTGCAACCGGAGGCAATAGAAAGGTGCAGGCTAAAAGCTAGTGCAACCAAATGTGACCGCTAAGGAACAGGCTGTATGTAGAGCAACTGGGCTACCATTGAGCAAATGGCTATAGGACACAAGACCATAGGCAACAGGGACACTAGCGGTAAAGCCAATGCTAGGAGAGTAGCCAATGCAGAAACGGTACTCAAGAGAGCGGAGGTCAGCCAAGGCCTGGATCTGTACACAGAGAGAGGTAGTCAGCCAAAGCCTGGATCGGTACACAGAGAGCGATAGTCAGCCAAAGCCTGTATCGGTACAAGAGAACGGTAGTCCTCCAAAGCCTGGATCGGTACACAGAGAACGGTAGTCAGCCAAAGCCTGGATCGGTACACAGTGAGCAATAGTCAACGGAATCGGTCACGGGAATCGTAGTCAGGCAAGCCGTGTCATAAACAAATTGGGCAGCGAAGACAGGAGCAAGGTCAGACGAAACCGGTTCATACACGGAACGGGAACACAGCAACAAACGTCTGGTCAGTAACACCACAAAAGGGCACCGGTACAGTGACAGGAGGGTGTATATAAAGGAAAGCCCTGGGAGGAGTTGAAAACCCAGAGACAATAAGAAACAGCCAAGATAAACTCGGAAGTAAGAATGTCGCTCAGGCAGATTCACGGGCACCGTGATATATAACTTTCATTAAAACAGCTTGATACTGAATTTTTCACAAGTCACTGTTTTTCAGAGAGGTATAAACACATGGTATGTTTTAACCTGTATAAAACTGTTTGGTTCACTACTATATGCTTCTATATAGCTTTCTTTAAAACAACTTGAAACGGAATATTTCACATGTCGCTGTTTTTAGAGAGGTATAAACCTGAATAGAACACTGCTCTGAAGGTAAATAGGCTAAATATTTTCACCAAACACTTCATGGTATTTGAGGAAATCAGTTATATGCTTCGGTATATATCTCTCATTAAAACAGCTTGATACTGAATTTTACACGTCACTGTTTTTCTGAGAGGTATAAACACATGGTATGTTTTAAACTGTATAAATTTGTAAAGATCACTACTCTGAATGAATATTGTCTAAATATTTTCGCCAGATAGTCCATGGTTTTTGAGGAAATAAAGATATATATTCTGTATATCTATCATTAAAATAGCTTGATACTGAATTTTTCATATGTCGCTGTTTTTCAGAGAGGTAAAAACATATGTTATGGGTTAAACTGTATAAACCTGTGAATTTCACTACTCTGAAAGTAAATAGTTTAAATATGTTCACCACACTCTTCAAGGTTTTTTGAGGAAATCAAATATATGCTTCTGTTTATCTTTCATTAAAACATATTGAAACTGCATTTTTCAATTCGCTGTTTTTTAGAGAAGTATAATCTCCTGGAATGTTTTAAACGGGATAAACATGAATTGAACACAACTCTGAATGTAATTTGTCTATATATTTTCTCCCGACACTTCATGATTTTTGAAGAAGTCAAAATACATATCTCTCTTTAAAACAGTTTGATAAAGAATTTTTCATATGTCTCTGATTTCAGAGAGGTATAAACACATGATATGTTTTAAACTGTATAAAGCTGATTAGAATACTACTCTGAATGTAAATAGTCTCAGATTTTCACCAGACATTTTGTTGTTTATCAGGAAATAAAGATATATGCTTCTATATATCTATCATTAAAATAGCTTGATACTGAATTTTTCATATGTCGCTGTTTTTCAGAGGGGTAAAAACACATGTTATGGATTAAACTGTATAAAACTGTGAAGTTCACTGTTCTGAAAGTAAATTGTCTAAATATTTTCACATCACTCTTCAAAGTTTTTGAGGAAATCATGATGCTTCTGTATATCTTTCAATAAAAGAGCTTGAACCTGCATTTTTCATGTCACAGTTTTATAGAGGTATAAACACCTGGTATTTTTTAAACTGGATAAACTTGAATAGAACTCTTCTCTAAGTGTAATTTGTCTACATATTTTCTCCAGACACTTCATGGTTTTTGAGGAAATCAAAATATAAGCTTCTGCAAATCTTTCATGAAAACAGCTTGAAACTGCATATTTCACGTCGCTGTTCTTTCAGAGGTGTAAACACATGGTATGTTTTAAACTGACTAAACCTGAAAAGAACACTACTCTGAATGTAAATTGTCTATATATTTTCACCAGACACTACTTGGTTTTGGAGGAAATCATGATCTATGCTTCTTTATATCTTTCATTAAAACAGTTTGTTACTGAATAGTTCATATGTCACAGTTTTTCAGAGAGCTATAAACACAAAGTATGTTTTAAACTGTGTAAACCTGTAAAGATCACTAATCTGAATGAATATTGTTCAAATATTTTTGCCAGACACTCCCTGGTTTTTGAAGAAATCAAAATATTTTTTTTTTTTTATTTGTTTTAAACTGTATAAACCTGTAAAGTACACTACTCTAAATGTAAATACTGCTATTATTTTCACCAGACACTTCATGGTTTTTGAGATCTGTATATCTTTCTTTAAAAGAGATTGTAACTGAGTTCTCATATGTCGCTGTTTTTCAGAGATATATAAACATATATTATGTTTTAAACTGTATAAACCTGTAAAGGTGACTAATCTGAATGAAAATTGTCTAAATATTTTCATCACACACACATCTTGGATTTTGAGGAAATCAAAATATATGCTTCAGTATATCTTTCCTTAAAACATCTTGAAACTGCATTTTTCACGTCGCTGTTTTTTAGAGAAGTTTAAACACCTGGCATGTTTTAAACTGGTTAAACATGAATAGAACACTACTCTGAATGTAATTTGTCTAGATATTTTCACCAGACACTTCATGGGTTTTAAGTGTATCTCTCATTAAAATAGCTTGGTAATGAAGTTTTCATATATCTCTGATTTCAGAGAGGTATAAACACAAGGTATGTTTTAAAATGTATAAACCTGAAGAGAATACTACTCTGATTGTAAATAGTCTAAGATATTAACCACACATTTCATGGTTTTACAGGAAATAAAGAAATATGCTTCTGTATATCTTTCTTTAAAAGAGCATGATACTAAGTATTTCATATGTCACTGTTTTTCAGAGAGGTATAAACATATGTTATGTTTTCAACTGTATAAACCTGTAAAGTTCTCTACTCTGAATAAAAATTGTCTAAATAGTTTCACCACACACTTCAAGGATTTTGAGGAAATCAAAATATATGCTTCATATATCTATCATTAAAACACCTTGATAATTAATTTTTCATATGCCTCTGCTTTCAGACAGGAATAAACACAAGTTATGTTTTAAACTGTATTAACCTGTAAAGTTCACTACTCTGAATGAAAATTGTTAAATATTTTCACTAGACACTACATGGTTTTTTAGGAAATCAAAATATATGGTTCTGTATATCTTTCATTAAAACAGCTTGATAATGAATTTTTCATATGTCTCTGTTTTTAGAGAGGTATAAACACAAGGTATGTACTAAATTGTATAAACCTGTAAAGATCACTACTCTGAATGAATATTGTCCAAATATTTTCATCAGATACTCCATGGTTTTTGAGGAAATCAAAATATATTCTTCGGCATATCTTTCTTTAAAACATATTGAAACTGCATTTTTCACTTCGCTGTTCTTTTAGAGAAGTATAATCTCCTGGAATGTTTTAAATGGGATAAACATGAATAGAACACTACTCTGAATGTAATTTGTCTATATATTTTCTCCCGACACTTCTTGATTTTTGAAGAAGTCAAAATACAGTCTTCTGTATATCTCTCATTAACACAGCTTGATAAGGAATTTTTCATACGTCTCTGTTTTCAGAGAAGTATAAACACATTGTATGTTTTAAACTGTTTAAAGCTGATTAGAATACTACTCTGAATGTAATTAGTCTCAGATTTTCACCAGACATTTTGTTGTTTATCAGGAAATAAAGATATATGCTTCTATATATCTATCATTAAAATAGCTTGATACTGAATTTTTCATATGTCGCTGTTTTTCTGAGAGGTAAAAACACATGTTATGGATTATTCAGTATAAAACTGTGAGTTCACTACTCTGAATGTAAATTGTCTAAATATTTTCACCTCATGCTTCAAGTTTTTTGAGGAAATCATGATGCTTCTGTATAACTTTCATTAAAAGAGCTTGAACCTGCATTTTTCATGTCACAGTTTTATAGAGAGATATAAACACCTGGTATTTTTTAAACTTGATTAACATTAAACTCTAAATGTAATTTGTGTGCATATTTTCTCCAGACACTTCATGGTTTTTGAGGAAATCAAAATATAAGCTTCTGTATATCTTTAATCAAAACAGCTTGATAATGAATTTTTCATATGTCTTTGTTTTTCAGAATAGAGTACTACTCTGATTGTAGTCTAAGATTTTCACCAGACATTTCATGGTTTTGGAGGAAATCAAAATATATACTCCTGTATATCTTTCATGAAAACAGTTTGAAACTGCATATATCACGTCGCTGTTTTTCAGAGAGGTGTAAACACATGGTATGTTTTAAACTGACTAAACCTGAAAAGAACACTACTCTGAATGTAAATTGTCTATATATTTTCACCAGACACAACTTGGTTTTGGAGGAAATCATGACCTATGCTTCTGTATATCTTTCATTAAAACAGCTTGTTGCTGAATAGTTCATATGTCACAGTTTTTCAGAGAGCAATAAACACATGGTATGTTTTAAACTGTATAAAACTGTAAAGTTAACTACTCTAAATGTAAATACTTCAATTATTTTCACCAGACACTTCATGGTTTTTGAGAAAATGCCTCTGTATATCTTTCTTTAAAAGAGATTGTAACTGAGATTTTCATATGTCGCTGTTTTTCAGAGATGTATAAATATAAAATATGTTTTAAACTGTATAAACCTGTAAAGGTCACTACTCTGAATGAAAATTGTCTAAATATTTTCATCACACACCACATGGATTTTGAGGCAATCAAAACATAAGCTTCTGTATATCTTTCGTTAAAACATCTTGAAACTGCATTTCTCACGTTGCTGTTTTTTAGAGAAGAATAAACACCTGGCATATTTTTAACTGGATAAACATGAACAGAACACTACTCTGAATGTAATTTGTCTATATATTTTCTCCCGACACTTCATGATTTTTGAAGTAGTCAAAATACAGTCTTCTGTATATCTCTCATTAAAACAGCTTGATAAAGAATTTTTCATATGTCTCTGAATCTGGCTTTTTCACGTCACAGTTTTATAAAAAGGTATAAACACCTGGTATTTTTAAACTGGATAAACTTGAATAGAACCCTACTCTAAATGTCATTTGTCTACATATTTTCTCCAGACTCTTCATGGTTTTTGAGGAAATCAAAATATAAAATTTTGTATATCTTTCATTAAAAGAGCTTGATAATGATTTTTTCATATCTCTCTGTTTTCAGAGTGGTATAAACACAAGGTATGTTTTAATCTGTATAAAGCTGAATAGAATACGACTCTGAATGTAAATAGTATCAGTTTTTCAATAGACATTTCATGCTTTATCAGGAAATAAAGTTATATGCTTCTGTATATCTATCATTAAAATAGCTTGATACTGAATTTTTCATATGTCACTGTTTTTCAGAGAGTTAAAAACTTGTCTGTGATTTTCAGAGAAGAATAAAATAATGATTTGTTTTTAACTGTGTAAACCTATAAAGTTCATTACTCTGAATGTAAGTTGTCTAAATATATTCACCAGACACTTCGTGGTTTTTGAGGAAATCAAAATATAAGCTTCTGTTTAACTCTCATTAAAACAGCTTGATAATAATTTTTCATTTGTCTCTGTTTTCAGAGAGGTATAAACAAATGTTATGTTTTAAAATGTATTAAACTGAATAGAATACTACACTGATTGTAAATAGTCTAAGATTTTCACCAGACATTTCATGGTTTTTGAGGAAATCAAAATAAAAGCTTCTGTATAGCTTTCATGAAAACAGTTTGAAACTGCATATATCGCGTCGCTGTTTTTCAGAGATGTGTAAACACATGGAATGTTTTAAACTGAATAAACCTGAAAAGAACACTACTCTGAAAGTAAATTGTCTTTAAATTTTCACCAGACACTACATGGTTTTAGAGGAAATCATCATCTAAGCTTCTGTATATCTTTCATTAAAACAGTTTGTTACTGAATAGTTCATATGTCACAGTTTTTCAGAGAGTTATAAACACATGGAATGTTTTAAACTGTATAAACCTGTAAAGTTAACTACTCTGAATGTAAATAGACACTTCATGGTTTTTGAGTAAATCATTATATATGCTTCTGTATATCTTTCTTTAAAAGAGCTTGATACTGATATTTTCATATTTCCTTGTTTTTCATAGAGGTATAAACATAACTTGTGTTTTAAACTGTATAAACCTGTAAAGTTCACTTCTCTGAATGAAAATTGTCTAAATATTTTCACCACACACTGCCTGGATTTTGAGGAAATCAAAATATATGCTTCTGTATATCTTTCATTAAAACAGCTTGATAATTAATTTTTCAAATGTTTTTGTTTTCAGAAAGGTATAAACACAAGTTATGTTTTAAACTGTATAAACCTGAAAAGATCAATATTATGAATCATTATTGTCCAATTATTTTCACCAGACACTCATTGATTTTAGAGGAAATCAAAATATATGCTTCTTATATCTTTCATTAAAACACTTTGAAACTGCATTTTTCACGTCACTGTTTTTTAGAGTAGTATAAACACCTGGTATGTTTTAAACTGGATAAACATGAATAGAACACTACTCTGATTGTAATTTGTCTACTTATTTTCTCCCTACAGTACATGATTTTTGAAGAAGTCAAAATACAGTCTTCTGTTTATCTCTCATTAAAACAGCTTAATAATCAATTTTTCATATGCTCTGTTTTCAGAGAGGTATAAACACATGTTATGTTTTAAACTGTATAAAGCTGAATAGAATACTACTCTGAATGTAAATAGTCTCAGTTTTTCACCAGACGTTTCGTGCTTTATCAGGAAATGAAGTTATATGCTTCTGTATATCTATCATTAAAATTGCTTGATACTGAATTTTTCATATTTCGCTGTTTTTCAGGGAAGTAAAAACACATGTTATAGATTAAACTGTATAAAACTGTGAAGTTCACTACTCTGATTGTAAATTGTCTAAATATCTTCACCTCACTCTTCAAAGTTTTTGAGGAAATCATGATATATGCTTCAGTAAATCTTTCAGTAAAAGAAATTGAAGCTGCATTTTTCACGTCACAGATTTATAGTGAGATATAAACACCTGGTATGTTTTAAACTGGATAAACTTGAATAGAACACTACTCTAAATGTAATTTGTCTACATATTTTCTTCAGACACTTCTTGGTTTTTGAGGTAATCAAAATATAAGCTTCTGCATATCTTTCATTAAAATAGCTTGATAATGAATTTATCATATGTTACAGTTTTTCAGAGAGCTATAAACAAATGGTAAGTTTTAAACTGTATAAACCTGTAAACTTCAGTACTTTGAATATAAATAGCCCAATTATTTTCACCAGACACTACCTGGTTTTTAAGAATATTAAGATATATGTTTCTGTATATCTTTCATTAAAACAAGTTTATACTGTCTTTTTCAAATGTCACAGTTTTTCAGAGTGCAGTAAAAAACTGATTTGTTTTAAACTGCATAAACCTGTAAAGATAACTACTCGGAATCAAAATTGTCCAAATATTTTCACCAGACACTCTTTGGTTTTTGAGGAAATCAAAATATATGCTTCTGTATATCTTTCTTTAAAACATCTTGAAACAGCATTTTTCACGTCACACTTTTTAGAGAAGTATAAACTCCTGGTAAGTTTTAAACTGGATGAACATGAATAGAACACTACTCTGAATGTAATTTGTCTAGATATTTTCATCAGACTCTTCATGGCTTTTCTTTGTATCTCTCATTAAAACAACTTGATAATGAATTTTTCATATGTCTCTGTTTTCAGAGAGGTATAAACACAAGATATGTTTTAAATTGTATAAAGCTGAATAGAATACTACTCTGAATGTAATTAGTCTCAGATTTTCACCAGACAGTTCGTGGTTTATCAGGAAATAAAGATATATGCTTCTGTATATCTATCATTAAAATAAATTGATACTGAATTTTTCATATGTCACTGCTTTTCAGAGAGGCAAAAACATATTGTAAGTGTTAAACTGTATAAACCTGTGAAGTTCACTACTCTGAAAGTAAATTGTCTAAATATTTTCACCACACTCTTCAAGGTTTTTGAGGTAATCATGATATATGCTTCTGTATATCTTTCATGAAAACAGATTGAATCTGCATTTTTCACGTCACAGTTTTATAGAGAGGTATAAACACCTTGTATGTTTTAAACTGGATACATTTGAATAGAACACTGCTCTAAATAACGGAAGTAAGCGAGAGGACCGGGTCGCCTTCCGTATTAGTCCCCGGGTCTCTCCTTCTCGAAACCGGACTGGCGCCGTCGAGTGCACCGGTCGAGCAAATCAGCGTTCCGGAGGTCGACTCAAATCGGCGTCGAACCTCGGGAAGACCGAATCTGCTCGAAGGATGCGGCTACCGGAAGGGTCACGGCACTCGAACGCCATCGAACACAAACACAGGACCGAATCAGGGAAAAGCGTAGCAGGAACCAAAGTGGATATATTCCCAGCCGTTCAAGCACTCCAGTGGTCGACTCGACGGTTGGAGCTTAAGCAGGATACAAAGGGCAGAGACCACGTCGGTGCCTGACAGGATACTAAGGTCGGTAGCGGGTTCCTGGCAGCAGACGGACGAACGTACAGGAACCTGGTTCGAATGGGCGGCAGAGTGGCCACTTTTACCACAGGAACAAACAGACTCCAGGACTCTGGTTCACTCCAAACAGTAACTCACTTTATTCAACAAGACATTCAACTTTTATATAGTTTACAACATGGTACCACAATAGGAAGGGGAAGGGCCAGGCATTCTAATGCAGGCTTGGCCTAGGGACCAAACCAACACAATGGGCATACACAATAGACCAATAGTGACAGTGAACAATGGACCAATGGCAGGGGAGACAGAGGGAGGCAGACCAAGGAAACAAGCCAATGGGAGATGGGCTACTGAACACAATGTGGACACTGAGACTTAACATGATTAATTAACGTCTGGACTGACTAGAGGGAATACACATCTGAGAACTGGGCCAGGAGTTGAAGCACGTACACACTAGTTTAAATATGCGGCTTCAACCCTGGCCGATCAGCGTGCGCAGTGAGTCGTACGTCAGCCAATCCGGCGTCGACTCACTGCCTCCGGTTTCCCGCGTTCGAGATGGCGTGGTTACCTCGAACAAAGGAACCGGGGTATCACCGGCTTCGGTGTTCGTGTATCCCTCGTACATTAAACCATACAATACATTAAACTTTCGACATTCGACAATATAAAACGTACAACATTTGACATAAAAACCTTGTAACATGATGATAGGGAAATCCCTATCAGAGTTCACATAAGGCCACAAGGCCATAGTCTTTGAGTGAATTGTTCGTGGTCCAGACAAGATCCTAAGTAACGTATAACATCCGTTACATTTCTCCCCCTTTTAGTACCAAGCCAGCGGGCACAGCAGGAAACGCTGGCTTGGAGCTGTAGGAGGGCATAGAGATGGTGAGGCACTTGTCTGGAACAGAGCATTAGTCCGAAGGCCTTGGTCCTAGGCCAGTTTTAACTGAGGGGCCCCTTGTCCTGGGCCAGAGATTGAAGGAGTCTTTCTGTACTGGGCCAGGGGAAAACATGAGCCCTTTGTCTGGGGCGGGTAGGGGTGAACAAGGCCCTGGTCCTGGGCCAGTGAAGCAAATGCCAGTTCCTTTGTCTTTAGTCCTGGGACAGGGGAACTGATGCTTGGTTGTCCTGACCAATACCAAATTAGGGGGCCTCTCCTGGGCCCTTCTCAAGGCAGTGCTACAGTCAAATCCTTCTGGGTCTGGGGCCAGTGGCTCAGGGTCCAGAGCCAGACTATAAGGGGGATCTCCCTGAGGCAATGATGACGCTGGCTTCTGGGCATCAGAGGTTGGGGAGAGCGGCACATCTCCCCCTTTTAGTTGGGCCAGGGTCCCAGAGGGACAGGAGCGGATGCAGTTCCCAAGCTCCTGAGTCAAATCAGGTATGGACCTGATGGGGAATACATTCCCACCCATCAGGTCAAACAACATATCCAGGGGAGTTCCAGCAGCCCTACTTTCTCCCAGTCCGCTGGTGTCCTCCTCTGGTAGGCCATCATACACAGGACTTTCTTTTGCCTTGAGGGAGACCGCAGTCCCATCCCTCAAGGCGGCATTATTTGTAATCCTGGGGAGCATGCACGGCTCCACTCCCAGGCCATCTTCCACCCTCACCAGGGGCAACATTTTGGGGCTGCTGCTGGGTTCTCTCATGCCCATTACAGCAGGGTTTTCCGGGGGGCTGATGGGCTGGCTCCTACCCATCAGCTCACATAATACATCCTCAGGAGGTCCAGCAGCACTGCTTCCTTCCAGCCCGCTGGGGTCCACCTCTTGCAGGCCATCACACACCGGCCTTTCTGTTGCCTGGAGGGAGACCGCAGTCCCATCCCTCCAGGTGGCATCACTCATAATCCTGGGGAGCACGCACGGCTCCGCTCCCAGGGCATCTTCCAACCCCACAGGGGGCAACATTATGGGGCTGCTGCTGGGCTCTCTCCCACCCATCAGTTGGGGCACACAATTGCTGCTCGTGGGGACCTGCGTCTCGACCACCGCAGCTGGGAAAACGGGAAAAGGGGCAACTGGCCTATCAGGGGAGACGTCCGTCCCATCCCCTGATGCCGAGGCATCTTCTTCACTGAGGGGGAACGAACTCCCACCCCCCAGCTCAGGGAAAACATAGACCAGGGAAAAAAGGGTATCTGTCAGGGCAAAAGGGGCACTGGTGGGGCTCGCATCCCCCCTCACCAGTGTGGAGTGAACAGGGGCAGCTCCCTCCAAGTCCTCAGCTTCACTGAGGTCCTCCTCAGATGAGTGTCCCCCCCAATATTCTTCCTCTCTTCCTGTACAAAGTTCCCGCATGTACCGGTCATGAACAATATCCATCAGTCTATTAATCCTGGCAACCGATGGCTTGTACCCAAGGAGTGGCATGAGATTCACCATCCTCCGGTACACCGGGTCCTCACTTGGTCCGATTCCAATAATGGTCCACTTTTCTTTCACTAAAAAGTCAATGTACTCCCAGTCGGGCTCGACAGCTCCGAGGCGCTTGTGGAAGTCACTGAGACCCCATGCGGGTCCATCCGATTTGATAAGATCCAAATAGTCCAGAAAACCCTATTCGGGCAATACTGCTCCGCCGGATCCGCGTGCCGCCATTCCTCATTCGATACACTCGATGAAAGAAGGAGAAATCCCACCGCTATGCCACCAATGTAACGGAAGGAAGCGAGAGGACCGGGTCTCCTTCCGTATTAGTCCCCGGGTCTCTCCTTCTCGACGCCGGACTGGCGCCGTCGAGTGCACCGGTCGAGCAAATCAGCGTTCCGGAGGTCGACTCAAAGCGGTGTCGAACCTCGGGAAGACTGAATCTGCTCGAAGGATGCGGCTACCGGAGGGGTCACGGCACTCAAACGCCGTCGAACACGTACACAGGACCGAATCAGGGAAAAGCGTAGCAGGAACCAAAGTGGATATATTCCCAGCTGTTCGAGCACTCCGGTGCTCGACTCGACGGTTGGAGCTTAAGCAGGATACAAAGGGCAGAGTCCACGTCGCCGCCTGACAGGATACAAAGGTCGGTAGCGGGATCCTGGCAGCAGACGGACGAACGTACAGGAACCTGGTTCGAATGGGCGGCAGAGTGGCCACTTTTACCACAGGAACAAACAGACTCCAGGACTCTGGTTCACCCCAAACAGTAACTCACTTTATTCAACAAGACATTCAACTTTTATACAGTTTACAACATGGTACCACAATAGGAAGGGGAAGGGCCAGGCATTCTATTGCAGGCTTGGCCCAGGGACCAAACCAACACAATGGGCATACACAATAGACCAATGGTGACAGTGAACAATGGACCAATGGCAGGGGAAACAGAGGGACCAATGGTAGCCCAAGGAAACAAGCCAATGGGAGATGGGCTACTGAACACAATGTGGACACTGAGACTTAACATGATTAATTAACGTCTGGACAAAGACAATGGACTGACTAGAGGGAATACACATCTGAGAACTGGGCCAGGGGTTGAAGCACGTACACACTAGTTTAAATATGCGGCTTCAACCCTGGCCAATCAGCGTGCGCAGTGAGTCGTACGTCAGCCAATCCGGCGTCGACTCACTGCCTCCGGTTTCCCGCGTTCGAGATGGCGTGGATACCTCGAACAAAGGAACCGGGGAATCACCGGCTTCGGTGTTCGTGTATCCCTCGTACATTAAACCATACAATACATTAAACTTTCGACATTCGACAATATAAAACGTACAACATTTGACATAAAAACCTTGTAACATGATGATAGGGAAATCTCTATCAGAGTTCACATAAGGCCACAAGGCCATAGTCTTTGAGTGAATTGTTCGTGGTCCAGACAAGAGCCTAAGTAACGGATAACATCCGTTACAAACAGCTTGATAATGAATTTTTCATATGTCACAGTTTTTCAGAGAGCAATAAACACATGGTATGTTTTAAACTGTAAACTTCAGTACTCTGAATATAAATAGCCCAATTATTTTCACCAGACACTTCATGGTTTTTAAGAATATCAAGATATATGCTTCTGTATATCTTTTATTAAAACAAGTTGATACTGTCTTATTCAAATGTCACAGTTTTCAGAGAGCAATAAACACCTGATATGTTTTAAACTGTATAAACCTGTAAAGATCACTACTGCTTCTGTATATCTTTCATAAAAACAGCTTGATACTGAATTTCACATATGACTTTGTTTTTCAGAGAGGTATAAAATCATGATTTGTTTTAAACTTTATAAACCTATAAAGTTCATTACTCTGAATGTAAGTTGTCTAAATATTTTCACGAGACAATTCATGGTTTTTTAGGAAAACAAAATATAAGCTTCTGTATATATTTCATTAAAATAGTTTCAACTGATTACAACCTTAAGGTGTTATCTATTAATGCCAAAGGTCTTAAGGCTCCGGGCTAGAGAACTAGATTGTTTAGGGAGCTGAGGGCCCAGGGTGCAGATGTAGCTTTGGTTCAGGAGACACATTTTCGTAGTGGGAAGGCTCCCTCCTGCTCAAGTTCATTCTACCCCCATGGTTATTTCTCCCACTCCCCCTTGCAAAAAACTAATGGTGTGGTGATATTTCTGGCCCGCTCTTTTCCTTTTGTGGTTCAGGACACTTGGACGGATAGTGATGGTAGGTCCCTCTTTCTTAAGGGGACTATCGGGCAGGAATAACTTACGATTGCTACTATGTATGCCCCTACCAGAGATCTATATCTGTTCATCTGCTCTGTCCTTAAGGATCTCTCTGACTTTGCAGAAGGCATACTGATTTTGGGTGGAGATTTTAATGTCACTCTGCACCCTTCCCTGGTTGTCCTCTGTAAGACTAGTCAAATTGCGAAGGGTGAGGCAAGCTTTGCATCAGGCCCAATTGGCTGATGTCTGGCGTATCACACACCCTACACTTAAAGATTTCACATACTATTCCCCTCTACACAACAAATATTCTAGGTTGGATTACATTTTTCTTTCACACAGACATCTTCAGCTGGCACGATCCGCATCGGTGGGTAGTATCACCTGGAGTGATAATGCTCCTGTTTTGTTGGAACTGCTGCTTCCCTCCGTGTCCTGTCATCAGTTTTGCTTGAGGCTTAATGATTCTTTGTTGAAGGACCCCTCGAATGTAGTCAAAATATGTGAATTCCTCACACAATATTTTGCCGAAAACTCTGGTCCAAACATGTCCCCCTCAGTGGTATGGGAAGCTCACAAAGCGGTGATTCGTGGTCACTTGATTAGCATGGGAGCCTATCGTAAACGGCAGTGTGCGGCTAGGATGCGACATCTATTAGACAGTATTGCAACTATTGAACGTGAACATAAGACTACTTTGTCTCCTGAGGTTTACCAGGAACTGATTCAGTTACGGGCGTCCTTGGCTTCTCTGTGTAATGAGTCGATGGTCCGGTCTTGCCAGATGGTTCGGAGTTCTTATTATGTCCATGGTAATAAACCTGGCAGATACCTGGCTAGGGCCCTGCGGTCCAAACAGGCTCAGGCTTTCATTCCAAAGATCCGATCTGCTTCACATACTTTGCTTCATCGTTCAGACAAGATTGCAGAGGCCTTCCGACTCTATTATCAGTCGTTGTAAAACATCAATTACTCTTCTCTCCCACCGGACCCTTCTGGGTTTGTTCCTGAGATAGCGGAATACTTGGGTCGTTATATGCCTCGCAGGTTGTCCTCCCAGGTTGCAAATTCTCTCAACCACCCTTTGACAGACGAGGAGATTCTTCAGGCTATCAAATCCTCTCCCAGTGGTAAAAGCCCGGGACCTTCTGCTTTCCTTATCCCATTCTTCCAAACACCACTTTGTTAGATCCTGGGAGACAGATTGCGGTTGTGTATTGACGGATCAGCAATGGTCTAAGATGGCTATCCTCGTTCACAGATGCTCTATGTCCTCTAGAATCCAGGAGAATGCCTATAAGATACTGACTAGATGGTATCGGGTTCCGTCGTTATTGCACAGATTCTATCCGGCGGTTCCGGACACGTGTTGGAGGTGCCTTCTGCATAGGGGCGATTTCTTACACATTTGGTCGACGTGCCCATTGCTGCAGCCTTTCTGGACGGCGGTGGTGGACACGATTCGCATCGTGGCAGATCCTCTTCTTCCTAAGACCCCGATGGCCCTCCTTCTGCATCACACTACCCATCCCTTACACATTTACACACGCTCACTAACGATACGCCTGATCAATGCGGCCAAGGTACTGATCCCCAGATTCTGGAAGGTGCCTCACCCTCCCTCCTATAGGGATTGGGTATCCTCCGTTGAGTCTATCCGCTCTGCAGAAGACTTGGCGTTTGCGGCCGAGGGACGTGGCCTAACTCATGTCACGCGTTGGTTCCATTGGGAGGAATTCTTGAGGGGTAGGGACTTTCAGGAACGGCTGGCGGTGGACATTTTTGATCCGACAACTTTCCCCCCATTTCACTGCGCACATGACCTTGATCCTCTCTCTCGTCTTTCTTTCCCCTTTTTCTTTTTCTTTCTGCGTATTCCTTTCTTTGCTCCTCTCCTTTCTTCTCCTCTTTGGCTCATTTTTCTTTTTTACTGTTTTGATGATTTCTAAGGGTTTTTGTACTTTCTTACTATGCTTCACATGTTTCCAATCCTGGTGCTCACCTTACTCTTTTTTTCTTTGTTAAACAAGTCATGTATGTCTTATCTGTTTATGTTGTCCGTTACAAAAATTCCTTTAAAATGAATAAACATATATTAAAAAAACAAAAACAAAAAAAAAACACAGTTTTATTGAACAGTTGTAATAACAATATCCCTCACGGGTCCAGTAATATATCAGCTATATAGTACAGACACAGGACAGGTTACAATGAGGTATACCCACATGGGTCCAGTATATGCAAGTAATACAGAATACAATATACTGACACTGGTCAGACAGTTTTCATGTGATACTCAAGTTAGGCAGCACTGAATATGTTACTATTAGGACAGGAGGACTAACAGGCCCTAATAGCGCAAGGCCCTTTAATAAACTCAGTTTTGAAGAGAGAGCACAATATCGTGTAATGCCCACACAGTAACGCAGACCAGAGGAACTTGTGGACAGCAGTAGCAGCAACAAAGACCAGAGCAACTTGTGGACTGCCGTAGCAGTAACGGAGATCAGGGCAACTTGTTGGCTGCCTTAGCAGTAAAGGAGACTAGAGCAACTTACCCGGAGAGGCACCCTTCCGGGGACTGCACCGAGGGAAGGAACACACAGCAATGTCGCCTAGGCGACACCGGTAACAACGGAGACTAGACTGCAGAGAGTGACTATCTGGAGACAGAGAGGATCCTGTCACAACCCCAACCGGAGACTGGCTAAGGCGTAGCAGGAGTAATACGCAACCACAGGAGCCCAGCCGGGCCGGGTCGGGACACAGAGCAGGAACGCCAGCCAATCCGAGTCGGTACACAGAGCAGGAACGTCAGCTGGGCCGGGTCGGTACACAGAGCAGGAACGTCAGCCAATCCGAGTCGGTACACAGGACAGGAACGAGAAGCAGAATAGTTAGACAGTCCATGTCGGTACACCGGCAGGAACAAGATGCATAGTCATCTGGCAGGCCAGGTCGTTACACAGAGATTACACGAAGTATAGGAACAAGCGTTGATACGGAAACACCAGGAAAGGGCACTGGATAAGGGACAAGGTCCAGCATTTAAGGACAAATACTGGGCAGGTACAAGTCACTTTAACCAAAGAGCGAGATCAATAGAGGAAACTGAAGAATGTCGCCAGCAAGTCACGGACACTGTGTTAGTAACCCACTCTCAAAGACCACCCCCCTCCTAGAAGAGGGACCTGGTCTCAGAGGGTATTTGGAATGGAAACTGCGCAACAATCTAGGAGCATGAAGGTCACTCTGTTCAACCCAGGAATGCTCCTCAGGGCCATAGCCCTTACAAAGGACCAAATATTGCAATTTTCCTCTAAATCTACGTGAATCAATAATACTTTGGACTTCATACTACTTCTGACCCTGAACTTGCACAGGACCGGGGACCGCAGGAGTGGTAGTGTAATGTTTGCATATCAGAGGTTTCAGAACGGATACATGGAAGACATTGTGAATCCGCATAGATGCTGGGAGATCCAGAGCGTACGAAACAGGGTTAGATTTGCGGATCACCTTAAAGGGACCAATGAACCGGGGAGCCAACTTATTAAATGGAACTTGCAAATTGAGGTTTCTGAAGGATAGCCATACCCTATCCCCAACCTGGATATCCCTAACCGTATGCGATAAGCGTGGTGCTGATAACACTGGTACGAATTACTGAGGACCCTCTGAACCTGTGCCTAGGTGGAGCGTAGTTGCTCTGTATGCTCATCCAGAGCTGGAATCTGCTGCTTCTGGAATGAGTCCGGGAGCAAGCATGGCTGAAACCCGTAGTTGATAAGAAACGGGGAGTTCCTGGACGATGAATTAACCGCACAGTTCTTGGCGAACTCTTCCCATGGCAACAGGTCGGCCCAATTATCATGATGATAGGACACGAAATAGCGTGAGAATTGTTCCAATCCTTGATTGGCACGCTCAGCGGCTCCATTGGTCTGGGGATGGTAGCAGGTGACAAGGACAGCTGTATACCCATCTGGTTACAGAATGCTCTCCAAAATCTGGACACAAATTGGCTCCCACGGTCTGACACCAACACCCTGGGTACCCCATGCATCTGCCCTAACATTCTTGGAACCAGGCAAGTAAGATACAATGAAATTAAAGTGGGACAGAAATAAGGCCCATCTGGCTTGTCATGATGACAATCTCTGAAAGGTACGTCAGGTTTTTGTGGTCAGTCAGGATTAATGCCGGAGTCCTAGTACCTTCCTGTAAGTGACGCCAAGAACGAGGATAATAGCCAGGAGTTCTCTGTCCCCAATCTCATAATGGTTCTGGGCACTAGACAGCTTTTTGGAGAAGAACCCACATGGTCTTAGCGCACTCCCAGAGGCCGGACATTGTGACAACACTGCCCCTACCCCAGTCTCAGAGGCATCAACCTCTAGGGTAAACGGAAGAGAAGGGTTAGGGTGGGATAGCACAGGAGTAGATGCAAAAGTGGACTTGAGTGTAGTGAAAGCTCGATCTGCTGCCTCAAAATGCTAGCCTCTCCCTTACTAAAAACGTAGCTGAATTGATGGTACTCAGCCGGCACGGAGGGAGAGGTACACATGATTTTAGTTGGATGAGAAACGCAATGCCCCATACAATACTCAGACCAGGACGTTATCTCGCAAGTCTGCCAGTCAAACTGGGGATTGTGTAAATGTAACCATGGGAACCCCTGAATAACAGACTGGATGATCTGGAACCGCTGTTTCTCAGTGTGGAGAGGCCCAGTAGTGCCCCATAGTGATCTGAGCTGGTACCAAAGGTCTGCCATCAATGGCCTCAACGGCTAAGGGAGACTCCATCTCAACCAGCAGAATCTGGTGTAGACTAGCAAAGGAATTGTCCGTAAAGTATCCGGCTGCGCCGGAATCAACCAGGGCCAGAACCTCTACTGAGTGTTCTGCCCAAGAAAATGCCACCTGAATCGTGGGTTTCTGCATAATTGGGTCTAGGGACTGTTGAACATCACCTAAGGCCTGTGCGTTCATTTCCCGGCCGTACAGTACAGGTACGTAGCAGGTGTCCAGGTTGGCCACAATACAGACATAGCCCCTGCCTACGGTGATGCGCCCGTTTCTCCTTGGTTAATCTGGTGAACCCTAGCTGCATAGGTTCACTTGATTCCTGGGTACACTCTGGAGGCATGGGAGGCGAGGGAGGCATGGGTGGGAAATTTTGATTAGCTAGTCCGACACCTCTGGCCCGCTGCCTACGATCTGTAGCCGCAAGTCTTTCACGGATGCGGGAATCGATCAGTATAGCGAAATCAATAAACTCGTCTAGATTGTTAGGCAAATCTCTGGCTGCCATTTCATCTTTAATACGGTCAGCTAGTCCCTGAGCAAATTCTGGTATCGGTGCCTCGTTGTTCCAATCTACCTGTGCTGCCAGTGTACGAAATTCAATAGAGTAATCTCCCGCCGTACGAGAACCTTGTTGTATCTCCATTAATTGTTTGGCAGCAGAGGTGGCTCTGCCTGGGACTTCAAATACTCTGCAGAAGGCAAGCACAAACTCCTTGAAATTCTTAGTGCAGGGTTTGGCAAATTCCCAAAAGGGGTTAGCCCATGCCAGGGCTCTGCCCGTCAGTAACGATATCATAAAGCCCACCTTACTACGGTCATTAGGAAAGGCTTGGGGAGTTAATTCCAGAAAAATCTCCAATTGCTTAATAAACCCTCTGCACAGGGTAGGTTCGCCATTGTATCTTAGCGGTAACGGAGCTGTGGTGGTTAACCCTTTACACGAGACGAGGCCACTTGCGTCACAGATTGAGCTCCCGGTGTTGAAACGGGGGAGACCACCAAGGCTTGAACCAGTTTATCAAGGTGAGCAGTGTGCTCAAGAATAGTTTGTACGGCCAGTGCCAACTGGTCCAAATGCTGCTCATGTACGTCCATCCTCCAATGGATGCTTTGTGCATTACCTTCACCTGCACCATCTGACGTCATGGCCCTTTCATACTGTAACGGTTTGTTTGACACACAGACACAGTTGGTTTGGATAAAACACAGTTTTACTGAACAGTTGTAATGACAATAACCCTCACGGGTCCAGTAATATATCAGAAATATAGTACAGACACAGGACAGGTTACAATGAGGTATACCCACACGGGTCCAGAATATGCAAGTAATACAGAATACAATATACTGACACAGGTCAGGCAGTTTTTGTGTGATACTCAACTTAGGCAGCACTGAATGGGTTACTATTAGGCCGGGAGGTCTGACAGGCCCTAATAGCGCGAGGCCCTTTAAGAAACTCAGTCTTGAAGAGAGAGCACAATATCGAGAAACGACCAAGCAGTAACGGAGGCCAGAGCAACTTGTGGATTGCCGTAGCAGTAATGGAGACCAGAGCACCTTGTGGACTGCCGTAGCAGTAACGGAGACTAGAGCAACTTGTGGACTGCCGTAGCAGTAACGGAGGCCAGGGCAACTTGTGGACTGCCGTAGCAGTAATGGAGACCAGGGCAACTTGTGGACTGCCGTAGCAGTAACGGAGACTACAGCAACTTGCCAGGAGAGGCACCCAACCGGGTACTGCACGGAGGAAAGGAACACACAGCAATGTCGCCTGGGCGACACCGGTGACAACAGAGACTAGACTTCAGAGAGAGACTGTCCGGAGACAGAGAGGATCCTGTCACAACCCCAACCGGAGACTGGCTAAGGCGTAGCAGGAGTGATTCGCAACCACAGGAGCCCGGCCGGGCTGGGTCGGGACACAGAGCAGGAACGCCAGCCAATCTGAGTCGGTACACAGAGCAGGGACGTCAGCCAATCCGAGTCGGTACACAGGACAGGAACAACATGCAGTACAACAGTCCGGGCAGTACACAGGCAGAAACAAGTTGCAGAGTCATCTGGCAGGCCAGGTCGGTACACAGAGATCACACGAAGTACAGGAACAAGCGCTGGTACGGAAACACCACGAAAGGACACCGGATAAGTGACAAGGTCTAACATTTAAGAACAAATACTGGGGGGGGGGGGGGTAGTCACTTTAAGCAAAGAGTGAGATCAATAGAGGAAACTGACAGAATGTCACCAGCATTGCACGGGCGCCATGATACATATATCTTGATTTCCTCAAAAACCACGAAGAGTCTCGTGAAAAAATGTTGACTATTTATATTCAGAGTAGTGTTTATACCGCTCTGAAAAACAGCGACATGTGAAAACCATGAAGTGTCTGGTGAAAATATTTACACTATTTACTTTCAGAGCAGTGTTCTATTCAGGTGTCATGGCCTTTGCCACTACCTGCCGTTCTCCGTGTCTGCCCGTGTTGCCTCCTCGCTCCGGTCCTGTTCCGTTAGGATGCTCTGTTGGATGCCCGTGCACTTCCGGCTTCGGTGCGTCTTGCGGTGACGTCATCACTAGGCATCTATAACAGGCGTCCTCCCTCAGTCTACGGTGCACTCTCACAGTGTCCGTAGACCTGCTTCTTGCGTGTCTGCCTTGTCTTCTAGCCCTTGTCCTGGCTCTGTGTTTAGTCTCCTGGTGTTTGACTCGGCTTGTTGACGATTCCTCTGTCTGATCCGTTCACCTTCTGACCTGATCTCTAAGTACCGAACCAGCTGGCCTGACTACTCTTCCGCTGCCTCCCTGTTGACTCTTCCTAGCTCTGTGTACCAATCCAGCTTGTCTGACCTTCTCAGGGTTAATTCCAGCTCTCTCTCACCTGTCTGCATCCTTCACCGCTCCCTGTACCTCAGGTCAGTGTTGCTTCTTCTTTTGGGATATCCTAGCCTAGTGGGGAGTTTTAGCTACCTGGTGACCCCCGCTCCCTAGCCACGATCCCTATCCAGCGCACCCTAGCCTTCACTCCCCCATGCAGGGGAGCTAGTACTGTTGGCAAGGTCGCCATCCAGGTCTGGGTTCCGGCTCAACCGGGATCGGACATCTGGCTTCGCGTCCAGCAACTCTATCTGGCTACAGCCGCAGCAAGGCCTCATTGCTGACAATCCCCGTTCACGCGCTCTGAACCCCAGCGTCGCTCCCGAGCACTCTCTTACCTGCAGGAAGATACCTGCGCCGTTCGAACTGTGACAGAGTGAGAGTGCCAGTACCGTCACTATGTCCTTTGACCCCTCCGAAATCACCCTGGCCGTGCTCCAGCAGATGACGGCATTGGAGCAGCACGCTTCTCATATCCAGCGTTTGGACCAAAAGCTGGACTCCATCACATCCTTGCTACAACACATGCAACACAGGATGGAGAGAATGGAGGCTCCAACAATGGCCGCCGCAGCGGCTTCTCCTCCCGCAACAGCCCTTGACCCCAATGCCAGACATAGGTACATTAAGGTACCATTGCCAGATAAATATGAGGGAGATCCATTGCTTCTGCGGGATTTTGTACACCAGTGCTTCCTGCACTTCTACAATTAGCTGGACCACTTGCGTCCCATCAGGCAAGGGTTACTTTTCCTGTCTCCCTTCTTAGGGGTCGGGCCCTGGCTTGGGTTACACCGCCTATGGACCATCATTCACCCTTGCTGGATGTCTTCGATGCCTTTTCGGCTGCCTTTCGAGCCATCTTTGACACCTAGACCAAGGCAGAGTCCTCCCTGTTAGATCTCCAGCAGCTTTCCCAGTCACTATCTCAGTATGCCATTGAGTTCCGTACTCAGGTCTACGACACCGACTGGGGAGACGGTGCTTTAAAGGCCGCCTTCCTTCAAGGGTTGTCTGACCGGTTAAAAGACGAATTGGAGACTTGTGACGTTCCAGAGACTCTTGATGGTCTGATCGCTTTGTGTACTAGGCTTGAGACAAGAGAGATGTCAGGAGAGAGACTGTGACCGCTCCAAGCTCCCGGCAACTCGTCCACCCATACGCCTAGCTCCTTGTTTCCAGCACACGCCAACAGACTCCTCTCCAGAACTGATGGAGATTGGACGAGTGATGCGCCTCTCGGAAGAGTAGAAGACAAGGCGTCGTGAGCGTGGTCTCTCTTTGTACTGTGGCCAGCCTGGTCACTTCATAAAAGAAAAAGAAAGAACAGAGCGCCAATAGTGCGTTATCCCAATATATCAATTATCAGCATAAAGTGTATGAATGCACTCACATTAATAATAGGTTGACCCAAAGACATATGTCTATGATCAACAATAAACGCTTTCAGGGTACTTTACCCGTCCCTGTCCGGGATCTGTAGTCTCCAACTCCAAAGTCCCAGTGAACGGGATATATCTCCAATCGACACCGTAAAAATAAATAAACTTGTAGCCGCAATCTTTCAATACAAAATTATTTTATTTAAAAGCAAAATAAGTACCAAATGGTAATAATAGGCTCCAGGGAACGCGTTTCGCAGCACCCACGGCTGCTTTATCAACCAATCTGGCCTCAGGAAAAAGAAAAACAAACGGCTACACAGTAACAGAATTTAAAACCTATACACTTGTATCAGATTGGATAATCAGTTCACACAATAATTAGGACACAATGTGGCTATCCCAAAACATCGATACCTTCTAGACTCAATTAGTCCACAAACCCTCTCCAACCCAAATAAATCTCACAATCCCAAAATATAACTCTTTGGGTGCCGGGGAAGCACAACCGCTGTTAGTTCCGCTTCCATCCGGCAACCAAATTACTTCAAATCTGTCAAGGAGACAAAAAACAATAATATATAACTCAAATACATACATAATCTAACCCAATAGATCCATAACAGTCTTACCCATATTGCCACCCCAAATGGACCTCACAACCCAAAATATATAACCATTTGAGTGCCGGGGAAGCAAAATAGCCACATATATAAACTCCGCTTCCAACCGGCAGCCAAATCTATCCAGATTCCTCAAGAAGACAGAACACATATAATTAAATAAAAAACTCCTCGTGACCAAAAATATCTGTCATTCTCAAAGCACCTGAACAAAAAATAACAAAAAATATACATACATAAAAATCATAACAATAATAAAAAACAAAAAATATAATACATAACTAAAGTCTATATATATATAAAAAATACATATATATAAAAAATATATAAAATATATAAACAAATTAACAATCAAATTAAATACCATGAGAGTATACACAAAAGCCATATGTATTGGCTCCGTAAATCCCTCCAATATCCAAAACAATTACAAAATACCTCTAGGGGGGAGAACCATGGAAACAATCACAACCCCTAACTAGGGATACAAAAATGCATATAAATACAGAACACCCCATTATAAATCCTACAATGAGACCTCCCAAACTCATAATCATAAATCCATAACCAAAGACCACCAAACCACGTGACAAACATGTACCCCATACACTCTCCCCCCGTAATAGAGAGAGAGTAATACCAAGCACATAAATCCCACGCAGCCATAGAAAGCAACCAAACGGCCCAAATCACAGTGTATGCTAACACCCCATCAGTATGACCCAACTACCAAAAAGTCTCAGCAGTCTCGTTAAGACCACTAGGGCTCATCGTGTCCAACATAAAGATCCAAAACGACTCTCGCATATTAAGTCGCTTCGTTCTCTCAGTAATGGACAACGCTGAACTCACATGCTCCACAGGAATAACCGCCAGACTATCCGGTATCCCTCCATGTACCTCAGAAAAGTGTCTAGAAACACTATGAAACTGGTACCTACTCAGAATGTTACGTCTATGTTGACCTATACGTGTCCTCAAACACTGTGTGGTCCGCCCCACATATTGCAACCCACAGCTACATGAGAGAAGATATATCACGTATCTGGTGGCACAATTCATCATAGACCTAATATCAAATACCCTAGAAGTTTTAAAAGAAACAAACTTTTTAATCCCATTTTGGATATATTGACAGGTAAGACAGCTCTTACTATAACATTTATATCCACCTCTTAATTTCTCATTCTCCAAAGTAAATTGGGAAGTCACATCATTATGATGCTTAATCTTAGAAGGGGCAACCATATTCTTAATCGTTGAAGCCCTTCTATATAGTATCGGGGGATTTTTAGGGATAATATTCATCAACAATGGATCTTTCTCTAATATCCCCCAATATTTTCTAAAAATCTTAAACATAACTGAGGTCTTATTATGATACTTCGTAATGAAGGAGGGAAAGTTATCACATCTCTTTTTATTCCTCTTCTTCACCTCTAACCCCCTCTCTTTCACTACCTCACCTACATTATGAAATATATTATTTCTTACCCTTTCTCTTGAATCTAAAATCAATTTCTTTGGATAGCCACATTGTGTCCTAATTATTGTGTGAACTGATTATCCAATCTGATACAAGTGTATAGGTTTTAAATTCTGTTACTGTGTAGCCGTTTGTTTTTCTTTTTCCTGAGGCCAGATTGGTTGATAAAGCAGCCGTGGGTGCTGCGAAACGCGTTCCCTGGAGCCTATTATTACCATTTGGTACTTATTTTGCTTTTAAATAAAATAATTTTGTATTGAAAGATTGCGGCTACAAGTTTATTTATTTTTACGGTGTCGATTGGAGATATATCCCGTTCACTGGGACTTTGGAGTTGGAGACTACAGATCCCGGACAGGGACGGGTAAAGTACCCTGAAAGCGTTTATTGTTGATCATAGACATATGTCTTTGGGTCAACCTATTATTAATGTGAGTGCATTCATACACTTTATGCTGATAATTGATATATTGGGATAACGCACTATTGGCGCTCTGTTCTTTCTTTTTCTTTTATGCCATTGTATGACTCTGATTCGGGAGCTATTGGAGTGGAGCTGCCTGTTATATACTGTCTTTGGGGGAGCAGTTTACAGATCCCCTGTGTGCTGATGCTGAATTACACATAAGTGTTTTATTCAGCCACTATCCTTGTGAGTAGTGTCCTTATGGTGGTGGTTGGTGCTATTGGTTCTTAGAAGTTTTTACACTAGGAGCGCCTCCTGTTTTTTCTTCTTTCTTCTACAGCCTGGTCACTTCGCCCACCTGTGTCCACATAAGCCGGGAAAACTATCGGGCTTAGGAAGGGATGAGGGACTCTCTCTAAGTCACACCTTGTATCCTTCTGTCCCTCAACAACGTCTTTCCGTTCCTGTTCAGCTACCACTCACGCCGAGGCTGTGATAGACTCAGGGGCTGCTGGGGTCTTCGATTTGCGCAACGCCTGGGGGTACCACTGATCTCTAAGGACCCACCTATCACTATCACCGTGATTGATAGTTCCCCTCTAGGAACGGGTGTGGTAACACTCATGACAGTTCCTCTTCAGGTTCTCTTGGATCCCAACCAGCACGAGCTCTTATCTTTTGATATTATTACAGCACCACTGATTCTGGGGTTCCCATGGCTCCTTAAACACAATCCTCAGATTGACTGGCAACAAAGAGTACTGTCTTTTTCGACTGCTCCTATTTAGCCCTCGTCTGTTTCCGTGGGTATGATTTTTGAACCTCCCCTTGGATTCTACTACTGTTATACCTAAGCCTTACATGTCTTTTTCGGACGTCTTTTTGTAAGGCCAAATCGGAGGTTCTGCCCCCTCATCGGGCTTATGACTACTCCATAGATCTAGTTCCCGGAGCAGTGCCTGCCAGAGGGAGGACGTACCCATTGTCCTTGCCCGAGACTGCGGCCTTAGAGGCTTACATCCAGGAGAACCTAGCACGATGATTCATCCGCCCCTCCACCTTGCCAGCAGGTGCTGGATTCTTTTTTGTAAAGAAAAAAGATGGGTCCATGTTGCCCTGTATCGATTACAGAGGCCTAAATGCTATCACTCTCAAGAACTGCTGCCCGCTTCCCCTCATCCCGGAGTTGCTTGAACGGTTACGAAACTAGACTTACGAGGGGCATACAACCTATTACGGATACGCGAAGGGGATGAGTGGATGACTGCCTTCAACACGCGTTTCGGTCATTACGAATATCTTGTGATGCCGTTAGGTTTGCGCAATGTCCCAGTCGTTTTCCAGGCCCTCGTCAACGACATCTTCCAGGATTACTTTTTGTCATTTGTCGTTGTCTATCTGGACGACATATTAATCCATTCTCGGACTCTGTCTGAGCACCGGGAACATGTCTTTGCGGTACTGTAAAGGCTACGCCATCATAAACTGTATGCGAAGATTCAAAAATGTGACTTCGAAAAAGCTTCCTTATGCTTCCTGGGGTATATCGTCTCTGCCTCCGGTTTGGCCATGGACCCAGGTAAGGTGAGAGCTGTGCTGGAATGGCCGGTTCCCCGTACCGTGAATGCCATTCAGCGTTTCCTTGGGTTCTCCAATTATTATTGGAGGTTTATTGAGAGCATCTCACACGTCGTTCAGCCCATCATCCAATTAACCTGTAAGGGGGCCGATCCAGCCCTTTGATATGCTGAGGCCCTCAAGGCCTTCCGCACTCACAAAGACGCGTTTACCTGTGTTAGTCTTTCCAGACCCGACCTTGCCCTTTACGCTTGCAGTCGATGCTTCCGAGAGTTGCGGCAGGAGTCGTTCTTTCCCAGAGCACCCGTTCTAGCAAAGTACTTCAACCCTGCTCCTACTTCTTTCACTGTTTCTCCCCGGCGGAGAGGAATTATGATGCCGGAAATACGGAGTTGCTCACCATCAAACTGGCTCTCCAGGAGTGGCGATATCTCCTGGAGGGTGCAGCAAATCCTGTCAGCATCCTTACTGACCATCGCAACCTCGCCTATTTGGCATTGGCCAAACGCCTGACTCCTCGCCAGGCCCGCTGGTCTTTGTTCTTCACGTGCTTTGATTTCACTATATCGTACCTGCCTGGTACCAAGAAACACAAGGCTGATGCCTTGTCCAGATTCCATGACGTAGAACCTCTTCTCTCTTCCTCTGTGGAGCCCATCGTGCCCTTATCACGGATATTGGGCATTTTGACCCTATGAGCCCTGCGTGGTATTCAAGCGGCTCAATATCCAGCCTGTTCGTCCTCACCCCAGTTCCCTGATTGGGTCTTCGTGCCAGAGGAATACCGTCCAGAAGTTCTGAAGAAGTCAGAGATGCTCAACAAGACTCATGAGCCTGTAAGGGTATGCAAAAGCTCACTGGGACTGTGTCTGTGGTGCAATCTCTTTTAGCTCAGAAATGCCATAAACAGAGAAAAAAATATTCTGAAGCATTTCATACAGGTCCTGCCAAAATGACAGTCCAGCCACAAAATGCCACACGATTCTTCTCTGAACAAGGGAAGCAGCTAAAAACCAGACGTACGTTTCGGCCTTTTTGGGCCTCGTCGGTGAGTTGCTGCTGATACCGCTAGGCACTTGTGAGCGAGGGGTCCAGGTCTTGATTCCCCCATTACCTTTAGGGTGACTAACGCCAAGAGCAATTTGCACAGAAGTAGAAGAAGGCAGAGATGCTCAACTAGACTTATGAGCCTGCAATGGTATGCAAAAGCTCACTGGGACTGTGTCCTCGCGCCCAGGGTGCAAACTCTTTTAGCTCACAAATGCCATACACAGAGAAGAAATATTCTGAAGCTTATCATACAGGACCAGTCTAAATAACAGCCCAACTATGAAATGCCAGACAATTCTTATCTGACCAAGGGAAGCAGCTAAGACCAAACGTACGTTTTGGACTTCTTGGGCCTTGTTAGTGAGGTGCAGATTGTGAGCAAGGGGTCCACGTCAGGATTCCCACATTACCCTTAGGGTGACTAACCCCAAAATCAATTTGCATAAAAGTAGAAGAAGTCAGAGATGCTCAACTAGACTCATGAACCTGCAAGAGTATGCAAAATCTCACTGATAGTGTGTCCTCGTGCCCCAGGTGCAATCTCTTTTAGCTCACAAATGTAATATACAGAGTCGCACTTCACCTCCCAGTATTCGCGGAGTAGATTCAGGGGTCCCTGGACCTTCATCCCGAACAATAGTTCAAAGGGCAAAAATCCCGTTGGCTCCTAAGGCACCTCCCAATACGTGAACAGTAGGTGGGGCAGATAGCATTCCCAGTCACGGTGTGACTGCGTGAAGGCTTTGAGCAACTGTTTCAAGGTTCCATTGAACCTCTCGCAGAGCCCATTCGTCTGGGGATGGTAGGGTGTGGAATGGAGGGGTTTAACCCCGCATAGCTTCCAGACTTGTTTCATTATATCTGAGGTAAATTGGGTGCCTCGATCTGATACTACCTCCCTAGGGAATCCTACCCGGGTAAATACCTTCACTAGGGCATCCGCGACGCTTTCAGCAGAGATGCTGGACAGTGCGACGGCCTCAGTGTAACGGCTAGTAAAGTCCACAATGGTAAGGATATATCTCTTACCCGTGTAGCTGTGCCGAGCGAGTGGACCTATGATGTCAATGGCCCCTCATTGGAAGGATTCCCCTATCAAAGGTAGGGGTTGCAGGGGTGCTGGCAGATGATCTCCCCTTTTTCCTACCCGCTGACAGGTGTCGCAGGTGCAGCAAAAGTGGCGAACATCCCAGGACAATTTGGGCCAAAAGAACGCTCGAGTTAAGCGCTTTTCGGTGCGCCGGATTCCCGAATGTCCTGCTAAGGGAATATCATGGGCAAGGGCGACGAGGGCGTCCCTGTGCTGTAGGGGTACTACCAACTGGGTGCAAATGACTGTGGTGGGGCCCTGACAGGGGGTTTGAGTTGTCCTATATAGCAACCCGTTCTCCCACACAAACTGTGTCTGCCTGTCTGGTGTCTGCCTGTCATCTGTACCCGGCTATAGTGGGGTCTGTCTGTAGAGCAGACCGGAAAGCTGGTGGCGGCAGCCAAGCTATACTGGGTTCATTAGGGGCCACTGCTGGAGGGGCGAGAGATGGTGTTGGTCTTACCCTCTGTTGGCGTGCCGCGGATCTCGTGATGACATTGCAGTCCTCTTGGTCTCTGCCTGGGCCGAAGTAACTTTCCAGATTGCCCACATCATTTCCTAGCAGCACGTCCGTAGGAAGTCCTGGCATGACCCACACAATCATTTCTTGGGGTCCAACCCCCAATCCAGTTGTACCTTGGCCATGGGAAGTTTATATACTGTGCCCCCAGCTACCTGGATCTCCACCATTCGGGGCACTCTGAGGCTGGGGGGTAAGCAGCGAGGCCGCAATAAGGTAAGGGTGGCCCCAGAGTCTCGCATTTCTTGAGTGGTGTGGCCATTGAGACGCTCGGTCTGAATGTGCTGGTGCCGGTTGTCATTTGGGTCCTCCTGGGCCAGGGTAACTTCATGGAAATAGACCCACTCGGGCTAGTCTCCTGTGGCCTCACATATAACCACAAGACAGGGCCAGTCTGGGTTATGGTGATTAGGGTAGGCATTCCATGTATCCTCCCCTCCTATGCAATGGGCCTGATGTGGGGGAACCCTAGCTGTGGTGGAGTTCTGATTTGCCCGAGGGGCAGATTGGTACCTGGCGGCAGGCCCCCTGTTCCTGGGGCAATTAGCTTGGCGATGGCCAGATTGCTGGCACATAAAACACAGTGCAGGGGGGTTGGCGTGGCGAGGGGGGTTGTAGGGGCCCTGTTGGGGTCAGGGCCCCGACCGGTATGAATTAGGGGCAGGGGCAGTGGCCCGGGATCCTGCTCCCCCTGGGATGGACTGTACTTTATGGCCCTTGCTCCGATTGTCTTCATATTGATCCGCTAGCAAGGCAGCTTGGCTGATGGTGGTGGGGTTCCGGTCCCGCACCCAATCCCGCACTGGGTCAGGAATATTTAGGAAAAAATGTTCCAGTAGCATTTGCTGGCAGCACTCTTCAAAAGTGGTAGCTCCACAACCTTGTAGCCAGTTCCTAGCAACCCGCTCAAAGTTATGATCCCATTCCGAAAAGGTGTCTGTACCCTTTTTCTTAGTGTCCCTTAACTTCCGGCGATAGGTATCCTGCGTAATGGCATACCTAGCCTCTTCTACAGTCTCTTCTTGACAGCGGCATAATTGCCGATGTCCTGGTCAGGTAGCGTGCGGTAAGCCTCGCTGGCCCTCCCGGTCAGTTTCCCTTCAAGGATGCCTGACCAGTGCTGCTGGTTGACTTGGAACAGTCTGCATAATCTCTCAAAGTCCTGTAAGAACCCATCGATATCCTCTTGAGTGTCATCGAACATGGAAAAGGACTGATGTGTCAGGGGCAGTCCGGTGCTACTTTTCTCGGCCACTGGAACGTCGAATCCGAAACTCGAACCGAGGAATCAGTCACCTTCGAGCTGATCTCTCCTTCGAGGTTCGAGGCTATGGGAACGGTTCGATCTCGACCCGTAGAGCAGGGCAGGAGCGACGACGATCGAAATGATGCGCGGAGCGGGTCGATGTCGCAGTCTCCGGTACAGATAGTGAATTGCTCAGTTGCTGGTAAAGGATGGGAGTCAGAAGAGACTCTTTAAACCACCCAGCAAGGAAGTAAACGCGGAGACAGTTTACTCCAAACGAACTCAACTTTATTGGCAAACAACACACACTTTTATACACGAAATACACAAAGGAACAAGGGGCAAGCTATGCTAAAGCTAGGCTTCACTAAGGGCCAATGAACAGGGGAGCGCCCGTATCACACCATATCCGATTGGTCATCCCTGGGATTAGTCTCAGTTAAGGCGGAACCGGGGAACAGAAAGGGCCAGAAGTGATGTGATTAGTTCCCAGTGGGGTGTACAGTCCAAGAGTTCCAATACACATTTTGAGGAACAAAGGCTGATACTTAGTCCCACGCTACCCCGCCTTTTGTCCGACCCCGGAGAACTCCTGAATGTTCGAGCGGCTAATCCCGGTTAGGTACAATGCGGTTGTACGAGGCCCCGTCGGCCATTACCGAACCTTCAAGTCCCGTCGACATAAACCTTGAATATATCAGGTCCCGGGCTTCAAATAGTGTCCGTACGCCCCTGCATTGCCATCAGTTCCAGAGTTTGCCCAAAGCCCATACTCCGATGCTTCGAAGCCCTAGTAACGGCCTATAACCGATAAGGCACAGGCTGTATTGTATTGTATCTAGTGCAACCGGAGGCAATAGAAAGGTGCAGGCTAAAAGCTAGTGCAACCAAATGTGACCGCTAAGGAACAGGCTGTATGTAGAGCAACTGGGCTACCATAGAGAAAATGGCTATAGGACACAAGACCATAGGCAACAGGGACACTAGCGGTAAAGCTAATGCTAGGAGAGTAGCCAATGCAGAAACGGTACTCAAGAGAGCGGAGGTCAGCCAAGGCCTGGATCTGTACACAGAGAGAGGTAGTCAGCCAAAGCCTGGATCGGTACACAGAGAGCGATAGTCAGCCAAAGCCTGTATCGGTACAAGAGAACGGTAGTCCTCCAAAGCCTGGATCGGTACACAGAGAACGGTAGTCAGCCAAAGCCTGGATCGATACACAGCGAGCAGTAGTCAACGGAATCGGTCACGGGAATCGTAGTCAGGCAAGCCGTGTCATAAACAAATCGGGCAGCGAAGACAGGAGCAAGATCAGACGAAACCGGATCATACACGGAACAGGAACACAGCAACAAACGTCTGGTCAGGAACACCACAAAAGGGCACCGGTACAGTGACAGGAGAGTGTATATAAAGGAAAGCCCTGGGAGGGGTGGAAAACCCAGAGACAATAAGAAGCAGCCAAGGTAAACTCGGAAATAAGAATGTCGCTCAGGCAGATTCACGGGCACCGTGATATATAACTTTCATTAAAACAGCTTGATACTGAATTTTTCACAAGTCGCTGTATTTCAGAGAGGTATAAACACATGGTATGTTTTAACATGTATAAAACTGTATGGTTCATTACTATATGCTAATACATAGCTTTCTTTAAAACAACTTGAAACTGAATATTTCACATGTTGCTGTTTTTAGAGAGGTATAAACCTGAATAGAACTCAGCTCTGAAGGTAAATAGGCTAAATATTTTCACTAAACACTTCATGGTATTTGAGGAAATCAGATATATTCTTTGTTATATCTCTCATTAAAACAGCTTGATACTGAATTTTACACGTCACTGTTTTTCAGAGAGGTATAAACACATCGTATATTTTAAACTGTATAAACTTGTAAAGATCACTACTCTGAATGAATATTGTCTAAATATTTTCGCCAGATACTCCATGGTTTTTGAGGAAATAAAGATATATATTCTGTATATCTATCATTAAAATAGCTTGATACTGAATTTTTCATATGTCGCTGTTTTTCAGAGATGTAAAAACATATGTTATTGGTTAAACTGTATAAACCTGTGAAGTTCACTACTCTGAAAGTAAATTGTTTAAATATGTTTACCACACTCTTCAAGGTTTTTTGAGGAAATCAAAATATATGCATTTTTCACTTTGCTGTTTTTTAGAGAAGTATAATCTCCTGGAATGTTTTAAACGGGATAAACATGAATCGAACACTACTCTGAATGTAAATTGTCTATATATTTTCTCCCGACACTTCATGTTTTTTGAAGAAGTCAAAATACAGTCTTCTTTATATCTCTCATTAAAACAGCTTGATAAAGAATATTTCATATGTCTCTGATTTCAGAGAGGTATAAACACATGGTATGTTTTAAACTGTATAAAGCTGATTAGAATACTACTCTGAATGTAAATAGTCTCAGATTTTCTCCAGACATTTTGTTGTTTATCAGGAAATAAAGATATAAGCTTCTATATATCTATCATTAAAATAGCTTGATACTGAATTTTTCATATGTCTCTGTTTTTCAGATTAGAGTACTACTCTGATTGTAGTCTAAGATTTTCACCAGACAGTTCATGGTTTTTGAGGAAATCAAAATATATGCTTCTGTATATCTTTCATGAAAACAGTTTGAAACTGCATATATCACGTCGCTGTTTTTCAGAGAGGTGTAAACACATGGTATGTTTTAAACTGACTAAACCTGAAAAGAACACTACTCTGAATGTAAATTGTCTATATATTTTCACCAGACACTACTTGGTTTTGGAGGAAATCATGAACTATTCTTCTGTATATCTTTCATTAAAACAGCTTGATGCTGAATATGTCACAGTTTTTCAGAGAGCTATAAACACATGGTATGTTTTAAACTGTATAAAACTGTAAAGTTAACTACTCTAAATGTAAATACTCCAATTATTTTCTCCAGACACTTCATGGTTTTTGAGAAAATGCCTCTGTATATCTTTCTTTAAAAGAGATTGTAACTGGGTTTTTCATATGTCGCTGTTTTTCAGAGATGTATAAATATAAATTATGTTTTAAACTGTATAAACCTGTAAAGGTCACTATGAATGAAAATTGTCTAAATATTTTCATCACACACATCATGGGTTTTGAGGAAATCAAAATATATGCTTCTGTATATCTTTCATTAAAACATCTTGAAACTGCATTTCTCACGTCGCTGTTTTTTAGAGAAGTATAAACACCTGGCATGTTTTAAACTGGATAAAAATGAAAAGAACACTACACTGAATGTAATTTGTCTAGATATTTTCACCAGACACTTCATGGTTTTTGAGGAAGACAACATATAATCTTCTGTATATCGCTCATTAAAACAGCTTGATAATGAATTTATCATATGACTCAGTTTTCAGAGAGGTATAAACACAATGTATGTTTTAAACTGTGTAAACCTGTAAAGATCACCAATCTGAATGAATATTGTTCAAATATTTTTGCCAGACACTCCCTGGTTTTTGAGGAAATCAAAATATATTCTTTTTCATATGTCTGTTTTTCAGAATAGAATACTACTCTGATTGTAAATAGTCTAAGATTTTCACCAGACATCTCATGGTTTTTGAGGAAATCAAAATATATGCTACTGCAAATCTTTCATGAAAACAGCTTGAAACTGCATATTTCACGTCGCTGTTCTTTCAGAGAGGTGTAAACACATGAAATGTTTTAAACTGACTAAACCTGAAAAGAACACTACTCTGATTGTAAATTGTCTATATATTATCACCACTACTACTACTTGGTTTTGGAGGAAATCATGAACTATGCAACAGTATATGTTTCATTAAAACAGCTTGTTACTGGATAGTTCATATGTCACAGTTTTTCAGAGAGGTATAAACACAAGTTATGTTTTAAACTGTGTAAACCTGTAAAGATCACTAATCTAAATGAATATTGTTCAAATATTTTTGCCAGAAACTCCCTGGTTTTTGAGGAAATCAAAACATATTCTTCTGTATATTTTTCATTAAAACAAGTTGATACTGTCTTTATCAAATGTCACAGTTTTTCAGAGAACAATAAACACCTGATTTGTTTTAAATTGTATAAACCTGTAAAGATCTCTACTCTGAATGAAAATTGTCCAAATATTTTCACTTGACATTCCATGGTTTTTGAGGAAATCAAAATATATGCTTCTGTATATCTTTCATTTAAACACCTTGAAACAGCATTTTTCATGTCGCTGTTTTTAGAGAAGTATAAACTCCTGGTATGTTTTAACTACTCTGAATGTAATTTGTCAATATATTTTCTCCCGACACTTCATGATTTTTGAAGTAGTCAAAATACAGTCTTCTGTATATCTCTCATTAAAACATCTTAATAAAGAATAGTTGATATGTCTCTGAATCTGGCTTTTTCACGTCACAGTTTTATAAAGAGGTATAAACACCTGGTATTTTTTAAACTGGATAAACTAGAATAGAAAGCTACTCTAAATGTCATTTGTCTACATATTTTCTCCAGAATCTTCATGGTTTTTGAGGAAATCAAAATATAAAATTCTGTATATCTTTCATTAAAAGAGCTTGATAATGATTTTTTCATATCTCTCTGTTTTCAGAGTGGTATAAACACATGTTATGTTTTAATCTGTATAAACTGAATAGAATACGACTCTGAATGTAAATAGTATCAGTTTTTCAGCAGACATTTCATGCTTTATCAGGAAATAAAGTTATATGCTTCTATGTATCTATCATTAAAATAGCTTGATACTGAATTTTTCATATGTCACTGTTTTTCAGAGAAGAATAAAATAATGGTTTGTTTTTAACTGTGTAAACCTATAAAGTTCATTACTCTGAATGTAAGTTGTCTAAATATATTCACCAGACACTTCGTGGTTTTTGAGGAAATCAAAATATAAGCTTCTGTTTATCTTTCGTTAAAACAGCTTGATAATAATTTTTCATATGTCTCTGTTTTCAGAGAGGTATAAACAAATGTTATGTTTTAAACTGTATTAAACTGAATAGAATACTACACTGATTGTAGATTTTCACCAGACATTTCATGGTTTTTGAGGAAATCAAAATAAAAGCTTCTGTATAGCTTTCATGAAAACAGTTTGAAACAGCATATATCACGTCGCTATTTTTCAGAGAGGTGTAAACACATGGAATGTTTTAAACTGAATAAACCTGAAAAGACCACAACTGTGAATGTAAATTGTCTTTATATTTTCACCAGACACTACATGGTTTTGGAGAAAATCATTATCTAAGCTTCTGTATATCTTTCATTAAAACAGCTTGTTACTGAATAGTTCATATGTCACAGTTTTTCAGAGAGTTATAAACACATGGAATGTTTTAAACTGTATAAATATGTAAAGATCACTACCCTGAATGAATTTTGTCCAAATATTTTGGCCAGACACTCCATGGTTTTTGAGGAAATAAAAATATATGCTTCTGTAAATCTTTCATTTTAAAAACAGCGAAGTGAAAAATGCAGTTTCAATATGTTTTAACATACTGAAACTGCATTTTTCACTTCGCTGTTTTTTTAGAGAAGTTTAAACTCCTGGAAAGTTTTAAACTGGATAAACATGAATAGAACACTACTCTGAATGTAATTTGTCAACATATTTTCTCGACACTCCATGGTTTTTGAGGAAATCAAAATATATGCTTCTGTATATCTTTCATTAAAACAGCATGATAATGAATTTTTCAAATGTTTCTGTTTTCAGAGAGGTATAAACACAAGTTATGTTTTAAACTGTATAAACCTGTAAAGATCACTATTATGAATGATTATTGTCCAATTATTTTCACCAGACACTCAATGATTTTGGAGGAAATCAAAATATATGCTTCTTATATCTTTCATTAAAACACTTTGAAACTGCATTTTTCACGTCACTGTTTTTTAGAGAAGTATAAACACCTGGAATGTTTTAAACTGGATAAACATGAATAGAATACTACTCTGAATGTAATTTGTCTACTTATTTTCTCCCTACACTTCATGATTTTTGAAGAACTCAAAATACAGTCTTCTGTTTATCTCTCATTAAAACAGCTTGATAATGAATTTTTCATATGCTCTGTTTTCAGAGAGGTATAAACACATGTTATGTTTTAAACTGCATAAAGCTGAATAGAATACTACTCTGAATGTAAATAGTCTCAGTTTTTCACCAGACGTTTTGTGCTTTATCAGGAAATGAAGTTATATGCTTCTTTATATCTATCATTAAAATAGCTTCATACTGAATTTTTCATGTCGCTGTTTTTCAGGGAAGTAAAAACACATGCTAAAGAATAAATTGTATAAAACTGTGAAGTTCACTACTCTGAATGTAAATTGTCTAAATATCTTCACCTCACACTTCAAAGTTTTTGAGGAAATCATGATATATGCTTCAGTAAATCTTTCATAAAAAGAACTTGAAGCTGCATTTTTCACATCACAGATTTATAGTGAGATATAAACACCTGCTATGTTTTAAACTGGATAAACTTGAATAGAACACTACTCTAAATGTAATTTGTCTACATATTTTCTCCAGACACTTCTTGGTTTTTGAGGAAATCAAACTATAAGCTTCTGTATATCTTTCATTAAAATAGCTTGATAATGAATTTATCATATGTTACAGTTTTTCAGAGAGCTATAAACAAATTGTATGTTTTAAACTGTATAAACCTGTAAATTTCAGTACTTTGAATATAAATAGCCCAATTATTTTCACCAGACAACCTGGTTTTTAAGAATATCAAGATATATGCTTCTGTATATCTTTCATTAAAACAAGTTTAAACTGTCTTTTTCAAATGTCACAGTTTTTCAGAGAGTTGTAAACACCTGATTTGTTTAAAACTGTATAAACCTGTAAAGATAACTACTCAGAATGAAAATTGTCCAAATATTTTCACCAGACACTCTTTGGTTTTTAGGGAAATCAAAATATATGCTTCTGTATATCTTAATTTAAAACATCTTGAAACAGCATTTTTCACGTCACTCTTTTTAGAGAAGTATAAACTCCTGGTATCTTTTAAACTGGATGAACATGAATAGAACACTACTCTGAATGTAATTTGTCTAGATATTTTCACCAGACACTTCATGGCTTTTCTTTGTATCTCTCATTAAAACAGCTTGATAATGAATTTTTCATATGTCTCTGTTTTCAGAGAGGTATTATCCTATGTTTTAAACTGTATAAACCTGTAAAGTTCACTACTCTGAATGAAAATTGTCTAAATATTTTCTCCACAAACTTCATGGATTTTGAGGAAATCAAAATATATGCTTCGTATATCTTTCATTAAAACAGCTAGATAATGAATTTTTCATATGTCTCTGTTTTCAGAGAGGTATAAACACAAGTTATGTTTTAAACTGTATACACATGTAAAGATCACTACTCTGAATGAATATTGTCCAAATATTTTCGCCAGACTCTGCATGGTTTTTGAGGAAATCAAAATATATGCTTCTGTATGTCTTTCATTAAAACATCTTGAAATAAATTGATACTGAATTTTTCATATGTCACTGCTTTTCAGAGAGGCAAAAACATATTGTATGGGTTAAACTGTATAAAACTGTGAAGTTCACTACTCTGAAAGTAAACTGTCTAAATATTTTCACCACACTCTTCAAGGTTTTTGAGGAAATCATGATATATGTATGCTTCTGTATATCTCTCATGAAAACATATTGAATATGCATTTTTCACGTCACAGTTTTATAGAGAGGTATAAACACCTTATATGTTTTAAACTGGATACATTTGAACAGAACACATCTCTAAATATAATTTGTCCATACACTTCTTGGTTTTTGAGGAAATCAAAATATAAGCTTCTGTATATCTTTCATTAAAACAGAGTAACGGAAGTAAGCGAGAGGAACGGGTCGCCTTCCGTATTAGTCCCCGGGTCTCTCCTTCTCGACGCCGGACTGGCGCCGTCGAGTGCACCTGTCAAGCAAATCAGCGTTCCGGAGGTCGACTCAAAGCGGCGTCGAACCTCGGGAAGACCGAATCTGCTCGAAGGATGCGGCTACCGGAGGGGTCACGGCACTCGAACGCCATCGAACACGTACACAGGACCGAATCAGGGAAAAGTGTAGCAGGAACCAAAGTGGATATTTTCCCAGCCATTCGAGCACTCCAGTGGTCGACTCGACGGTTGGAGCTTAAGCAGGTTACAAAGGGCAGAGTCCACGTCGGTGCCTGACAGGATACAAAGGTCGGTAGCGGGATCCTGGCAGCAGACGGACGAACGTACAGGAACCTGGTTCGAATGGGCGGCAGAGTGGCCACTTTTACCACAGGAACAAACAGACTCCAGGACTCTGGTTCAAACCAAACAGTAACTCACTTTATTCAACAAGACATTCAACTTTTATACAGTTTACAACATGGTACCACAATAGGAAGGGGAAGGGCCAGGCATTCTAATGCAGGCTTGGCCCAGGGACCAAACCAACACAATGGGCATACACAATAGACCAATGGTGACAGTGAACAATGGGCCAATGGCAGGGGAAACAGAGGGACCAATGGTAGACCAAGGAAACAATCCAATGGGAGATGGGCTACTGAACACAATGTGGTCACTGAGACTTAACATGATTAATTAACGTCTGGACAAAGACAATGGACTGACTAGAGGGAATACACATCTGAGAACTGGGCCAGGAGTTGAAGCACGTACACACTAGTTTAAATATGCTGCTTCAACCCTGGCCAATCAGCGTGCGCAGTGAGTCGTACGTCAGCCAATCCGGCGTCGACTCACTGCCTCTGGTTTCCCGCGTTCGAGATGGCGTGGATACCTCGAACAAAGGAACCGGGGAATCACCGGCTTCGGTGTTCATGTATCCCTCGTACATTAAACCATACAATACATTAAACTTTCGACATTCGACAATATAAAACGTACAACATTTGACATAAAAACCTTGTAACATGATGATAGGGAAATCCCTATCAGAGTTCACATAAGGCCACAAGGCCATAGTCTTTGAGTGAATTGTTCGTGGTCCAGACAAGAGCTTAAGTAACGGATAACATCCGTTACATTTCTCCCCCTTTTAGTACCAAGCCAGCGGGTACAGCAGGAAACGCTGGCTTGGAGCTGTAGGAGGGCATAGAGATGGTGAGGCACTTGTCTGGAACAGAGCATTAGTCCGAAGGCCTTGGTCCTAGGCCAGTTTTAACTGAGGGGCCCCTTGTCCTGGGCCAGAGATTGAAGGAGTCTTTCTGTACTGGGCCAGGGGAAAACATGAGCCCTTTGTCTGGGCCGGGTAGGGGTGAACAAGGCCCTGGTCCTGGGCCAGTGAAGCAAATGCCAGTTCCTTTGTCTTTAGTCCTGGGCCAGGGGAACTGATGCTTGGTTGTCCTGACCAATAGCAAATTAGGGGGCCTCTCCTGGGCCCTTCTCAAGGCAGTGCTACAGTCAAATCCTTCTGGGTCTGGGGCCAGCGGCTCAGGGTCCAGAGCCAGTCTATAAGGGGGATCTCCCTGAGGCAATGATGACGCTGGCCTCTGGGCATCAGAGGTTGGGGAGAGCGGCAAATCTCCCCCTTTTAGTTGGACCAGGGTCCCAGAAGGACAGGAGCGGATGCAGTTCCCACGATCCTGAGTCAAATCAGGTATGGACCTGATGGGGAATACATTCCCACCCATCAGGTCAAACAACATATCCAGGGGAGTTCCAGCAGCCCTACTTTCTCCCAGTCCGCTGGTGTCCTCCTCTGGTAGGCCATCATACACAGGACTTTCTTTTGCCTTGAGGGAGACCGCAGTCCCATCCCTCAAGGCGGCTTTATTTGTAATCCTGGGGAGCAAGCACGGCTCAACTCCCAGGCCATCTTCCACCCTCACCAGGGGCAACATTTTGGGGCTTCTGCTGGGTTCTCTCATGCCCATTACAGCAGGGTTTTCCGGGGGGCTGATGGGCTGGCTCCCACCCATCAGCTCACATAATACATCCTCAGGAGGTCCAGCAGCACTGCTTCCTTCCAGCCCGCTGGGGTCCTCCTCTTGCAGGCCATCACACACCGGCCTTTCTGTTGCCTGGAGGGAGACAGCAGTCCCATCCCTCCAGGTGGCATCACTCATAATCCTGGGGAGCACGCACGGCTCCGCTCCCAGGGCATCTTCCAACCCCACAGGGGGCAACATTATGGGGCTGCTGCTGGGCTCTCTCACACCCACTACAGCAGGGGGCTCAAGGGGACTGATGGGCTCGCTCCCACCCATCCGTTGGGGCACACAATTGCTGCTGGTGGGGACCTGCGTCTCGACCACCGCAGCTGGGAAAACGGGAAAAGGGGCAACTGGCCTCTCAGGGGAGATGTCTTTCCCATCCCCTGATGCCGAGGCATCTTCTTCACTGAGGGGGAACGAATTCCCACCCCCCAGCTCTGGGAAAACATAGTCCAGGGAAAAAAGGGTCTCCGTCAGGGCAAAAGGGGCACTGGTGGGGCTCGCATCCCCCCTCACCAGTGTGGAGTGAACAGGGGCAGCTCCCTCCAAGTCCTCAGCTTCACTGAGGTCCTCCTCAGATGAGTGTCCCCCCCAATATTCTTCCTCTCTTCCTGTACAAAGTTCCCGCATGTACCGGTCATGCACAATATCCATCAGTCTATTAATCCTGGCAACCGATGGCTTGTAACCAAGGAGTGGCATGAGATTCACCATCCTCCGGTACACCGGGTCCTCACTTGGTCCGATTCCAATAATGGTCCACTTTTCTTTCACTAAAAAGTCAATGTACTCCTAGTCGGGCTCTACAGCTCCGAGGCGCTTGTGGAAGTCACTGAGACCCCATGCGGGTCCAACCGATTTGATAAGATCCAAAAAGTCCAGAAAATCCCATTCGGGCAATACTGCTCCGCCGGATCCGCGTGCCGCCATTCCTCATTCAATACACTCGATGAAAGAAGGAGAAATACCACCGCTATGCCACCAATGTAACGGAAGGAAGCGAGAGGACCGGGTCGCCTTCCGTATTAGTCCCTGGGTCTCTCCTTCTCGACGCCGGACTGGCGCCGTCGAGTGCACCGGTCAAGCAAATCAGCGTTCCGGAGGTCGACTCAAAGCGGCGTCGAACCTCGGGAAGACTGAATCTGCTCGAAGGATGCGGCTACCGGAGGGGTCACGGCACTCGAACGCCATCGAACACGTACACAGGACCGAATCAGGGAAAAGCGTAGCAGGAACCAAAGTGGTTATATTCCCAGCCGTTCGAGCACTCCAGTGGTCGACTCGACGGTTGGAGCTTAAGCAGGATACAAAGGGCAGAGTCCACGTCGATGCCTGACAGGATACAAAGGTCGATAGCGGGATCCTGGCAGCAGACGGACGAACGTACAGGAACCTGGTTCGAATGGGCGGCAGAGTGGCCACTTTTACCACAGGAACAAACAGACTCCAGGACTCTGGTTCACTCCAAACAGTAACTCACTTTATTCAACAAGACATTCAACTTTTATACAGTTTACAACATGGTACCACAATAGGAAGGGGAAGGGCCAGGCATTCTAATGCAGGCTTGGCCCAGGGACCAATCCAACACAATTGGCATACACAATAGACCAATGGTGACAGTGAACAATGGACCAATGGCAGGGGAAACAGAGGGACCAATGGTAGCCCAAGGAAACAAGCCAATGGGAGATGGGCTACTGAACACAATGTGGACACTGAGACTTAACATGATTAATTAACGTCTGGACAAAGACAATGGACTGACTAGAGGGAATACACATCTGAGAACTGGGCCAGGAGTTGAAGCACGTACACAGTAGTTTAAATATGCGGCTTCAACCCTGGCCAATCAGCGTGCGCAGTGAGTCGTACGTCAGCCAATCCGGCGTCGACTCACTGCCTCCGGTTTCCCGCGTTCGAGATGGCGTGGATACCTCGAACAAAGGAACCGGGGAATCACCGGCTTCGGTGTTCGTGTATCCCTCGTACATTAAACCATACAATACATTAAACTTTCGACATTCGACAATATAAAACGTACAACATTTGACATAAAAACCTTGTAACATGATGATAGGGAAATCCCTATCAGAGTTCACATAAGGCCACAAGGCCATAGTCTTTGAGTGAATTGTTCGTGGTCCAGACAAGAGCCTAAGTAACGGATAACATCCATTACATTTCTCCCCCTTTTAGTACCAAGCCAGCGGGTACAGCAGGAAACGCTGGCTTGGAGCTGTAGGAGGGCATAGAGATGGTGAGGCACTTGTCTGGAACAGAGCATTAGTCCAAAGGCCTTGGTCCTAGGCCAGTTTTAACTGAGGGGCCCCTTGTCCTGGGCCAGAGATTGAAGGAGTCTTTCTGTACTGGGCCAGGGGAAAACACTTTGTTTGGGCCGGGTAGGGGTGAACAAGGCCCTGGTCCTGGGCCAGTGAAGCAAATGCCAGTTCCTTTGTCTTTAGTCCTGGGCCAGGGGAACTGATGCTTGGTTGTCCTGACCAATAGCAAATTAGGGGACCTCTCCTGGGCCCTTCTCAAGGCAGTGCTACAGTCAGATCCTTCTGGGTCTGGGGCCAGTGGCTCAGGGTCCAGAGCCAGTCTATAAGGGGAATCTCCCTGAGGCAATGATGACGCTGGCTTCTGGGCATCAGAGGTTGGGGAGAGCGGCACATCTCCCCCTTTTAGTTGGGCCAGGGTCCCAGAGGGACAGGAGCGGATGCAGTTCCCACGCTCCTGAGTCAAATTAGGTATGGACCTGATGGGGAATACATTCCCACCCATCAGGTCAAACAACATATCCAGGGGAGTTCCAGCAGCCCTACTTTCTCCCAGTCCGCTGGTGTCCTCCTCTGGTAGGCCATCATACACAGGACTTTCTTTTGCCTTGAGGGAGACCGCAGTCCCATCCCTCAAGGCGGCATTATTTGTAATCCTGGGGAGCACGCACGGCTCCACTCCCAGGCCATCTTCCACCCTCACCAGGGGCAACATTTTGGGGCTGCTGCTGGGTTCTCTCATGCCCATTACAGCAGGGTTTTCCGGGGGGCTGATGGGCTGGCTCCCACCCATCAGCTCACATAATACATCCTCAGGAGGTCCAGCAGCACTGCTTCCTTCCAGCCCGCTGGGCTCCTCCTCTTGCAGGCCATCACACACCGGCCTTTCTGTTGCCTGGAGGGAGACCGCAGTCCCATCCCTCCAGGTGGCATCACTCATAATCCTGGGGAGCACGCACGACTCCGCTCCCAGGGCATCTTCCAACCCCACAGGGGGCAACATTATGGGGCTGCTCCCTCCAAGTCCTCATCTTCACTGAGGTCCTCCTCAGATGAGTGTCCCCCCCAATATTCTTCCTCTCTTCCTGTACAAAGTTCCCGCATGTACCGGTCATGAACAATATCCATCAGTCTATTAATCCTGGCAACCGATGGCTTGTATCCAAGGAGTGGCATGAGATTCACCATCCTCCGGTACACCGGGTCCTCACTTGGTCCGATTCCAATAATGGTCCACTTTTCTTTCACTAAAAAGTCAATGTACTCCTAGTCGGGCTCTACAGCTCCGAGGCGCTTGTGGAAGTCACTGAGACCCCATGCGGGTCCATCCGATTTGATAAGATCCAAAAAGTCCAGAAAACCCTATTCGGGCAATACTGCTCCGCCGGATCCGCGTGCCGCCATTCCTCATTCGATACACTCGATGAAAGAAGGAGAAATCCCACCGCAATGCCACCAATGTAACGGAAGGAAGCGAGAGGACCGGGTCGCCTTCCGTATTAGTCCCCGGGTCTCTCCTTCTCGACGCCGGACTGGCGCCATCGAGTGCACCGGTCGAGCAAATCAGCGTTCCGGAGGTCGACTCAAAGCGGCGTCGAACCTCGGGAAGACTGAATCTGCTCGAAGGATGCGGCTATCGGAGGGGTCACGGCACTCAAACGCCGTCGAACACGTACACAGGACCGAATCAGGGAAAAGCGTAGCAGGAACCAAAGTGGATATATTCCCAGCCGTTCGAGCACTCCGGTGCTCGACTCGACGGTTGGAGCTTAAGCAGGATACAAAGGGCAGAGTCCACGTCGCCGCCTGACAGGATACAAAGGTCGGTAGCGGGATCCTGGCAGCAGACGGACGAACGTACAGGAACCTGGTTCGAATGGGCGGCAGAGTGGCCACTTTTACCACAGGAACAAACAGACTCCAGGACTCTGGTTCACTCCAAACAGTAACTCACTTTATTCAACAAGACATTCAACTTTTATACAGTTTATAACATGGTACCACAATAGGAAGGGGAAGGGCCAGGCATTCTAATGCAGGCTTGGCCCAGGGACCAATCCAACACAATGGGCATACACAATAGACCAATGGTGACAGTGAACAATGGACCAATGGCAGGGGAAACAGAGGGACCAATGGTAGCCCAAGGAAACAAGCCAATGGGAGATGGGCTACTGAACACAATGTGGACACTGAGACTTAACATGATTAATTAACGTCTGGACAAAGACAATGGACTGACTAGAGGGAATACACATCTGAGAACTGGGCCAGGGGTTGAAGCACGTACACACTAGTTTAAATATGCGGCTTCAACCCTGGCCAATCAGCGCGCGCAGTGAGTCGTACGTCAGCCAATCCGGCGTCGACTCACTGCCTCCGGTTTCCCGCGTTCGAGATGGCGTGGATACCTCGAACAAAGGAACCGGGGAATCACCGGCTTCGGTGTTCGTGTACCCTCGTACATTAAACCATACAATACATTAAACTTTCGACATTCGACAATATAAAACGTACAACATTTGACATAAAAACCTTGTAACATGATGATAGGGAAATCCCTATCAGAGTTCACATAAGGCCACAAGGCCATAGTCTTTGAGTGAATTGTTCGTGGTCCAGACAAGAGCCTAAGTAACGGATAACATCCGTTACAAACAGCTTGATAATGAATTTTTCATATGTCACAGTTTTTCAGAGAGCAATAAACACATGGTATGTTTTAAACTGTAAACTTCAGTACTCTGAATATAAATAGCCCAATTATTTTCACCAGACACTTCATGGTTTTTAAGAATATCAAGATATATGCTTCTGTATATCTTTTATTAAAACAAGTTGATACTGTCTTATTCAAATGTCACAGTTTTCAGAGAGCAATAAACACCTGATATGTTTTAAACTGTATAAACCTGTAAAGATCACTACTGCTTCTGTATATCTTTCATAAAAACAGCTTGATACTGAATTTCACATATGACTTTGTTTTTCAGAGAGGTATAAAATCATGATTTGTTTTAAACTTTATAAACCTATAAAGTTCATTACTCTGATTGTAAGTTGTCTAAATATTTTCACTAGACAATTCATGGTTTTTTAGGAAAACAAAATATAAGCTTCTGTATATATTTCATTAAAATAGTTTCAACTGATTACAACCTTAAGGTGTTATCTATTAATGCCAAAGGTCTTAAGGCTCCGGACAAGAGAACTAGATTGTTTAGGGAGCTGAGGGCCCAGGGTGCAGATGTAGCTTTGGTTCAGGAGACACATTTTCGTAGTGGGAAGGCTCCCTCCTGCTCAAGTTCATTCTACCCCCATGGTTATTTCTCCCACTCCCCCTTGCAAAAAACTAATGGTGTGGTGATATTTCTGGCCCGCTCTTTTCCTTTTGTGGTTCAGGACACTTGGACGGATAGTGATGGTAGGTCCCTCTTTCTTAATGGGACTATAGGGCAGGAATAACTTACGATTGCTACTATGTATGCCCCTACCAGAGATCAATATCTGTTCATCTGCTCTGTCCTTAAGGATCTCTCTGACTTTGCAGAGGGCATACTGATTTTGGGTGGAGATTTTAATGTCACTCTGCACCCTTCCCTGGTTGTCCTCTGTAAGACTAGTCAAATTGCGAAGGGTGAGGCAAGCTTTGCATCAGGCCCAATTGGCTGATGTCTGGCGTATCACACACCCTACACTTAAAGATTTCACATACTATTCCCCTCTACACAACAAATATTCTAGGTTGGATTACATTTTTCTTTCATCTTCAGCTGGCACGATCCGCAACGGTGGGTAGTATCACCTGGAGTGATAATGCTCCTGTTTTGTTGGAACTGCTGCTTCCCTCCGTGTCCGGTCGTCAGTTTTGCTGGAGGCTTAATGATTCTTTGTTGAAGGACCCCTCGAATGTAGTCAAAATATGTGAATTCCTCACACAATATTTTGCCGAAAACTCTGGTCCAAACATGTCCCCCTCAGTGGTATGGGAAGCTCACAAAGCGGTGATTCGTGGTCACTTGATTAGCATGGGAGCCTATCGTAAACGGCAGTGTGCGGCTAGGATGCGACATCTATTAGACAGTATTGCAACTATTGAACGTGAACATAAGACTACTTTGTCTCCTGAGGTTTACCAGGATCTGATTCAGTTACGGGCGTCCTTGGCTTCTCTGTGTAATGAGTCGATGGTCCGGTCTTGCCAGATGGTTCGGAGTTCTTATTATGTCCATGGTAATAAACCTGGCAGATACCTGGCTAGGGCCCTGCGGTCCAAACAGGCTCAGGCTTTCATTCCAAAGATCCGATCTGCTTCACATACTTTGCTTCATCGTTCAGACAAGATTGCAGAGGCCTTCCGACTCTATTATCAGTCGTTGTAAAACATCAATGGCTCTTCTCTCCCACCGGACCCTTCTGGGTTTGTTCCTGAGATAGCGGAATACTTGGGTCGTTATATGCCTCGCAGGTTGTCCGCCCAGGTTGCAAATTCTCTCAACCACCCTTTGACAGACGAGGAGATTCTTCAGGCTATCAAATCCTCTCCCAGTGGTAAAAGCCCGGGACCTTCTGCTTTCCTTATCCCATTCTTCCAAACACCACTTTGTTAGATCCTGGGAGACAGATTGCGGTTGTGTATTGACGGATCAGCAATGGTCTAAGATGGCTAACCTCGTTCACAGATGCTCTATGTCCTCTAGAATCCAGGAGAATGCCTATAAGATACTGACTAGATGGTATCGGGTTCCGTCGTTATTGCACAGATTCTATCCGGCGGTTCCGGACACATGTTGGAGGTGCCTTCTGCATAGGGGCGATTTCTTACACATTTGGTCGACGTGCCCATTGCTGCAGCCTTTCTGGACGGCGGTGGTGGACACAATTCGCATCGTGGCAGATCCTCTTCTTCCTAAGACCCCGATGGCCCTCCTTCTGCATCACACTACCCATCCCTTACACATTTACACACGCTCACTAACGATACGCCTGATCAATGCGGCCAAGGTACTGATCCCCAGATTCTGGAAGGTGCCTCACCCTCCCTCCTATAGGGATTGGGTATCCTCCGTTGAGTCTATCCGCTCTGCAGAAGACTTGGCGTTTGCGGCCGAGGGACGTGGCCTAACTCATGCCACGCGTTGGTTCCATTGGGAGGAATTCTTGAGGGGTAGGGACTTTCAGGAACGGCTGGCGGTGGACATTTCTTGATCCGACAACTTTCCCCCCATTTCACTGCGCACATGACCTTGATCCTCTCTCTTGTCTTTCCACTTTTTCTTTTTCTTTCTGCGTATTCCTTTCTTTGCTCCTCTCCTTTCTTCTCCTCTTTGGCTCATTTTTCTTTTTTACTGTTTTGATGATTTCTAAGGGTTTTTGTACTTTCTTACAATGCTTCACATGTTTCCAATCCTGGTGCTCACCTTACTCTTTTTTTCTTTGTTAAACAAGTCATGTATGTCTTATCTGTTAATGTTGTCTGTTACAAAAATTCCTTTAAAATGAATAAACTTATATTAAAAAAACAAAAACAAAAAAAAAACACAGTTTTATTGAACAGTTGTAATAACAATATCCCTCACGGGTCCAGTAATATATCAGCTATATAGTACAGACACAGGACAGGTTACAATGAGGTATACCCACATGGGTCCAGTATATGCAAGTAATACAGAATACAATATACTGACACTGGTCAGACAGTTTTCATGTGATACTCAAGTTAGGCAGCACTGAATATGTTACTATTAGGACAGGAGGACTAACAGGCCCTAATAGCGCAAGGCCCTTTAATAAACTCAGTTTTGAAGAGAGAGCACAATATCGTGTAATGCCCACACAGTAACGCAGACCAGAGGAACTTGTGGACTGCAGTAGCAGCAACAAAGACCAGAGCAACTTGTGGACTGCCGTAGCAGTAACGGAGATCAGGGCAACTTGTTGGTTGCCTTAGCAGTAAAGGAGACTAGAGCAACTTACCCGGAGAGGCACCCTTCCGGGGACTGCACCGAGGGAAGGAACACACAGCAATGTCGCCTAGGCGACACCGGTAACAACGGAGACTAGACTGCAGAGAGTGACTATCTGGAGACAGAGAGGATCCTGTCACAACCCCAACCGGAGACTGGCTAAGGCGTAGCAGGAGTAATACGCAACCACAGGAGCCCAGCCGGGCCGGGTCGGGACACAGAGCAGGAACGCCAGCCAATCCGAGTCGGTACACAGAGCAGGAACGTCAGCCGGGCCGGGTCGGTACACAGAGCAGGAACGTCAGCCAATCCGAGTCGGTACACAGGACAGGAACGAGAAGCAGAATAGTTAGACAGTCCATGTCGGTATACCGGCAGGAACAAGATGCATAGTCATCTGGCAGGCCAGGTCGTTACACAGAGATTACACGAAGTATAGGAACAAGCGTTGATACGGAAACACCAGGAAAGGGCACTGGATAAGGGACAAGGTCCAGCATTTAAGGACAAATACTGGGCAGGTACAAGTCACTTTAACCAAAGAGCGAGATCAATAGAGGAAACTGAAGAATGTCGCCAGCAAGTCACGGGCACTGTGTTAGTACCCCACTCTCAAAGACCACCCCCCTCCTAGAAGAGGGACCTGGTCTCAGAGGGTATTTGGAATGGAAACTGCGCAACAATCTAGGAGCATGAAGGTCACTCTTTTCAACCCAGGAATGCTCCTCAGGGCCATAGCCCTTACAAAGGACCAAATATTGCAATTTTCCTCTAAATCTACGTGAATCAATAATACTTTGGACTTCATACTACTTCTGACCCTGAACTTGCACAGGACCGGGGACCACAGGAGTGGTAGTGTAATGTTTGCATATCAGAGGTTTCAGAACGGATACATGGAAGACATTGTGAATCCGCATAGATGCTGGGAGATCCAGAGCGTACGAAACAGGGTTAGATTTGCGGATCACCTTAAAGGGACCAATGAACCGGGGAGCCAACTTATTAAATGGAACTTGCAAATTGAGGTTTCTGAAGGATAGCCATACCCTATCCCCAACCTGGATATCCCTAACCGTATGCGATAAGCGTGGTGCTGATAACACTGGTACGAATTACTGAGGACCCTCTGAACCTGTGCCTAGGTGGAGCGTAGTTGCTCTGTATGCTCATCCAGAGCTGGAATCTGCTGCTTCTGGAATGAGTCCGGGAGCAAGCATGGCTGAAACCCGTAGTTGATAAGAAACGGGGAGTTCCTGGACGATGAATTAACCGCACAGTTCTTGGCGAACTCTTCCCATGGCAACAGGTCGGCCCAATTATCATGATGATCGGACACGAAATAGCGTGAGAATTGTTCCAATCCTTGATTGGCACGCTCAGCGGCTCCATTGGTCTGGGGATGGTAGCAGGTGAAAAGGACAGCTGTATACCCATCTGGTTACAGAATGCTCTCCAAAATCTGGACACAAATTGGCTCCCACGGTCTGACACCAACACCCTGGGTACCCCATGCATCTGCCCTAACATTCTTGGAACCAGGCAAGTAAGATACAATGAAATTAAAGTGGGACAGAAATAAGGCCCATCTGGCTTGTCATGATGACAATCTCTGAAAGGTACGTCAGGTTTTTGTGGTCAGTCAGGATTAATGCCGGAGTCCTAGTACCTTCCTGTAAGTGACACCAAGAACGAGGATAATAGCCAGGAGTTCTCTGTCCCCAATCTCATAATGGTTCTGGGCACTAGACAGCTTTTTGGAGAAGAACCCACATGGTCTTAGCGCACTCCCAGAGGCCGGACATTGTGACAACACTGAAGAGAAGGGTTAGGGTGGGATAGCACAGGAGTAGATGCAAAAGTGGACTTGAGTGTAGTGAAAGCTCGATCTGCTGCCTCAAAATGCTAGCCTCTCCCTTACTAAAAACGTCGCTGAATTGATGGTACTCAGCCGGCACGGAGGGAGAGGTACACATGATTTTAGTTGGATGAGAAACGCAATGCCCCATACAATACTCAGACCAGGACGTTATCTCGCAAGTCTGCCAGTCAAACTGGGGATTGTGTAAATGTAACCATGGGAACCCCTGAATAACAGACTGGATGATCTGGAACCGCTGTTTCTCAGTGTGGAGAGGCCCAGTAGTGCCCCATAGTGATCTGAGCTGGTACCAAAGGTCTGCCATCAATGGCCTCAACAGCTAAGGGAGACTCCATCTCAACCAGCAGAATCTGGTGTAGACTAGCAAAGGAATTGTCCGTAAAGTATCCGGCTGCGCCGGAATCAACCAGGGCCAGAACCTCTAGTGAGTGTTCTGCCCAAGAAAATGCCACCTGAATCGTGGGTTTCTGCATAATTGGGTCTAGGGACTGCTGAACATCACCTAAGGCCTGTGCGTTCATTTCCCGGCCGTACAGTACAGGTACGTAGCAGGTGTCCAGGTTGGCCACAATACAGACATAGCCCCTGCCTACGGTGATGCGCCCGTTTCTCCTTGGTTAATCTGGTGAACCCTAGCTGCATAGGTTCACTTGATTCCTGGGTACACTCTGGAGGCATGGGAGGCGAGGGAGGCATGGGTGGGAAATTTTGATTAGCTAGTCCGACACCTCTGGCCCGCTGCCTACGATCTTTAGCCGCAAGTCTTTCACGGATGCGGGAATCGATCAGTATAGCGAAATCAATAAACTCGTCTAGATCGTTAGGCAAATCTCTGGCTGCCGTTTCATCTTTAATACGGTCAGCTAGTCCCTGAGCAAATTCTGGTATCGGTGCCTCGTTGTTCCAATCTACCTGTGCTGCCAGTGTACGAAATTCAATAGAGTAATCTCCCGCCGTACGAGAACCTTGTTGTATCTCCATTAATCGTTTGGCAGCAGAGGTGGCTCTGCCTGGGACTTCAAATACTCTGCAGAAGGCAAGCACAAACTCCTTGAAATTCTTAGTGCAGGGTTTGGCAAATTCCCAAAAGGGGTTAGCCCATGCCAGGGCTCTGCCCGTCAGTAACAATATCATAAAGCCCACCTTACTACGGTCATTAGGAAAGGCTTGGGGAGTTAATTCCAGAAAAATCTCCAATTGCTTAATAAACCCTCTGCACAGGGTAGGTTCGCCATTGTATCTTAGCGGTAACGGAGCTGTGGTGGTTAACCCTTTACACGAGGCCACTTGCGTCACAGATTGAGCTCCTGGTGTTGAAACGGGGGAGACCACCAAGGCTTGAACCAGTTTATCAAGGTGAGCAGTGTGCTCAAGAATAGTTTGTACGGCCAGTGCCAACTGGTCCAAATGCTGCTCATGTACGTCCATCCTCCAATGGATGCTTTGTGCATTACCTTCACCTGCACCATCTGACGTCATGGCCCTTTCATACTGTAACGGTTTGTTTGACACACAGACACAGTTGGTTTGGATAAAACACAGTTTTACTGAACAGTTGTAATGACAATAACCCTCACGGGTCCAGTAATATATCAGAAATATAGTACAGACACAGGACAGGTTACAATGAGGTATACCCACACGGGTCCAGAGTATGCAAGTAATACAGAATACAATATACTGACACAGGTCAGGCAGTTTTTGTGTGATACTCAACTTAGGCAGCACTGAATGGGTTACTATTAGGCCGGGAGGTCTGACAGGCCCTAATAGCGCGAGGCCCTTTAAGAAACTCAGTCTTGAAGAGAGAGCACAATATCGAGAAACGACCAAGCAGTAACGGAGGCCAGAGCAACTTGTGGATTGCCGTAGCAGTAATGGAGACCAGAGCACCTTGTGGACTGCCGTAGCAGTAACGGAGACTAGAGCAACTTGTGGACTTCCGTAGCAGTAACGGAGGCCAGGGCAACTTGTGGACTGCCGTAGCAGTAATGGAGACCAGGGCAACTTGTGGACTGCCGTAGCAGTAACGGAGACTACAGCAACTTGCCAGGAGAGGCACCCAACCGGGTACTGCACGGAGGAAAGGAACACACAGCAATGTCGCCTGGGCGACACCGGTGACAACAGAGACTAGACTTCAGAGAGAGACTGTCCGGAGACAGAGAGGATCCTGTCACAACCCCAACCGGAGACTGGCTAAGGCGTAGCAGGAGTGATTCGCAACCACAGGAGCCCGGCCGGGCTGGGTCGGGACACAGAGCAGGAACGCCAGCCAATCTGAGTCGGTACACAGAGCAGGGACGTCAGCCAATCCGAGTCGGTACACAGGAGAGGAACAACATGCAGAATAGTCAGACAGTCCGGGCAGTACACAGGCAGAAACAAGTTGCAGAGTCATCTGGCAGGCCAGGTCGGTACACAGAGATCACACGAAGTACAGGAACAAGCGCTGGTACGGAAACACCACGAAAGGACACCGGATAAGTGACAAGGTCTAACATTTAAGAACAAATACTGGGGGGGGGGGGAGTCACTTTAAGCAAAGAGCGAGATCAATAGAGGAAACTGACAGAATGTCACCAGCATAGCACGGGCGCCATGATACATATATCTTGATTTCCTCAAAAACCACGAAGAGTCTCGTGAAAAAATGTTGACTATTTATATTCAGAGTAGTGTTTATACCGCTCTGAAAAACAGCGACATGTGAAAACCATGAAGTGTCTGGTGAAAATATTTACACTATTTACTTTCAGAGCAGTGTTCTATTCAGGTGTCATGGCCTTTGCCACTACCTGCCGTTCTCCGTGTCTGCCCGTGTTGCCTCCTCGCTCCGGTCCTGTTCCGTTAGGATGCTCTGTTGGATGCCCGTGCACTTCCGGCTTTGGTGCGTCTTGCGGTGACGTCATCACTAGGCATCTATAACAGGCGTCCTCCCTCAGTCTACGGTGCACTCTCACAGTGTCCGTAGACCTGCTTCTTGCGTGTCTGCCTTGTCTTCTAGCCCTTGTCCTGGCTCTGTGTTTAGTCTCCTGGTGTTTGACTCGGCTTGTTGACGATTCCTCTGTCTGATCCGTTCACCTTCTGACCTGATCTCTAGTGTACCGAACCAGCTGGCCTGACTACTCTTCCGCTGCCTCCCTGTTGACTCTTCCTAGCTCTGTGTACCAATCCAGCTTGTCTGACCTTCTCAGGGTTAATTCCAGCTCTCTCTCACCTGTCTGCATCCTTCACCGCTCCCTGTACCTCAGGTCAGTGTTGCTTCTTCTTTTGGGATATCCTAGCCTAGTGGGGAGTTTTAGCTCCCTAGCCACGATCCCTATCCAGCGCACCCTAGCCTTCACTCCCCCATGCAGGGGAGCTAGTACTGTTGGCAAGGTCGCCATCCAGGTCTGGGTTCCGGCTCAACCGGGATCGGACATCTGGCTACGCGTCCAGCAACCCTATCTGGCTACAGCAGCAGCAAGGCCTCATTGCTGACAATCCCCGTTCACGCGCTCTGAACCCCAGCGTCGCTCCCGAGCACTCTCTTACCTGCAGGAAGATACCTGCGCCGTTCAAACTGTGACAGAGTGAGAGTGCCAGTACCGTCACTATGTCCTTTGACCCCTCCGAAATCACCCTGGCCGTGCTCCAGCAGATGACGGCATTGGAGCAGCACGCTTCTCATATCCAGCGTTTGGACCAAAAGCTGGACTCCATCACATCCTTGCTACAACACATGCAACACAGGATGGCAACAATGGCCGCCGCAGCGGCTTCTCCTCCCGCAACAGCCCTTGACCCCAAGGCCAGACATAGGTACATTAAGGTACCATTGCCAGATAAATATGAGGGAGATCCATTGCTTCTGCGGGATTTTGTACACCAGTGCTTCCTGCACTTCTACAATTAGCTGGACCACTTGCGTCCCATCAGGCAAGGATTACTTTTCCTGTCTCCCTTCTTAGGGGTCGGGCCCTGGCTTGGGTTACACCGCCTATGGACCATCATTCACCCTTGCTGGATGTCTTCGATGCCTTTTCGGCTGCCTTTCGAGCCATCTTTGACACCTAGACCAAGGCAGAGTCCTCCCTGTTAGATCTCCAGCAGCTTTCCCAGTCACTATCTCAGTATGCCATTGAGTTCCGTACTCAGGTCTACGACACCGACTGGGGAGACGGTGCTTTAAAGGCCGCCTTCCTTCAAGGGTTGTCTGACCGGTTAAAAGACGAATTGGAGACTTGTGACGTTCCAGAGACTCTTGATGGTCTGATCGCTTTGTGTACTAGGCTTGAGACAAGAGAGATGTCAGGAGAGAGACTGTGACCGCTCCAAGCTCCCGGCAACTCGTCCACCCATACGCCTAGCTCCTTGTTTCCAGCACACGCCAACAGACTCCTCTCCAGAACTGATGGAGATTGGACGAGTGATGCGCCTCTCGGAAGAGTAGAAGACAAGGCGTCGTGAGCGTGGTCTCTCTTTGTACTGTGGCCAGCCTGGTCACTTCGTTCACCTGTGTCCACATAAGCCGGGAAAACTATCGGGCTTAGGAAGGGATGAGGGACTCTCTCTAAGTCACACCGTGTATCCTTCTGTCCCTCAACAACGTCTTTCCGTTCCTGTTCAGCTACCACTCACGCCGAGGCTCTGATAGTCTCAGGGGCTGCTGGGGTCTTCGATTTGCGCAACGCCTGGGGGTACCACTGATCTCTAAGGACCCACCTATCACTATCACCGTGATTGATAGTTCCCCTCTAGGAACGGGTGTGGTAACACTCATGACAGTTCCTCTTCAGGTTCTCTTGGTTCCCAACCAGCACGAGCTCTTATCTTTTGATATTATTACAGCACCACTGATTCTGGGGTTCCCATGGCTCCTTAAACACAATCCTCAGATTGACTGGCAACAAAGAGTACTGTCTTTTTCGACTGCTCCTATTTAGCCCTCGTCTGTTTCCGTGGGTATGATTTTTGAACCTCCCCTTGGATTCTACTACTGTTATACCTAAGCCTTACATGTCTTTTTCGGACGTCTTTTTGTAAGGCCAAATCGGAGGTTCTGCCCCCTCATCGGGCTTATGACTACTCCATAGATCTAGTTCCCGGAGCAGTGCCTGCCAGAGGGAGGACGTACCCATTGTCCTTGCCCGAGACTGCGGCCTTAGAGGCTTACATCCAGGAGAACCTAGCACGATGATTCATCCGCCCCTCCACCTTGCCAGCAGGTGCTGGATTCTTTTTTGTAAAGAAAAAAGATGGGTCCATGTTGCCCTGTATCGATTACAGAGGCCTAAATGCTATCACTCTCAAGAACTGCTGCCCGCTTCCCCTCATCCCGGAGTTGCTTGAACGGTTACGAAACTAGACTTACGAGTGGCATACAACCTAGTACGGATACGCGAAGGGGATAAGTGGATGACTGCCTTCAACACGCGTTTCGGTCATTACGAATATCTCGTGATGCCGTTAGGTTTGCGCAATGTCCCAGTCGTTTTCCAGGCCCTCGTCAACGACATCTTCCAGGATTACTTTTTGTCATTTGTCGTTGTCTATCTGGACGACATATTAATCCATTCTCGGACTCTGTCTGAGCACCGGGAACATGTCTTTGCGGTACTGTAAAGGCTAAGCCATCATAAACTGTATGCGAAGATTCAAAAATGTGACTTCGAAAAAGCTTCCTTATGCTTCCTGGGGTATATTGTCTCTGCCTCCGGTTTGGCCATGGACCCAGGTAAGGTGAGAGCTGTGCTGGAATGGCCGGTTCCCCGTACCGTGAATGCCATTCAGCGTTTCCTTGGGTTCTCCAATTATTATTGGAGGTTTATTGAGAGCATCTCACACGTCGTTCAGCCCATCATCCAATTAACCTGTAAGGGGGCCGATCCAGCCCTTTGGTCTGCTGAGGCCCTCAAGGCCTTCCGCACTCACAAAGACGCGTTTACCTGTGTTAGTCTTTCCAGACCCGACCTTGCCCTTTACGCTTGCAGTCGATGCTTCCGAGAGTTGCGGCAGGAGTCGTTCTTTCCCAGTGCACCCGTTCTAGCAAAGTACTTCAACCCTGCTCCTACTTCTTTCACTGTTTCTCCCCGGCGGAGAGGAATTATGATGCCGGGAATACGGAGTTGCTCACCATCAAACTGGCTCTCCAGGAGTGGCGATATCTCCTGGAGGGTGCAGCAAATCCTGTCAGCATCCTTACTGACCATCGCAACCTCGCCTATTTGGCTTTGGCCAAACGCCTGACTCCTCGCCAGGCCCGCTGGTCTTTGTTCTTCACGCGCTTTGATTTCACTATATCGTACCTGCCTGGTACCAAGAAACACAAGGCTGATGCCTTGTCCAGATTCCATGACGTAGAACCTCTTCTCCCTTCCTCTGTGGAGCCCATCGTGCCCTTATCACGGATATTGGGGATTTTGACCCTATGAGCCCTGCGTGGTATTCAAGCGGCTCAATATCCAGCCTGTTCGTCCTCACCCCAGTTCCCTGATTGGGTCTTCGTGCCAGAGGAATACCGTCCAGAAGTTCTGAAGAAGTGAGAGATGCTCAACAAGACTCATGAGCCTGTAAGGGTATGCAAAAGCTCACTGGGACTGTGTCTGTGGTGCAATCTCTTTTAGCTCAGAAATGCCATAAACAGAGAAAAAAATATTCTGAAGCATTTCATACAGGTCCTGCCAAAATGACAGTCCAGCCACAAAATGCCACACGATTCTTCTCTGAACAAGGGAAGCAGCTAAAAACCAGACGTACGTTTTGGCCTTTTTGGGCCTCGTCGGTGAGTTGCTGCTGATACCGCTAGGCACTTGTGAGCGAGGGGTCCAGGTCTTGATTCCCCCATTACCTTTAGGGTGACTAACGCCAAGAGCAATTTGCATAGAAGTAGAAGAAGGCAGAGATTCTCAACTAGACTTATGAGCCTGCAATGGTATGCAAAAGCTCACTGGGACTGTGTCCTCGCGCCCAGGGTGCAAACTCTTTTAGCTCACAAATGCCATACACAGAGAAGAAATATTCTGAAGCATATCATACAGGACCAGCCTAAATAACAGCCCAACTACGAAATGCCAGACAATTCTTATCTGACCAAGGGAAGCAGCTAAGCCCAGACGTACGTTTTGGACTTCTTGGGCCTTGTTAGTGAGGTGCAGATTGTGAGCAAGGGGTCCACGTCAGGATTCCCACATTACCCTTAGGGTGACTAACCCCAAAATCAATTTGCATAAAAGTAGAAGTCAGAGATGCTCAACTAGACTCATGAACCTGCAAGAGTATGCAAAATCTCACTGATAGTGTGTCCTCGTGCCCCAGGTGCAATCTCTTTTAGCTCACAAATGTAATATACAGAGTCGCACTTCACCTCCCAGGATTCGCGGAGTAGATTCAGGGGTCCCTGGACCTTCATCCCGAACAATAGTTCAAAGGGCAAAAATCCCGTGGACTCCTGAGGCACCTCCCAATACGTGAACAGTAGGTGGGGCAGATAGCATTCCCAGTCACGGTGTGACTGCGTGAAGGCTTTGAGCAACTGTTTCAAGGTTCCATTGAACCTCTCGCAGAGCCCATTCGTCTGGGGATGATAGGGTGTGGAATGGAGGGGTTTAACCCCGCATAGCTTCCAGACTTGTTTCATTATATCTGAGGTAAATTGGGTGCCTCGATCTGATACTACCTCCCTAGGGAATCCTACCCGGGTAAATACCTTCACTAGGGCATCCGCGACGCTTTCAGCAGAGATGCTGGACAGTGCGACGGCCTCAGTGTAACGGCTGGTAAAGTCCACAATGGTAAGGATATATCTCTTACCCGTGTAGCTGTGCCGAGCGAGTGGACCTATGATGTCAATGGCCCCTCGTTGGAAGCATTCCCCTATCAAAGGTAGGGGTTGCAGGGGTGCTGGCAGATGATCTCCCCTTTTTCCTACCCGCTGACAGGTGTCGCAGTTGCGGCAAAAGTGGCGAACATCCCGGGACAATTTGGGCCAAAAGAACGCTCGAGTTAAGCGCTTTTCGGTGCGCCGGATTCCCGAATGTACTGCTAAGGGAATATCATGGGCAAGGGTGACGAGAGCGTCCCTGTGCTGTAGGGGTACTACCAACTGGGTGCAAATGACTGTGGTGGGGCCCTGACAGGGGGTTTGAGTTGTCCTATATAGCAACCCGTTCTCCCACACAAACGGTGTCTGCCTGTCTGGTGTCTGCCTGTCATCTGTACCCGGCTATAGTGGGGTCTGTCTGTAGAGCAGACCGGAAAGCTGGTGGCGGCAGCCAAGCTATACTGGGTTCATTAGGGGCCACTGCTGGAGGGGCGAGAGATGGTGTTGGTCTTACCCTCTGTTGGTGTGCCGCGGATCTCGTGATGACATTGCAGTCCTCTTGGTCTCTGGCTGGGCCGAAGTAACTTTCCAGATTGCCCACATCATTTCCTAGCAGCACGTCCGTAGGAAGTCCTGGCATGACCCACACAATCATTTCTTGGGGTCCAACCCCCAATCCAGTTGTACCTTGGCCATGGGAAGTTTATATACTGTGCCCCCAGCTACCTGGATCTCCACCATTCGGGGCACTCTGAGGCTGGGGGGTAAGCAGCGAGGCCGCACTAAGGTAAGGGTGGCCCCAGAGTCTTGCATTTCTTGGGTGGTGTGGCCATTGAGACGCTCGGTCTGAATGTGCTGGTGCCGGTTGTCATTTGGGTCCTCCTGGGCCAGGGTAACTTCATGGAAATAGCCCCACTCGGGCTAGTCTCCTGTGGCCTCACATATAACCACAAGACAGGGCCAGTCTGGGTTATGGTGATTAGGGTAGGCATTCCATGTATCCTCCCCTCCTATGCAATGGGCCTGATGTGGGGGAACCATAGCTGTGGTGGAGTTCTGATTTGCCCGAGGGGCAGATTGGTACCTGGCGGCAGGCCCCCTGTTCCTGGGGCAATTAGCTTGGCGATGGCCAGATTGCTGGCACATAAAACACAGTGCAGGGGGGTTGGCGTGGCGAGGGGGGTTGTAGGGGCCCTGTTGGGGTCAGGGCCCCGACAGGTATGAATTAGGGGCAGGGGCAGTGGACCGGGATCCCTCTCCCCCTGGGATGGACTGTACTTTGTGGCCCATGCTCCGATTGTCTTCATATTGATCCGCTAGCAAGGCAGGTTGGCTGATGGTGGTGGGGTTCCGGTCCCGCACCCAATCCCGCACTGGGTCAGGAATATTTAGGAAAAAATGTTCCAGTAGCATTTGCTGGCAGCACTCTTCAAAAGTGGTAGCTCCACAACCTTGTAGCCAGTTCCTAGCAACCCGCTCAAAGTTATGATCCCATTCCGAAAAGGTGTCTGTACCCTTTTTCTTAGTGTCCCTTAACTTCCGGCGATAGGTATCCTGCGTAATGGCATACCTAGCCTCTTCTACAGTCTCTTCTTGACAGCGGCATAATTGCCGATGTCCTGGTCAGGTAGCGTGCGGTAAGCCTCGCTGGCCCTCCCGGTCAGTTTCCCGTCAAGGATGCCTGACCAGTGCTGCTGGTCGACTTGGAACAGTCTGCATAATCTCTCAAAGTCCTGTAAGAACCCATCGATATCCTCTTGAGTGTCATCGAACATGGAAAAGGACTGATGTGTCAGGGGCAGTCCGGTGCTACTTTTCTCGGCCACCGGAACGTCGAATCCGAAACTCGAACCGAGGAATCAGTCACCTTCGAGCTGATCTCTCCTTCGAGATTCGAGGCTACGGGAACGGTTCGATCTGGACACGTAGAGCAGGGCAGGAGCGACGACGATCGAAATGATGCGCGGAGCTGGTCGATGTCGCAGTCTCCGGTACAGATAGTGAATTGCTCAGTTGCTGGTAAAGGATGGGAGTCAGAAGGGACTCTTTAAACCACCCAGCAAGGAAGTAAACGCGGAGACAGTTTACTCCAAACGAACTCAACTTTATTGGCAAACAACACACACATTTTTATACACGAAATACACAAAGGAACAAGGGGCAAGCTATGCTAAAGCTAGGCTTCACTAAGGGCCAATGAACAGGGGAGCGGCCGTATCACACCATATCCGATTGGTCATCCCTGGGATTAGTCTCAGTTAAGGCGGAACCAGGGAACACAAAGGGCCAGAAGTGATGTGATTAGTTCCCAGTGGGGTGTACAGTCCAAGAGTTCCAATACACATTTTGAGGAACAAAGGCTGATACTAAAGCCCGTTATATAGTGCAACCGAAGGGAATCATAAGGCACAGATCGAACTGGGCAACCGTAGGCAACAGTAATGACAGGCTGAGTATAGCGCAACCTGAACCAATCGTAAGGCACAGGCAGTATAGCAGCGCAACCGGCGGCAACAGGAAGATACCGGTAGCTAGTAGCGCAGCCGGAGATACTCGTATGGCACAGGTTGTATAGTAGTGCAACCGGAGGCAGCAGTGAGGCACAGGATGAAAGGTGGCACAACCAGATATAACCGATAAGGCACAGGCTGTATTGTATTGTATCTAGTGCAACCGGAGGCAATAGAAAGGTGCAGGCTAAAAGCTAGTGCAACCAAATGTGACCGCTAAGGAACAGGATGTATGTAGAGCAACTGGGCTACCATAGAGAAAATGGCTATAGGACACAAGACCCTAGGCAACAGGGACACTAGCGGTAAAGCTAATGCTAGGAGAGTAGCCAATGCAGAAAAGGTACTCAAGAGAGCGGAGGTCAGCCAAGGCCTGGATCTATACACAGAGAGAGGTAGTCAGCCAAAGCCTGGAACGGTACACAGAGAGCGATAGTCATCCAAAGCCTGTATCGGTACAAGAGAACGGTAGTCCTCCAAAGCCTGGATCGGTACACAGAGAACGGTAGTCAGCCAAAGCCTGGATCGATACACAGCGAGCAGTAGTCAACGGAATCGTTCACGGGAATCGTAGTCAGGCAAGCCGTGTCATAAACAAATTGGGCAGCGAAGACAGGAGCAAGGTCAGACGAACCCGGATCATACACGGAACAGGAACACAGCAACAAACGTCTGGTCAGGAACACCACAAAAGGGCACCGGTACAGTGACTGGAGGGTGTATATAAAGGAAAGCCCTGGGAGGGGTGGAAAACCCAGAGACAATAAGAAGCAGCCAAGGTAAACTCGGAAGTAAGAATGTCGCTCATGCAGATTCACGGGCACCGTGATATATAACTATCATTAAAACAGCTTGATACTGAATTTTTCACAAGTCGCTGTATTTCAGAGAGGTATAAACACATGGTATGTTTTAACCTGAATAAAACTGTATGGTTCACTACTATATGCTTCTACATAGCTTTCTTTAAAACAACTTGAAACTGTATATCTCACATGTCGCTGTTTTTAGAGAGGTATAAACCTGAATAGAACTCAGCTCTGAAGGTAAATAGGCTAAATATTTTCACCAAACACTTCATGGTATTTGAGGAAATCAGATATATGGTTCGATATATCTCTCATTAAAACAGCTTGATACTGAATTTTACACGTCACTGTTTTTCAGAGAGGTATAAACACATGGTATGTTTTAAACTGTATAAACTTGTAAAGATCACTACTCTGAATGAATATTGTCTAAATATTTTCGCCAGATACTCCATGGTTTTTGAGGAAATAAAGATATATATTCTGTATATCTATCATTAAAATAGCTTGATACTGAATTTTTCATATGTCGCTGTTTTTCAGAGGAGTAAAAACACATGGTATGGATTAAACTGTATAAAACTGTGAAGTTCACTACTCTGAAAGCAAATTGTCTAAATATTTTCACATCACTCTTCAAAGTTTTTGAGGAAATCATGATGCTTCTGTATATCTTTCAATAAAAGAGCTTGAATCTGCATTTTTCACAGTTTTCACAGTCACAGTTTTATAGAGAGGTATAAACTCATGTTATGTTTTAAACTGTATTAAACTGTAAAGTTCACTACTCTGAATGAAAATTGTCTAAATATTTTCACTAGACACTTCATGGTTTTTTAGGAAAGCAAAAAATATGGTTCAGTATATCTTTCATTAAAACAGCTTGATAATGAATTTTTCATATGTCTCTGTTTTCACAGAGGTATAAACACAAGTTATGTTTTAAACTGTATAAAACTTTAAAGATCACTACTCTGAATGAATATTGTCCAAATCTTTTCATCAAATACTCCATGGTTTTTGAGGAAATCAATATATATGGTTCTGTATATCTTTCATTAAAACAGTTTGATAATGAATTTCTCACATGTCTCTGTTTTTAGAGAGGTATAAACACAAATTATGTTCTAAATTGTATAAATCTGTAAAGATCACTACTCTGAATGAATATTGTCCAAATATTTTCATCAGATACTCCATGGTTTTTGAGTAAATCAAAATATATTCTTCTGCATATCTTTTTTTAAAACATATTGAAACTGCATTTTTCACTTCGCTGTTCTTTTAGAGAAGTATAATCGCCTGTTATGTTTAAAACGGGATAAACATGAATAGAACACTACTCTGAATGTAATTTGTCTATATATTTTCTCCCAACACTTCTTGATTTTTGAAGAAGTCAAAATACATTCTTCTGTATATCTCTCATTACCACAGCTTTATAAGGAATTTTTCATATGTCTCTGTTTTCAGAGAAGTATAAACACATTGTATGTTTTAAACTGTTTACAGCTGATTAGAATACTACTCTGAATGTAATTAGTCTCAGATTTTCACCAGACATTTCGTTGTTTGTCAGGAAATAAAGTTATATGCTTCTGTATATCTTTCATGAAAACAGCTTGAAACTGCATATATCACGTCGCTGTTTTTCAAGAGGTGTAAACACATGGTATGTTTTTACTGACTAAACCTGAAAAGAACACTACTCTGAATGTAAATTGTCTATATATTTTCACCAGAAACTACTTGGTTTTGGAGGAAATCATGAACTATGCTTCTGTATATCTTTCATTAAAACAGCTTGTTGCTGAATATGTCACAGTTTATCAGAGAGCTATAAACACATGGAATGTTTTAAACTGTATAAACCTGTAAAGGTCACTACTCTGAATGAAAATTGTCTAAATATTTTCATCACACACATCATGGATTTTGAGGCAATCAAAATATAAGCTTTTGTATATCTTTCATTAAAACATCTTGAAACTGCATTTCTCACGTCGCTGTTTTTTAGAGAAGTATAAACACCTGGCATGTTTTAAACTGGATAAACATGAATAGAACACTACACTGAATGTAATTTGTCTAGATATTTTCACCAGACACTTCATGGATCTTGAGGAAGACATCTTATAAGCTTCTGTATATCGCTCATTAAAACAGCTTGATAATGAATTTATCATATGTCTCTGTTTTCAGAGAGGTATAAACTCGTATGTTTTAAACTGTGTAAACCTGTAAAGATCACCAATCTGAATGAATATTGTCCAAATATTTTTGCCAGACACTCCCTGGTTTTTGAGGAAATCAAAATATATTCTTCTGTATAGTTTTCATTAAAAAAAGATGATACTGTCTTTATCAAATGTAACAGTTTTTCAGAGAGCAATAAACACCTGATTTGTTTTAAACTGTATAAACCTGTAAAGATCTCTACTCTGAATGAAAATTGTCCAAATATTTTCACCTGACATTCCATGGTTTTTGAGGAAATCAAAATATACGCTTCTGTATATCTTTCATTTAAACACCTTGAAACAGCATTTTTCATGTCGCCGTTTTTAGAGAAGTATAAACTCCTGGTATGTTTTAAACTGGATAAACATGAATAGAACACTACCCTAAATGTAATTTGTCTACATATTTTCTCAACACTTCATGCTTTTTGAGGAAATCAAAATACAGACTTCTGTATATCTCTCATTAAAAAAGCTTGATAATTAATTTTTCATATGTCTCTGATTCTGTATTTTTCACATCCCAGTTTTATAAAGATGTATAAACATCTGGTATTTTTTAAACAGGATAATCTTGAATAGATATCTACTCTAAAAGTCATTTGTCTGCATTTTTTCTCCAGACTCTTCATGGTTTTTGAGGAAATCAAAATATAAGCTTCTGCGTATCTTTCATTAAAACAGCTTGAAAATGAATTTTTCATATCTCTCTGTTTTAAGAGAGATGATATGTTTTAATCTGTATAAAGCTGAATAGAATACTACTCTGAATGTAAATAGTATCAGTTTTTCACCAGACATTTCGTGCTTTATCAGGTAATAAAGTTTTATGCTTCTGTATATCTATCATTAAAATAGCTTGATACTGAATTTTTCATATGTCACTGTTTTTCAGTGAGTTAAAACCATGTCTTTGATTTTCAGAGAAGAATAAAATCAAGGTTACTTTTAAACAGTGTAAACCTATAAAATTCATTACTCTGAATGTAAGTTGTCTAAATATATTCACCAGGCACGTCATGGTTTTTGAGGAAATCAAAATTTAGGCTTCTGTTTATCTCTCATTAAAACAGCTTGATAATGAATTTTTCACATGTCTCTGTTTTCAAAGAGGTATAAACAAATGATAAGTTTTAAACTGTATAAAACTGAATAGAATATTACTCTGATTGTAAATAGTCTAAGATTTTCACCAGACATTTCATGGTTTTTGAGGAAATCAAAATATGAACTTCTGTATATCTTTCATGAAAACAGCATGAAACTGCAAATATCATGTCGCTGTTTTTCAGAGAGGTGTAAACACATGGAATGTTTTAAACTGTATAAACCTATAACGATTACTACTCTGAATGAATATTGTACATATATTTTCGCCAGAAAGTCCATGGTTTTTGAGGAAGTCATAATATATGCTTCTGTATATCTTTCATTAAAACATACTGAAACTGCATTTTTTCACTTCGCTGTTTTTTTAGAGAACCTGGTATGTTTTAAACTGGATAAACATGAATAGAACACTACTCTGAATGTAATTTGTCTATATATTTTCTCCCGACACTTCATGATTTTTGAAGAAGTCAAAATACAGTCTTCTGTATATCTCTCTTTAAAACAGCTTGATAAAGAATTTTTCATATGTCTCAGAATCTGTCTTTTTCACGTCACAGTTTTATAAAGAGGTATAAACACCTGGTATTTTTTAAACTGGATAAACTTGAATAGAACTCTACTCTAAATGTCATTTGTTTATATATTGTCTCCAGACTCTTCATGGTTTTTGAGGAAATCAAAATATAAAATTGTGTATATCTTTCATTAAAAGAGCTTGATAATGAATTTTTCATATCTCGCTGTTTTCAGAGTGGTATAAACACAAGTTATGTTTTAATCTGTATGAAGCTGAAAAGAATACAACTCTGAATGTAAATAGTATCAGTTTTTCAGCAGACATTTCATGCTTTATCAGGAAATAAAGTTATATGCTTATGTATATCTATGATTAAAATAGCTTGATACTGAATTTTTCATATGTCACTGTTTTTCAGAGAGTTAAAAACTTATCTGTGATTTTCAGAGAAGTGTAAAATAATGGTTTGTTTTTAACTGTGTAAACCTATAAAGTTCTCTGAATGTAAGTTGTCTAAATATATTCACAGGACACTTCGTGGTTTTTGAGGAAATCAAAATATATGCTCCTGTTTATCTCTCATTAAAACAGCTTGATAATAATTTTTCATATGACTGTTTTCAGAGAGGTATAAACAAATGTTATGTTTTAAACTGTATAAAACTGAAGAGAATACAACACTGATTGTAAATAGTCTAACATTTTCCCCAGACATTTCATGGTTTTTGAGGAAATCAAAATAAAAGCTTCTGTATAGCTTTCATGAAAACAGTTTGAAACTGCATATATCACTTAGCTGTTTTTAAAAGAGGTGTAAACAAGTGGAATGTTTTAAACTGAATAAACTTGAAAAGAACAATACTCTGAAAGTAAATTGTCTATATATTTTCACCAGACACTACATGGTTTTGGAGGAAATCATTATCTATGCTTCTGTATATCTTTCTTTAAAAGAGCTTGATACTGATATTTTCATATTTCCTCTATACCTCTATGAAAAATAGAGGTATAAACATATGTTATTTTTTAACTGTATAAACCTGTAAAGTTCACTACTCTGAATGAAAATTGTCTAAATATTTTCACCACACACTGCATGGATTTTGAGGAAATCAAAATATATGCTTCTGTATATCTTTCATTAAAACAGTTTGATAATTAATTTTTCATATATGTCTGTTTTCAGAGAGGTATAAACACAAGTTGTGTTTTAAAATGTATTAACCTGCTAAGTTCACTACTCTGAATGAAAATTGTCTAAATATTTTCACTAGACACTTCATGGTTTTTGAGGAAATCAAAATATATGCTTCTGTATGTCTTTCTTTAAAACACCTTTAAACTGCTTTTTTCACATCGCTGTTTTTAGAGAAGTATAAACACCTGGAATGTTTTAAACTGGATAAACATGAATAGAACACTACTCTGAATGTAATTTGTCTACATATTTTCTCCAGACACTTCATTCTTTTTGTGGAAGTCAATATACAGGCTTCTATAATGCTTGATAATGAATTTTTCATATGTCTCTGTTTTCAGAGAGGTATAAACACATGGTATGTTTTAAATTGTATAAAGCTGAATAGAATACAACTCTGAATGTAATTAGTCTCAGATTTTCACCAGACATTTCGTGGTTTATCAGGAAATAAAGATATCTGCTTCTGTTATCTATCATTAAAATAACATGATACTGAATTTTTCATATGTCGCTGCTTTTCAGAGAGGCAAAAACATATGGTATGGTATAACTGTATAAACCTGTGAAGTTCACTACTCTGAAAGTAAATTGTCTAAATATTTTCACCACACTCTTCGAGGTTTTTGAGGAAATCATGATATATGCTTCTGTATATCTTTCATTAAAACTGTTTGAATCTGCATTTTTCACGTCACAGTTTTATAGAGAGGTATAAACACCTGTTATGTTTTAAACTGGACACATTTGAATAGAACACTGCTCTAAATATAAGTTGTCTACATATTTTCTCCAGACACTTCTTGGTTTTTGAGGAAATCAAAATTTCAGCTTCTGTATATCTTTCATTAAAACAGCTTGATAATGAATTTTTCATATGTCACAGTTTTTCAGAGAGCAATAAACACATGGTATGTTTTAAACTGTAAACTTCAGTACTCTGAATATAAATAGCCCAATTATTTTCACCAGACACTTCATGGTTTTTAAGAATATCAAGATATATGCTTCTGTATATCTTTTATTAAAACAAGTTGATACTGTCTTATTCAAATGTCACAGTTTTTCACAGAGCAATAAACAACTGATATGTTTTAAACTGTATAAACCTGTAAAGATCACTACTGCTTCTGTATATCTTTCATAAAAACAGCTTGATACTGAATTTCACATATGACTTTGTTTTTCAGAGAGGTATAAAATCATGATTTGTTTTAAACTTTATAAACCTATAAAGTTCATTACTCTGAATGTAAGTTGTCTAAATATTTTCACTAAACAATTCATGGTTTTTTAGGAAAACAAAATATAAGCTTCTGTATATATTTCATTAATATAGTTTCAACTGATTACAAACTTAAGGTGTTATCTATTAATGCCAAAGGTCTTAAGGCTCCGGGGAAGAGATCTAGATTGTTTAGGGAGCTGAGGGCCCAGGGTGCTGATTTAGCTTTGGTTCAGGAGACACATTTTCGTAAGGGGAAGGCTCCCTCCTGCTCAAGTTCATTCTACCCCCTTGGTTATTTCTCCCATTTCCCCTTGCAAAAAACTAATGGTGTGGTGATATTTCTGGCCCGCTCTTTTCCTTTTGTGGTTCAGGACACTTGGACGGATAGTGATGGTAGGTCCCTCTTTCTTAATGGGTCTATAGGGCAGGAATAACTTACGATTGCTACTATGTATGCCCCTACCAGAGATCAATATCTGTTCATCTGCTCTCTCCTTAAGGATCTCTCTGACTTTGCAGAGGGCATACTGATTTTGGGTGGAGATTTTAATGTCACTCTGCACCCTTCCCTGGTTGTCCTCTGTAAGACTAGTCAAATTGCGAAGGGTGAGGCAAACTTTGCTTCAAGCCCAATTGGCTGATGTCTGGCATATCACACACCCTACACTTAAAGATTTCACATACTATTCCCCTCTACACAACAAATATTCTAGGTTGGATTACATTTTTCTTTCACACAGACATCTTCAGCTGGCACTATCCGCATCGATGGGTAGTATCACCTGGAGTGATAATGCTCCTGTTTTGTTGGAACTGCTGCTTCCCTCCGTGTCCGGTTGTCAGTTTTGCTGGAGGCTTAATGATTCTTTGATGAAGGACCCCTCGAATGTAGTCAAAATATGTGAATCCCTCACACAATATTTTGCCGAAAACTCTGGTCCAAACATGTCCCCCTCAGTGGTATGGGTAGATAACAAAGCGGTGATTCGTGGTCACTTGATTAGCATGGGAGCCTATCGTAAACGGCAGTGTGCGGTTAGGTTGCGACACCTACTAGACAGTATTGCAACTATTGAACGTGAACATAAGACTACTTTGTCTCCTGAGGTTTACCAGGAACTGATTCAGTTACGGGCTTCCTTGGCTTCTCTGTGTAATGAGTCGTTGGTCCGGTCTTGCCAGATGGTTCGGAGTTCTTATTATGTCCATGGTAATAAACCTGGCAGATACCTGGCTAGGGCCCTGCAGTCCAAACAGGCTCAGGCTTTCATTCCAAAGATCCGATCTGCTTCACATACTTTGCTTCATCGTTCAGACGAGATTGCAGAGGCCTTCCAACTCTATTATCAGTCGTTGTAAAACATCAATGGCTTTTCTCTCCCACTGGACCCTTCTGGGTTTGTTCCTGAGATAGCGGAATACTTGGGTCGTTATATGCCTCGCAGGTTGTCCGCCCAGGTAGCAGATTCTCTCAACCACCCTTTGACAGACCAGGAGATTCTTCAGGCTATCAACTCCTCTCCCAGTTGTAAAAGCCCGGGACCAGATGGTCTGACTATTTCCTACTATAAAACCTTTCGAGATATCCTGATCCCGAGTTTTCGTTTTACATTTAACTCTCTTATTCCGGGTGCCTCTCTGCAGCTGCGGGAGCAGCTGGGATCTTCTTTCCCTTTCAAATGGGCTTCGACCAGTTTACGATACCTTGGTATTTCTCTCACGGCTTCTCCTTCTTCCCTCTTCGAATGTAATTATCTCTCCATTAGAAACACTCTTAGGGCGGATTTAGACAAGTGGGCCAAATTGAAGCTTTCATGGTTTGGACGCATAGCCGTGGTGAAGATGAATATTCTACCACGTTTCCTTTATCTTACACAGACAGTTCCCGTTTCAATCCTGGGTTCATTCTTTCAGGGGGTGCAACGGTTGCTTACTAAGTTTATCTGGTCTGATTCGCCGTAGGGAATTTGGGGGGGTGGGTTTACCTGACTTGGGAGAATACTACAGATCAATCATTTTGGCCCGCATTGTAGAGTGGACTTCCGCGTCTGACAAATTGTGAACCATCGTAGAACAGGACTCCTTGCTGGTTCCCATATCTGTGGCTGCCTGGCCTGCCCTGACAGCCGTTTATGGCGGATGTGTCCCACACTCTCTGTATGTGGAAACTCCTGGCCTCTACCCAGGGCTTGCTCAGCTCCCCTTCTCCTCTTACTTCTTTGGTCCATAGCTCAGATTTTCCACCTGGTTTCTCAGGTCCTTTGTGGGGGAGGCTTCTTCCTTCGGGGACTGAGACTCCCAGACTCTCTGATGTGACATGTGATGGTAAACTCCTCCCGCTGCAGACTTTATTGGAGGGCAGGGCGTGCCACCCATCTGTTCCTTATTTTTACATTCAGCTAGCGCATTTCATTAACTCCTTTCAGGTGGCTCTGAATGCCTCTCCTGCCAGGACTCCCGTGGAGATCCTTTGCTCCTCCTCCGATTTCCCTCGCAGGCTTGTCTCTGCTTTGCACAACCTTCTGCTTTCCTTATCCCATTCTTCCAAACACCACTTTGTTAGATCCTGGGAGACAGATTGCGGTTGTGTATTGACGGATCAGCAATGGTCTAAGAGGGCTATCCTCGTTCACAGATGCTCTATGTCCTCTAGAATCCAGGAGAATGCCTATAAGATACTGACTAGATGGTATCGGGTTCCGTCGTTATTGTACAGATTCTATCCGGCGGTTGCAGACAAGTGTTGGAGGTGCCTTCTGCATAGGGGCGATTTCTTACACATTTGGTGGACGTGCCCATTGCTGTAGCCTTTCTGGACGGCGGTGGTGGACACGATTCGCATCGTGGCAGATCCTCTTCTTCCTAAGACCCCGATGACCCATCCCTTACACATTTACACACGCTCACTAACGATACGCCTGATCAATGCGGCCAAGGTACTGATCCCCAGATTCTGGAAGGTGCCTCACCCTCCCTTCTATAGGGATTGGGTATCCTCTGTTGAGTCTATCCGCTCTGCAGAAGACTTGGTGTTTGCGGCCAAGGGACGTGGCCTAACTCATGCCACGCGTTGGTTCCATTGGGAGGAATTCTTGAGGGGTAGAGACTTTCAGGAACGGCTGGCGGTGGACACTTCTTGATCTGACAACTTTCCCCCCATTTCACTGTGCACATGACCTTGATCCTCTCTCTCTTCTTTCTTTCCCCTTTTTCTTTTTCTTTCTGCGTATTCCTTTCTTTGCGCCTCTCCTTTCTTCTCCTCTTTGGCTCATTTTTCTTTTTTACTGTTTTGATGATTTCTAAGGGTTTTTGTACTTTCTTACTATGCTTCACATATGTTTCCAATCCTGGTGCTCACCTTACTCTTTTTTTCTTTCTTAAACAAGTCATGTATGTCTTATCTGTTAATGTTGTCTGTTACAAAAATTCCTTTAAAATGTATAAGCATATATTAAAAAAACAAACAAAAAAACAAAAAAAACCCCACAGTTTTATTGAACAGTTGTAATAACAATATCCCTCACGGGTCCAGTAATATATCAGCTATATAGTACAGACACAGGACAGGTTACAATGAGGTATACCCACACGGGTCCAGTATATGCAAGTAATACAGAATACAATATACTGACACTGGTCAGACAGTTTTCATGTGATACTCAAGTTAGGCAGCACTGAATATGTTACTATTAGACCAGGAGTACTAACAGGCCCTTAGCGTAAGGCCCTTTAATAAACTCAATTTTGAAGAGAGAGCACAATATCGAGTAACGCCCACACAGTAATGCAGACCAGAGCAACTTGTGGACTGCAGTAGCAGCAACGGAGATCAGGGCAACTTGTTGGCTGCCTTAGCAGTAAAGGAGACTAGAGCAACTTACCCGGAGAGGCACCCTTCCGGGGACTGCACCGAGGGAAGGAACACACAGCAATGTCGCCTAGGCGACACCGGTAACAACGGAGACTAGACTGCAGAGAGTGACTATCTGGAGACAGAGACCCCAACCCCAACCGGAGACTGGCTAAGGCGTAGCAGGAGTAATACGCAACCACAGGAGCCCAGCCGGGCCGGGTCGGGACACAGAGCAGGAACGCCAGCCAATCCGAGTCGGTACACAGAGCAGGAACGTCAGCCGGGTCGGTACACAGGACAGGAATGAGATGCAGAATAGTTAGACAGTCCATGTCGGTACACCGGCAGCCAGAGATTTGCCTAACGATCTAGACGAGTTTATTGATTTTGCTATACTGATTGATTACCGCATCCGTGAAAGACTTGCGGCTAAAGATCGTAGCCAGCGGGCCAGAGGTGTCGGACTAGCTAATCAAAATTTCCCACCCATGCCTCCCTCACCTTCCATGCCTTTAGAGTGTACCCAGGAGACAAGTGAACCTATGTAGCTAGGGTTCACCAGATTAACCAAGGAGAAATGGGCGCATCACCGTAGGCAGGGGCTATGTCTGTATTGTGGCCAACCTGGACACCTGCTACGTACCTGTACTGTACGGCCGGCAAATGAACGCACCTAGGTTACCTTGGGGCACAGGCCTTAGGTGATGTTCAGCAGTCCCTAGACCCAATTATGCAGAAACCTACGATTCAGGTGGCATTTTCTTGGGCAGAACACTCAGAACCAGGGTTCTGGCCCTGGTTGATTCTGGCGCAGCCGGATACTTTATGTCTTGAAGAGAGAGCACAATATCGAGTAACGACCAAGCAGTAACGGAGGCCAGAGCAACTTGTGGACTGCCGTAGCAGTAATGGAGACCAGAGCACCTTGTGGACTGCCGTAGCAGTAACGGAGACTAGAGCAACTTGTGGACTGCCGTAGCAGTAACGGAGGCCAGGGCAACTTGTGGACTGCCGTAGCAGTAATGGAGACCAGGGCAACTTGTGGTCTGCCGTAGCAGTAAAGGAGACTACAGCAACTTGCCAGGAGAGGCACCCAACCGGGTACTGCTCGGAGGAAAGGAACACACAGCAATGTCGCCTGGGCGACACCGGTGACAACAGAGACTAGACTTCAGAGAGAGACTGTCCGGAGACAGAGACGATCCTGTCACAACCCCAACCGGAGACTGGCTAAGGCGTAGCAGGAGTGATTCGCAACCACAGGAGCCCGGCCGGGCTGGGTCGGGACACAGAGCAGGAACGCCAGCCAATCTGAGTCGGTACACAGAGCAGAGACGTCAGCCATTCCGAGTCGGTACCCAGCACAGGAACAAGAGGCAGAATAGTCAGACAGTCCGGGCAGTACACAGGCAGAAACAAGATGCAGAGTCATCTGGCAGGCCAGGTCGGTACACAGTGATCACACGAAGTACAGGAACAAGCGCTGGTACGGAAACACCATGAAAGGGCACCGGATAAGTGACAAGGTCTAACATTTAAGAACAAATACTGGCGGGGGGGGGGAATCACTTTAAGCAAAGAGCGAGATCAATAGAGGAAACTGACAGAATGTCACCAGCATAGCACTGGTGCCATGATACGTATATCTTGATTTCCTCAAAAACCACGAAGAGTCTCGTGAAAACATTTCGACTATTTATATTCAGAGTAGTGTTTATACCGCTCTGAAAAACAGCGACATGTGAAAACCATGAAGTGTCTGGTGAAAATATTTACACTATTTACTTTCAGAGCAGTGTTCTATTCAGGTGTCATGGCCTTTGCCACTACCTGCGGTTCTCCGTGTCTGCCCGTGTTGCCTCCTTGCTCCGGTCCTGTTCCGTTAGGATGCTCTGTTGGATGCCCGTGCACTTCCGGCTTCGGTGCGTCTTGCGGTGACGTCATCACTAGGCATCTATAACAGGCGTCCTCCCTCAGTCTACGGTGCACTCTCACAGTGTCCGTAGACCTGCTTCTTGCGTGTCTGCCTTGTCTTCTAGCCCTTGTCCTGGCTCTGTGTTTAGTCTCCTGGTGTTTGACTCAGCTTGTTGACGATTCCTCTGTCTGATCCGTTCACCTTCTGACCTGATCTCTAGTGTACCGAACCAGCTGGCCTGACTACTCTTCCGCTGCCTCCCTGTTGACTTTTCCTAGCTCTGTGTACCAAACCAGCTTGTCTGACCTTCTCAGGGTTAATTCCAGCTCTCTCTCACCTGTCTGCATCCTTCACCGCTCCCTGTACCTCAGGTCAGTGTTGCTTCTTCTCTTGGGGTATCCTAGCCTAGTGGGGAGTTTTAGCTACCTGGTGACCCCCGCTCCCTATCCAGTGCACCCTAGCCTTCACTCCCCCATGCAGGGGAGCTAGTATTGTTGGCAAGGTCGCCATCCAGGTCTGGGTTCCGGCTGAACTGGGATCGGACATCCTTCTTTGCGGCCAGCAACTCTATCTGGCTACAGCCGCAGCAAGGCCTCATTGCTGACAATCCCCGTTCACAAGCTCTGAACCCCAGTGTCACTCCCGAGCACTCCCTTCCCTGTTATACCTAAGCCTTACATGTCTTTTTCGGATGTCTTTTCTAAGGCCAAATCGGAGGTTCTGCCCCCTCATCGGGCTTATGACTACCCCATAGATCTAGTTCCCGGAGCAGTGCCTGCCAGAGGGAGGACGTACCCATTGTCCTTGCCCGAGACTGCGGCCTTAGAGGCTTACATCCAGGAGAACCTAGCACGATGATTCATCCGCCCCTTCACCTTGCCAGCAGGTGCTGGATTCTTTTTTGTAAAGAAAAAAGATGGGTCCATGTTGCCCTGTATCGATTACAGAGGCCTAAATGCTATCACTCTCAAGAACTGCTGCCCGCTTCCCCTCATCCCAGAGTTGCTTGAACGGTTACGAAACTAGACTTACGAGGGGCATACAACCTAGTACGGATACGCTAAGGGGATGAGTGGATGACTGCCTTCAACACGCGTTTCAGTCATTACGAATATCTCGTGATGCCGTTAGGTTTGCGCAATGTCCCAGTCGTTTTCCAGGCCCTCGTCAACGACATCTTCCAGGATTACTTTTTGTCATTTGTCGTTGTCTATCTGGACGACATATTAATCCATTCTTGGACTCTGTCTGAGCACCGGGAACATGTCTTTGCGGTACTGTAAAGGCTACGCCATCATAAACTGTATGCGAAGATTCAAAAATGTGACTTTGAAAAAGCTTCCTTATGCTTCCTGGGGTATATCGTCTCTGCCTCCGGTTTGGCCATGGACCCAGGTAAGGTGAGAGCTGTGCTGGAATGGCCGGTTCCCCGTACCGTGAATGCCATTCAGCGTTTCCTTGGGTTCTCCAATTATTATTGGAGGTTTATTGAGAGCATCTCACACGTCGTTCAGCCCATCATCCAATTAACCTGTAAGGGGGCCGATCCAGCCCTTTGGTATGCTGAGGCCCTCAAGGCCTTCCGCACTCACAAAGACGCGTTTACCTGTGTTAGTCTTTCCAGACCCGACCTTGCCCTTTACGCTTGCAGTCGATGCTTCCGAGAGTGCGGCAGGAGTCGTTCTTTCCCAGTGCACCGGTTCTAGCAAAGTACTTCAACCCTGCTCCTACTTCTTTCACTGTTTCTCCCCGGCGGAGAGGAATTATGATGCCGGGAATACGTAGTTGCTCACCATCAAACTGGCTCTCCAGGAGTGGCGATATCTCCTGGAGGGTGCAGCAAATCCTGTCAGCATCCTTACTGACCATCGCAACCTCGCCTGTTTGGCTTCGGCCAAACGCCTGACTCCTCGCCAGGCCCGCTGGTCTTTGTTCTTCACGCGCTTTGATTTCACTATATCGTACCTGCCTGGTACCAAGAAACACAAGGCTGATGCCTTGTCCAGATTCCATGACGTAGAACCTCTTCTCTCTTCCTCTGTGGAGCCCATCGTGCCCTTATCACGGATATTGGGGTCTTTGACCCTATGAGCCCTGTGTGGTATTCAAGGGGCTCAATATCCAGCCTGTTCGTCCTCACCCCGGTTCCCTGATTGGCTCTTCGTGCCAGAGGAATACCGTCCAGATGTTCTGACCTGGGCTCATCATTCCCGATCCGCAGGACATCCTGGAATCGAACGCACTCAAGACTTGCTTACATGGTACTTTTGGTGACCTTCTTGTCTTCCGGATGTCCGTTCTCGGTGCAGTCCTGCTCAGTGTGTTCTCGGGTGAAGGTGCCTAGGAATAGGCCTGTCGGTCTGCTACACCCTCTTCCAGTCCCCGTCTTACCATGGACCCACTTGGCCATGAATTTTATGGTAGACCTGCCTCTTTCTTCTGGAAACACTAGACAACTTCTCTTAGCAGGGGCACTTCCTACCCCTTCCTAAGTTACCTACGGCCACGGAATTGGCTGAGACCTTCTTTGCCCAGGTAGTGAACCTCCACGGGGTCCCTCTGCACATTGTATCGGACAGAGGTGTCCAATTCATCTCTGGGTTTTAGAGGGCACTTTGTTCTCGTCTGGGAATCTCCTTGCATTTTTTGTCTGCTTATCACCCCCAGACTAATTGGCAGACTGAACCAATACCTGGAACACTACCTTAGGGCTTATTGTAACCAGAATCAGAATAACTGGTCAGCTTTGTTGCCCTGGGCAGATTTATCCTATAACTCCCTCTGTCACTTGGGTGTTCTCCTATATCCATGTCTCCTCTTGCTTGCTCCCGGGGGGTGTAGCTGGTACCTGCCCCCTAGGCTCAGGTGCGTGCCATAGCCAAACACTGGCGTTCTCTTCGAGCCGGTCTTCTGAGGGCACAGGCTATGCAGAAGAAGACCACTGACCAGCGTCTTGCTCCTGCTCGCCTGTTTCATGTAAGACAATGTGTCTTCACTCTCCACCAAGCACATACATCTGTCTCAGCCCTCAGTCAAGCTTGGTCCATGTTACATCAGTCCATATCTGGTGCTACAGTGATTGTCTCGGCTGTCCTACCGCCTGGCTCTACCCCGGAGTCTATGGATCCACCCTATGTGTCCCTGCTGAAGGCTTATTAGCCTTCCAGTGGCCCACAAGGCACACTCCCGCCACCTGCTCCGGTCTTGGTCGATGGCCAAGAGGAGTACGTCATAGACGTCATACTTGATTCTCGTTGCTCCAGAGGCAGGGTACAGTACCTGGTGAACTGGAAAGGATAAGGCTCAGAGGAATGCTCTTGGGTTCCTTCTCGTGACATCCACGCTCCCGCTTTGCTTTGAGCCTTTCACCGCACTTTCGACTAAACCGGGCCCATAGGGTCCCGGAGGTTCCCTTTTGGGAGGGGGGCAGTGTCATGGTCTTTGCCACTACCTGCTGTTCTCCGAGTTTGCCCGTGTTGCCTCCTCGCTCTGGTCCCGTTCCGTTAAGATGCTCTGTTGGACGCCCGTGCACTTCCGGCTTCGGTGCTTCTTGTGGTGACGTCATCACTGGGTGTCTATAACAGGCGTCCTCCCTCAGTCTTCGGTGCACTCTCACAGTGTCCGTAGACCTGCTTCTTGCATGTCTGCCTTGTCTTCTAGGCCTTGTCCTGGCTCTGTGTTTAGTCTCCTGGTGTTTGACTCGGCTTGTTGACGATTCCTCTGTCTGATCCGTTCACCTTCTGACCTGATCTCTTGTGTACCGAACCAGCTGGCCTGACTACTCTTCCGCTGCCTCCCTGTTAACTCTTCCTAGCTCTGTGTACCAATCCAGCTTATCTGACCTTCTCAGGGTTCATTCCTGCTCTCCTGTTGCCTGTCTGCATCCTTCACCGCTCCCTGTACCTCAGGTCAGTGTTGCTTCTGCTTTTGGGGCATCCTAGCTTTGTGGGGAGTTTTAGCTACCTGGTGGCCCCCGCTCCCTAGCCACGATCCCTATCCAGCGCACCCTAGCCTTCACTCCCCCATGCAGGGGAGCTTGTACTGTTGGCATGGTCGCCATCCAGGTCTGGGTTCCGGCTCAACCGGGATCAGACATCTGGCTTCGCGGCCAGCAAGTCTATCCGGCTACGGCCACAGCAAGGCCTTGTTGCTGACAGTCCCTGTTCACGAGCTCCAAACTCCAGCGTTGCTCCTGAGCACTCTCTTCCCAGCAGGAAGATACCTGCACCGTTCGAACTGTGACAGAGTGAGAGTGCCAGTACCAACACTATGTCCTTTGATCCCTCTGAAATCACCCAGGCCGTGCTCCAGCAGGGGACGGCATTGGAGCAGCACGCTTCGCATATTGTTACGGTTTTAGATGAACACTCAAACAGATTGGTAAGGATAAAAGACTTTATTGAAAAAGAGCATATACTGAACAAGGCCCAAGGGACCAAAAGGCAGAGCACACAGAAACAGGTAATACACGGTAGCTTGCAGGAATGCAATATTAGAATACTAGACTGGCACAACTGAATGTATAGTTCGTGTATTGGCACTGGCAACCCGTAGGGAAGCTGACCAGGTGAACGTACACAGGAGGAGTAACTGGCAACCAGTAGGGAATCTGACCAGGTGAACGTACACAGGAGGAGTAACTGCCAACCCGTAGGGAAGCTGACCAGGTGAACGTACACAGGAGGAGTACTGGAAACAGAACTGGCACTACCCAGACGCCTGGGTACCAAAACCCTGAGGAACGAGGCAACTCTGGCCAGACTGTATGAAACGAAACTGGCACTGTCCAGAGGCCTGGACACCATGACTCTGGAATGAGGCAACTCAGACCCAGACTGTATGGAATGAAACTGGCACAGTGGAGGCTAGAACTGAATACGGTCTCCAAATACCGGGCAACTGTTGAGTAACCGTCTCCCCTCAGGACGGATAATAGAGACCAAGGTAGCTGCTAATTATAAACCCTAGAACGCTAGGGGTGGATCGAGGCAACAGTAGGTAGCTGTCAAACAGCTAATGGCCCTTAGCCTGCAGTATGGATAGTATAACGCTGTCTCTAGCCGTGGAACTGCCCAAGGCAGTGGTAAGCCCTACCAAACAGAGTAACTCCCAGAGGGAGTGAGCAGAGCGTAGCAGGTAGGAAGGCCACAGAGGGAGATCAGAGTAACACAGTCAGAGTAGAACTCCGGTATACCCCAGGAAGCATAAGGAAGCTTTTTCGAAGTCACATTTTTGAATCTTCGCATACAGTTTATGATGGTGTAGCCTTTACAGTACCGTAAAGACATGTTCCCGGTGCTCAGACAGAGTCCGAGAATGGATTAATATGTTGTCCAGAAAGACAACGACAAATGACAAAAAGTAATCCTGGAAGATGTCGTTGACGAGGGCCTGGAAAACGACTGGGACATTGCGCAAACCTAACGGCATCACGAGATATTCGTAATGACCGAAACGCGTGTTGAAGGCAGTCATCCACTCATCCCCTTCGCGTATCCGTACTAGGTTGTATGCCCCTCGTAAGTCTAGTTTCGTAACCGTTCAAGCAACTCCGGGATGAGGGGAAGCGGGCAGCAGTTCTTGAGAGTGATAGCATTTAGGCCTCTGTAATCGATACAGGGCAACATGGACCCATCTTTTTTCTTTACAAAAAAGAATCCAGCACCTGCTGGCAAGGTGGAGGGGCGGATGAATCATCGTGCTAGGTTCCCCTGGATGTAAGCCTCTAAGGCCGCAGTCTCGGGCAAGGACAATGGGTACGTCCTCCCTCTGGCAGGCACTGCTCCGGGAACTAGATCTATGGGGTAGTCATAAGCCCGATGAGGGGGCAGAACCTCCGATTTGGCCTTAGAAAAGACGTCCGAAAAAGACATGTAAGGCTTAGGTATAACAGTAGTAGAATCCAAGGGGAGGTTCAAGAATCATACCCACGGAAACAGACGAGGGCTAAATAGGAGCAGTCGAAAAAGACAGTACTCTTTGTTGCCAGTCAATCTGAGGATTGTGCTTAAGGAGCCATGGGAACCCCAGAATCAGTGGTGCTGTAATAATATCAAAAGATAAGAGCTCGTGCTGGTTGGGAACCAAGAGAACCTGAAGAGGAACTGTCATGAGTGTTACCACACCCGTTCCTAGAGGGGAACTATCAATCACGGTGATAGTGATAGGTGGGTCCTTAGAGATCAGTGGTACCCCCAGGCGCTGCGCAAATCGAAGACCCCAGCAGCCACTGAGTCTATCAGAGCCTCGGCGTGAGTGGTAGCTGAACAGGAACGGAAAGACGTTGTTGAGGGACAGAAGGATACACGGTGTGACTTAGAGAGAGTCCCTCATCCCTTCCTAAGCCCGATAGTTTTCCCGGCTTATGTGGACACAGGTGGGCGAAGTGACCAGGCTGGCCACAGTACAAAGAGAGACCACGCTCACGACGCCTTGTCTTCTACTCTTCCGAGAGGCGCATCACTCGTCCAATCTCCATTGGTTCTGGAGAGGAGTCTGTTGGCGTGTGCTGGAAACAAGGAGCTAGGCGTATGGGTGGACGAGTTGCCGGGAGCTTGGAGCGGTCACAGTCTCTCTCCTGACATCTCTCTTGTCTCAAGCCTAGTACACAAAGCGATCAGACCATCAAGAGTCTCTGGAACGTCACAAGTCTCCAATTCGTCTTTTAACCGGTCAGACAACCCTTGAAGGAAGGCGGCCTTTAAAGCACCGTCTCCCCAGTCGGTGTCGTAGACCTGAGTACGGAACTCAATGGCATACTGAGATAGTGACTGGGAAAGCTGCTGGAGATCTAACAGGGAGGACTCTGCCTTGGTCTGGGTGTCAAAGATGGCTCGAAAGGCAGCCGAAAAGGTATCGAAGACATCCAGCAAGGGTGAATGATGGTCCATAAGCGGTGTAACCCAAGCCAGGGCCCGACCCCTAAGAAGGGAGACAGGAAAAGTAATCCTTGCCTGATGGGACGCAAGTGGTCCAGCTAATTGTAGAAGTGCAGGAAGCACTGGTGTACAAAATCCCGCAGAAGCAATGGATCTCCCTCGTATTTATCTGGCAATGGTACCTTAATGTACCTATGTCTGGCATTGGGGTCAAGGGCTGTTGCGGGAGGAGAAGCCGCTGCGGCGGCCATTGTTGGAGCCTCCATTCTCTCCATCCTGTGTTGCATGTGTTGTAGCAAGGATGTGATGGAGTCCAGCTTTTGGTCCAAACGCTGGATATGAGAAGCGTGCTGCTCCAGTGCCGTCATCTGCTGGAGCATGGCCTGGGTGATTTCGGAGGGGTATAAGGACATGGTGACGGTACTGGCACTCTCACTCTGTCACAGTTCGAACGGCGCAGGTATCTTCCTGCAGGGAAGGGAGTGCTCGGGAGCGACGCTGGGGTTCAGAGCTGGTGAACTGGGATTGTCAGCAATGAGGCCTTGCTGCGGCTGTAGCCAGATAGAGTTGCTGGCCGCGAAGCCAGATGTCCGATCCCAGTTGAGCCGGAAACCCAGACCTGGATGGCGACTTTGCCAACAGTACTAGCTCCCCTGCATGGGGGAGTGAAGGCTAGGGTGCGCTGGATAGGGATCGTGGCTAGGGAGCGGGGGTCACCAGGTAGCTAAAACTCCCCACTAGGCTAGGATACCCCAAAAGAAGAAGCAACACTGACCTGAGGTACAGGGAGCGGTGAAGGATGCAGACAGGTGAGAGAGAGCTGGAATTAACCCTGAGAAGGTCAGACAAGCTGGATTGGTACACAGAGCTAGGAAGAGTCAACAGGGAGGCAGCGGAAGAGTAGTCAGGCCAGCTGGTTCGGTACACTAGAGATCAGGTCAGAAGGTGAACGGATCAGACAGAGGAATCGTCAACAAGCCGAGTCAAACACCAGGAGACTAAACACAGAGCCAGGACAAGGGCTAGAAGACAAAGCAGACACGCAAGAAGCAGGTCTACGGACACTGTGAGAGTGCACCGTAGACTGAGGGAGGACGCCTGTTATAGATGCCTAGTGATGACGTCACCGCAAGACGCACCAAAGCCGGAAGTGCACGGGCATCCAACAGAGCATCCTAACGGAACAGGACCAGAGCGAGGAGGCAACAAGGGCAGACACGGAGAACGGCAGGTAGTGGCAAAGGCCATGACACGTGAATAGAACACTGCTCTGAAAGTAAATAGTGTAAATATTTTCACCAGACACTTCATGGTTTTCACATGTCGCTGTTTTTCAGAGCGGTATAAACACTACTCTGAATATAAATACTCGAAATTTTTTCACGAGACTCTTCGTGGTTTTTGAGGAAATCAAGATATATGTATCATGGCGCCCGTGGTATGCTGGTGACATTCTGTCAGTTTCCTCTATTGATCTCGCTCTTTGCTTAAAGTGACTCCCCCCCCCAGTATTTGTTCTTAAATGTTAGACCTTGTCACTTATCCGGTGCCCTTTCTTGGTGTTTCCGTACCAGCGCTTGTTCCTGTACTTCGTGTGATCTCTGTGTACCGACCTGGCCTGCCAGATGACTCTGCATCTTGTTTCTGCCTGGGTACTGCCCGGACTGTCTGACTATTCTGCATCTTGTTCCTGTCCTGTGTACCAACTCGGATTGGCTGACGTCCCTGCTCTGTGTACCGACTCAGATTGGCTGGCGTTCCTGCTCTGTGTCCCTACCCAGCCTGGCCGGGCAACTGTGGTTGCGAATCACTCCTGCTACGCCTTAGCCAGTCTCCGGTTGGGATTGTGACAGGATCCTCTCTGTCTCCGGACAGTCTCTCTCTGAAGTCTAGTCTCTGTTGTCACCGGTGTCGCCCAGGCGACATTGCTGTGTGTTCCTTTCCTCCGTGCAGTACCCGGTTGGGTGCCTCTCCTGGCAATTTGCTGTAGTCTCCGTTACTGCTACGGCAGTCCACAAGTTGCCCTGGTCTCCATTACTGCTACGGCAGTCCACAAGTTGCCCTGGCCTCCGTTACTGCTACGGCAGTCCACAAGTTGCTCTAGTCTCCGTTACTGCTACGGCAGTCCACAAGGTGCTCTGGTCTCCATTACTGCTACGGCAGTCCACAAGTTGCTCTGGCCTCCGTTACTGCTTGGTCGTTACTCGATATTGTGCTCTCTCTTCAAGACTGAGTTTCTTAAAGGGCCTCGCGCTATTAGGGCCTGTCAGAGCTCCCGGCCTAATAGTAACCCATTCAGTGCTGCCTGAGTATCACACGAAAACTGCCTGACCTGTGTCAGTATATTGTATTCTGTATTGCTTGCATATTCTGGACCCGTGTGGGTATACCTCATTGTAACGTGTCCTGTGTCTGTACTATATTTCTGATATATTACTGGTCCCATGAGGGTTATTGACATTACAACTGTTCAGTAAAACTGTGTTTTATCCAAACCAACTGTGTCTGTGTGTCAAACAAACCGTTACAGTATGAAAGGGCCATGACGTCAGATGGTGCAGGTGAAGGTAATGCACAAAGCATCCATTGGAGGATGGACGTACATGAGCAGCATTTGGACCAGTTGGCACTGGCCGTACAAACTATTCTTGAGCGCACTGCTCACCTTGATAAACTGGTTCAAGTCTTGGTGGTCTCCCCCGTTTCGACACCGGGAGCTCAATCTGTGACGCAAGTGGCCTCGTGTAAAGGGTTAACCACCACAGCTCCATTACCGCTAAGATACGATGGCGAACCTACCCTGTGCAGAGGGTTTGTTAAGAAATTGGAGATTTTTCTGGAATTAACTCCCCAAGCCTTTCCTAATGACCGTAGTAAGGTGGGCTTTATGATATCGTTACTGACGGGCAGAGCCCTGGCATGGGCTAACCCCTTGTGGGAATCTGCTAAACCCTGCACTAAGAATTTAAAGGAGTTTGTGCTTGCCTTCTGCAGAGTATTTGAAGTCCCAGGCAGAGCCGCCTCTGCTGCCAAACGATTAATGGAGATACAACAAGGTTCTCGTACGGCGGGAGATTACACTATTGAATTTCGTACACTGGCAGCACAGGTAGGTTGGAACAACGAGGCACCGATACCAGCATTTGCTCAGGGACTAGCTGACCGTATTAAAGATGAAACGGCAGCCAGAGATTTGCCTAACGATCTAGACGAGTTTATTGATTTCGCTATACTGATTGATTCCCGCATCCGTGAAAGACTTGCGGCTAAAGATCGTAGGCAGCGGGCCAGAGGTGTCGGACTAGCTAATCAAAATTTCCCACCCATGCCTCCCTCACCTCCCATGCCTCCAGAGTGTACCCAGGAGACAAGTGAACCTATGCAGCTAGGGTTCACCAGATTAACCAAGGAGAAACGGGCGCATCACCGTAGGCAGGGGCTATGTCTGTATTGTGGCCAACCTGGACACCTGCTACTGTACGGCCGGGAAATGAACGCACCTAGGTTACCATGGGGCACAGGCCTTAGGTGACGTTCAGCAGTCCCTAGACCCAATTATGCAGAAACCCACGATTCAGGTGGCATTTTCTTGGGCAGATCACTCAGTAGCGGTTCTGGCCCTGGTTGAATCCGGCGCAGCCGGATACTTTATGGACAATTCCTTTGCTAGTCTACACCAGATTCTGCTGGTTGAGATGGAGTCTCCCTTAGCTGTTGAGGCCATTGATGGCAGACCTTTGGTACCAGCTCAGCTCACTGAGAAACAGCGGTTCCAGATCATCCAGTCTCCTCACCATGCTGTTATTCAGGGGTTCCCATGGTTACATTTACACAATCCCCAGTTTGACTGGCAGACTTGCGAGATAACATCCTGGTCTGAGTATTGTATGGGGCATTGCGTTTCTCATCCAACTAAAATCATGTGTACCCCTCCCTCCGTGCCGGCTGAGTACCATCAATTCAGCGACGTTTTTAGTAAGGGAGAGGCTAGCATTTTGAGGCAGCAGATCGAGCTTTCACTACACTCAAGTCCACTTTTGCATCTACTCCTGTGCTATCCCACCCTAACCCTTCTCTTCCGTTTACCCTAGAGGTTGATGCCTCTGAGACTGGGGTAGGGGCAGTGTTGTCACAACGTCCGGCCTCTGGGAATGCGCTAAGACCATGTGGGATCTTCTCCAAAAAGCTATCTAGTGCCCAGAACCATTATGAGATTGGGGACAGAGAACTCCTTGCTATTATCCTCGTTCTTAAAGAATGGCGTCACTTACTGGAAGGTACTAGGACTCCGGTATTAATCCTGACTGACCACAAAAACCTGACGTACCTTTCAGAGATTGTCATCATGACAAGCCAGATGGGCCTTATTTCTGTCCCACTTTAATTTCATTGTATCTTACTTGCCTGGTTCCAAGAATGTTAGGGCAGATGCATGGGGTACCCAGGGTGTTGGTGTCAGACCGTGGGAGCCAATTTGTGTCCAGATTTTGGAGAGCATTCTGTAACCAGATGGGCATACAGCTGTCCTTTTCACTGCTATCATCCCCAGACCAATGGAGCCACTGAGCGTGCTAATCAAGGATTGGAACAATTCTCACGGTATTTCGTGTCCGATCATCATGATAATTGGGCCGACCTGTTGCCTTGGGCAGAGTTCGCCAGGAACTGTGCGGTTAATTCATCGTCCGGGAGCTCCCTGTTTCTTATCAACTACGGGTTTCAGCCATGCTTGCTCCCGGACTCATTCCAGAAGCAGCAGATTCCAGCTCTGGATGAGCATATCGAGCAACTCCGCTCCAACTGGGCACAGGTTCAGAGGGCCCTCAGTAATTCGTACCAGTGTTATCAGCACCACGCTTATCGGGTATGGCTATCCTTCAGAAACCTCAATTTGCAAGTTCCATTTAATAAGTTGGCTCCCCGGTTCATTGGTCCCTTTAAGGTGATCCGCAAATCTAACCCTGTTTTGTACACTCTGGATCTCCCAGCATCTATGCGGATTCATACTTTCTTCCATGTATCTGTTCTGAAACCTCTGATATGCAAACGTTACACTACCACTCCTGCGGTCCCCGGTCCTGTGCAAGTTCAGGGTCAGAAGTAGTATGAAGTCCAAAGTATTATTGATTCACGTAGATTTAGAGGAAAATTGCAATATTTGGTCCATTGTAAGGGCTATGGCCCTGAGGAGCATTCCTGGGTTGAACAGAGTGACCTTCATGCTCCTAGATTGTTGTGCAGATTCCATTCCAAATACCCTCTGAGAACAGGTCCCTCTTCTAGGAGGGGGGTGGTCTTTGAGAGTGGGGTACTAACACAGTGCCCGTCACTTGCTGGCGACATTCTTCAGTTTCCTCTATTGATCTTGCTCTTTGGTTAAAGTGACTTGTACCTGCCCAGTATTTGTCCTTAAAGGGATAGTAATACTTAAAACGTTAAAAAAAATATGTTGTAGAGTTTATCCCCCTGAGTAAAACAAGAGTACTCCCGCTGCTGAAAGGTGTTTCATTCAAAAGTTATTAATTTTCAAAGTTGAATTTTTTAGGTGCAATATCACAGTGGCCTGAAATTGTACAGTGGCGCTGTTGCTACACCATCCTATGGAGATTTATGGTCAACTGACCAGAGCTGTCCATAGGATGGTGTAGCAACAGCGCCACTGTACAATTTCAGGCCACTGTGATATTGCACCTAAAAAATTCAACTTTGAAAATTAATAACTTTTGAATGAAACACCTTTCAGCAGTGGGAGTACCCTTGTTTTACTCAGGGGGATAAACCCTACAACATATTTTTTTTTACATTTTAAGTATTACTATCCCTTTAAATGCTGGACCTTGTCACTTATCCAGTGCCCTTTCCTGGTGTTTCCGTTCAATGCTTGTTCCTATACTTCGTGTACTCTCTGTGTAACGACCTGGCCTGCCAGATGACTATGCATCTTGTTCCTGCCGGTGTACCGACATGGACTGTCTAACTATTCTGCTTCTCGTTCCTGTCCTGTGTACCGACTCGGATTGGCTGACGTTCCTGCTCTGTGTACCGACCCGGCCCGGCTGACGTTCCTGCTCTGTGTACCGACTCGGATTGGCTGGCGTTCCTGCTCTGTGTCCCGACCCGGCCCGGCTGGGCTCCTGTGGTTGCGTATTACTCCTGCTACGCCTTAGCCAGTCTCCGGTTGGGGTTGTGACAGGATCCTCTCTGTCTCCAGATAGTCACTCTCTGCAGTCTAGTCTCCGTTGTTACCGGTGTCGCCTAGGCGACATTGCTGTGTGTTCCGTCCCTCGGTGCAGTCCCCGGAAGGGTGCCTCTCCGGGTAAGTTGCTCTAGTCTCCTTTACTGCTAAGGCAGCCAACAAGTTGCTCTGGTCTGCGTTACTGCGTGGGCGTTACTCGATATTGTGCTCTCTCTTCAAAATTGAGTTTATTAACCCCTTAAGGACCCTTGACGTACCAGGACCGTCAAGGGTAAACTTTCTTGAAAGACCCTTGACGGTCCTGGTACGTCACGTACATTTTACTTACAGCGCTCTACCGGGAGCGCTGTAAGTAAAAATGGGGCATGAAATAGACCGCTCGGAGCGATCTATTTCAAGCCCCATAATGACGCGCCGATACACGTGACAGGTCACGTGTACCGGCCCGTCAACGTGCCCCTATGCGGACGTTATGGGACGGAAATGTCCCATAATGTCCGGTCCTTAAGGGGTTAAAGGGCCTTGCGCTATTAGGGCCTGTTAGTCCTCCTGGCCTAATAGTAACATATTCAGTGCTGCCTAACATGAGTATCACATGAAAACTGTCTGACCAGTGTCAGTATATTGTATTCTGTATTACTTGCATATACTGGACCCGTGTGGGTATACATCATTGTAACCTGTCCTGTGTCTGTACTATATAGCTGATATATTACTGGACCCGTGAGGGATATTGTTATTACAACTGTTCAATAAAACTGTGTTTTTTTTTTTGTTTTTTTGTTTTTGTTTTTTTAATATATGTTTATTCATTTTAAAGGAATTTTTGTAACAGACAACATTAACAGATAAGACATACATGACTTGTTTAACAAAGAAAAAAAGAGTAAGGTGAGCACCGGGATTGGAAACATATGTGAAGCATAGTAAGAAAGTACAAAAACCCTTAGAAATCATCAAAACAGTAAAAAAGAAAAATGAGCCAAAGAGGAGAAGAAAGGAGAGGAGCAAAGAAAGGAATACGCAGAAAGAAAAAGAAAAAGGGGAAAGAAAGAAGAGAGAGAGGATCAAGGTCATGTGCGCAGTGAAATGGGGGGAAAGTTGTCGGATCAAGAAGGGTCCACCGCCAGCCGTTCCTGAAAGTCCCTACCCCTCAAGAATTCCTCCCAATGGAACCAACGCGTGGCATGAGTTAGGCCACGTTCCTCGGCCGCAAACTCCAAGTCTTCTGCAGAGCGGATAGACTCAACGGAGGATATCCAATCCCTATAGGAGGGAGGGTGGGCACCTTCCAGAATCTGGGGATCAGTACCTTGGCCGCATTGATCAGGCGTATCGTTAGTGAGCGTGTGTAAATGTGTAAGGGATGGGTAGTGTGATGCAGGAGGAGGGCCAACGGGGTCTTAGGAAGAAGAGGATCTGCCACGATGCGAATCGTGTCCACCACCGCCGTCCAGAAAGGCTGCAGCAATGGGCACGTCCACCAAATGTGTAAGAAATCGCCCCTATGCAGAAGGCACCTCCAACACTTGTCCGGAACCGCCGGATAGAATCTGTGCAATAACGACGGAACCCGATACCATCTAGTCAGTATCTTATAGGCATTCTCCTGGATTCTAGAGGACATAGAGCATCTGTGAACGAGGATAGCCATCTTAGACCATTGCTGATCCGTCAATACACAACCGCAATCTGTCTCCCAGGATCTAACAAAGTGGGGTTTGGAAGAATGGGATAAGGAAAGCAGAAGGTTGTGCAAAGCAGAGACAAGCCTGCGGGGGAAATCGGGGGAGGAGCAAAGGATCTCCACGGGAGTCCTGGCAGGAGAGGCATTCGGAGCCACCTGAAAGGAGTTAATGAAATGCTCTAGCTGAATGTAAAAATAAGGTACAGATGGGTGGCACGCCCTGCCCTCCAATAAAGTCTGCATCGGGAGGAGTTTACCATCACATGTCACATCAGAGAGTCTGGGGGTCTCAGTCCCCGAAGGAAGAAGCCTCCCCCTCAAAGGACCTGAGAAACCAGGTGGAAAATCTGAGCTATGGACCAAAGAAGTAAGAGGAGAAGGGGAGCTGAGCAAGACCGGGGTGGAGGCCAGGAGTCTCCACATACTGAGAGAGTGGGGTATTAGAGGGTGGGACACATCCGCCATAACCGGCTGTCAGGGAGCTACCCAGGCAGCCACAGATATGGTAACCAGCAAGGAGTCCTGTTCTACGATGGTTCACAATTTGTCAGAAGCGGCAGTCCACTCTACAATGCGGGCCAAAATGATTGATCTGTAGTATTCTCCCAAGTCAGGTAAACCCACCCCCCCAAGTTCCCTACGGCGAATCAGGTAGGAATAACCCAATCGCCTACCTCTCGAAGACCAGATAAACTTAGTAAGCAACCGTTGCACCCCCTGAAAGAATGAACCCAGGATTGAAACTGGAACTGTCTGTATAAGATAAAGGAAACGTGGTAGAATATTCATCTTCACCACGGCTATGCGTCCAAACCATGAAAGCTTCAATCTGGCCCACTTGTCTAAATCCGCCCTAAGAGTGTTTCTAAGGGAGAGATAATTACATTCGAAGAGGGAAGAAGGAGAAGCCGTGAGAGAAATACCAAGGTATCGTAAACTGGTCGAAGCCCATTTGAAAGGGAAAGAAGATCCCAGCTGCTCCCGCAGCTGCAGAGAGGCACCCGGAATAAGAGAGTTAAATGTAAAACGAAAATTCGGGATCAGGATATCTCGAAAGGTTTTATAGTAGGAAATAGTCAGACCATCTGATCCCGGGCTTTTACCACTGGGAGAGGATTTAATAGCCTGAAGAATCTCCTCGTCTGTCAAAGGGTGGTTGAGAGAATCTGCTACCTGGGCGGACATCCTGCGAGGCATATAACGACCCAAGTATTCCGCTATCTCAGGAACAAACCCAGAAGAGTCCGGTGGGAGAGAAGAGCCATTGATGTTTTACAACGACTGATAATAGAGTCGGAAGGCCTCTGCAATATCGTCTGAACGATGAAGCAAAGTATGTGAAGCAGATCGGATCTTTGGAATGAAAGCCTGAGCCTGTTTGGACTGCAGGGCCCTAGCCAGGTATCTGCCAGGTTTATTACCATGGACATAATAAGAACTCCGAACCATCTGGCAAGACCGGACCATCGACTCATTACACAGAGAAGCCAAGGACGCCCGTAACTGATTCAGTTCCTGGTAAACCTCAAGAGACAAAGTAGTCATGTTCACATTCAATAGTTGCAATACTGTCTAATAGATGTCACAACCTAGCCGCACACTGCCGTTTACGATAGGCTCCCATGCTAATCAAGTGAACACGAATCACCGCTTTGTGAGCTTCCCATACCATGTGTTTACAGGTCTCTAATAAACTGTGACATATGAAAAATTCATTATCAAGCTGTTTTAATGAAAGATATACAGAAGCTTATATTTTGATTTCCTCAAAAACCATGAAGTGTCAGGGGAAGATATGTAGACAAATTACATCTAGAGTAGTGTCCTTTTCAAGTTTATCCAGTTTAAAATATACCAGGTGTTTATACTTCTCTATAAATCTGTAATGTGAAAAATGCAGATTCAACCTCTTTTAATGAATGATATACAGAAGCCTATGTCATGATTTCCTCAAAAACCTTGAAGAGTGTGGTGAAAATATTTAGACAATTTACATTCAGAGTAGTGAACGTCACAGGTTTATAATGTAAACCATACCATATGTTTTTACCTCTCTGAAGAACAGCGACATATGATAGATATTTTAATGATAGATATATAGAACCATATATATATAGAAGCATATATTCTTATTTCCTGATAAACCACGAAATGTCTGGTGAAAATCTGAGACTAGTTACATTCAGAGTAGTATTCTATTCAGCTTTATACAGTTTAAAACATAACAAGTGTTTATGTGTGTATTTTGACTTCTTAAAAAATCAAGAAGTGTCGGGAGAAAATATGTAGACAAATTACATTCTGAGTAGTGTTCTATTCATGTTTATCCAGTTTAAAACATTCCAGTTGTTTATACTTCTCTAAAAAAACAGCGAAGTGAAAAATACAGTTTCAATATGTTTTAATGAAAGAAATACAGAAGCATATATTTTGATTTCCTCAAAAACCATGGAGTATCTGGCGAAAATATTTGGACAATATTCATTCAGAGTAGTGATCTTTACAGGTTTATACAGTTTAGAACATACCTTGTGTTTATACCTCTCTGAAAACAGAGACATATGAGAAATTCATTATCAAGCTGATTTAATTAAAGATATACCAAAGCATATATTTTGATTTCCTAAAAAACCAAGAAGTGTCTAGTTAAAATATTTAGACAATTTTCATTCAGAGTAGTGAACTTTACAGGTTAATACAGTTTAAAACATAAATTGTGTTTATACCTCTCTGAAAACAAAGACATATGAAAAATTAATTATGAATCTGATTTAATGAAAGATATACATTCAGAGTTTATACAGTTTAAAATATATCAGATGTTTATTTCTCTCTGAAAAACTGTGACATTTGAAAAAGACAGTATCAACTTGTTTTAATGAAAGATATACAGAACATATATATTGATATTCTTAAAAACCATGAAGTGTCTGGTGAAAATAATTGGCCTATTTATATTCAGATTAGTGAAGTTTACTGGTTTTATGCAGTTTAAAACATAACATGTGTTTATATCTCTCTGAAAAACTGTGACATGAAAAATTAATTATCAAGCTGTTTTTAATTTAAGATATACAGAAGCTTATATTTTGATTTCCTGAAAAACCATGAAGTGTCAGCTGAAAATATGTAGACAAACTACATTTAGAGTAGTATTCTTTTCAAGTTTATCCAGTTTAAAATATAACCGGTGTTTATACCTCTCTATAAAACTGTGACGTGAAAAATGCAGATTCAAGCTCTTTTAATGAATGATATACAGAAGCCTAAGTCAAGATTTCCTCAAAAACCTTGAAGAGTGTTGTGAAAATATTTAGACAATTTACATTCAGAGTAGTAAACGTCACATTTTTATACAGTTTAACCCATTCCATATGTTTTTAACTCTCTGAAAAAGAGCAACATATGAAAAAATTCAGTATCAAGCTATTTTAATGAGAGATATACAGAAGCATATATATTGATATTCTTAAAAACCATGAAGTTTTGACTTCTTCAAAAATAATGACGTGTCGGGAGAAAATATGTACACAAATTACATTCAGAGTAGTGTTCTATTCATGTTTACCCAGTTTAAAACATTCCAGGAGTTTATACTTCTCTAAAAAAACAGCGAAGCGAAAAATACAGTTTCAAAATGTTTTAATGAATGCTATACAGAAGCATATATTTTGATTTCCTCAAAAACCATGGAGAATCTGGCGAAAAGATTTGGACAATATTCATTTAGAGTAGTGATCTTTACAGGTTTATACAGTTTAAAACATACCTTGAAAACAGAGACATATGAAAAATTCATTATCAAGCTGTTTTAATGAGCAATATACAGAAGCTTATATGTTGACTTCCTCAGAAACCATGAAGTGTCTGGGGAAAATATCTAGACAAATTACATTCAGAGTAGTGTTCTATTCATGTTTATCCAGTTTAAAACATGCCAGGTGTTTATACTTCTCAAAAAAACAGCGACGTGAATAAAGCAGTTACAAGATGTTTTAATGAAAGATATACAGAAGCATATATTTTGATTTCCTCAAAAACCATGGAGTTTCTGGTGAAAATATATGTACAATATTCATTCAGAGTAGTGATCTTTACAGGTTTATATAGTTTAAAACATAACTTGTGTTTATACCTATCTGAAAACAGAGACATATGGGAAATTCATTATCAAGCTGATTTAATGAAAGATATACCAAAGCATATATTTTGATTTCCTAAAAAACCATGAAGTGTCTAGTGAAAATATTTAGACAATTTTCATTCAGAGTAGTGTTCTATTCATGTTTATCCAGTTTAAAACATTCCAGGTGTTTATAATTCTCTAAAAACATTGAAGTGAAAAATGCAGTTCCAAGTTGTTTTAATGAAAGATATACCGAAGCATATATTTTGATTTCCTCAAAAACCATGGCGTGTCTGGTGAAAATATTTGGACAATTTTCATTCAGAGTAGTGATCTTTACAGGTTAATACAGTTTAAAACATATCAGGTGTTTATTTCTCTCTGAAAAACTGTGACATTTGAAAAAGACAGGTTCAACTTGTTTTAATGAAAGATATACAGAAGCAATTATCTTGATAGTCTTAAAAACCATGAAGTGTCTGGTGAAAATAATTGGGCTATTTATATTCAGAGTAGTGAAGTTTACAGGTTTATACAGTTTAAAACATACCATGTGTTTATAGCTCTCTGAAAAACTGTGACATATGAAAAAATCATTATCAAGCTGTTTTAATGAAAGATATACAGAAGCTTATATTTTGATTTCCTCAAAAAACATGAAGTGTCAGGGGAAGATTTGTAGACAAATTACATTTAGAGTAGTGTTCTTTTCAAGTTTATCCACTTTAAAATATAGCACGTGTTTATACTTCTCTATAAAACTGTAATGTGAAAAATGCAGATTCAACCTCTTTTAATGAATGATATACAGAAGCCTATGTCATGATTTCCTCAAAAACCTTGAAGAGTGTGGTGAAAATATTTAGACAATTTACATTCAGAGTAGTGATCGTCACAGGTTCATAGTTTAAACCATACCATATGTTTTTAACTCTATGAAAAACAGCGACATATGAAAAATTCAGTATCAAGCTATTTTAATGATAGATATATAGAAGCATATATTCTTATTTCCTGATAAACCACGAAATGTCTGGTGAAAATCTGAGACTAGTTACAATCAGAGTAGTATTCTATTCAACTTTATACAGTTTAAAACATACCATGTGTTTATTCCTCTCTGAAAACAGAGACATATGAAAAATTCATTATCAAGCTGTTTTAATGAGAGATATACAGAAGGCTGTATTTTGACTTCTTCAAAAGTCACAAAGTGTCGGGAGAAAATATGTAGACAAATTACATTTAGAGTAGTGTTCTATTCATGTTTATCCAGTTTAAAACATTCCAGATGTTTATACTTCTCAAAAAAAACAGCGAAGAGAAAAATGCAGTTTCAACATGTTTTAATGAAAGATATACAGAAGCATACATTTTTATTTCCTTAAAATCCATGAAGTGTGAGGTCAAAATATTTAGACAATTTTCATTCAGAGTAGTGACCTTTACAGGTTTATTCAGTTTAAAACATAACTTACGTTTATACCTCTTTGAAAAACAGCGTCATATGAAAAACTCAGTATCAAGCTCTTTTAAAGAAAGATATACAGAAGCATAGATCATGATTTCCTCCTAAACCATGTAGTGTCTGGTGAAAATATATAGACAATTTACATTCAGAGTAGTGTTCTTTTCAGGTTTATTCAGTTTAAAACATCCCATGTGTTTACAACTCTATGAAAAACACCGACATGATATATGCAGTTTCAAGCTGTTTTCATGAAAGATATACAGAAGCTTATATTTTGATTTCCTCAAAAACCATAAAATGTCTGGTGAAAATCTTAGACTATTTACAATCAGAGTAGTATTCTATTCAGTTTTGTACAGTTTAAAACTTGCCATTTGTTTATACCTCTCTGAAAACAGAGACATATGAAAAATTCAATATCAAGCTGTTTTAATGAGAGATAAACAGAAGCATATATTTTGATTTCCTCAAAAACCATGAAGTGTCTGGTGAATATATTTAGACAACTTACATTCAGAGGAATGAACTTTATAGGTTTACACTGTTTAAAAGAAACCATGATTTTATACTTCTCTGAAAATCACAGACATGTTTTTAACTCTCTGAAAAACAGTGACATATGAAAAATTCAGTATCAAGCTATTTTAATGATAGATATACAGAAGCATTTAACTTTATTACCTGATAAAGCACAAAATGTCTGGTGAAAAACTGATACTATTTAGATTCAGAGTAGTATTCTATTCAGCTTTATACAGATTAAAACATACCATATGTTTATACCACTCTGAAAACAGAGAGATATGAAAAATTCATTATCAAGCTGTTTTAATGAAAGATATACAGAAGCTTATATTTTGATTTCCTCAAAAACCATGAAGAGTCTGGAGAAAATATGCAGACAAATGACATTTAGAGTAGGTTTCTATTCAAGTTTATCCAGTTTAAAAAATACCAGGTGTTTATAAATCTTTATAAAACTGTGACGTGAAAAATACAGATTCAGAGACATATGAAAAATCCTTTATCAAGCTGTTTTAATGAGTGATTATACAGAAGACTGTATTTTGACTTCTTCAAAAATCATGAAGTGTTGGGAGAAAATATATAGACAAATTACATTGAGAGTAGTGTTCTATTCATGTTTAACCAGTTTAAAACATTCCAGGTGTTTATACTTCTCTAAAAAACAGCTAAGTGAACAAAGCAGTTTCAATATGTTTTAATGAAAGATGTACAGAAGCGTATATTTTGATTTCCTCAAAAAACCTTGAAGAGTGTGGTGAACATATTTAAACAATTTACTTTCATAGTAGTGAACTTCACAGGTTTATACAGTTTAACCCATACCATATGTTTTTACCTCTCTGAAAAACAGCGACATATGAAAAATTCAGTATCAAGCTATTTAATGATAGATAAACAGAAGCATATATCTTTATTTCCTCAAAAACCATGGAGTATCTGGCGAAAATATTTAGACAATATTCATTCAGAGTAGTGATCTTTACAAGTTTATACAGTTTAAAACATACCATGTGTTTATACCTCTCTGAAAAACAGTGACTTGTAAAATTCAGTATCAAGCTGTTTTAATGAGAGATATACCGAAGCATATATCTGATTTCCTCAAATACCATGAAGTGTTTGGTGAAAATATTTAGCCTATTTACTTTCAGAGCAGTGTTCTATTCAGGTTTATACCTCTCTAAAAACAGCGACATGTGAAAAATTCAGTTTCAAGTTGTTTCAAAGAAAGCTATATAGAAGCATATATCTTGATTTCCTGAAAAAACATGAAGAGTCTGTTGAAAATATTTAGACTATTTACATACAGAGTAGTGAACTATACAGTTTTATACAGGTTAAAACATACCATGTGTTTATACCTCTCTGAAAAACAGCGACGTGAAAAATTCAGTATCAAGCTGTTTTAATGAAAGTTATATATCACGGTGCCCGTGATTCTGCCTGAGCGACAATCTTACTTCCGAGTTTACCTTGGCTGCTTCTTATTGTCTCTGGGTTTTCAACCCTTCCCAGGGCTTCCCTGTTATATACACCCTCCTGCCACTGTACCGGTGCCCTTTTGTGGTGTTCCTGACCAGACGTTTGTTGCTGCGTTCCTGTTCCGTGTATGATCCGGTTTCGTCTGACCTTGCTCCTGTCTTCGCTGCCCAATTTGTTTATGACACGGCTTGCCTGACTACGATTCCCGTGACCGATTCCGTTGACTACTGCTCGCTGTGTACCGATCCAGGCTTTAGCTGACTACCGTTCTCTGTGTACCGATACAGGCTTTGACTGACTATCGCTCTCTGTGTACCGATCCAGGCTTTGGCTGACTACCTCTTTCTGTGTACAGATCCAGGCCTTGGCTGACCTCCGCTCTCTTGAGTACCGTTTCTGCATTGGCTACTCTCCTAGCATTAGCTTTACCGCTAGTGTCCCTGTTGCCTATGGTCTTGTGTTCTATAGCCATTTGCTCTATGGTAGCCCAGTTGCTCTACATACAGCCTGTTCCTTTGCGGTCACATTTGGTTGCACTAGCTTTTAGCCTGCACCTTTCTATTGCCTCCGGTTGCACTAGTATACAGCCTGTGCCTTAGCGGTTATATCTGGTTGTGCCACCTTTCACCCTGTGCCTCACTGTTGCCTCCGGTTGCACTACTATACAACCTGTGCCATACGAGTATCTCCGGCTGCGCTACTAGCTACCGGTATCTTCCTGTTGCCTCCGGTTGCGCTGCTATACTGCCTGTGCCTTACGATTGGCTCAGGTTGCGCTATACTCAGCCTGTCATTACTGTTGCCTACGGTTGCACAGTTCGATCTGTGCCTTATGATTCCCTTCGGTTGCACTATATAACGGGCTTTAGGCCGTTACTAGGGCTTCGAAGCATCGGAGTATGGGCTTTGGGCAAACTCTGGAACTGATGGCAATGCAGAGGCGTACGGACACTATTTGAAGCCTGGGACCTGATATATTCAAGGTTTATGTCGACGGGACTTGAAGGTTCGGTAACGGTCGACGGGGCCTCGTACAACCGCATTGTACCTAACCGGGATTAGCCACTCGAACATTCAAGAGTTCTCCGGGGTCGGGCAAAAGGCGGGATAGCGTGGGACTAAGTATCAGCCTTTGTTCCTCAAAATGTGTATTGGAACTCTTGGACTGTACACTGGGAACTAATCACATCACTTCTGGCCCTTTGTGTTCCCCGGTTCCGCCTTACCTGAGACTAATCCCAGGGATGACCAATCGGATATGGTGTGATACGGGCGCTCCCCTGTTCATTGGCCCTTAGTGAAGCCTAGCTTTAGCATAGCTTGCCACTCCCCTGCCCATTGACCTTTGTGTATTTCGTGTATAAAAGTGTGCGTTGTTTGCCAATAAAGTTGAGTTAGTTTGGAGTAAACTGTCTCCGCGTTTACTTCCTTGCTGGGTGGTTTAAAGAGTCCCTTCTGACTCCCATCCTTTACCAGCAACTGAGCAATTCACTATCTGTACCGGAGACTGCGACATCGACCCGCTCCGCGCATCATCTCGATCATCGTCGCTCCTGCCCTGCTCTACGGGTCGAGATCGAACCGTTCCCGTAGCCTCGAACCTCGAAGGAGAGATCAGCTCGAAGGTGACTGATTCCTCGGTTCGAGTTTCGGATTCGACGTTCCGGTGACCGAGAAAAGTAGCACCGGACTGCCCCTGACACATCAGTCCTTTTCCATGTTCGATGACACTCAAGAGGATATTGATGGGTTATTACAGGACTTTGAGAGATTATGCAGACTGTTCCAAGTCGACCAGCAGCACTGGTCAGGCATCCTTGCCGGGAAACTGACCGGGAGGACAAGCGAGGCTTACCGCACGGTACCTGACCAGGACATCGGCAATTATGCCGCTGTCAAGAAGAGACTGTAGAAGAGGCTAGGTATGCCATTACGCAGGATACCTATCGCCGGAAGTTCAGGGACACTAAGAAAAAGGGTACAGACACCTTTTCGGAATGGGATCATAACTTTGAGCCGGTCGCTAGGAACTGGCTACAAGGTTGTGGAGCTACCACTTTTGAAGAGTGCTGCCAGCAAATGCTACTGGAACATTTTTTCCTAAATATTCCTGACCCAGTGCGGGATTGGGTGCGGGACCGGAACCCCACCACCCTCAGCCAAGCTGCCTTGCTTAGCGGATCAATATGAAGACAATCGGAGCATGGGCCACAAAGTACAGTCCATCCCAGGGGGAGGGGGGTCCCGGGCCACTGCCCCTGCCCCTAATTCATACCGGTCGGGGCCCTGACCCCAACAGGGCCCCTACAACCCCCCTCGCCACGCCAACCCCCCTGCACTGTGTTTTATGTGCCAGCAATCTGGCCATCGCCAAGCTAATTGCCCCAGGAACAGGGGGCCTGCCGCCAGGTACCAATCTGCTCCTCGGGCAAATCAGAACTCCACCACAGCTAGGGTTCCCCCACATCAGGCCCATTGTTCCTTTGTGTATTTTGTGTATAAAAGTGTGTGTTGTTTGCCAATAAAGTTGAGTTCCTTTGGAGTAAACTGTCTCCATGTTTACTTCCTTGCTGGGTGGTTTAAAGAGTCCCCTCTGACTCCCATCCTTTACCAGCAACTGAGCAATTCACTATCTGTACCGGAGACTGTGACGTCGGCCCGCTCCGCGCATCATCTCGATCATCGCCACTCCTGCCCTGCTCTACGGATCGAGATCGAACCGTTCACCTAGCCTCGAACCTCGAAGGAGAGATCAGCTCGAAGGTGACCGAATCCTGAGTTTCGGATTTGACGTTCCGGTGGTGCAGCCTGACCGAGGAGCTCATCATTGTGTAGCCAACCTCAAGAGAGAGATCCCCGGGCACAACGGCCCAGGACTCCCCGTTGTCTTGGGTTTCCGTTACACGCTATTATACAGCCTATGCCTTTTCTGGTTGCCTCCGGGCATAACCTCCGAGTAAGTGTATCTGAGCCGTCACGTGGGCTGCCTATACCTGGTTTTCTGGGCAAGTCTGGTAGTCTCACCTGTCTCCCTGTTCCATTGGGGATTTTTGCCCTGCAGTACTTACCTCACCTAGGGCACCTCCTGGCCAGTACTGCTGAGGTTTTCTTCCAGTTCCTGTTCCAGTTCTACACTCTGCATTACAGTTGTTTTGTACATACCTGTCTCTGTTGTACCCTGACCTGTGTCAGATCCAGAAGAGCTTATCCTCTGTCTGGGTCTGGACCTGTGAAGGGCATCTCTGTTCTTTATTATTTATTTAATAAAGCTGCATTGTTTTACCTTAACCAAATTGTCTGAGCGTTCATTAAAACTGTGACAGTACGAAAGGAACATGCAAGGCTGTTGAAGGTAGCTCCCAGAGTCTCCTATGGAGAATGGATGCTCAGGAGCAACGGTTAGACCAGTTGTCTATGGCTATCCAGACTATTTTGGAGCACACTGCCTGTCTCGAGAGACCTGTACAGCCTTTGGTGGCCATCCCAGTCCAGGCACCATTGGTACAGGCTAATACGTCTAGTCCACCCTCTAAGGGGCTATCCGCTACCGCTCCCCTCCCTTTGAGATACGACGGGGAGCCTACTCTTTGCCGAGGGTTGCTGAACCAATTTGAGATTTTTCTCGAACTTGTACCTCAGGCATTTCCTAGTGAAAAGAGCAAAGTGGGGTTCATGATCTCACTACTGACGGGTAAAGCTCTAGCTTGGGCAAATCCAATTTGGGAGACTGGCAAACCGATCACTAATAATTTTGCCGAGTTTGTAAGGGCTTTCCGCAGTGTTTTCGAAATCCCAGGGTGTGCCACCTCTTCTGCCAAACATCTTATGAGATTCCATCAGGGCACACGTACTGTTTCCGACTATGCCATTGAATTTCGTACCCTCGCAGCAGAGGTAGGTTGCAATGATGAGGCGCTTGTTGCTGTCTTCGCACAAGGTCTCAAGGACAGGATCAAAGATGAAATTGCGGCCAGAGACTTGCCAGAGGGTTTAGAGAGTTTCATTGATTATACTATCCTGATTGACTCCCATATAAGGGAGAGGAGTATATATAAGGATCGTAGATCAAGATCCACAAGCGAGTCTGATACTAGGGCTAATTTCCCACCCTTGCCTCCGTCTCCTCCCATACCTCCGGGTCCTGCTACTGGGAGTGTAGAACCTATGCAATTGGGCTTCACACGATTGTCTAAGTAGGAACGCTCCTTCTGCCGCAAACAGGGCTTATGTATGTATTGTGGCAAGGCAGGTCACCTGCTAAAGACCTGTCCCATGTGGCAGGGAAATGCACGCACCTAGGCTCAAGCAGAGGACAGATCCTAGGTGGCGTAAACCAGTCCCTGGAGGGCACGTTGAACAAGCCTGTACTCAATATTGTTTTCTCTTGGGCTTCCGATTCTGTGAAATACTCCTGCTCTGATTGACTCCGGCGCTGCCGGATATTTCATGGATAGAGACTTTGCGAAACTACATAATATCTCATTGTTGGACAGGGAATCTCCGCTTGATATTGAGGCCATTGATGGGAGGCCTTTGGTACCGCCACAGGTCACCCAGGAGACATGCCCATTATCTGTTTGCATCGGAGCACTTCACAAGGAGACCTTACAGTTTCAGATAATCCAGTCTCCCCACTTTGAGGTAATTTTGGGATTTCCTTGGTTACATACACATAACCCCAGACTTGACTGGAAGACGTGTGAGATCTTGTCTTGGTCCGAGCACTATAACACTCATTGTCTAAGGCACCCTACTAAGATTTTGTGTACCTCTCCCTCCCTACCGCATGAATACCAGTCATTCAGCGATGTATTCAGTAAGGGAAAGGCTTGCACTCTGCCACAGCATCGTCCATATGATTGTGCTATTGATATTGTGCCAGGCGTTATGCCTCCTAGGAGTAGAACTTACCTGTTGTGACGAAAACTGGACCATGGAGGAATACATTGGTGACGCTTTGGCTCGTGGAATTATTATAAGTCTTCCTCACCCGCTGGGGCTGGATTCTTTTTTGTTAAAAAGAAGGACGGGGAGCTCCGACTATTACAGTACTAGTGCTATTTGGCGACATTCTGTCAATATTCCACTACTGCTTCCACTATTGTCTGCTCTGTTGTTGTCCCGCCCAGCATTTGTCCTTAAATGCTGGGTTCTGGCACTTCTCCAGTGCCCTTTCGTGGTGTTCCAGTTTCAGCGCTTGTTCCTGAACTTTGTGAGCTCTCAGTGTATCGACCCGGCCTGCCTGACTACTCTGCATCTTGTTTCCTGCCTGTGCACCGACCTGGACTGCCTGACCATCCTGCTTCTCATCTCCTGTGTACCGACCCAGCCTGGCTGACGTTTCTGCTCCGTGTACCGACTTGGATTGGCTGACGTTCCTGCTCCGTGTACCGACTTGGATTGGCTGACGTTGCTGCACAGTGTACCGACTTGGACTGTCTTACGTTCCTGCTCTGTGTGGATCCTGCCCGATTGGGCTGCTGTGGGGCCATGCCTCCTCTGCACACTCTGACTGGTCTCCGGTTAGAGTAGTGCTAGTCCCTCGCTGTCTTTGGACAGCTCTGTAGATTGGTCTCGGTTGCCTCCATGTCGCCCAGGCGACATTCCTATGTGTCTGCCTTACTTGCAGTTCCAGGTTGGGTGCCTCTCAGGGCGAGTTGCTCAGTTTCCGTTATTGCTACGGCAGTGCTCACGTTGACCAGTTTCCGTTAACGCTATGGCAGTGTCCAGTAGCTTAGTCTCCGTTACTGCTACTGCAGTGCTCCATTTGCTCTGTCTCCATTACTGCTCCGGCAGTGCTCAAGTTGCTCAGTTTCCCTTTAGGCTACGGCAGTGTCCAGTAGCTTAGTCTCCGTTACTGCCACGGCAGTGCTCAAGTTGCTCAGTCTCAGTTACTGCTACAGCAGTGTTTAAGTTGCTAAGTCTCCGTTACTCCTACGGCAGTGTTCAAGTTGCTCAGTCTCCGTCACTGCTACGGCAGTCCACAATTGTCTGGTATTCATTATCTTGGGTGTTAATCGAGTTGAAGCTCTCACCTCTGTTTGAGCTTCTTAAAGAGTCTTGGACTATTGATTTCGCTATATTAATTGATTCTCGCATCCGCGAGAGACTAATGGCCAAAGACCGCAAACAGCGGGCCAGGAATGTTGGACAAACCAGTTTTAATGTCCCACCCATGCCTCCCTCGCCTCCCATGTCTCCTGAGCGTACACATGACACCAGTGAACCAATGCAGCTTGGGTTCACCAAATTATCTAAGGAGGAACGGGTGCATCGGCGAAGGCAGGGTTTATGTCTGTATTGTGGCAAAGCCGGACACCTGTTGCATACCTGTCCTGTATGTCTGGGAAACGAACGCACCTAGGTTACCTTGGGGGACAGGCCCTAGGTGGTGTTCAGCAGTCCCTAGATCCTATTATGCAGAAACCCACGATCCAGGTGGCATTTTCCTGGGCAGAACACTCGGTGGAGGTTCTGGCCTTGGTTTATTCCGATGCAGCCGGATACTTTATGGACAGTTCATTTGCTGCGCTACATCAGATTCCGTTGGTCGAGAAGGAATTTCCCTTAGCTATTGAGGCCATTAATGGCAGACCGTTAGAACCTGCTCAGATCACCATGGAAACTATTCCGCTGTCTATGACTATTGGGGCTCTCCACACTGAAAAACAGCAGTTTCAGATTATTCATTCTCCGCATCATGCAGTCATCCTGGGGTTCCCATGGCTACTTTTGAATAATCCCCAGTTTAATTGGCAGACTTGTGAGATCACGTCTTGGTCTCAGTACTGTATGGGACATTGTGTGACTCATCCGATTAAGATCATGTGTACCTCTCCCTCCATGCCAGATGAATATCACCAGTTCAGTGACGTTTTCAGTAAGGGAGAGGCCAGCACTTTGCCCCAGCATAGGGCTTACAATTGCACTATTGATTTGCCTCCTGGCGCCGTGCCTCCTAGGGGTCGCACGTACCCATTGTCATGCGAGGAGAATCGGGCCATGGAGGAATATATTGATGATGCCCTTAAAAGAGGGATTATTAGGAAGTCTATCTCGCCCGCGGGGGCTGGTTTCTTTTTTGTCAAAAAGAAGAATGGCGAGTTGAGACCCTGCATCAATTACCAGGGACTGAATAAACTAATGTCCAAAAACGCCTATCCCATACCACTCATTACCGAACTGTTTGACAGGTTGAAAGGTTCCTCTATTTTCACTAATTTGTACCTATGGGCTGCATATAACCTGATCAGAATAAGAGCTGGAGATGAGTGGAAAACGGCATTTAATACCAGATATTACGAATATCTAGTAATGCCTTTTGGCCTATGTAACAAACCCGCTGTATTCCAAGAATTTATTAATGATATCCTCCGTGATATGCTACAGTCCTGCGTAGTAGTCTACCTAGACGATATACTCATACACTCGTCTAGTTTGTCTCAACACATCAAGGATGTGTCCGAAGTTTTGCTCATATTATGCAAGAATAAACTCTTCTGTAAGACTGAAAAATGTGAGCTTCACAAGTCCGTGGTGCCTTTTTTGGGCTTTGTGATTGCCAGAGATGGCATTGCTATGGATCAGGAGAAGCTCACAGCTGTATTGCAATGGCCACGACCCAAAGGGTTAAAAGCAATTCAGCGCTTCCTTGGGTTTGTGAATTATTACAGGAAGTTTATTCGGAACTTCTCCATTATTGTTAAACCTCTGTCTGACCTCACGCACAAGGGTGCCAATCCGTCCCAATGGTCTGAGGCAGCTGATCAAGCTTTTGAGACACTTAAGACCGCTTTCGCATCTGCTCCTGTACTGTCCCACCCCAACCCTTCCCTTCCATTTATGTTGGAAGTTGATGCCTCTGAAACTGGGGTAGGCGCAGTACTGTTACAGCATCCGGTCGCTGGGAGTACTTTGAGACCATGTGGGTTCTTCTCTAAAAAGCTGTCTAGTGACCAGAGTCACTATGAAATTGGGGACAGAGAACTCCTGGCTATTATTCTTGCTCTGAAAGAATGGCTTCACTTGCTAGAAGGTACGAGAACTCCTGTATTAATCCTGACAGACCACAAAAATCTGACATATTATCACGGTGCCCGTGATTGTTGTCTTTGGGTTCCTATTACCTGTAGGGGGCTCCCATTGGCTGCTTGCCTTCAGCCCGCCCCACTTTGCCTATTTAGACTGTGTCTGGGGACCCTTTGGTTGCCCTTTCGTGGTGTCTCTAGGCTGCTTCTATTTTCATCATGTTCCTGAAGTTCTATGGGCCATAAGTGTTCCTGCTATCCTGAGATAGTCCAGTTCCTGAGTCTCCTGATCAGCTGTTCCTGGTCCCGTTCCTGTTCCGGTTGGAGTCGCCCGACGTTGCTGCTTCCTGCTGCCAGTCCTCGTTGCCGTTCCTGATCCAGTTGACCATCGTAGTGCTGGTTTCTGTTTTGTCTACAGCGTCCAGTTTCCTTCTCATCTGTGGCGGCTGCGATCTCCGGTCGCTCAGGCGACATTTCTACTCTGTTGGTTTGCTCCCCTGCCATACGGCTGACAATACATTGAGACTGTTGGTTCCGAGCGCGTGGGCGCTGGTTCGCCCCACTGCCTTATGGCTTACAATACATTTATACTGTTGGTTCCCAGTGCTCGGGCGCTGGTTTGCTCCACTGCCTCACGGCTGACATTTCAGTGATACTGATGGTTCCTGGTGCACGGGCACTGGTTCACTTCACGCTAGTTATTTGTCCAATACGCGGGTACTGGTGTTTGCAGTATACCTGGTAATACCACTAGCTCATTTAGCCTCCATATATCATCTCTATACTGTCGTTGTCATCTGACAGTCATTGAGGCCATAGTGGTTGACATCACCTCCTTTAAGGCTGCCTTGCCCGGTATATTGGTAAGGCCGGTAAAACCTTCCTGTCATTTTCATTTTGGGTTGCCTTACCCGGAAGAGCCTGTATCATATGGTGTTACGTTAGGCTGCCTTGCCCGGTATATTGGCAGGGCCGGTAGAGCATGTATACTCCTGGTAGTCTGTTAGGCTGCCTTGCCCGGTATATTAGCAGGGCCGGTAGAGTCATCTATATTTCGTTGCATGCCTTACCCGGTAGAGCCTGTATCATATGGTGTTCCGTTAGGCTGCCTTGCCCGGTATATTGGCAGGGCCGGTAGAGCCTGTATACTCCTGGTAGTCCGTTAGGCTGCCTTGCCCGATATATTGGCAGGGCCGGTAGAGTCATCTATATTTCGTTACATGCCAAGGCTGCCTTGCCCGGTATATTGGCAAGGCCGGTAGAACCTGTTTCTCCTGGTATTCTGATAGGCTACCTTACCCGGTATATTGGCAGGGTCGGTAGAGCCACCTATTTCCCATTGCTTGCCCAGGCTGCCTTGCCCGGTATATTGGCAGGGCCAGTAGAGCCTTACTCGCTATTATTACCACTTTCCTGTCATTTCTATGTATGTGTATGTATATGTATGAGATCCTATGGGATTGTCTTAAACTTTTCAATAAAGTTGTGTTTTTACCTAACTGCGTCTGAGAGTCTTAACAAACCGTGACACATATCTCTCAGAGGCTAAGAGATTGTCCTCACGACAAGCCAGATGGGCCTTGTGTCACGGTTTGTTACGACTCTCAGACACAAGGTTTAGGTAAAAACACAACTTTATTGAAATAATTAAGATTATCCCTTAGGATTGTAAACACACACATATAAACATAGAATGAATGGTAAATACGAATAATTCAGACTCTACCGGTCTTGCCAATGTACTGGTCAAGACAGCCTGGGTAATCAGGAGTAAGAGGCTCTACCGGCCTTGCCAATACCGGGTAAGGCAACCTCCAGATGGAATGAGGTGCAAGGTTCTACCGGCCTTACCAATACCGGGCAAGGCAGCCCAAGGATACGTGGAGTCAGACAAGGTCCCAAATGCTGTCAGGTGACAATGACAATAGAAACTCAGTGAGTAGCCAGATCAAGGAGAGACCTAGGCAAACGGTACCCTGTCGCAACAGGAAAGGCCAGACCGCCGCTGTTAGAACTGGACAGCGCTCAATGTCAGCAACACTTAAGGGTCTGCCGACAGAGAGTAGCTTTAAGACTTTGGAGCAAACCAGCGTCCGCACGCTGGGACTAACAATATAATCGTATATCCGCAAGGCTTTGGAGCAAACCAGCGTCCGCACGCTGGGACCAACAAGTGAATCGTATAACCGCAAGGCTTTGGAGCAAACCAGCGTTCGCACGCTGGGACCTACAAGTGAATTGTATAGCCGCAAGGCTTTGGAGCAAACCAGCGTCCGCACGCTGGGACCAACAACATGTATCGTAAAGCTGCAAGGCTTTGGAGCAACCCAACGTCCGCACACTGGGACTAACAATATATATCGTAAAGCCGCAAGGCTTTGGAGCAAACCAGCGTCCGCACGCTGGGACCAACAAGGGAATCGTATAGCTGCAAGGCTTTGGAGTAACCCAACGTCCGCACGCTGGGACTAACAATATGTATCGTATAGCCGCAAGGCTTTTGGAGTAAACCAGCATCCGCACACTAGGACCAACCAATGAATCGTATAGCCGCAAGGCTTTGGAGCAAACCAGCGTCCGCATGCTGGGACCAACAAGTGAATCATATAGCTGCAAGGCTTTGGAGTAAACCAGGGTCCGCACGCTGGGACCAACAAGGAATGTCGCCTACGCGACCGAGCAGAAGGTTGCCAGGAACACAGGAAACAGGCCAGGAGATGACAGGAATCAGCAGGACGAACAGCCAGGTCAGGAAACAGCAGTGAAGACGGTCAGCAGGAAACAGCAACCTCAGGAGACTTGGCCGGAACCAGGACTGGAACAACTCTGCAGACAGGAGGCACTGGAACCAGATGCAATCAGGAACTCAAGAACACAGCAAAAAGGCCCAAATGACTACTGGACAAGGTGAAAGCGAATGTGGTCAGAGACACCACGAAAGGGCAACCGAGGGGTGCCCAACCCAGGTTTAAATAGGCAATATGAGGAGGGCTAAAGGCAGACATCCAATGGAAGCCCCATACTGGTGATAGGCAAGAAAATGCCTAGCACCGTGATACCTTGTTTTTGTCTTGCTTTAACTTTATCGTATCTTACTTGCCTGGCTCCAAGAATGTTAGGGCTGATGCTCTGTCCAGGCAATTTGGGCCAGAAATGGATAAAGATGAGGTTCCCGTACCCATCATTCAACCTGATCACATTTTGGCTACCTTACGTACTAGCATCACTTTGCCACTGGGGGAGGAGATTCTGGCTACCCAGGCTGCGGTTCCCCCAGATACCCCAGTAGGCAAGTGCTTTGTAGATGAGCCATTTCGTACCCGCTTGCTTGAAACCTACCATTTATCTCGGGCTGCTGGACATATTGGGAGGGATCAATTAATTTGGTCTCTTTCACAATTATTTTGGTGTCCTTCCCTATGTGCCGACTGCTCCGCATTCACTGCAGCCTGTACCACCTGTGATCGTGCCAAATCCCCTAGACATCTCCCAGTGGGCTTACTCCAACCAGTACCTAATGCCGAGCGTCCTTGGTCCCACGTGTCCATTGATTTTCTGGGAGAACTGCCAGGGGTTACTCCTTCATCCTTATGGTGGTTGATAGATTCTCTAAGATGGCTCACTTCACCCCTTCCTGGCCTTCCCTCGTTCCAGGAGTTGGCTGTTGTCTTTGCTAGAGAGGTGTTCCGGTTGCATGGGGTACCTAGAGTGCTGGTGTCGGACCGTGGGAGTCAATTTGTGTCCAGGTTTTGGAGAGCATTTTGTAACCAGATGGGCATTCAGCTGTCCTTTTGTCTGTCTACCATCCCCAGACCAATGAAGCCACTGAGCATGTCAATCAAGGATTGGAGCAATTCTTGCTCTTTTTCGTGTCCGATCATCATGATAATTGGGCCGACCACTTGCCATGAGCAGAGTTCACCAGGAACTGTGCGGTTAATTCATCATCCGGGAGCTCCCTGTTTCTCATCAACTACGGGTTTCAGCCATGTTTGCTCCCGGACTCATTCCAGTCGCAGCAGATTCCAGCTCTTGACGAGCATATCGAGCAACTCCGCTCCACCTGGGCACAGGTTCAGCGGGCCCCCAGTAATTCGTTCCAGCACCACGCTAATCGCAGACGACTGCCAGCGGTCTCCTTCCAGTTTGGGGACAGGGTATGGCTTTCCTCCAGAAATCTAAACTTGCAAGTTCCATGTAATAAGTTGGGTCCCCGGTTTATTGGTCACTTCAAGGTGATCCGCAAAGTTAGCCCTGTTTCTTATGCCCTGGACCTCCCAGCATCCATGCGCAATCACAATGTGTTCCACGTATCTCTGCTGAAACCTCTGGTATGCAACCATTACACTACCACTTCTGCGGTCCCCGGTCCTGTGGAAGTTCAGGGTCAGGAGGAGTACGAAGTTCAAAGCATCATTGATTCAAGTAGATTCAGAGGGAAATTGCAATATCTGGTTCATTGGAAGGGCTATGGTCCTGAGGAACGTTCCTGGGTTGATCAGAGTGATCTTCATGCTCCCAGATTGCTGCACATTTTTCATGCTAAATATCTGCAGAAACCAGATCCCTTTTCTAGGAGAGGGGGTCTTTGAGAGGGGGGTACTATCACGGTATCCATGCTATTTGGTGACATTCTGTCAATATTCCACTACTGCTTCTGCTATTGGCTGCTCTGTTGTTGTCCCGCCCAGCATTTGTCCTTAAATGTTGGGTTCTGGCATTTCTTCTGTGCCCTTTCGTGGTGTTCCAGTACCAGCGCTTGTTCCTGAACCTTGTGAGCTCTCAGTGTATCGACCCGGCCTGCCTGATCATTCTGCTTCTCATCTCCTGTGTACCGACCCGGCCTGGCTGACATTCCTGCTCCGTGTACTGACTTGGATTGGCTGACGTTCCTGCTCCGTGTACCAACTTGGATTGGCTGACGTTCCTGCTCAGTGTACTGACCCGGCCTGGCTGACGTTCCTGCTCCATGTACCGACTTGGATTGGCTGACGTTCCTGCACAGTGTGCCGACTTGGACTGTCTTACATACCTGCTCTGTGTGGATCCTGCCCGATTGGGCTGCTGTGGGGCCGTGCCTCCTCTGCACGCTCTGACCGATCTTCGGTTAGGGTAGTGCTAGTCCCTCGCTGTCTCCGGATAGCTCTGCAGATTGGTCTCGGTTGCCTCCGTGTCGCCCAGGTGACATTCCTATGTGTCTGCCTTACTTGCAGTTCCAGGTTGGGTGCCTCTCATGGCGAGTTGCTCAGTTTTCCGTTATTGCTACGGCAGTGCTCACGTTGACCAGATTCCGTTACTGCTACGGCAGTGCTCAAGCTGCTCAGTCTCCGTTACTGCTACGGCAGTGCTCCTATTGCTCTGTCTCTGTTACTGCTCCAGCAGTGCTCAAGTTGCTCAGTTTCCACTAACGCTGCAGCAGTTATTGTGTTTTTTCTTGTTTAATAAAATTGTGTTTTATCCAAACCTACTATGTCTGTGTCGAACAAACCGTTACACCAACCCTGTATTGATTATAGGGGTCTCAACAAAATAATCATAAAAAATGCTTATCCCATTCCACTCATCACCGAACTGTTCGATCAGTTAAAGGGGGCATCCATTTTTACTAAACTAGACCTTAGGGCGGCATATAATCTAGTCCGGATTAAGGAAGGTGATGAGTGGAAAACTGCTTTCAATACTCGTACGGGGCACTACAAATATTTGGTTATGCCATTTGGTCTTTGCAGTGCCCCGGCGGTATTCCAAGAATTTATAAATGATGTACTGAGGGATTTGTTACAATCCTCTGTGGTCGTATACCTAGACAACATTTTGATATATTCTCCCGACCTGGAGACTCACCACAGACATGTCTCGGCGGTCTGGCAGAGGCTAAGAGAAAACAAGCTATATTGCAAACTCGAGAAGTGCGATTTCCAAAGGTCTAGTGTGTCTTTTCTTGGCTATGTTATCTCTAAGGAGGGTTTCGCTATGGATAAGGACAAGCTTGCAGCAGTGTTGCAGTGGCCACGCCTCACGGGCCTCAATCCCTTGCAGCGATTTTTAGGGTTTGCAAATCATTATAGGAAATTTATTTGCGATTATTCTGGAATAGTTAAGCCACTCACTGATATGACCCATAAGGGTGCCAACGCCTCAGAGTGGTCCCCAGAGGCGGTCAGGGCATTCGAAATTTTGAAAACCGCATTTTCCACTGCCCCAGTTCTGTCGCATCCTATTCCTGGGCTACCATTTACATTGGAGGTGGATGCCTCTGCAAGCAGAGTAGGGGCAGTGTTGAGCCAAAGACCAGGTCCTGATAAGACTTTGAGACCATGCAGATTTTTCTCGAAAAAGATGACCAAATCCCAGAGTCTGTATGACATTGGTGAACTCTTGGCAATTATTCTGGCTTTATGTGAATGGCGCCACCTGTTGGAGGGCACTAGGGCGCCAATATTGATTTTGACCGATCATAAGAACCTAATGTACCTCTCTGAGGCCAAGACAAGCTAGATGGGCACTGTTATAGTCTCGTTTCAATGTCATTGTCTCCTACTTAACTGGTACAAATAATGTGCGGGCCGATGCCTTGTCCAGACAATTTAGTCCTGATCCGGAATCTGACTCTGTACCAGTGCCTATCATCCCTCCGGACCGTATACTCGCCACATTGCGGACGAGCATCACTTCACCGTTGGGGGAGGAGATTTTGGCATCTCAGGCCAATGCTCCCCCAGAGAAGCCTATGGGCAAGTGTTTTGTGGCAGAGCCCTTTTGAGCTAAATTAATGGAGACTTACCACTGTTCCCAGGCCGGTCATGTGGGAAAAATCAATTAATCTGGTCTATGTCCCGGATGTTTTGGTGGCCTGGAATGAGAGATGACTGTGCGTCATTCACCGCAGCCTTTGCCACTTGTGCCCGCTCTAAGACTCCTAGACACCTTCCGGTGGGAATATTGCAAGCTATTCCCAATGGTGACTGTCCTTGTTCACACATTTCTTTTGACTTCCTGGGGGAGCTGCTGGTTTCCAAAGGCTATATGGTGATACTCATGGTAGTTGACAGACTCTCCAAAATGGCCTATTTCGTGCCACTCCCTGGCTTGCCGTCTGCTAAGGATCTGGCTACAGTGTTTGCCAGGGAGGTATTCCGACTCCACGGGGTACCCAAGGTGCTGGTCTTGGACCGTGGGAGTCAATTCATGTCGAGATTTTGGAGGGCCTTTTGTAACCAGATGGGGATTCTGTTTTCCTTTTCCTCCGCCTATCACCCCCAGACTAATGGGGCTGAGCGTTCCAACTAGGGTTTGGAACAGTTTTTACTTGTTTCATATCCAACCATCACGACAATTGGGCTGACTTGTTGCCGTGGGCAGAGTTCGCCAGGAACTGTGCAGTACGTAACGCATCCGGGAGCTCACCCTTTCTGATTAATTGTGGGTTTCAGCCATGCTTGCTCCCGGACACTTTAAAAGTACAACAGATTCCAGCTCTGCATGATCATATTAGGGAACACCACTCCACATGGCCACGGTCCAGAATTCCCTACGTGATTCCATCCTACAAGTCCAGTGGCATGCCAACAACAGACGATTGTTGGCTCCTGTATTTCAGGTGGGGGACCGTGTCTGGTTGCCCTCCAAGAATCTTAGGTTGCAAGTACCTTGTTACAAGTTTGCTTCTCGGTTTGTGGGTCCGTTCCGGGTACTCCGTCGAGTCAACCCTGTATCCTATGCATTAGAATTACCTGCCTCCATGAAGATACATAATGTGCTCCATGTGTCCCTTTTCAAACCGTTGGTGTGTAACCGTTATACCACCACCCCTGCAGTTCCAGGTCCAGTGCGCATCCATGATCATGACGAATATGAAGTACAGAGTGTTTTGGATTCACATAGATTCCGTGGACAGATCCAATATTTGGTGCACTGGAAGGGATATGGCCCAGAGGAACGCTCATGGGTGAACCACTCGGACATCCATGCCCCATTATTGTTGCGCAGATTCCATGCTAAGTTTCCTGCCAAGCCTAGACCTCCTCAAGACAGGAGGGGGAGTCTTTGAGAGGGGGGTACTATCACGGTGCTCTTGATTCTGCCGGAGTGACATTCTTACTTCCGGGTTTACCTTGGCTGCTTCTTATTGGCTCTGGGTTTTCAACCCCTCCCAGGGCTTGCCTTTATATACGCCCTCCTGTTACTATACCGGTGCCCTTTCGTGGTGTTCCTGACTAGATGTTTGTTGCTGTGTTCCTGTTCCGTGTATGATCCGGTTTCGTCTGACCTTGCTCCTGTCTTCGCTGCCCAATTTGTTTACGACCCGGCTTGCCTGACTACAATTCCCATGACCGATTCCGTTGACTACTGCTCGCTGTGTACCGATCCAGGCTTTGGCTGACTACCTCTCTCTGTGTACCGATCCAGGCCTTGGCTGACCTCCGCTCTCTAGAGTACCGTTTGTACATTGGCTACTCTCCTAGCATTAGATTTACCGCTAGTGCTCCTGTTGCCTCTGGTCTTGTGTCCTATAGCCATTTGCTCTACGGTAGCCCGGTTGCTCTCCATACATCCTGTGCCTTAGCGGTCACTTTTGGTTGCACTACCTTTCAGCCTGCACCTTTCCGTTGCCTCCGGTTGCACTACTATACAGCCTGTGTCTTAGCGGTTATCTCTGGTTGCACCACCTTTCAGCCTGTGCCTCACTGTTGCCTCTGGTTGTGCTACTATACAGCCTGTACCATACGAGTATCTCCGGCTGCGCTACTAGCTACCGGTATCTTCCTGTTGCCTCCGGTTGCACTGCTATACAGTCTGTGCCTTACAATTGCCTCCGGTTGTGCTATACTCAGCCTGTCATTACTGTTGCCTCCGGTTGCGCTATTCGATCTGTGCCTTACGATTGCCTCCGGTTGCGCTATTATACAGCCTGTGCCTATTCCGGTTGCCTCCGGGCATAACCTCCGAGTAAGTGTATCTGAGCCTTCGTCACGTGGGCTGCCTGACTACTCTTCAGCCTGATTCCAGTGGCCCTGACTAACCAGTGTACCGAACCTGCCTGCCCAACTTCTCTTCTGCCTGATCCTTGTGGTCCTGATTTTCGTGTGTGCCGAACCTGCTTGCCTGACTATTACTTCTCTGATACAGGTATATCCTTTAGCTGTATACCAGTGGGGTAGTCTTTCCCAGACCTTCTGCCATCTACCCTCTAGCCTGTCGAGAGGTCCCTTTGGGATCCCATCTCCAGGTCAGTGCCTTTCTCCTCTGTCCTCTATTCTTTGGGTGTCTGGGTTTTCCCGGGGAGTTTCAGCTACAGGGTGGCCTCCGCCCGCTAGCTACGCACCCTACTCTGCACACTCCAGCTTTCACTCGCCCCTGCAGGGGAGCCTGTACTGTTAGTGGTGTTGCCATCCTGGTCTGGGTTCCGGCTGAACCGGGATCGGACATCTGGCGTCTCAGCCAGCAACTATATCCGACCGTGGCTGCAGCAAGGCCTCGCTCCTAACAGTCCCTGCTCACAGGCTCCGTACTCTAGAGTCGCTCCCCAGCACCCACTTCCCTGCAAGAAGGTTCCTGCACCCCGTTAGCCTTGTAGTTGTGACAGAGTGAGAGTGCCAGTACCGTCACCATGTCCTTTGACCCCACGGAGATCACTCAGGCCGTGCTCCAGCAGGGGGCTGTGTTGGAACAACACGCCTCTCACATTCAGTGCCTTGATGAAAAATTAGATTCCATAACTGCCTTACTACAAAGAATGCAACAGAGACTGGAGTCCCCGAGACCCCCTGCCACTCCTGTCCCAGTCTCCACAGCGGTTCTGACACCTCAGCCAGGCCTAGGTCCATCAAGGTACCTTTGCCAGATAAGTATGAGGGGGATCCTTCGTTATTGTGAGGATTCATACATCAGTGCTCTTTCCACTTCTGCAACCAGCCGGAGCACTTTGCATCCCATCAGACACGGATCACATTTTTCGTGTCTCTTCTCAGAGGTCGGGCCCTGTATCACGGTTTTTTAAGACACTCAGACCATTGGGTGATTAAGAACACAGTTTTATTAAAATAAGATAAGGCAATAACACGCCCTCTAGTGGTGGTAAATATATACAGATAATATATAGATATAATGGTAAATGCACAAATGACTTATAAGTACAATTACACAGAAATAGAATAGCGTATACCCCTCAGGGGTTAAGTCCTTGATAACAGTCAGTCTCAGATGTGAATGTTTGGAACGCTCTGGGTGTTATAAGGCTGATGCTGGAGACCAAGACTATCACCGGCTGGATACTGGACTGCCCCGCCACGGTGTTCAGTAAGAAGCACAAGAGTCCCCGTAGCCCCCTCGGGCGTACCTACTGGAACTGCTTCAACTAGTGCAAGTGCATAAGGCCCCCACGGGCGTGATTGGAACCGGCCTTCAATGCGATAGCTGCCAAGCCTCCTCAGACTAAACCGGGTAACGGGATAGCACACGCTAGAGCCGACAGCCCCCACGGGCGTGATTACCGGAATACGAATGCTGATGCCTGTGCCTGCCATCACTCGGTAAAGCGGAATCGCTCACTGAACAAGAGAGAGAGTCTCAAGCGCCCAACCGGCCCAAACGGATGTAAACACTCTGCAAGGATGTGTGGAGCTGCCGACGAAGAGCGGCCAGCTCAGCAGTAGTATTCACTGAGAAAGAGACTCTTACAGGATTAGCGATAGAGTGGAACCCAGCGGCACTGCTAGGGTTAATTAGCACATTTACTCGAGGCTTTTCAGCGGTATAGCAAGGCTCTGCAGTCTGAGGGAGGCGCGTGTACGCACAACTCTGCAACGGAAAATGCACTGCACTGATCGGAGTACACCAGGCAAGGCAGTCACACCAAAAGCTGGAACAGCAGATAGAAATGTCGCGGCAACGACAACTGGAGCACAGGTCACTGCAGAAAGCCGGAGTCGTTCTTCGGAGCGGGAAGTCAGCCAGGCCGGGTCGGAGCACGTAGAAGGTAGTCATACAAGCCGGGTCGAACACAAGCAGAAACGTCAGCCAAACCGGGTCAGGATCCAGAGGAGGTAGTCAGACGAGTCGGGTCATACACGAGCAGGAACACAGGAGAATAGTCAAGACAAGCCAAGTCGGTACACAGGAATCCGGAACACAGGAACACAGCACAGTAACTGGCACAGAAACACCACGAAAGGGCGCCTGACAGTTTGCTAGCCAGGTATAAAAAGGTCACCAGGGAGCGGGCCAAACCAACACAGCAAATCAGTATCTGTCATAGCTGAGACTGACAGGAATCACAGGCACTGTGATACTATTTTAGCTCACCAGTGCAATACACAGAGAGGAAATCATCTGAAGCATATAATACTGGTCCTGCCAAATTACAGCCCAGCCATGAAATGCCAGGCAAGTCCTCTGTAAACAAGGGAAACTGCTAAAACCGGACGTACGTTTCGGTCTTCTTGGGCCTCGTCAGTGAAATGCAACTGATTCTTCTAGGCACTGTCAGCAAGGGGTCCACATCTGGATTCCCCTCATTACTCTTAGGGTGACCAACCCCAAAAGCAATTTGGCTATGTAGAAAGAAAAGCCAGAGATGCTCAACTAGTCTTACAAGCTAGCAAATACATGCAAGAAGCTCACTGGGACTGTGTCCTCGCACCTAGGCTGCAATCTCTTTTAGCTCACCAGTGCCATACACAGAGAGGAAATATACTGAAGCATTTCATACTGATCCTACCAAATGACAGTCCAGCCACAAATTGCCAGACAAAGCATTTTTGAACAACAGAAACAGCTGTCCCAAATATATGTTTTGGCTTTCTTGGGCTCATCAGTGAGGTGCAGCTCATCCCTATAGACACTGTGAGCAAGGAGTCCATGTCTGGATTTCCCTCATTACTCTTAGGGTGACCAACCCAAAGAGCAATTTGCATATGTAGAAAGAAAAGCCAGAGATGCTCAACAAGGCTCATGAGCTAGCAAATACATGCAAGAAGCTCACTGGGATTGTGTCCTTGCGCCCAGGGTGCAATCTCTTTTAGCTCACCAGTGCCATACACATAGAGGAAATCTTCTGAAGCATATCATACTGGTCCTACCAAATGACAATCCAGCCACAAAAAGTCAGACAAGTCCTCTCTGAACAAGTGAAACAGCTAACCCCAGACATATGTTTCAGCCTTTTTAGGTATCGTCGCTGAGATACATCTGATCACTCTAGGCATGTCCATGTCTGGATTCCCCTCATTACTCTTAGGGTGACCAACCCCAAGAGCAATTTGATTCTGTAGAAAGAAAAGCCAGAGATGCTCAACTAGACTCATGAGCTAGCAAATACATTCAAGAAGTTCACTGGGAGTGTGTCCTTGCGCCCAGAGTACAATCTATTTTAGTTCACCAGTTCCATACATAGAGAGAAAATCTTCTGAAGCATATCATACCGAATCTGCCAAATGACAGTCCAGCCACGAGAAGCCAGACAAATTCTCTCTGAACAATGGAAACAGCTAGACCCAGACTTATGTTTCAGCCATCATGGGCATCATCGGTGAGGTGCATCTGGTCCCTCTAGGCACTGTGAGCAAGGGGTCCATGTCTGGAATCCCCTCATTACTCTTAGGGTGCCCAACCACAAGAGCAATTTGCATATGTAGAAAGAAAAGCCAGAGATCCTTAACTAGGCTCATAAGCTAGCAAATACATGCAAGAAACTCACATGGACTGCATCCTCACACAAGGGTGCAATCTCTTTTAGCTCACCAGCACCATACACACAGAGATAAAAACTTCTGAAGCACGTCATTTTGGTCCTGTCAAATGATAGTCCAGCCACGAAATGCCAGAAAAATCCTCTCTGAACAAGGTAAACAGCTAAAACCAAACGTACGTTTCGGCCTTTATGGCTCATCGGTGAGAAACAGCTGATCCCTGGAGGCACTGTGAGCAAGGGGTCCATGTCTGGATTCGCTTCATTACTCTTAGGGTGACCAACCCCAAAATCAATTTGCATATGTAGAATAAAAAGCCAGAGATGCTCAACTAGGCTCATTAGCTAGCAAATACATGCAAGAAGCTCACTGGGAGTGTGCCCTCGCACCCATGGTGAAATCTCTTTTAGCTCACCAGCGCCATACAAAGAGAAGAAATCTTCGGAAGCAAATCATACTGGTCCTACCAAATGAATGTCCAGCCATGAAATGTCATACAAGTCCTCTCTAAACAATGGAAACAGCTAACCCCAGACTTATGTTTCAACCTTCTTGGGTCTCATCAGTGAGGTACAGCTGATCCCTCTAGGCACTGTGAGTAAGGGGTCCATGTCTGGATTCACCTCATTACTCTTAGGGTGCCCAACCCCAAAACCAATTTTCATATGTAGAAAGAAAAGCCAGACATGCTCAACTAGGTTCATGAGCTAGCAAATACATGCAAGAAGTTAACTGGGACTGTGTCCTCGCGCCCAAGATGCAGTCTCTTTAGCTCTCCAGTGTCATACACAGAGAGGAAATATTCTGAAGCATATAATACTGGTACTGCCAAAAGACAGTCCAGTTACAAAACGCCAGACAAGTCTTCTCTGAGCAATACAAACAACTAACCCTAGACGTACATTTCAGCATTCTCCAAATTCTTCAGTGAGATACAGCTGATCCCTCTAAGCACTGTGAGCATGGAGTCCACATCTGGATTCCCCTCATTACTCTTAGCATGACCAACCCCAAGAGCAATTTGCATATGTAGAAATAAAAGCCAGAGATGCTCAACTAAGCTAATGAGCTAGCCAATACATTCAAGAAGCTCACTGGGACTGTGTCCTCACGCCCAGAGTGCAATCTCTTTTAGCTCACCAGTGCCATACACAGAGACGAAATCTTCTGAAGCATATCATACTGGTCCTGCCAAATAACAGTCCAGCCACAAAATACCAGACAAATCCTCCTTGAACAAAGAAAACAGCTATGCCCAGACGTACATTTCGGCCTTTTTGGCTCATCGGTGAGAAGCAGCTGATCACTCAAGGCACTGTGAGTAAGGAGTCCATGTCTGGATTCCCCTCATTACTCTTAGGGTGAACAACCCCAAGAGCAATTTGCATATGTAGAAAGAAAAGCCAGAGATGCTCAACTAGGCTCATGAGCTAGTAAATCATGCAAGAAGCTTACTGTGAGTGTGTCCTCGAGCCCAGGGTGCAATTTCTTTTAGCTCACCAGTTCCAAACACAGAGAGGAAATCTTCTGAAGAATATCATACCGGAACTGCCAAAGGATAGTTCAGCCACAAAATGCCAGACAAGTCCTCTCTGAACAAAGGAAACAGCTAACCCCAGACAAACGTTTCGACCTTCTTGGATATCATCAGTGAGGTGCAGCTGATCCGTCTAGGCATGTGAGCAAGGGGTCCACGTCTGGATTTCCCTCATTACTCATAAGGTGAACAACCCGAAGAAAAATTTTCATATGTAGAATGAAAAGCCAGAAATACTCAACTAGGCTCATGAGCTTGCAAATACATGCAAGAAGCTCACTGGCACTGTGTCCTCGCACCCATGCGGCAATCTCTTATACCTCACCACAGTGTACCAAAGGTATGGATGCCGTAGCCAATCTGTAACCAGTAGCGGATTCAGTAGAACAGTGACCCGAAATAGCCCCCGCGGGCGTACCCAATGTGACAACTGATTTTGCTGACGTATTAGCTGACGTATTAGCCTGTACCAATGGTGCCTGGACTGGGGTGGCCACCAAAGGCTGTACAGGTCTCTCGAGACACGCAGTGTGCTCCAAAATAGTCTGGATAGCCATAGACAACTGGTCTAACCGTTGCTCCTGAGCATCCATTCTCCATAGGAGACTCTGGGAGCTACCTTCAACAGCCTTGCATGTTCCTTTCGTACTGTCACAGTTTTAATGAACGCTCAGACAATTTGGTTAAGGTAAAACAATGCAGCTTTATTAAATAAATAATAAAGAACAGAGATGCCCTTCACAGGTCCAGACCCAGACAGAGGATAAGCTCTTCTGGATCTGACACAGGTCAGGGTACAACAGAGACAGGTATGTACAAAACAACTGTAATGCAGAGTGTAGAACTGGAACAGGAACTGGAAGAAAACCTCAGCAGTACTGGCCAGGAGGTGCCCTAGGTGAGGTAAGTACTGCAGGGCAAAAATCCCCAATGGAACAGGGAGACAGTTGAGACTACCAGACTTGCCCAGAAAACCAGGTATAGGCAGCCCACGTGACGGCTCAGATACACTTACTCGGAGGTTATGCCCGGAGGCAACCAGAATAGGCACAGGCTGTATAATAGCGTGTAACGGAAACCCAAGACAACGGGGAGTCCTGGGCCGTCGTGCCCGGGGATCTCTCTCTTGAGGTCGGCTACACAATGTCGAGCTCCTCGGTCAGGCCGCACCACCGGAACGTCAAATCCGAAACTCAAACCCAGGATTCGGTCACCTTCGAGCTGATCTCTCCTTCGAGGTTCGAGGCTAGGGGAACGGTTCGATCTCGATCCGTAGAGCAGGGCAGGAGTGGCGATGATCGAGATGATGCGCGGAGCGGGCCGACGTCACAGTCTCCGGTACAGATAGTGAATTGCTCAGTTGCTGGTAAAGGATGGTAGTCAGAGGGGACTCTTTAAACCACCCAGCAAGGAAGTAAACATGGAGACAGTTTACTCCAAACGAACTCAACTTTATTGGCAAACAACACACACTTTTATACACAAAATACACAAAGGAACAATGGGCAGGGGAGTGGCAAGCTATGCTAAAGCTAGGCTTCACTAAGGGCCAATGAACAGGGGATCACCCGTATCACACCATATCAGATTGGTCATCCCTGGGATTAGTCTCAGGTAGGGCGGAACAGGGAACACAAAGGGCCAGACGTGATTAGTTCCCCGCGGTGGGTATGGTCCTGAAGAGTTCCAATACACATTTTGAGGAACAAAGGCTGATACTTAGTACCACGCTATCCTGCCTTTTGTCCGACCCCAGAGAACCCCAAATGTTCAAGTGGCTAATCCCGGTTAGGTACGATGTGGTTGTACGAGGCCCCGTCGGCCGTTACCGACACTTCGACTCCCGTCGACATAAACCTTGAATACACTGGGTCCCGGGCTTCGAATAGTGTCCGTACGCCCCTGCATTGTCATCAGTTTGAGTGTTTGCCCAAAGTCCATAGTCCAATGCTTCGAAGCCCTAGTAATGGCCTAAGGCCTGTTACATTACTCCCCTTTTTAAACCCAACCCAGGGTCCGGAATTAAACACAGAAAATCCAAAGTTCACAGGTCCTCCTGTCGAGATAGCCCGTCAGCATTGCGATTGTCCTTACTGGGCCGGTATTGGATGAAAAAATTAAATGTTTGGAGTGCCAGGCTCCACCGTAACAGCCGACCATTGTCCCCTGAGACTCGGTTAAGCCATACCAGTGGATTATGATCCGTCAGTACGGTGAATTCTCTCCCGTACAGGTAGGGCTGGAACTTCTTAAGGGCCCATACAAGTGCAAGACATTCTTTTTCCACCGCGGCGTATGCTGCCTCTCTCGGTAATAGCTTCCGGCTCAGATAAGCAATGGGTGCTCTTCTCCTTCTTGGTTCACCTGGCTCAGTACGGCTCCTAGTCCATAGTCAGAGGCATCTGTATGAACCAAGAAAGTCTTGTTAAAATCTGGGGCAGCCAACACCGGTTCCCACCCCAACGCATCTTTTAGGTCCTGAAATGCTTGTTCGCAAGCTGGGGACCAGTTTACATTACGGGGTAGGGCCTTCTTGGTCAGGTCTGTCAGGGGTTTGGCTATGGTGCTATACTGGGGCACAAATTTGCGATAATACCCTGTGGTACCCAAAAAGGTCAGGACCTGTTTCTTGGTCCTGGGGGTAGGCCATTTTAGGATGGCTTCAATCTTAGCTGGCTCAGGCCGCTGTTGCCCTCCTCCTACCCGGTGACTTAAGTACTGGACCTCCCCCATCCCTATCTGGCATTTATCTGTCCGGATCGTGAGCCCAGCGCGGGCGATCCTGCCTAAGATAGCTTCTAGGTGCAGGAGGTGCTCCACCCAGGAATCGCTGAAGACAGCGATGTCATCTAGGTAGGCACAGGCAAACTCCTGTGCCCCTGCCAGCAGATGGTCCACCAACCTCTGGAAGGTAGCCGGGGCGTTCTTCATCCCAAATGGAATTACCTTGAATTGGTAGAGGCCAAAAGGGGTGATGAAGGCAGACTTGGCCACCGCCTCAGGGGCCAGTGGAATCTGCCAGTACTAGACTTAGGTCTAGGGTGGAGACAATGCTAGCTCCCGCGAGTCAGTCTAACAACTCATCTACCCGGGCCATAGGGTAAGCATCAGTGACCGTCCGATAATTGAGCCTTGGTACCAGGACTACCGAGGAGGCTTAAGGACTGGCAGACGGCTCAATGACCCCCATACTTAACATATCCTGCAACTCCTGCCACATACTACGCTTGACTGACTCGGGGACCCGGTAGGCTGGCTAACGTAGGGGCACTGACCCTGTGGTGTAGACCTCATGCTGGGTTACTGTAGTGGAACCGGGACTTGGAGAGAATAGAGTGGGCCACTTTTGCACTATCTCCTCAATTGTCCCTGGTGAACCTCATTCAAATGGGTCCCTAGCTTTAAGGGGTGACTGCTTGCCTGGGTCTGGGATTTGGCCAGGAGGTCAGGGATGTCCTGTTCCTCCGGGTCTCCCCCCCCATGTTACATATGGCCATTACGGCTTCCTCTCTAGCGTGATTTGCCTTAAGGTAATTAACATGGCAGGTCCTTTGGTCCTGCTGTGAATTCCCGCGGCCAATAACATATGTTGTATCCCCTAGCTGGTCAATTACCCGGTAGGGTCCCTCCCACGCGGTCTGCAACTTATTTTGTTTCACTGGGCGCAGGGCTAACACCCACGTGGAACGTTCGGTGTTGGGCCCTGCGGTCATATTGCTGCTTTTGGGTAGTTTGGGTTTGTACTAAATTCTGGTGGGCTAGTCCCATAAGGGTCCTCAGCTTTTCCCTAAGCTCTACGACATATGTGACGGGAGGTGTCTCCTCTGAGTCGTACTTCACCTCCCAGTATTCGCGGTGTAGATTCAGGGGTCCCTGGACCTTCATCCCGAACAATAATTCAAAGGGCAAAAATCCCGTGGACTCCTGAGGCACCTCCCAATACGTGAACAGTAGGTGGGGCAGATAGCGTTCCCAGTCACGGTGTGACTGCGTGAAGGCTTTGAGCAACTGTTTCAAGGTTCCATTGAACCTCTCGCAGAGCCCATTCGTCTGGGGATGGTAGGGTGTGGAATGGAGGGGTGTAACCCCGCATAGCTTCCAGACTTGTTTCATTATATCTGAGGTAAATTGGGTGCCTCGATCTGATACTACCTCCCTAGGGAATCCTACCCGGGTAAATACCTTCACTAGGGCATCCGCGACGCTTTCAGCAGAGATGCTGGACAGCGCGACGGCCTCAGGGTAACGGCTGGTAAAGTCCACAATGGTAAGGATATATCTCTTACCCGTGTAGCTGTGCCGAGCGAGTGGACCTATGATGTCAATGGCCCCCCGTTGGAAGGATTCCCCTATCAAAGGTAGGGGTTGCAGGGGTGCTGGCAGATGATCTCCCCTTTTTCCTACCCGCTGACAGGTGTCGCAGGTGCGGCAAAAGTGGCGAACATCCTGGGACAATTTGGGCCAAAAGAACGCTCGAGTTAAGCGCTTTTCGGTGCGCCGGATTCCCGAATGTCCTGCTAAGGGAATATCATGGGCAAGAGCGACGAGGGCATCCCTGTGCTGTAGGGGTACTACCAACTGGGTGCAAATGACTGTGGTGGGGCCCTGACAGGCGGTTTGAGTTGTCCTATATAGCAACCCGTTCTCCCACACAAACTGTGTCTGACTGTCTGGTGTCTGCCTGTCATCTGTACCCGGCTATAGTGGGGTCTGTCTGTAGAGCAGACCGGAAAGCTGGTGGCGGCAGCCAAGCTATACTGGGTTCATTAGGGGCCACTGCTGGAGGGCGGGAGATGGTGTTGGTCTTACCCTCTGTTATCATGCAGCGGATCTCGTGATGACATTGCAGTCCTCTTGGTCTCTGGCTGGGCCGAAGTAACTTTCCAGATTGCCCACGTCATTTCCTAGCAGCACGTCCGTAGGAAGTCCTGGCATGACCCACACAATCATTTTTTGGGGTCCAACCCCCCAATGCAGTTGTACCTTGGCCATGGGAAGTTTATACACTGTGCCCCCAGCTACCTGGATCTCCACCATTCGGGGCACTCTGAGGCTGGGGGGTAAGCAGCGAGGCCGCACTAAGGTAAGGGTGGCCCCAGAGTCTCGCATTCCTTGGGTGGTGTGGTCATTGAGACGCTCGGTCTGAATGTGCTGGTGCCGGTTGTCATTTGGGTCCTCCTGGGCCAGGGTAACTTCATGGAAATAGCCCCACTCGGGCTAGTCTCCTGTGGCCTCACATATATTCACAAGACAGGGCCAGTCTGGGTTATGGTGGTTAGGGTAGGCATTCCATGTATCCTCCCCTCCTATGCAATGGGCCTGATGTGGGGGAACCCTAGTTGTGGTGGAGTTCTGATTTGCCCGAGGGGCAGATTGGTACCTGGCGGCAGGCCCCCTGTTCCGGGGGCAATTAGCTTGGCGATGGCCAGATTGCTGGCACATAAAACACAGTGCAGGGGGGTTGGCGTGGCGAGGGGGGTTGTAGGGGCCCTGTTGGGGTCAGGGCCCCGACCGGTATGAATTAGGGGCAGGGGCAGTGGCCCGGGACCCCCTCCCCCTGGGATGGACTGTACTTTGTGGCCCATGCTCCGTTTGTCTTCATATTGATCCGCTAGCAAGGCAGCTTGGATGAGGGTGGTGGGGTTCCGGTCCCGCACCCAATCCCGCACTGGGTCAGGAATATTTAGGAAAAAATGTTCCAGTAGCATTTGCTGGCAGCACTCTTCAAAAGTGGTAGCTCCACAACCTTGTAGCCAGTTCCTAGCAACCCGCTCAAAGTTATGATCCCATTCCGAAAAGGTGTCTGTACCCTTTTTCTTAGTGTCCCTGAACTTCCGGCGATAGGTATCCTGCGTAATGGCATACCTAGCCTCTTTTACAGTCTCTTCTTGACAGCGGCATAATTGCCGATGTCCTGGTCAGGTAGCGTGCGGTAAGCCTCGCTGGCCCTCCCGGTCAGTTTCCCGGCAAGGATGCCTGACCAGTGCTGCTGGTCGACTTGGAACAGTCTGCATAATCTCTCAAAGTCCTGTAAGAACCCATCGATATCCTCTTGAGTGTCATCGAACATGGAAAAGGACTGATGTGTCAGGGGCAGTCCGGTGCTACTTTTCTCGGCTACCGGAACGTCGAATCCGAAACTCGAACCGAGGAATCAGTCATCTTCCAGCTGATCTCTCCTTCGAGGTTCGTGGCTACGGGAATGGTTCGATCTCGACCCGTAGAGCAGGGCAGGAGCGACGATGATCGAGATGATGCGCGGAGCGGGTTGATGTCGCAGTCTCCGGTACAGATAGTGAATTGTTCAGTTGCTGGTAAAGGATGGGAGTCAGAAGGGACTCTTTAAACCACCCAGCAAGGAAGTAAACGCGGAGACAGTTTACTGCAAACAAACTCAACTTTATTGGCAAACAACACACACTTTTATACACGAAATACACAAAGGAACAAGGGGCAAGCTATGCTAAAGCTAGGCTTCACTAAGGGCCAATGAACAGGGGAGCGCCCGTATCACACCATATCCGATTGGTCATCCCTGGGATTAGTCTCAGTTAAGGCGGAACCGGGGAACACAAAGGGCCAGAAGTTATGTGATTAGTTCCCAGTGGGGTGTACAGTCCAAGAGTTCCAATACACATTTTGAGGAACAAAGGCTGATACTTGGTCCCACGCTATCCCGCCTTTTGTCCGACCCCGGAGAACTCCTGAATGTTCGAGTGGCTAATCCCGGTTAGGTACAATGCGGTTGTACTAGGCCCCGTCGGCCATTACCAAACCTTCAAGTCCCGTCGACATAAACCTTGAATATATCAGGTCCCGGGCTTCAAATAGTGTCCTTACGCCCCTGCATTGCCATCAGTTCCAGAGTTTGCCCAAAGCCCATACTCTGATGCTTCGAAGCCTTAGTAACGGCCTAAAGCCCGTTATATAGTGCAACCGAAGGGAATCATAAGGCACAGATCGAACTGGGCAACCGTAGGCAACAGTAATGACAGGCTGAGTATAGCGCAACCTGAGCCAATCGTAAGGCACAGGCCGTATAGCAGCGCAACCGGCGGCAACAGAAAGATACCGGTAGCTAGTAGCGCAGCCGGAGATACTCGTATGGCACAGGTTGTATAGTAGTGCAACCGGAGGCAGCAGTGAGGCACAGGATGAAAGGTGGCACAACCAGATATAACTGCTAAGGCACAGGCTGTATTGTATTGTATCTAGTGCAACCGGAGGCAATAGAAAGGTGCAGGCTAAAAGCTAGTGCAACCAAATGTGACCGCTAAGGAACAGGCTGTATGTAGAGCAACTGGGCTACCATTGAGCAAATGGCTATAGGACACAAGACGATAGGCAACAGGGACACTAGCGGTAAAGCTAATGCTAGGAGAGTAGCCAATGCAGAAACGGTACTCGAGAGAGCGGAGGTCAGCCAAGGCCTGGATCTGTACACAGAGAGAGGTAGTCAGCCAAAGCCTGGATCGGTACACAGAGAGCGATAGTCAGCCAAAGCCTGTATCGGTACAAGAGAACGGTAGTCCTCCAAAGCCTGGATCGGTACACAGAGAACGGTAGTCAGCCAAAGCCTGGATCGGTACACAGCGAGCAGTAGTCAACGGAATCGGTCACGGGAATCGTAGTCAGGCAAGCCGTGTCATAAACAAATTGGGCAGCGAAGACAGGAGCAAGGTCAGACGAAACCGGATCATACACGGAACGGGAAAACAGCAACAAACGTCTGGTCAGGAACACCACAAAAGGGCACCGGTACAGTGACAGGAGGGTGTATATAAAGGAAAGCCCTGGGAGGAGTTGAAAACCCAGAGACAATAAGAAACAGCCAAGATAAACTCGGAAGTAAGAATGTCGCTCAGGCAGATTCACGGGCACCGTGATATATAACTTTCATTAAAACAGCTTGATACTGAATTTTTCACAAGTCGCTGTTTTTCAGAGAGGTATAAACACATGGTATGTTTTAACCTGTATAAAACTGTTTGGTTCACTACTATATGCTTCTATATAGCTTTCTTTAAAACAACTTGAAACGGAATATTTCACATGTCGCTGTTTTTAGAGAGGTATAAACCTGAATAGATCACTGCTCTGAAGGTAAATAGGCTAAATATTTTCACCCAAACACTTCATGGTATTTGAGGAAATCAGTTAAATGCTTCGGTATATATCTCTCATTAAAACAGCTTGATACTGAATTTTACACGTCACTGTTTTTCTGAGAGGTATAAACACATGGTATGTTTTAAACTGTATAAATTTGTAAAGATCACTACTCTGAATGAATATTGTCTAAATATTTTCGCCAGATAGTCCATGGTTTTTGAGGAAATAAAGATATATATTCTGTATATCTATCATTAAAATAGCTTGATACTGAATTTTTCATGTGTCGCTGTTTTTCAGAGAGGTAAAAACATATGTTATGGGTTAAACTGTATAAACCTGTGAATTTCACTACTCTGAAAGTAAATAGTTTAAATATGTTCACCACACTCTTCAAGGTTTTTTGAGGAAATCAAATATATGCTTCTGTTTATCTTTCATTAAAACATATTGAAACAGCATTTTTCACTAGGCTGTTTTTTAGAGAAGTATAATCTCCTGGAATGTTTTAAACGGGATAAACATGAATTGAACACAATTCTGAATGTAATTTGTATATATATTTTCTCCCGACAATTCATGATTTTTGAAGAAGTCAAAATACATATCTCTCTTTAAAACAGTTTGATAAAGAATTTTTCATATGTCTCTGATTTCAGAGAGGTATAAACACATGGTATGTTTTAAAGTGTATAAAGCTGATTAGAATACTACTCTGAATGTAAATAGTCTCAGATTTTCACCAGACATTTTGTTGTTTATCAGGAAATAAAGATATATGCTTCTATATATCTATCATTAAAATAGCTTGATACTGAATTTTTCATATGTCGCTGTTTTTCAGAGGGGTAAAAACACATGTTATGGATTAAACTGTATAAAACTGTGAAGTTCACTGTTCTGAAAGTAAATTGCCTAAATATTTTCACATCACTCTTCAAAGTTTTTGAGGAAATCATGATGCTTCTGTATATCTTTCAATAAAAGAGCTTGAACCTGCATTTTTCATGTCACAGTTTTATAGAGAGGTATAAACACCTGGTATTTTTTAAACTGGATAAACTTGAATAGAACTCTTCTCTAAGTGTAATTTGTCTACATATTTTCTCCAGACACTTCATGGTTTTTGAGGAAATCAAAATATAAGCTTCTGCAAATCTTTCATGAAAACAGCTTGAAACTGCATATTTCACGTCGCTGTTCTTTCAGAGGTGTAAACACATGGTATGTTTTAAACTGACTAAACCTGAAAAGAACACAACTCTGAATGTAAATTGTCTATATATTTTCACCAGACACTACTTGGTTTTGGAGGAAATCATGATCTATGCTTCTGTATATCTTTCATTAAAACAGCTTGTTACTGAATAGTTCATATGTCACAGTTTTTCAGAGAGCTATAAACACAAAGTATGTTTTAAACTGTGTAAACCTGTAAAGATCACTAATCTGAATGAATATTGTTCAAATATTTTTGCCAGACACTCCCTGGTTTTTGAAGAAATCAAAATATTATTTTTTTTTTATTTGTTTTAAACTGTATAAACCTGTAAAGTACACTACTCTAAATGTAAATACTGCTATTATTTTCACCAGACACTTCATGGTTTTTGAGATCTGTATATCTTTCTTTAAAAGAGATTGTAACTGAGTTCTCATATGTCGCTGTTTTTCAGAGATATATAAACATATATTATGTTTTAAACTGTATAAACCTGTAAAGGTGACTAATCTGAATGAAAATTGTCTAAATATTTTCATCACACACACATCTTGGATTTTGAGGAAATCAAAATATATGCTTCTGTATATCTTTCCTTAAAACATCTTGAAACTGCATTTTTCACGTCGCTGTTTTTTAGAGAAGTTTAAACACCTGGCATGTTTTAAACTGGTTAAACATGAATAGAACACTACTCTGAATGTAATTTGTCTAGATATTTTCACCAGACACTTCATGGGTTTTAAGTGTATCTCTCATTAAAATAGCTTGGTAATGAAGTTTTCATATATCTCTGATTTCAGAGAGGTATAAACACAAGGTATGTTTTAAAATGTATAAACCTGAAGAGAATACTACTCTGATTGTAAATAGTCTAAGATATTAACCACACATTTCATGGTTTTACAGGAAATAAAGAAATATGCTTCTGTATATCTTTCTTTAAAAGAGCATGATACTAAGTATTTCATATGTCACTGTTTTTCAGAGAGGTATAAACATATGTTATGTTTTCAACTGTATAAACCTGTAAAGTTCTCTACTCTGAATAAAAATTGTCTAAATAGTTTCACCACACACTTCAAGGATTTTGAGGAAATCAAAATATATGCTTCATATATCTATCATTAAAACACCTTGATAATTAATTTTTCATATGCCTCTGCTTTCAGACAGGAATAAACACAAGTTATGTTTTAAACTGTATTAACCTGTAAAGTTCACTACTCTGAATGAAAATTGTTAAATATTTTCACTAGACACTTCATGGTTTTTTAGGAAATCAAAATATATGGTTCTGTATATCTTTCATTAAAACAGCTTGATAATGAATTTTTCATATGTCTCTGTTTTTAGAGAGGTATAAACACAAGGTATGTACTAAATTGTATAAACCTGTAAAGATCACTACTCTGAATGAATATTGTCCAAATATTTTCATCAGATACTCCATGGTTTTTGAGGAAATCAAAATATATTCTTCGGCATATCTTTCTTTAAAACATATTGAAACTGCATTTTTCACTTCGCTGTTCTTTTAGAGAAGTATAATCTCCTGGAATGTTTTAAATGGGATAAACATGAATAGAACACTACTCTGAATGTAATTTGTCTATATATTTTCTCCCGACACTTCTTGATTTTTGAAGAAGTCAAAATACAGTCTTCTGTATATCTCTCATTAACACAGCTTGATAAGGAATTTTTCATACGTCTCTGTTTTCAGAGAAGTATAAACACATTGTATGTTTTAAACTGTTTAAAGCTGATTAGAATACTACTCTGAATGTAATTAGTCTCAGATTTTCACCAGACATTTTGTTGTTTATCAGGAAATAAAGATATATGCTTCTATATATCTATCATTAAAATAGCTTGATACTGAATTTTTCATATGTCGCTGTTTTTCTGAGAGGTAAAAACACATGTTATGGATTATTCAGTATAAAACTGTGAAGTTCACTACTCTGAATGTAAATTGTCTAAATATTTTCACCTCATGCTTCAAGTTTTTTGAGGAAATCATGATGCTTCTGTATAACTTTCATTAAAAGAGCTTGAACCTGCATTTTTCATGTCACAGTTTTATAGAGAGATATAAACACCTGGTATTTTTTAAACTTGATTAACATTAAACTCTAAATGTAATTTGTGTGCATATTTTCTCCAGACACTTCATGGTTTTTGAGGAAATCAAAATATAAGCTTCTGTATATCTTTAATCAAAACAGCTTGATAATGAATTTTTCATATGTCTCTGTTTTTCAGAATAGAGTACTACTCTGATTGTAGTCTAAGATTTTCACCAGACATTTCATGGTTTTTGAGGAAATCAAAATATATACTCCTGTATATCTTTCATGAAAACAGTTTGAAACTGCATATATCACGTCGCTGTTTTTCAGAGAGGTGTAAACACATGGTATGTTTTAAACTGACTAAACCTGAAAAGAACACTACTCTGAATGTAAATTGTCTATATATTTTCACCAGACACAACTTGGTTTTGGAGGAAATCATGACCTATGCTTCTGTATATCTTTCATTAAAACAGCTTGTTGCTGAATAGTTCATATGTCACAGTTTTTCAGAGAGCAATAAACACATGGTATGTTTTAAACTGTATAAAACTGTAAAGTTAACTACTCTAAATGTAAATACTTCAATTATTTTCACCAGACATTTCATGGTTTTTGAGAAAATGCCTCTGTATATCTTTCTTTAAAAGAGATTGTAACTGAGATTTTCATATGTCGCTGTTTTTCAGAGATGTATAAATATAAAATATGTTTTAAACTGTATAAACCTGTAAAGGTCACTACTCTGAATGAAAATTGTCTAAATATTTTCATCACACACCACATGGATTTTGAGGCAATCAAAACATAAGCTTCTGTATATCTTTCGTTAAAACATCTTGAAACTGCATTTCTCACGTTGCTGTTTTTTAGAGAAGAATAAACACCTGGCATATTTTAAACTGGATAAACATGAACAGAACACTACTCTGAATGTAATTTGTCTATATATTTTCTCCCGACACTTCATGATTTTTGAAGTAGTCAAAATACAGTCTTCTGTATATCTCTCATTAAAACAGCTTGATAAAGAATTTTTCATATGTCTCTGAATCTGGCTTTTTCACGTCACAGTTTTATAAAAAGGTATAAACACCTGGTATTTTTTAAACTGGATAAACTTGAATAGAACCCTACTCTAAATGTCATTTGTCTACATATTTTCTCCAGACTCTGAATAGAATACGACTCTGAATGTAAATAGTATCAGTTTTTCAATAGACATTTCATGCTTTATCAGGAAATAAAGTTATATGCTTCTGTATATCTATCATTAAAATAGCTTGATACTGAATTTTTCATATGTCACTGTTTTTCAGAGAGTTAAAAACTTGTCTGTGATTTTCAGAGAATAAAATAATGATTTGTTTTTAACTGTGTAAACCTATAAAGTTCATTACTCTGAATGTAAGTTGTCTAAATATATTCACCAGACACTTCGTGGTTTTTGAGGAAATCAAAATATAAGCTTCTGTTTAACTCTCATTAAAACAGCTTGATAATAATTTTTCATTTGTCTCTGTTTTCAGAGAGGTATAAACAAATGTTATGTTTTAAAATGTATTAAACTGAATAGAATACTACACTGATTGTAAATAGTCTAAGATTTTCACCAGACATTTCATGGTTTTTGAGGAAATCAAAATAAAAGCTTCTGTATAGCTTTCATGAAAACAGTTTGAAACTGCATATATCACGTCGCTGTTTTTCAGAGAGGTGTAAACACATGGAATGTTTTAAACTGAATAAACCTGAAAAGAACACTACTCTGAAAGTAAATTGTCTTTATATTTTCACCAGACACTACATGGTTTTAGAGGAAATCATCATCTAAGCTTCTGTATATCTTTCATTAAAACAGTTTGTTACTGAATAGTTCATATGTCACAGTTTTTCAGAGAGTTATAAACACATGGAATGTTTTAAACTGTATAAACCTGTAAAGTTAACTACTCTGAATGTAAATAGACACTTCATGGTTTTTGAGTAAATCATTATATATGCTTCTGTATATCTTTCTTTAAAAGAGCTTGATACTGATATTTTCATATTTCCTTGTTTTTCATAGAGGTATAAACATAACTTGTGTTTTAAACTGTATAAACCTGTAAAGTTCACTTCTCTGAATGAAAATTGTCTAAATATTTTCACCACACACTGCCTGGATTTTGAGGAAATCAAAATATATGCTTCTGTATATCTTTCATTAAAACAGCTTGATAATTAATTTTTCAAATGTTTTTGTTTTCAGAAAGGTATAAACACAAGTTATGTTTTAAACTGTATAAACCTGAAAAGATCAATATTATGAATCATTATTGTCCAATTATTTTCACCTGACACTCATTGATTTTAGAGGAAATCAAAATATATGCTTCTTATATCTTTCATTAAAACACTTTGAAACTGCATTTTTCACGTCACTGTTTTTTAGAGTAGTATAAACACCTGGAATGTTTTAAACTGGATAAACATGAATAGAACACTACTCTGATTGTAATTTGTCTACTTATTTTCTCCCTACAGTTCATGATTTTTGAAGAAGTCAAAATACAGTCTTCTGTTTATCTCTCATTAAAACAGCTTAATAATCAATTTTTCATATGCTCTGTTTTCAGAGAGGTATAAACACATGTTATGTTTTAAACTGTATAAAGCTGAATAGAATACTACTCTGAATGTAAATAGTCTCAGTTTTTCACCAGACGTTTCGTGCTTTATCAGGAAATGAAGTTATATGCTTCTGTATATCTATCATTAAAATTGCTTGATACTGAATTTTTCATATTTCGCTGTTTTTCAGGGAAGTAAAAACACATGTTATAGATTAAACTGTATAAAACTGTGAAGTTCACTACTCTGATTGTAAATTGTCTAAATATCTTCACCTCACTCTTCAAAGTTTTTGAGGAAATCATGATATATGCTTCAGTAAATCTTTCAGTAAAAGAAATTGAAGCTGCATTTTTCACGTCACAGATTTATAGTGAGATATAAACACCTGGTATGTTTTAAACTGGATAAACTTGAATAGAACACTACTCTAAATGTAATTTGTCTACATATTTTCTTCAGACACTTCTTGGTTTTTCAGGTAATCAAAATATAAGCTTCTGCATATCTTTCATTAAAATAGCTTGATAATGAATTTATCATATGTTACAGTTTTTCAGAGAGCTATAAACAAATGGTAAGTTTTAAACTGTATAAACCTGTAAACTTCAGTACTTTGAATATAAATAGCCCAATTATTTTCACCAGACACTACCTGGTTTTTAAGAATATTAAGATATATGTTTCTGTATATCTTTCATTAAAACAAGTTTATACTGTCTTTTTCAAATGTCACAGTTTTTCAGAGTGCAGTAAAAAACTGATTTGTTTTAAACTGTATAAACCTGTAAAGATAACTACTCGGAATCAAAATTGTCCAAATATTTTCACCAGACACTCTTTGGTTTTTGAGGAAATCAAAATATATGCTTCTGTATATCTTTCTTTAAAACATCTTGAAACAGCATTTTTCACGTCACACTTTTTAGAGAAGTATAAACTCCTGGTAAGTTTTAAACTGGATGAACATGAATAGAACACAACTCTGAATGTAATTTGTCTAGATATTTTCATCAGACTCTTCATGGCTTTTCTTTGTATCTCTCATTAAAACAACTTGATAATGAATTTTTCATATGTCTCTGTTTTCAGAGAGGTATAAACACAAGATATGTTTTAAATTGTATAAAGCTGAATAGAATACTACTCTGAATGTAATTAGTCTCAGATTTTCACCAGACAGATCGTGGTTTATCAGGAAATAAAGATATATGCTTCTGTATATCTATCATTAAAATAAATTGATACTGAATTTTTCATATGTCACTGCTTTTCAGAGAGGCAAAAACATATTGTAAGTGTTAAACTGTATAAACCTGTGAAGTTCACTACTCTGAAAGTAAATTGTCTAAATATTTTCACCACACTCTTCAAGGTTTTTGAGGTAATCATGATATATGCTTCTGTATATCTTTCATGAAAACAGATTGAATCTGCATTTTTCACGTCACAGTTTTATAGAGAGGTATAAACACCTTGTATGTTTTAAACTGGATACATTTGAATAGAACACTGCTCTAAATAACGGAAGTAAGCGAGAGGACCGGGTCGCCTTCCGTATTAGTCCCCGGGTCTCTCCTTCTCGAAACCGGACTGGCGCCGTCGAGTGCACCGGTCGAGCAAATCAGCGTTCCGGAGGTCGACTCAAATCAGCGTCGAACCTCGGGAAGACCGAATCTGCTCGAAGGATGCGGCTACCGGAGGGGTCACGGCACTCGAACGCCATCGAACACAAACACAGGACCGAATCAGGGAAAAGCGTAGCAGGAACCAAAGTGGATATATTCCCAGCCTTTCAAGCACTCCAGTGGTCGACTCGACGGTTGGAGCTTAAGCAGGATACAAAGGGCAGAGACCACGTCGGTGCCTGACAGGATACAAAGGTCGGTAGCGGGTTCCTGGCAGCAGACGGACGAACGTACAGGAACCTGGTTCGAATGGTCGGCAGAGTGGCCACTTTTACCACAGGAACAAACAGACTCCAGGACTCTGGTTCACTCCAAACAGTAACTCACTTTATTCAACAAGACATTCAACTTTTATATAGTTTACAACATGGTACCACAATAGGAAGGGGAAGGGCCAGGCATTCTAATGCAGGCTTGGCCTAGGGACCAAACCAACACAATGGGCATACACAGTACACCAATAGTGACAGTGAACAATGGACCAATGGCAGGGGAGACAGAGGGACCAATGGCAGACCAAGGAAACAAGCCAATGGGAGATGGGCTACTGAACACAATGTGGACACTGAGACTTAACATGATTAATTAACGTCTGGACTGACTAGAGGGAATACACATCTGAGAACTGGGCCAGGAGTTGAAGCACGTACACACTAGTTTAAATATGCGGCTTCAACCCTGGCCGATCAGCGTGCGCAGTGAGTCGTACGTCAGCCAATCCGGCGTCGACTCACTGCCTCCGGTTTCCCGCGTTCGAGATGGCGTGGTTACCTCGAACAAAGGAACCGGGGTATCACCGGCTTCGGTGTTCGTGTATCCCTCGTACATTAAACCATACAATACATTAAACTTTCGACATTCGACAATATAAAACGTACAACATTTGACATAAAAACCTTGTAACATGATGATAGGGAAATCCCTATCAGAGTTCACATAAGGCCACAAGGCCATAGTCTTTGAGTGAATTGTTCGTGGTCCAGACAAGATCCTAAGTAACGTATAACATCCGTTACATTTCTCCCCCTTTTAGTACCAAGCCAGCGGGTACAGCAGGAAACGCTGGCTTGGAGCTGTAGGAGGGCATAGAGATGGTGAGGCACTTGTCTGGAACAGAGCATTAGTCCGAAGGCCTTGGTCCTAGGCCAGTTTTAACTGAGGGGCCCCTTGTCCTGGGCCAGAGATTGAAGGAGTCTTTCTGTACTGGGCCAGGGGAAAACATGAGCCCTTTGTCTGGGCCGGGTAGGGGTGAACAAGGCCCTGGTCCTGGGCCAGTGAAGCAAATGCCAGTTCCTTTGTCTTTAGTCCTGGGACAGGGGAACTGATGCTTGGTTGTCCTGACCAATACCAAATTAGGGGGCCTCTCCTGGGCCCTTCTCAAGGCACTGCTACAGTCAAATCCTTCTGGGTCTGGGGCCAGTGGCTCAGGGTCCAGAGCCAGACTATAAGGGGGATCTCCCTGAGGCAATGATGACGCTGGCTTCTGGGCATCAGAGGTTGGGGAGAGCGGCACATCTCCCCCTTTTAGTTGGGCCAGGGTCCCAGAGGGACAGGAGCGGATGCAGTTCCCAAGCTCCTGAGTCAAATCAGGTATGGACCTGATGGGGAATACATTCCCACCCATCAGGTCAAACAACATATCCAGGGGAGTTCCAGCAGCCCTACTTTCTCCCAGTCCGCTGGTGTCCTCCTCTGGTAGGCCATCATACACAGGACTTTCTTTTGCCTTGAGGGAGACCGCAGTCCCATCCCTCAAGGCGGCATTATTTGTAATCCTGGGGAGCAAGCACGGCTCCACTCCCAGGCCATCTTCCACCCTCACCAGGGGCAACATTTTGGGGCTGCTGCTGGGTTCTCTCATGCCCATTACAGCAGGGTTTTCCGGGGGGCTGATGGGCTGGCTCCCACCCATCAGCTCACATAATACATCCTCAGGAGGTCCAGCAGCACTGCTTCCTTCCAGCCCGCTGGGGTCCACCTCTTGCAGGCCATCACACACCGGCCTTTCTGTTGCCTGGAGGGAGACCGCAGTCCCATCCCTCCAGGTGGCATCACTCATAATCCTGGGGAGCACGCACGGCTCCGCTCCCAGGGCATCTTCCAACCCCACAGGGGGCAACATTATGGGGCTGCTGCTGGGCTCTCTCCCACCCATCAGTTGGGGCACACAATTGCTGCTCGTGGGGACCTGCGTCTCGACCACCGCAGCTGGGAAAACGGGAAAAGGGGCAACTGGCCTATCAGGGGAGACGTCCGTCCCATCCCCTGATGCTGAGGCATCTTCTTCACTGAGGGGGAACGAATTCCCACCCCCCAGCTCAGGGAAAACATAGACCAGGGAAAAAAGGGTATCTGTCAGGGCAAAAGGGGCACTGGTGGGGCTCGCATCCCCCCTCACCAGTTTGGAGTGAACAGGGGCAGCTCCCTCCAAGTCCTCAGCTTCACTGAGGTCCTCCTCAGATGAGTGTCCCCCCCAATATTCTTCCTCTCTTCCTGTACAAAGTTCCCGCATGTACCGGTCATGAACAATATCCATCAGTCTATTAATCCTGGCAACCGATGGCTTGTACCCAAGGAGTGGCATGAGATTCACCATCCTCCGGTACACCGGGTCCTCACTTGGTCCGATTCCAATAATGGTCCACTTTTCTTTCACTAAAAAGTCAATGTACTCCCAGTCGGGCTCGACAGCTCCGAGGCGCTTGTGGAAGTCACTGAGACCCCATGCGGGTCCATCCGATTTGATAAGATCCAAATAGTCCAGAAAACCCTATTCGGGCAATACTGCTCCGCCGGATCCGCGTGCCGCCATTCCTCATTCGATACACTCGATGAAAGAAGGAGAAATCCCACCGCTATGCCACCAATGTAACGGAAGGAAGCGAGAGGACCGGGTCTCCTTCCGTATTAGTCCCCGGGTCTCTCCTTCTCGACGCCGGACTGGCGCCGTCGAGTGCACCGGTCGAGCAAATCAGCGTTCCGGAGGTCGACTCAAAGCGGTGTCGAACCTCGGGAAGACTGAATCTGCTCGAAGGATGCGGCTACCGGAGGGGTCACGGCACTCAAACGCCGTCGAACACGTACACAGGACCGAATCAGGGAAAAGCGTAGCAGGAACCAAAGTGGATATATTCCCAGCTGTTCGAGCACTCCGGTGCTCGACTCGACGGTTGGAGCTTAAGCAGGATACAAAGGGCAGAGTCCACGTCGCCGCCTGACAGGATACAAAGGTCGGTAGCGGGATCCTGGCAGCAGACGGACGAACGTACAGGAACCTGGTTCGAATGGGCGGCAGAGTGGCCACTTTTACCACAGGAATAAAACAGACTCCAGGACTCTGGTTCACCCCAAACAGTAACTCACTTTATTCAACAAGACATTCAACTTTTATACAGTTTACAACATGGTACCACAATAGGAAGGGGAAGGGCCAGGCATTCTATTGCAGGCTTGGCCCAGGGACCAAACCAACACAATGGGCATACACAATAGACCAATGGTGACAGTGAACAATGGACCAATGGCAGGGGAAACAGAGGGACCAATGGTAGCCCAAGGAAACAAGCCAATGGGAGATGGGCTACTGAACACAATGTGGACACTGAGACTTAACATGATTAATTAACGTCTGGACAAAGACAATGGACTGACTAGAGGGAATACACATCTGAGAACTGGGCCAGGGGTTGAAGCACGTACACACTAGTTTAAATATGCGGCTTCAACCCTGGCCAATCAGCGTGCGCAGTGAGTCGTACGTCAGCCAATCCGGCGTCGACTCACTGCCTCCGGTTTCCCGCGTTCGAGATGGCGTGGATACCTCGAACAAAGGAACCGGGGAATCACCGGCTTCGGTGTTCGTGTATCCCTCGTACATTAAACCATACAATACATTAAACTTTCGACATTCGACAATATAAAACGTACAACATTTGACATAAAAAACCTTGTAACATGATGATAGGGAAATCTCTATCAGAGTTCACATAAGGCCACAAGGCCATAGTCTTTGAGTGAATTGTTCGTGGTCCAGACAAGAGCCTAAGTAACGGATAACATCCGTTACAAACAGCTTGATAATGAATTTTTCATATGTCACAGTTTTTCAGAGAGCAATAAACACATGGTATGTTTTAAACTGTAAACTTCAGTACTCTGAATATAAATAGCCCAATTATTTTCACCAGACACTTCATGGTTTTTAAGAATATCAAGATATATGCTTCTGTATATCTTTTATTAAAACAAGTTGATACTGTCTTATTCAAATGTCACAGTTTTCAGAGAGCAATAAACACCTGATATGTTTTAAACTGTATAAACCTGTAAAGATCACTACTGCTTCTGTATATCTTTCATAAAAACAGCTTGATACTGAATTTCACATATGACTTTGTTTTTCAGAGAGGTATAAAATCATGATTTGTTTTAAACTTTATAAACCTATAAAGTTCATTACTCTGAATGTAAGTTGTCTAAATATTTTCACTAGACAATTCATGGTTTTTTAGGAAAACAAAATATAAGCTTCTGTATATATTTCATTAAAATAGTTTCAACTGATTACAACCTTAAGGTGTTATCTATTAATGCCAAAGGTCTTAAGGCTCCGGACAAGAGAACTAGATTGTTTAGGGAGCTGAGGGCCCAGGGTGCAGATGTAGCTTTGGTTCAGGAGACACATTTTCGTAGTGGGAAGGCTCCCTCCTGCTCAAGTTCATTCTACCCCCATGGTTATTTCTCCCACTCCCCCTTGCAAAAAACTAATGGTGTGGTGATATTTCTGGCCCGCTCTTTTCCTTTTGTGGTTCAGGACACTTGGACGGATAGTGATGGTAGGTCCCTCTTTCTTAATGGGACTATAGGGCAGGAATAACTTACGATTGCTACTATGTATGCCCCTACCAGAGATCAATATCTGTTCATCTGCTCTGTCCTTAAGGATCTCTCTGACTTTGCAGAGGGCATACTGATTTTGGGTGGAGATTTTAATGTCACTCTGCACCCTTCCCTGGTTGTCCTCTGTAAGACTAGTCAAATTGCGAAGGGTGAGGCAAGCTTTGCATCAGGCCCAATTGGCTGATGTCTGGCGTATCACACACCCTACACTTAAAGATTTCACATACTATTCCCCTCTACACAACAAATATTCTAGGTTGGATTACATTTTTCTTTCATCTTCAGCTGGCACGATCCGCAACGGTGGGTAGTATCACCTGGAGTGATAATGCTCCTGTTTTGTTGGAACTGCTGCTTCCCTCCGTGTCCGGTCGTCAGTTTTGCTGGAGGCTTAATGATTCTTTGTTGAAGGACCCCTCGAATGTAGTCAAAATATGTGAATTCCTCACACAATATTTTGCCGAAAACTCTGGTCCAAACATGTCCCCCTCAGTGGTATGGGAAGCTCACAAAGCGGTGATTCGTGGTCACTTGATTAGCATGGGAGCCTATCGTAAACGGCAGTGTGCGGCTAGGATGCGACATCTATTAGACAGTATTGCAACTATTGAACGTGAACATAAGACTACTTTGTCTCCTGAGGTTTACCAGGATCTGATTCAGTTACGGGCGTCCTTGGCTTCTCTGTGTAATGAGTCGATGGTCCGGTCTTGCCAGATGGTTCGGAGTTCTTATTATGTCCATGGTAATAAACCTGGCAGATACCTGGCTAGGGCCCTGCGGTCCAAACAGGCTCAGGCTTTCATTCCAAAGATCCGATCTGCTTCACATACTTTGCTTCATCGTTCAGACAAGATTGCAGAAGCCTTCCGACTCTATTATCAGTCGTTGTAAAACATCAATGGCTCTTCTCTCCCACCGGACCCTTCTGGGTTTGTTCCTGAGATAGCGGAATACTTGGGTCGTTATATGCCTCGCAGGTTGTCCGCCCAGGTTGCAAATTCTCTCAACAACCCTTTGACAGACGAGGAGATTCTTCAGGCTATCAAATCCTCTCCCAGTGGTAAAAGCCCGGGACCTTCTGCTTTCCTTATCCCATTCTTCCAAACACCACTTTGTTAGATCCTGGGAGACAGATTGCGGTTGTGTATTGACGGATCAGCAATGGTCTAAGATGGCTATCCTCGTTCACAGATGCTCTATGTCCTCTAGAATCCAGGAGAATGCCTATAAGATACTGACTAGATGGTATCGGGTTCCGTCGTTATTGCACAGATTCTATCCGGCGGTTCCGGACACGTGTTGGAGGTGCCTTCTGCATAGGGGCGATTTCTTACACATTTGGTCGACGTGCCCATTGCTGCAGCCTTTCTGGACGGCGGTGGTGGACACAATTCGCATCGTGGCAGATCCTCTTCTTCCTAAGACCCCGATGGCCCTCCTTCTGCATCACACTACCCATCCCTTACACATTTACACACACTCACTAACGATACGCCTGATCAATGCGGCCAAGGTACTGATCCCCAGATTCTGGAAGGTGCCTCACCCTCCCTCCTATAGGGATTGGGTATCCTCCGTTGAGTCTATCCGCTCTGCAGAAGACTTGGCGTTTGCGGCCGAGGGACGTGGCCTAACTCATGCCACGCGTTGGTTCCATTGGGAGGAATTCTTGAGGGGTAGGGACTTTCAGGAACGGCTGGCGGTGGACATTTCTTGATCCGACAACTTTCCCCCCATTTCACTGCGCACATGACCTTGATCCTCTCTCTCGTCTTTCTTTCCCCTTTTTTCTTTCTGCGTATTCCTTTCTTTGCTCCTCTCCTTTCTTCTCCTCTTTGGCTCATTTTTCTTTTTTACTGTTTTGATGATTTCTAAGGGTTTTTGTACTTTCTTACTATGCTTCACATGTTTCCAATCCTGGTGCTCACCTTATTCTTTTTTTCTTTGTTAAACAAGTCATGTATGTCTTATCTGTTAATGTTGTCTGTTACAAAAATTCCTTTAAAATGAATAAACATATATTAAAAAAACAAAAACAAAAAAACAAAAGAACCCCCACAGTTTTATTGAACAGTTGTAATAACAATATCCCTCACGGGTCCAGTAATATATCAGCTATATAGTACAGACACAGGACAGGTTACAATGAGGTATACCCACATGGGTCCAGTATATGCAAGTAATACAGAATACAATATACTGACACTGGTCAGACAGTTTTCATGTGATACTCAAGTTAGGCAGAACTGAATATGTTACTATTAGGACAGGAGGACTAACAGGCCCTAATAGCGCAAGGCCCTTTAATAAACTCAGTTTTGAAGAGAGAGCACAATATCGTGTAACGCCCACACAGTAACGCAGACCAGAGGAACTTGTGGACTGCAGTAGCAGCAACAAAGACCAGAGCAACTTGTGGACTGCCGTAGCAGTAACGGAGATCAGGGCAACTTGTTGGCTGCCTTAGCAGTAAAGGAGACTAGAGCAACTTACCCGGAGAGGCACCCTTCCGGGGACTGCACCGAGGGAAGGAACACACAGCAATGTCGCCTAGGAGACACCGGTAACAACGGAGACTAGACTGCAGAGAGTGACTATCTGGAGACAGAGAGGATCCTGTCACAACCCCAACCGGAGACTGGCTAAGGCGTAGCAGGAGTAATACGCAACCACAGGAGCCCAGCCGGTCCGGGTCGGGACACAGAGCAGGAACGCCAGCCAATCCGAGTCGGTACACAGAGCAGGAACGTCAGCCGGGCCGGGTCGGTACACAGAGCAGGAACGTCAGCCAATCCGAGTCGGTACACAGGACAGGAACGAGAAGCAGAATAGTTAGACAGTCCATGTCGGTACACCGGCAGGAACAAGATGCATAGTCATCTGGCAGGCCAGGTCGTTACACAGAGATTACACGAAGTATAGGAACAAGCGTTGATACGGAAACACCAGGAAAGGGCACTGGATAAGGGACAAGGTCCAGCATTTAAGGACAAATACTGGGCAGGTACAAGTCACTTTAACCAAAGAGCGAGATCAATAGAGGAAACTGAAGAATGTCGCCAGCAAGTCACGGGCACTGTGTTAGTACCCCACTCTCAAAGACCACCCCCCTCCTAGAAGAGTGACCTGTTCTCAGAGGGTATTTGGAATGGAATCTGCGCAACAATCTAGGAGCATGAAGGTCACTCTGTTCAACCCAGGAATGCTCCTCAGGGCCATAGCCCTTACAAAGGACCAAATATTGCAATTTTCCTCTAAATCTACGTGAATCAATAATACTTTGGACTTCATACTACTTCTGACCCTGAACTTGCACAGGACCGGGGACCGCAGGAGTGGTAGTGTAATGTTTGCATATCAGAGGTTTCAGAACGGATACATGGAAGACATTGTGAATCCGCATAGATGCTGGGAGATCCAGAGCGTACGAAACAGGGTTAGATTTGCGGATCACCTTAAAGGGACCAATGAACCGGGGAGCCAACTTATTAAATGGAACTTGCAAATTGAGGTTTCTGAAGGATAGCCATACCCTATCCCCAACCTGGATATCCCTAACCGTATGCGATAAGCGCGGTGCTGATAACACTGGTACGAATTACTGAGGACTCTCTGAACCTGTGCCTAGGTGGAGCGTAGTTGCTCTATATGCTCATCCAGAGCTGGAATCTGCTGCTTCTGGAATGAGTCCGGGAGCAAGCATGGCTGAAACCCGTAGTTGATAAGAAACGGGGAGTTCCTGGACGATGAATTAACCGCACAGTTCTTGGCGAACTCTTCCCATGGCAACAGGTCGGCCCAATTATCATGATGATCGGACACGAAATAGCGTGAGAATTGTTCCAATCCTTGATTGGCACGCTCAGCGGCTCCATTGGTCTGGGGATGGTAGCAGGTGAAAAGGACAGCTGTATACCCATCTGGTTACAGAATGCTCTCCAAAATCTGGACACAAATTGGCTCCCACGGTCTGACACCAACACCCTGGGTACCCCATGCATCTGCCCTAACATTCTTGGAACCAGGCAAGTAAGATACAATGAAATTAAAGTGGGACAGAAATAAGGCCCATCTGGCTTGTCATGATGACAATCTCTGAAAGGTACGTCAGGTTTTTGTGGTCAGTCAGGATTAATGCCGGAGTCCTAGTACCTTCCTGTAAGTGACGCCAAGAACGAGGATAATAGCCAGGAGTTCTCTGTCCCCAATCTCATAATGGTTCTGGGCACTAGACAGCTTTTTGGAGAAGAACCCACATGGTCTTAGCGCACTCCCAGAGGCCGGACATTGTGACAACACTGCCCCTACCCCAGTCTCAGAGGCATCAACCTCTAGGGTTAACGGAAGAGAAGGGTTAGGGTGGGATAGCACAGGAGTAGATGCAAAAGTGGACTTGAGTGTAGTGAAAGCTCGATCTGCTGCCTCAAAATGCTAGCCTCTCCCTTACTAAAAACGTCGCTGAATTGATGGTACTCAGCCGGCACGGAGGGAGAGGTACACATGATTTTAGTTGGATGAGAAACGCAATGCCCCATACAATACTCAGACCAGGACGTTATCTCGCAAGTCTGCCAGTCAAACTGGGGATTGTGTAAATGTAACCATGGGAACCCCTGAATAACAGACTGGATGATCTGGAACCGCTGTTTCTCAGTGTGGAGAGGCCCAGTAGTGCCCCATAGTGATCTGAGCTGGTACCAAAGGTCTGCCATCAATGGCCTCAACAGCTAAGGGAGACTGCATCTCAACCAGCAGAATCTGGTGTAGACTAGCAAAGGAATTGTCCGTAAAGTATCCGGCTGCGCCGGAATCAACCAGGGCCAGAACCTCTACTGAGTGTTCTGCCCAAGAAAATGCCACCTGAATCGTGGGTTTCTGCATAATTGGGTCTAGGGACTGCTGAACATCACCTAAGGCCTGTGCGTTCATTTCCCGGCCGTACAGTACAGGTACGTAGCAGGTGTCCAGGTTGGCCACAATACAGACATAGCCCCTGCCTACGGTGATGCGCCCGTTTCTCCTTGGTTAATCTGGTGAACCCTAGCTGCATAGGTTCACTTGATTCCTGGGTACACTCTGGAGGCATGCGAGGCGAGGGAGGCATGGGTGGGAAATTTTGATTAGCTAGTCCGACACCTCTGGCCCGCTGCCTACGATCTTTAGCCGCAAGTCTTTCACGGATGCGGGAATCGATCAGTATAGCGAAATCAATAAACTCGTCTAGATCGTTAGGCAAATCTCTAGCTGCCGTTTCATCTTTAATACGGTCAGCTAGTCCCTGAGCAAATTCTGGTATCGGTGCCTCGTTGTTCCAATCTACCTGTGCTGCCAGTGTACGAAATTCAATAGAGTAATCTCCCGCCGTACGAGAACCTTGTTGTATCTCCATTAATCGTTTGGCAGCAGAGGTGGCTCTGCCTGGGACTTCAAATACTCTGCAGAAGGCAAGCACAAACTCCTTGAAATTCTTAGTGCAGGGTTTGGCAAATTCCCACAAGGGGTTAGCCCATGTCAGGGCTCTGCCCGTCAGTAACGATATCATAAAGCCCACCTTACTACGGTCATTAGGAAAGGCTTGGGGAGTTAATTCCAGAAAAATCTCCAATTGCTTAATAAACCCTCTGCACAGGGTAGGTTCACCATCGTATCTTAGCGGTAACGGAGCTGTGGTGGTTAACCCTTTACACGAGGCCACTTGCGTCACAGATTGAGCTCCTGGTGTTGAAACGGGGGAGACCACCAAGGCTTGAACCAGTTTATCAAGGTGAGCAGTGTGCTCAAGAATAGTTTGTACGGCCAGTGCCAACTGGTCCAAATGCTGCTCATGTACGTCCATCCTCCAAAGGATGCTTTGTGCATTACCTTCACCTGCACCATCTGACGTCATGGCCCTTTCATACTGTAACGGTTTGTTTGACACACAGACACAGTTGGTTTGGATAAAACACAGTTTTACTGAACAGTTGTAATGACAATAACCCTCACGGGTCCAGTAATATATCAGAAATATAGTACAGACACAGGACAGGTTACAATGAGGTATACCCACACGGGTCCAGAATATGCAAGTAATACAGAATACAATATACTGACACAGGTCAGGCAGTTTTTGTGTGATACTCAACTTAGGCAGCACTGAATGGGTTACTATTAGGCCGGGAGGTCTGACAGGCCCTAATAGCGCGAGGCCCTTTAAGAAACTCAGTCTTGAAGAGAGAGCACAATATCGAGAAACGACCAAGCAGTAACGGAGGCCAGAGCAACTTGTGGATTGCCGTAGCAGTAATGGAGACCAGAGCACCTTGTGGACTGCCGTAGCAGTAACGGAGACTAGAGCAACTTGTGGACTGCCGTAGCAGTAACGGAGGCCAGGGCAACTTGTGGACTGCCGTAGCAGTAATGGAGACCAGGGCAACTTGTGGACTGCCGTAGCAGTAACGGAGACTACAGCAACTTGCCAGGAGAGGCACCCAACCGGGTACTGCACGGAAGAAAGGAACACACAGCAATGTCGCCTGGGCAACACCGGTGACAACAGAGACTAGACTTCAGAGAGAGACTGTCCGTAGACAGAGAGGATCCTGTCACAACCCCAACCGGAGACTGGCTAAGGCGTAGCAGGAGTGATTCGCAACCACAGGAGCCCCGGCCGGGCTGGGTCGGGACACAGAGCAGGAACGCCAGCCAATCTGAGTCGGTACACAGAGCAGGGACGTCAGCCAATCCGAGTCGGTACACAGGTCAGGAACAACATGCAGAATAGTCAGACAGTCCGGGCAGTACACAGGCAGAAACAAGTTGCAGAGTCATCTGGCAGGCCAGGTCGGTACACAGAGATCACACGAAGTACAGGAACAAGCGCTGGTACGGAAACACCACGAAAGGGCACCGGATAAGTGACAAGGTCTAACATTTAAGAACAAATACTGGGGGGGGGGGAGTCACTTTAAGCAAAGAGCGAGATCAATAGAGGAAACTGACAGAATGTCACCAGCATAGCACGGGCACCATGATACATATATCTTGATTTCCTCAAAAACCACGAAGAGTCTCGTGAAAAAATGTTGACTATTTATATTCAGAGTAGTGTTTATACCGCTCTGAAAAACAGCGACATGTGAAAACCATGAAGTGTCTGGTGAAAATATTTACACTATTTACTTTCAGAGCAGTGTTCTATTCAGGTGTCATGGCCTTTGCCACTACCTGCCGTTCTCCGTGTCTGCCCGTGTTGCCTCCTCGCTCCGGTCCTGTTCCGTTAGGATGCTCTGTTGGATGCCCGTGCACTTCCGGCTTCGGTGCGTCTTGCGGTGACGTTATCACTAGGCATCTATAACAGGCGTCCTCCCTCAGTCTACGGTGCACTCTCACAGTGTCCGTAGACCTGCTTCTTGCGTGTCTGCCTTGTCTTCTAGCCCTTGTCCTGGCTCTGTGTTTAGTCTCCTGGTGTTTGACTCGGCTTGTTGACGATTCCTCTGTCTGATCCGTTCACCTTCTGACCTGATCTCTAGTGTACCGAACCAGCTGGCCTGACTACTCTTCCGCTGCCTCCCTGTTGACTCTTCCTAGTTCTGTGAACCAATCCAGCTTGTCTGACCTTCTCAGGGTTAATTCCAGCTCTCTCTCACCTGTCTGCATCCTTCACCGCTCCCTGTACCTCAGGTCAGTGTTGCTTCTTCTTTTGTGGTATCCTAGCCTAGTGGGGAGTTTTAGCTACCTGGTGACCCCCGCTCCCTAGCCACAATCCCTATCCAGCGCACCCTAGCCTTCACTCCCCCATGCAGGGGAGCTAGTACTGTTGGCAAGGTCGCCATCCAGGTCTGGGTTCCGGCTCAACCGGGATCGGACATCTGGCTTCGCGTCCAGCAACTCTATCTGGCTACAGCCGCAGCAAGGCCTCATTGCTGACAATCCCCGTTCACGCGCTCTGAACCCCAGCGTCGCTCCCGAGCACTCTCTTACCTGCAGGAAGATACCTGCGCCGTTCGAACTGTGACAGAGTGAGAGTGCCAGTACCGTCACTATGTCATTTGACCCCTCCGAAATCACCCTGGCCGTGCTCCAGCAGATGACGGCATTGGAGCAGCACGCTTCTCATATCCAGCGTTTGGACCAAAAGCTGGACTCCATCACATCCTTGCTACAACACATGCAACACAGGATGGAGAGAATGGAGGCTCCAACAATGGCCGCCGCTGCGGCTTCTCCTCCCGTAACAGCCCTTGACCCCAATGCCAGACATAGGTACATTAAGGTACCATTGCCAGATAAATACAAGGGAGATCCATTGCTTCTGCGGGATTTTGTACACCAGTGCTTCCTGCACTTCTACAATTAGCTGGACCACTTGCGTCCCATCAGGCAAGGATTACTTTTCCTGTCTCCCTTCTTAGGGGTCGGGCCCTGGCTTGGGTTACACCGCTTATGGACCATCATTCACTCTTGCTGGATGTCTTCGATGCCTTTTCGGCTGCCTTTCGAGCCATCTTTGACACCCAGACCAAGGCAGAGTCCTCCCTGTTAGATCTCCAGCAGCTTTCCCAGTCACTATCTCAGTATGCCATTGAGTTCCGTACTCAGGTCTACGACACCGACTGGGGAGACGGTGCTTTAAAGGCCGCCTTCCTTCAAGGGTTGTCTGACCGGTTAAAAGACGAATTGGAGACTTGTGACGTTCCAGAGACTCTTGATGGTCTGATCGCTTTGTGTACTAGGCTTGAGACAAGAGAGATGTCAGGAGAGAGACTGTGACCGCTCCAAGCTCCCGGCAACTCGTCCACCCATACGCCTAGCTCCTTGTTTCCAGCACACGCCAACAGACTCCTCTCCAGAACTGATGGAGATTGGACGAGTGATGCGCCTCTCGGAAGAGTAGAAGACAAGGCGTCGTGAGCGTGGTCTCTCTTTGTACTGTGGCCTGCCTGGTCACTTCGCCCACCTGTGTCCACATAAGCCGGGAAAACTATAGGGCTTAGGAAGGGATGAGGGACTCTCTCTAAGTCACACCGTGTATCCTTCTGTCCCTCAACAACGTCTTTCCGTTCCTGTTCCGCTACCACTCACGCCGAGGCTCTGATAGACTCAGGGGCTGCTGGGGTCTTCGATTTGCGCAACGCCTGGGGGTACCACTGATCTCTAAGGACCCACTTATCACTATCACCGTGATTGATAGTTCCCCTCTAGGAACGGGTGTGGTAACACTCATGACAGTTCCTCTTCAGGTTCTCTTGGTTCCCAACCAGCACGAGCTCTTATCTTTTGATATTATTACAGCACCACTGATTCTGGGGTTCCCATGGCTCCTTAAACACAATCCTCAGATTGACTGGCAACAAAGAGTACTGTTTTTTTCGACTGCTCCTATTTAGCCCTCGTCTGTTTCCGTGGGTATGATTTTTGAACCTCCCCTTGGATTCTACTACTGTTATACCTAAGCCTTACATGTCTTTTTCGGACTTCTTTTCTAAGGCCAAATCGGAGGTTCTGCCCCCTCATCGGGCTTATGACTACTCCATAGATCTAGTTCCCGGAGCAGTGCCTGCCAGAGGGAGGACGTACCCATTGTCCTTGCCCGAGACTGCGGCCTTAGAGGCTTACATCCAGGAGAACCTAGCACGATGATTCATCCGCCCCTCCACCTTGCCAGCAGGTGCTGGATTCTTTTTTGTAAAGAAAAAAGATGGGTCCATGTTGCCCTGTATCGATTACAGAGGCCTAAATGCTATCACTCTCAAGAACTGCTGCCCGCTTCCCCTCATCCCGGAGTTGCTTGAACGGTTACGAAACTAGACTTACGAGGGGCATACAACCTAGTACGGATACGCGAAGGGGATGAGTGGATGACTGCCTTCAACACGCGTTTCGGTCATTACGAATATCTCGTGATGCCGTTAGGTTTGCGCAATGTCCCAGTCGTTTTCCAGGCCCTCGTCAACGACATCTTCCAGGATTACTTTTTGTCATTTGTCGTTGTCTATCTGGACGACATATTAATCCATTCTCGGACTCAGTCTGAGCACCGGGAACATGTCTTTGCGGTACTGTAAAGGCTACGCCATCATAAACTGTATGCGAAGATTCAAAAATGTGACTTCGAAAAAGCTTCCTTATGCTTCCTGGGGTATATCGTCTCTGCCTCCAGTTTGGCCATGGACCCAGGTAAGGTGACAGCTGTGCTGGAATGGCCGGTTCCCCGTACCATGAATGCCATTCAGCGTTTCCTTGGGTTCTCCAATTATTATTGGAGGTTTATTGAGAGCATCTCACACGTCGTTCAGCCCATCATCCAATTAACCTGTAAGGGGGCCGATCCAGCCCTTTGGTCTGCTGAGGCCCTCAAGGCCTTCCGCACTCACAAAGACGCGTTTACCTGTGTTAGTCTTTCCAGACCCGACCTTGCCCTTTACGCTTGCAGTCGATGCTTCCGAGAGTTGCGGCAGGAGTCGTTCTTTCCCAGTGCACCGGTTCTAGCAAAGTACTTCAACCCTGCTCCTACTTCTTTCACTGTTTCTCCCCGGCGGAGAGGAATTATGATGCCGGGAATACGGAGTTGCTCACCATCAAACTGGCTCTCCAGGAGTGGCGATATCTCCTGGAGGGTGCAGCAAATCCTGTCAGCATCCTTACTGACCATCGCAACCTCGCCTATTTGGCTTCGGCCAAACGCCTGACTCCTCGCCAGGCCCGCTGGTCTTTGTTCTTCACGCGCTTTGATTTCACTATATCGTACCTGCCTGGTACCAAGAAACACAAGGCTGATGCCTTGTCCAGATTCCATGACGTAGAACCTCTTCTCTCTTCCTCTGTGGAGCCCATCGTGCCCTTATCACGGATATTGGGGTTTTTGACCCTATGAGCCCTGCGTGGTATTCAAGCGGCTCAATATCCAGCCTGTTCGTCCTCACCCCAGTTCCCTGATTGGGTCTTCGTGCCAGAGGAATACCGTCCAGAAGTTCTGAAGAAGTCAGAGATGCTCAACAAGACTCATGAGCCTGTAAGGGTATGCAAAAGCTCACTGGGACTGTGTCCGTGGTGCAATCTCTTTTAGCTCAGAAATGCCATAAACAGAGAAAAAAATATTCTGAAGCATTTCATACAGGTCCTGCCAAAATGACAGTCCAGCCACAAAATGCCACACGATTCTTCTCTGAACAAGGGAAGCAGCTAAAAACCAGACGTACGTTTCGGCCTTTTTGGGCCTCGTCGGTGAGTTGCTGCTGATACCGCTAGGCACTTGTGAGCGAGGGGTCCAGGTCTTGATTCCCCCATTACCTTTAGGGTGACTAACGCCAAGAGCAATTTGCATAGAAGTAGAAGAAGGCAGAGATGCTCTACTAGACTTGTGAGCCTGCAATGGTATGCAAAAGCTCACTGGGACTGTGTCCTCGCGCCCAGGGTGCAAACTCTTTTAGCTCACAAATGCCATACACAGAGAAGAAATATTCTGAAGCATATCATACAGGACCAGCCTAAATAACAGCCCAACTACGAAATGCCAGACAATTCTTATCTGACCAAGGGAAGCAGCTAAGCCCACACGTACGTTTTGGACTTCTTGGGCCTTGTTAGTGAGGTGCAGATTGTGAGCAAGGGGTCCACGTCAGGATTCCCACATTACCCTTAGGGTGACTAACCCCAAAATCAATTTGCATAAAAGTAGAAGAAGTCAGAGATGCTCAACTAGACTCATGAACCTGCAAGAGTATGCAAAATCTCACTGATAGTGTGTCCTCGTGCCCCAGGTGCAATCTCTTTTAGCTCACAAATGTAATATACAGAGTCGCACTTCACCTCCCAGTATTCGCGTAGTAGATTCAGGGGTCCCTGGACCTTCATCCCGAACAATAGTTCAAAGGGCAAAAATCCCGTGGACTCCTGAGGCACCTCCCAATACGTGAACAGTAGGTGGGGCAGATAGCATTCCCAGTCACGGTGTGACTGCGTGAAGGCTTTGAGCAACTGTTTCAAGGTTCCATTGAACCTCTCGCAGAGCCCATTCGTCTGGGGATGGTAGGGTGTGGAATGGAGGGGTTTAACCCCGCATAGCTTCCAGACTTGTTTCATTATATCTGATGTAAATTGGGTGCCTCGATCTGATACTGCCTCCCTAGGGAATCCTACCCGGGTAAATACCTTCACTAGGGCATCCGCGACGCTTGCAGCAGAGATGCTGGACAGTGCAACGGCCTCAGTGTAACGGCTGGTAAAGTCCACAATGGTAAGGATATATCTCTTACCCGTGTAGCTGTGCCGAGCGAGTGGACCTATGATGTCAATGGCCCCCCGTTGGAAGGATTCCCCTATCAAAGGTAGGGGTTGCAGGGGTGCTGGCAGATGATCTCCCCTTTTTCCTACCCGCTGACAGGTGTCGCAGGTGCGGCAAAAGTGGCGAACATCCCGGGACAATTTGGGCCAAAAGAACGCTCGAGTTAAGCGCTTTTCGGTGCGCCGGATTCCCGAATGTCCTGCTAAGGGAATATCATGGGCAAGGGCGACGAGGGCGTCCCTGTGCTGTAGGGGTACTACCAACTGAGTGCAAATGACTGTGGTGGGGCCCTGACAGGGGGTTTGAGTTGTCCTATATAGCAACCCGTTCTCCCACACAAACTGTGTCTGCCTGTCTGGTGTCTGCCTGTCATCTGTACCCGGCTATAGTGGGGTCTGTCTGTAGAGCAGACCGGAAAGCTGGTGGCGGCAGCCAAGCTATACTGGGTTCATTAGGGGCCACTGCTGGAGGGGTGGGAGATGGTGTTGGTCTTACCCTCTGTTGGCGTGCCGCGGATCTCGTGATGACATTGCAGTCCTCTTGGTCTCTGGCTGGGCCGAAGTAACTTTCCAGATTGCCCACATCATTTCCTAGCAGCACGTCCGTAGGAAGTCCTGGCATGACCCACACAATCATTTCTTGGGGTCCAACCCCCAATCCAGTTGTACCTTGGCCATGGGAAGTTTATATACTGTGCCCCCAGCTACCTGGATCTCCACCATTCGGGGCACTCTGAGGCTGGAGGGTAAGCAGCGAGGCCGCACTAAGGTAAGGGTGGCCCCAGAGTCTCGCATTTCTTGGGTGGTGTGGCCATTGAGACGCTCGGTCTGAATGTGCTGGTGCCGGTTGTCATTTGGGTCCTCCTGGGCCAGGGTAACTTCATGGAAATAGCCCCACTCGGGCTAGTCTCCTGTGGCCTCACATATATCCACAAGACAAGGCCAGTCTGGGTTATGGTGATTAGGGTAGGCATTCCATGTATCCTCCCCTCCTATGCAATGGGCCTGATGTGGGGGAACCATAGCTGTGGTGGAGTTCTGATTTGCCCGAGGGGCAGATTGGTACCTGGAGGCAGGCCCCCTGTTCCTGGGGCAATTAGCTTGGTGATGGCCAGATTGCTGGCACATAAAACACAGTGCAGGGGGGTTGGCGTGGCGAGGGGGGTTGTAGGGGCCCTGTTGGGGTCAGGGCCCCGACCGGTATGAATTAGGGGCAGGGGCAGTGGCCCGGGATCCCTCTCCCCCTGGGATGGACTGTACTTTGTGGCCCATGCTCCGATTGTCTTCATATTGATCCGCTAGCAAGGCAGCTTGGCTGATGGTGGTGGGGTTCCGGTCCCGCACCCAATCCCGCACTGGGTCAGGAATATTTAGGAAAAAATGTTCCAGTAGCATTTGCTGGCAGCACTCTTCAAAAGTGGTAGCTCCACAACCTTGTAGCCAGTTCCTAGCAACCCGCTCAAAGTTATGATCCCATTCCGAAAAGGTGTCTGTACCCTTTTTCTTAGTGTCCCTTAACTTCCGGCGATAGGTATCCTGCGTAATGGCATACCTAGCCTCTTCTACAGTCTCTTCTTGACAGCGGCATAATTGCCGATGTCCTGGTCAGATACCGTGCGGTAAGCCTCGCTGGCCCTCCCGGTCAGTTTCCCGTTAAGGATGCCTGACCAGTGCTGCTGGTCGACTTGGAACAGTCTGCATAATCTCTCAAAGTCCTGTAAGAACCCATCGATATCCTCTTGAGTGTCATCGAACATGGAAAAGGACTGATGTGTCAGGGGCAGTCCGGTGCTACTTTTCTCGGCCCTGGAACGTCGAATCCGAAACTCGAACCGAGGAATCAGTCACCTTCGAGCTGATCTCTCCTTCAAGGTTCGAGGCTACGGGAACGGTTCGATCTCAACCCGTAGAGCAGGGCAGGAGCGACGACGATCGAAATGATGCGCGGAGCGGGTCGATGTCGCAGTCTCCGGTACAGATAGTGAATTGCTCAGTTGCTGGTAAAGGATGGGAGTCAGAAGGGACTCTTTAAACCACCCAGCAAGGAAGTAAACGCGGAGACAGTTTACTCCAAACGAACTCAACTTTATTGGCAAACAACACACACATTTTTATACACGAAATACACAAAGGAACAAGGGGCAAGCTATGCTAAAGCTAGGCTTCACTAAGGGCCAATGAACAGGGGAGCGCCCGTATCACACCATATCCGATTGGTCATCCCTGGGATTAGTCTCAGTTAAGGCGGAACCGGGGAACACAAAGGGCCAGAAGTGATGTGATTAGTTCCCAGTGGGGTGTACAGTCCAAGAGTTCCAATACACATTTTGAGGAACAAAGGCTGATACTAAAGCCCGTTATATAGTGCAACCGAAGGGAATAATAAGGCACAGATCGAACTGGGCAACCGTAGGCAACAGTAATGACAGGCTGAGTATAGCGCAACCTGAACCAATCGTAAGGCACAGGCAGTATAGCAGCGCAACCGGCGGCAACAGGAAGATACCGGTAGCTAGTAGCGCAGCCGGAGATACTCGTATGGCACAGGTTGTATAGTAGTGCAACCGGAGGCAGCAGTGAGGCACAGGATGAAAGGTGGCACAACCAGATATAACCGATAAGGCACAGGCTGTATTGTATTGTATCTAGTGCAACCGGAGGCAATAGAAAGGTGCAGGCTAAAAGCTAGTGCAACCAAATGTGACCGCTAAGGAACAGGATGTATGTAGAGCAACTGGGCTACCATAGAGAAAATGGCTATAGGACACAAGACCCTAGGCAACAGGGACACTAGCGGTAAAGCTAATGCTAGGAGAGTAGCCAATGCAGAAAAGGTACTCAAGAGAGCGGAGGTCAGCCAAGGCCTGGATCTATACACAGAGAGAGGTAGTCAGCCAAAGCCTGGAACGGTACACAGAGAGCGATAGTCATCCAAAGCCTGTATCGGTACAAGAGAACGGTAGTCCTCCAAAGCCTGGATCGGTACACAGAGAACGGTAGTCAGCCAAAGCCTGGATCGATACACAGCGAGCAGTAGTCAACGGAATCGTTCACGGGAATCGTAGTCAGGCAAGCCATGTCATAAACAAATTGGGCAGCGAAGACAGGAGCAAGGTCAGACGAAACCGGATCATACACGGAACAGGAACACAGCAACAAACGTCTGGTCAGGAACACCACAAAAGGGCACCGGTACAGTGACTGGAGGGTGTATATAAAGGAAAGCCCTGGGAGGGGTGGAAAACCCAGAGACAATAAGAAGCAGCCAAGGTAAACTCGGAAGTAAGAATGTCGCTCAGGCACATTCACGGGCACCGTGATATATAACTTTCATTAAAACAGCTTGATACTGAATTTTTCACAAGTCGCTGTATTTCAGAGAGGTATAAACACATGGTATGTTTTAACCTGAATAAAACTGTATGGTTCACTACTATATGCTTCTACATAGCTTTCTTTAAAACAACTTGAAACTGTATATTTCACATGTCGCTGTTTTTAGAGAGGTATAAACCTGAATAGAACTCAGCTCTGAAGGTAAATAGGCTAAATATTTTCACCAAACACTTCATGGTATTTGAGGAAATCAGATATATGGTTCGGTATATCTCTCATTAAAACAGCTTGATACTGAATTTTACACGTCACTGTTTTTCAGAGAGGTATAAACACATGGTATGTTTTAAACTGTATAAACTTGTAAAGATCACTACTCTGAATGAATATTGTCTAAATATTTTCGCCAGATACTCCATGGTTTTTGAGGAAATAAAGATATATATTCTGTATATCATTAAAATAGCTTGATACTGAATTTTTCATATGTCGCTGTTTTTCAGAGGAGTAAAAACACATGATATGGATTAAACTGTATAAAACTGTGAAGATCACTACTCTGAAAGCAAATTGTCTAAATATTTTCACATCACTCTTCAAAGTTTTTGAGGAAATCATGATGCTTCTGTATATCTTTCAATAAAAGAGCTTGAATCTGCATTTTTCATGTCACAGTTTTATAGAGAGGTATAAACTCATGTTATGTTTTAAACTGTATTAAACTGTAAAGTTCACTACTCTGAATGAAAATTGTCTAAATATTTTCACTAGACACTTCATGGTTTTTCAGGAAAGCAAAATATATGGTTCAGTATATCTTTCATTTAAACAGCTTGATAATGAATTTTTCATATGTCTCTGTTTTCACAGAGGTATAAACACAAGTTATGTTTTAAACTGTATAAAACTTTAAAGATCACTACTCTGAATGAATATTGCCCAAATCTTTTCGCCAAATACTCCATGGTTTTTGAGGAAATCAATATATATGGTTCTGTATATCTTTCATTAAAACAGTTTGATAATGAATTTCTCACATGTCTCTGTTTTTAGAGAGGTATAAACACAAATTATGTTCTAAATTGTATAAAACTGTAAAGATCACTACTCTGAATGAATATTGTTCAAATATTTTCATCAGATACTCCATGGTTTTTGAGGAAATCAAAATATATTCTTCTGCATATCTTACTTTAAAACATATTGAAACTGCATTTTTCACTTCGCTGTTCTTTTACAGAAGTATAATCTCCTGGTATGTTTAAAATGGGATAAACATGAATAGAACACTACTCTGAATGTAATTTGTCTATATATTTTCTCCCAACACTTCTTGATTTTTGAAGAAGTCAAAATACATTCTTCTGTATATCTCTCATTAACACAGCTTTATAAGGAATTTTTCATATGTCTCTGTTTTCAGAGAAGTATAAACACATTGTATGTTTTAAACTGTTTACAGCTGATTAGAATACTACTCTGAATGTAATTAGTCTCAGATTTTCACCAGACATTTCGTTGTTTGTCAGGAAATAATGTTATATGCTTCTGTATATCTTTCATGAAAACAGCTTGAAACTTCATATATCACGTCGCTGTTTTTCAAGAGGTGTAAACACATGGTATGTTTTTACTGACTAAACCTGAAAAGAACACTACTCTGAATGTAAATTGTCTATATATTTTCACCAGACACTACTTGGTTTTGGAGGAAATCATGAACTATGCTTCTGTATATCTTTCATTAAAACAGCTTGTTGCTGAATATGTCACAGTTTATCATAGAGCTATAAACACATGGAATGTTTTAACTGTATAAAACTGTAAAGTTAACTACTCTAAATGTAAATACTCCAATTATTTTCACCAGACACTTCATGGTTTTTTGAGAAAATGCCTCTGTATATCTTTCTTTAAAAGAGATTGTATCTGAGTTTTTCATATGCCGCTGTTTTTCAAACATGTATAAATATAAATTATGTTTTAAACTGTATAAACCTGTAAAGGTCACTACTCTGAATGAAAATTGTCTAAATATTTTCATCACACACATCATGGATTTTGAGGCAATCAAAATATATGCTTTTGTATATCTTTCATTAAAACATCTTGAAACTGCATTTCTCACTTCGCTGTTTTTTAGAGAAGTATAAACACCTGGCATGTTTTAAACTGGATAAACATGAATAGAACACTACACTGAATGTAATTTGTCTAGATATTTTCACCAGACACTTCATGGTTCTTGAGGAAGACATCTTATAAGCTTCTGTATATCGCTCATTAAAACAGCTTGATAATGAATTTATCATATGTCTCTGTTTTCAGAGAGGTATAAACTCGTATGTTTTAAACTGTGTAAACCTGTAAAGATCACTAATCTGAATGAATATTGTCCAAATATTTTTGCCAGACACTCCCTGGTTTTTGAGGAAATCAAAATATATTCTTCTGTATAGTTTTTTTTAAAACAAGATGATACTGTCTTAATCAAATGTCACAGTTTTTCAGAGAGCAATAAACACCTGATTTGTTTTAAACTGTATAAACCTGTAAAGATCTCTACTCTGAATGAAAATTGTCCAAATATTTTCACCTGACATTCCATGGTTTTTGAGGAAATCAAAATATACGCTTCTGTATATCTTTCATTTAAACACCTTGAAACAGCATTTTTCATGTCGCCGTTTTTAGAGAAGTATAAACTCCTGGTATGTTTTAAACTGGATAAACATGAATAGAACACTACCCTAAATGTAATTTGTCTACATATTTTCTCGACACTTCATGCTTTTTGAGGAAATCAAAATACAGACTTCTGTATATCTCTCATTAAAAAATCTTGATAATTAATTTTTCATATGTCTCTGTTTTCAGAGAGGTTTAAACACATTTTATGTTTTAAACTGTATTAACATGTAAAGTTCACTACTCTGAATGAAAATTGTCTAAGTATTTTCACTAGATGCTTCATGGTTTTTTAGGAAATCAAAATATATACTTTGGTATATCTTTCATTAAATCAGCTTGATAATGAATTTTTTATATGTCTCTGTTTTCAGAGAGGTATAAACACATGGTATGTTTTCAACTGTATAAACCTGTAAAGATCACTACTCTGAATGAATATTGTCCAAATATTTTCTCCTGATACTCCATGGATTTTGAGGAAATCAAAATATATGCTTCTGTACATCTTCCATTAAAACATATTGAAACAGCATTTTTCACTTTGCTGTTTTTTGGAGAAGTATAAAAACCTGGTATGTTGTAAACTGGATAAACATGAATAGAACACTACTCTGAATGTAATTTGTCTATATATTTTCTCCCGACACTTCATGATTTTTGAAGAAGTCAAAATACTGTTTCTGTATATCTCTCATTAAAATAGCTTGATAAAGAATTTTTCATATGTCTCTGATTATGTATTTTTCACATCCCAGTTTTATAAAGATGTATAAACATCTGGTATTTTTTAAACAGGATAATCTTGAATAGATATCTACTCTAAATGTCATTTGTCTGCATTTTTTCTCCAGACTCTTCATGGTTTTTGAGGAAATCAAAATATAAGCTTCTGCGTATCTTTCATTAAAACAGCTTGAAAATGAATTTTTCATATCTCTCTGTTTTAAGAGAGATGGTATGTTTTAATCTGTATAAAGCTGAATAGAATACTACTCTGAATGTAAATAGTATCAGTTTTTCACCAGACATTTCGTGCTTTATCAGGTAATAAAGTTTTATGCTTCTGTATATCTATCATTAAAATAGCTTGATACTGAATTTTTCATATGTCACTGTTTTTCAGTGAGTTAAAAACATGTCTGATTTTCAGAGAAGAATAAAATCAAGTTTACTTTTAAACAGTGTAAACTTATAAAATTCATTACTCTGAATGTAAGTTGTCTAAATATATTCACCAGGCACGTCATGGTTTTTGAGGAAATCAAAATTTAGGCTTCTGTTTATCTCTCATTAAAACAGCTTGATAATGAATTTTTCACATGTCTCTGTTTTCAAAGAGGTATAAACAAATTATAAGTTTTAAACTGTATAAAACTGAATAGAATATTACTCTGATTGTAAATAGTCTAAGATTTTCACCAGACATTTCATGGTTTTTGAGGAAATCAAAATATGAACTTCTGTATATCTTTCATGAAAACAGCATGAAACTGCAAATATCATGTCGCTGTTTTTCAGAGAGGTGTAAACACATGGAATGTTTTAAACTGTATAAACCTATAAAGATTACTACTCTGAATTAATATTGTACATATATTTTCGCCAGAAAGTCCATGGTTTTTGAGGAAGTCAAAATATATGCTTCTGTATATCTTTCATTAAAACATACTGAAACTGCATTTTTCACTTCGCTGTTTTTTTAGAGAACCTGGTATGTTTTAAACTGGATAAACATGAATAGAACACTACTCTGAATGTAATTTGTCTATATATTTTCTCCCGACACTTCATGATTTTTGAAGAAGTCAAAATACAGTCTTCTGTATATCTCTCATTAAAACAGCTTGATAAAGAATTTTTCATATGTCTCAGAATCTGTCTTTTTCACGTCACAGTTTTATAAAGAGGTATAAACACCTGGTATTTTTTAAACTGGATAAACTTGAATAGAACTCTACTCTAAATGTCATTTGTTTATATATTGTCTCCAGACTCTTCATGGTTTTTGAGGAAATCAAAATATAAAATTGTGTATATCTTTCATTAAACGAGCTTGATAATGAATTTTTCATATCTCGCTGTTTTCAGAGTGGTATAAACACAAGGTATGTTTTAATCTGTATAAAGCTGAAAAGAATACAACTCTGAATGTAAATAGTATCAGTTTTTCAGCAGACATTTCATGCTTTATCAGGAAATAAAGTTATATGCTTCTGTATATCTATGATTAAAATAGCTTGATACTGAATTTTTCATATGTCACTGTTTTTCAGAGAGTTAAAAACTTATCTGTGATTTTCAGAGAAGTGTAAAATAATGGTTTGTTTTTAACTGTGTAAACCTATAAAGTTCTTTACTCTGAATGTAAGTTGTCTAAATATATTCACAGGACACTTCGTGGTTTTTGAGGAAATCAAAATATATGCTCCTGTTTATCTCTCATTAAAACAGCTTGATAATAATTTTTCATATGTCTCTGTTTTCAGAGAGGTATAAACAAATGTTATGTTTTAAACTGTATAAAACTGAATAGAATACAACACTGATTGTAAATAGTCTAACATTTTCACCAGACATTTCATGGTTTTTGAGGAAATCAAAATAAAAGCTTCTGTATAGCTTTCATGAAAACAGTTTGAAACTGCATATATCACTTAGCTGTTTTTCAGAGAGGTGTAAACAAGTGGAATGTTTTAAACTGAATAAACTTGAAAAGAACAATACTCTGAAAGTAAATTGTCTATATATTTTCACCAGACACTACATGGTTTTGGAGGAAATCATTATCTATGCTTCTGTATATCTTTCTTTAAAAGAGCTTGATACTGATATTTTCATATTTCCTCTATACCTCTATGAAAAATAGAGGTATAAACATATGTTATTTTTTAACTGTATAAACCTGTAAAGTTCACTAGTCTGAATGAAAATTGTCTAAATATTTTCACCACACACTGCATGGATTTTGAGGAAATCAAAATATATGCTTCTGTATATCTTTCATTAAAACAGATTGATAATTAATTTTTCATATATCTCTGTTTTCAGTGAGGTATAAACACAAGTTGTGTTTTAAAATGTATTAACCTGCTAAGTTCACTACTCTGAATGAAAATTGTCTAAATATTTTCACTAGACACTTCATGGTTTTTGAGGAAATCAAAATATATGCTTCTGTATGTCTTTCTTTAAAACAACTTTAAACTGCTTTTTTCACGTCGCTGTTTTTAGAGAAGTATAAACACCTGGTATGTTTTAAACTGGATAAACATGAATAGAACACTACTCTGAATGTAATTTGTCTACATATTTTCTCCAGACACTTCATTCTTTTTGTGGAAGTCAATATACAGGCTTCTATAATGCTTGATAATGTATTTTTCATATGTCTCTGTTTTCAGAGAGGTATAAACACATGGTATGTTTTAAATTGTATAAAGCTGAATAGAATACAACTCTGAATGTAATCAGTCTCAGATTTTCACCAGACATTTCGTGGTTTATCAGGAAATAAAGATATCTGCTTCTGTTATCTATCATTAAAATAACATGATACTGAATTTTTCATATGTCGCTGCTTTTCAGAGAGGCAAAAACATATGGTATGGTATAACTGTATAAACATGTGAAGTTCACTACTCTGAAAGTAAATTGTCTAAATATTTTCACCACACACTTCAAGGTTTTTGAGGAAATCATGATATATGCTTCTGTATATCTTTCATTAAAACTGTTTGAATCTGCATTTTTCACGTCACAGTTTTATAGAGAGGTATAAACACCTGTTATGTTTTAAACTGGACACATTTGAATAGAACACTGCTCTAAATATAAGTTGTCTACATATTTTCTCCAGACACTTCTTGGTTTTTGAGGAAATCAAAATTTCAGCTTCTGTATATCTTTCATTAAAACAGCTTTATAATGAATTTTTCATATGTCACAGTTTTTCAGAGAGCTGTAAACACATGGTATGTTTTAAACTGTAAACTTCAGTACTCTGAATATAAATAGCCCAATTATTTTCACCAGACACTTCATGGTTTTTAAGAATATCAAGATATATGCTTCTGTATATCTTTTATTAAAACAAGTTGATACTGTCTTATTCAAATGTCACAGTTTTTCACAGAGCAATAAACAACTGATATGTTTTAAACTGTATAAACCTGTAAAGATCACTACTGCTTCTGTATATCTTTCATAAAAACAGCTTGATACTGAATTTCACATATGACTTTGTTTTTCAGAGAGGTATAAAATCATGATTTGTTTTAAACTTTATAAACCTATAAAGTTCATTACTCTGAATGTAAGTTGTCTAAATATTTTCACTAGACAATTCATGGTTTTTTAGGAAAACAAAATATAAGCTTCTGTATATATTTCATTAATATAGTTTCAACTGATTACAAACTTAAGGTGTTATCTATTAATGCCAAAGGTCTTAAGGCTCCGGGGAAGAGATCTAGATTGTTTAGGGAGCTGAGGGCCCAGGGTGCTGATTTAGCTTTGGTTCAGGAGACACATTTTCGTAAGGGGAAGGCTCCCTCCTGCTCAAGTTCATTCTACCCCCTTGGTTATTTCTCCCATTTCCCCTTGCAAAAAACTAATGGTGTGGTGATATTTCTGGCCCGCTCTTTTCCTTTTGTGGTTCAGGACACTTGGATGGTATGGTATGGTGATGGTAGGTCACTCTTTCTTAAGGGGACTATCGGGCAGGAATAACTTACGATTGCTACTATGTATGCCCCCACCAGAGATCAATATCTGTTCATCTGCTCTGTCCTTAAGGATATCTCTGACTTTGCAGAGGGCATACTGATTTTGGGTGGAGATTTTAATGTCACTCTGCACCCTTCCCTGGTTGTCCTCTGTAAGACTAGTCAAATTGCGAAGGGTGAGGCAAACTTTGCTTCAAGCCCAATTGGCTGATGTCTGGCATATCACACACCCTACACTTAAAGATTTCACATACTATTCCCCTCTACACAACAAATATTCTAGGTTGGATTACATTTTTCTTTCACACAGACATCTTCAGCTGGCACGATCCGCATCGATGGGTAGTATCACCTGGAGTGATAATGCTCCTGTTTTGTTGGAACTGCTGCTTCCCTCCGTGTCCGGTTGTCAGTTTTGCTGGAGGCTTAATGATTCTTTGATGAAGGACCCCTCGAATGTAGTCAAAATATGTGAATCCATCACACAATATTTTGCCGAAAACTCTGGTCCAAACATGTCCCCCTCAGTGGTATGGGTAGATAACAAAGCGGTGATTCGTGGTCACTTGATTAGCATGGGAGCCTATCGTAAACGGCAGTGTGCGGCTAGGATGCGACATCTACTAGACAGTATTGCAACTATTGAACGTGAACATAAGACTACTTTGTCTCCTGAGGTTTACCAGGAACTGATTCAGTTACGGGCGTCCTTGGCTTCTCTGTGTAATGAGTCGTTGGTCCGGTCTTGCCAGATGGTTCGGAGTTCTTATTATGTCCATGGTAATAAACCTGGCAGATACCTGGCTAGGGCCCTGCAGTCCAAACAGGCTCAGGCTTTCATTCCAAAGATCCGATCTGCTTCACATACTTTGCTTCATCGTTCAGACGAGATTGCAGAGGCCTTCCAACTCTATTATCAGTCGTTGTAAAACATCAATGGCTCTTCTCTCCCACTGGACCCTTCTGGGTTTGTTCCTGAGATAGCGGAATACTTGGGTCGTTATATGCCTCGCAGGTTGTCCGCCCAGGTAGCAGATTCTCTCAACCACCCTTTGACAGACGAGGAGATTCTTCAGGCTATCAAATCCTCTCCCAGTTGTAAAAGCCCGGGACCAGATGGTCTGACTATTTCCTACTATAAAACCTTTCGAGATATCCTGATCCCGAGTTTTCGTTTTACATTTAACTCTCTTATTCCGGGTGCCTCTCTGCAGCTGCGGGAGCAGCTGGGATCTTCTTTCCCTTTCAAATGGGCTTCGACCAGTTTACAATACCTTGGTATTTCTCTCACGGCTTCTCCTTCTTCCCTCTTCGAATGTAATTATCTCTCCATTAGAAACACTCTTAGGGCGGATTTAGACAAGTGGGCCAAATTGAAGCTTTCATGGTTTGGACGCATAGCCGTGGTGAAGATGAATATTCTACCACGTTTCCTTTATCTTACACAGACAGTTCCCGTTTCAATCCTGGGTTCATTCTTTCAGGGGGTGCAACGGTTGCTTACTAAGTTTATCTGGTCTTTGAGAGGTAGGCGATTGGGTTATTCCTACCTGATTCGCCGTAGGGAATTTGGGGGGGTGGGTTTACCTGACTTGGGAGAATACTACAGATCAATCATTTTGGCCCGCATTGTAGAGTGGACTGCCGCGTCTGACAAATTGTGAACCATCGTAGAACAGGACTCCTTGCTGGTTCCCATATCTGTGGCTGCCTGGCCTGCCCTGACAGCCGTTTATGGCGGATGTGTCCCACACTCTCTGTATGTGGAGACTCCTGGCCTCTAACCAGGGCTTGCTCAGCTCCCCTTCTCCTCTTACTTCTTTGGTCCATAGCTCAGATTTTCCACCTGGTTTCTCAGGTCCTTTGTGGGGGAGGCTTCTTCCTTCGGGGACTGAGACTCCCAGACTCTCTGATGTGACATGTGATGGTAAACTCCTCCCGCTGCAGACTTTATTGGAGGGCAGGGCGTGCCACCCATCTGTTCCTTATTTTTACATTCAGCTAGCGCATTTCATTAACTCCTTTCAGGTGGCTCTGAATGCCTCTCCTGCCAGGACTCCCGTGGAGATCCTTTGCTCCTCCTCCGATTTCCCTCGCAGGCTTGTCTCTGCTTTGCACAACCTTCTGCTTTCCTTATCCCATTCTTCCAAACACCACTTTGTTAGATCCTGGGAGACAGATTGCGGTTGTGTATTGACGGATCAGCAATGGTCTAAGATGGCTATCCTCGTTCACAGATGCTCTATGTCCTCTAGAATCCAGGAGAATGCCTATAAGATACTGACTAGATGGTATCGGGTTCCGTCGTTATTGCACAGATTCTATCCGGCGGTTGCAGACAAGTGTTGGAGGTGCCTTCTGCATAGGGGCGATTTCTTACACATTTGGTGCACATTGCTGCAGCCTTTCTGGACGGTGGTGGTGGACACGATTCGCATCGTGGCAGATCCTCTTCTTCCTAAGACCCCGATGGCCCTCCTGCATCACACTACCCATCCCTTACACATTTACACACGCTCACTAACGATACGCCTGATCAATGCGGCCAAGGTACTGATCCCCAGATTCTGGAAGGTGCCTCACCCTCCCTTCTATAGGGATTGGGTATCCTCCGTTGAGTCTATCCGCTCTGCAGAAGACTTGGCGTTTGCGGCCAAGGGACGTGGCCTAACTCATGCCACGCGTTGGTTCCATTGGGAGGAATTCTTGAGGGTTAGAGACTTTCAGGAACGGCTGGCGGTGGACACTTCTTGATCCGACAACTTTCCCCCCATTTCACTGCGCACATGACCTTGATCCTCTCTCTCTTCTTTCTTTCCCCTTTTTCTTTTTCTTTCTGCGTATTCCTTTCTTTGCTCCTCTCCTTTCTTCTCCTCTTTGGCTCATTTTTCTTTTTTACTGTTTTGATGATTTCTAAGGGTTTTTGTACTTTCTTACTATGCTTCACATATGTTTCCAATCCTGGTGCTCACCTTACTCTTTTTTTCTTTCTTAAACAAGTCATGTATGTCTTATCTGTTAATGTTGTCTGTTACAAAAATTCCTTTAAAATGAATAAGCATATATTAAAAAAACAAACAAAAAAACAAAAAAAACCCCACAGTTTTATTGAACAGTTGTAATAACAATATCCCTCACGGGTCCAGTAATATATCAGCTATATAGTACAGACACAGGACAGGTTACAATGAGGTATACCCACACGGGTCCAGTATATGCAAGTAATACAGAATACAATATACTGACACTGGTCAGACAGTTTTCATGTGATACTCAAGTTAGGCAGCACTGAATATGTTACTATTAGACCAGGAGTACTAACAGGCCCTAATAGCGCAAGGCCCTTTAATAAACTCAATTTTGAAGAGAGAGCACAATATCGAGTAACGCCCACACAGTAATGCAGACCAGAGCAACTTGTGGACTGCAGTAGCAGCAACGGAGATCAGGGCAACTTGTTGGCTGCCTTAGCAGTAAAGGAGACTAGAGCAACTTACCCGGAGAGGCACCCTTCCGGGGACTGCACCGAGGGAAGAAACACACAGCAATGTCGCCTAGGCGACACCGGTAACAACGGAGACTAGACTGCAGAGAGTGACTATCTGGAGACAGAGACCCCAACCCCAACCGGAGACTGGCTAAGGCATAGCAGGAGTAATACGCAACCACAGGAGCCCAGCCGGGCCGGGTCGGGACACAGAGCAGGAACGCCAGCCAATCCGAGTCGGTACACAGAGCAGGAACGTCAGCCGGGTCGGTACACAGGACAGGAATGAGATGCAGAATAGTTAGACAGTCCATGTCGGTACACCGGCAGCCAGAGATTTGCCTAACGATCTAGACGAGTTTATTGATTTTGCTATACTGATTGATTACCGCATCCGTGAAAGATTTGCGGCTAAAGATCGTAGCCAGCGGGCCAGAGGTGTCGGACTAGCTAATCAAAATTTCCCACCCATGCCTCCCTCACCTCCCATGCCTTTAGAGTGTACCCAGGAGACAAGTGAACCTATGTAGCTAGGGTTCACCAGATTAACCAAGGAGAAATGGGCGCATCACCGTAGGCAGGGGCTATGTCTGTATTGTGGCCAACCTGGACACCTGCTACGTACCTGTACTGTACGGCCGGCAAATGAACGCACCTAGGTTACCTTGGGGCACAGGCCTTAGGTGATGTTCAGCAGTCCCTAGACCCAATTATGCAGAAACCTACGATTCAGGTGGCATTTTCTTGGGCAGAACACTCAGAACCAGGGTTCTGGCCCTGGTTGATTCTGGCGCAGCCGGATACTTTATGTCTTGAAGAGAGAGCACAATATCGAGTAACGACCAAGCAGTAACGGAGGCCAGAGCAACTTGTGGACTGCCGTAGCAGTAATGGAGACCAGAGCACCTTGTGGACTGCCGTAGCAGTAATGGAGACTAGAGCAACTTGTGGACTGCCGTAGCAGTAACGGAGGCCAGGGCAACTTGTGGACTGCCGTAGCAGTAATGGAGACCAGGGCAACTTGTGGTCTGCCGTAGCAGTAAAGGAGACTACAGCAACTTGCCAGGAGAGGCACCCAACCGGGTACTGCTCGGAGGAAAGGAACACACAGGAATGTCGCCTGGGCGACACCGGTGACAACAGAGACTAGACTTCAGAGAGAGACTGTCCGGAGACAGAGACGATCCTGTCACAACCCCAACCGGAGACTGGCTAAGGCGTAGCAGGAGTGATTCGCAACCACAGGAGCCCGGCCGGGCTGGGTCGGGACACAGAGCAGGAACGCCAGCCAATCTGAGTCGGTACACAGAGCAGAGACGTCAGCCATTCCGAGTCGGTACCCAGCACAGGAACAAGAGGCAGAATAGTCAGACAGTCCAGGCAGTACACAGGCAGAAACAAGATGCAGAGTCATCTGGCAGGCCAGGTCGGTACACAGAGATCACACGAAGTACAGGAACAAGCGCTGGTACGGAAACACCATGAAAGGGCACCGGATAAGTGACAAGGTCTAACATTTAAGAACAAATACTGGGGCGGGGGGGGAATCACTTTAAGCAAAGAGCGAGATCAATAGAGGAAACTGACAGAATGTCACCAGCATAGCACTGGTGCCATGATACGTATATTTTGATTTCCTCAAAAACCACGAAGAGTCTCGTGAAAAAATTTCGACTATTTATATTCAGAGTAGTGTTTATACCGCTCTGAAAAACAGCGACATGTGAAAACCATGAAGTGTCTGGTGAAAATATTTACACTATTTACTTTCAGAGCAGTGTTCTATTCAGGTGTCATGGCCTTTGCCACTACCTGCCGTTCTCCGTGTCTGCCCGTGTTGCCTCCTTGCTCCGGTCCTGTTCCGTTAGGATGCTCTGTTGGATGCCCGTGCACTTCCGGCTTCGGTGCGTCTTGCGGTGACGTCATCACTAGGCATCTATAACATCTATGACAGTTCCTCTTCAGGTTCTCTTGGTTCCCAACCAGCACAAGCTCTTATCTTTTGATATTATTACAGCACCACTGATTCTGGGGTTCCCATGGCTCCTTAAGCACAATCCTCAGATTGACTGGCAACAAAGATTACTGTCTTTTTCGACTGCTCCTATTTAGCCCTCGTCTGTTTCCGTGGGTATGATTTTTGAACCTCCCCTTGGATTCTACTACTGTTATACCTAAGCCTTACATGTCTTTTTCGGACGTCTTTTCTAAGGCCAAATCGGAGGTTCTGCCCCCTCATCGGGCTTATGACTACTCCATAGATCTAGTTCCCGGAGCAGTGCCTGCCAGAGGGAGGACGTACCCATTGTCCTTGCCCGAGACTGCGGCCTTAGAGGCTTACATCCAGGAGAACCTAGCACGATGATTCATCCGCCCCTTCACCTTGCCAGCAGGCCTAAATGCTATCACTCTCAAGAACTGCTGCCCGCTTCCCCTCATCCCAGAGTTGCTTGAACGGTTACGAAACTAGACTTACAACTAGTACGGATACGCGAAGGGGATGAGTGGATGACTGCCTTCAACACGCGTTTCAGTCATTACGAATATCTCGTGATGCCGTTAGGTTTGCGCAATGTCCCAGTCATTTTCCAGGCCCTCGTCAACGACATCTTCCAGGATTACTTTTTGTCATTTGTCGTTGTCTATCTGGACGACATATTAATCCATTCTTGGACTCTGTCTGAGCACCGGGAACATGTCTTTGCGGTACTGTAAAGGCTACGCCATCATAAACTGTATGCGAAGATTCAAAAATGTGACTTTGAAAAAGCTTCCTTATGCTTCCTGGGGTATATCGTCTCTGCCTCTGGTTTGGCCATGGACCCAGGTAAGGTGAGAGCTGTGCTGGAATGGCCGGTTCCCCGTACCGTGAATGCCATTCAGCGTTTCCTTGGGTTCTCCAATTATTATTGGAGGTTTATTGAGAGCATCTCACACGTCGTTCAGCCCATCATCCAATTAACCTGTAAGGGGGCCGATCCAGCCCTTTGGTATGCTGAGGCCCTCAAGTCCTTCCGCACTCACAAAGACGCGTTTACCTGTGTTAGTCTTTCCAGACCCGACCTTGCCCTTTACGCTTGCAGTCGATGCTTCCGAGAGTGCGGCAGGAGTCGTTCTTTCCCAGTGCACCGGTTCTAGCAAAGTACTTCAACCCTGCTCCTACTTCTTTCACTGTTTCTCCCCGGCGGAGAGGAATTATGATGCCGGGAATACGTAGTTGCTCACCATCAAACTGGCTCTCCAGGAGTGGCGATATCTCCTGGAGGGTGCAGCAAATCCTGTCAGCATCCTTACTGACCATCGCAACCTCGCCTGTTTGGCTTCGGCCAAACGCCTGACTCCTCGCCAGGCCCGCTGGTCTTTGTTCTTCACGTGCTTTGATTTCACTATATCGTACCTGCCTGGTACCAAGAAACACAAGGCTGATGCCTTGTCCAGATTCCATGACGTAGAACCTCTTCTCTCTTCCTCTGTGGAGCCCATCGTGCCCTTATCACGGATATTGGGGTCTTTGACCCTATGAGCCCTGTGTGGTATTCAAGGGGCTCAATATCCAGCCTGTTCGTCCTCACCCCGGTTCCCTGATTGGCTCTTCGTGCCAGAGGAATACCGTCCAGATGTTCTGACCTGGGCTCATCATTCCCGATCCGCAGGACATCCTGGAATCGAACGCACTCAAGACTTGCTTACATGGTACTTTTGGTGACCTTCTTGTCTTCCGGATGTCCGTTCTCGGTGCAGTCCTGCTCAGTGTGTTCTCGGGTGAAGGTGCCTAGGAATAGGCCTGTCGGTCTGCTACACCCTCTTCCAGTCCCCGTCTTACCATGGACCCACTTGGCCATGAATTTTATGGTAGACCTGCCTCTTTCTTCTGGAAACACTAGACAACTTCTCTTAGCAGGGGCACTTCCTACCCCTTCCTAAGTTACCTACGGCCACGGAATTGGCTGAGACCTTCTTTGCCCAGGTAGTGAACCTCCACGGGGTCCCTCTGCACATTGTATCAGACAGAGGTGTCCAATTCATCTCTGGGTTTTAGAGGGCACTTTGTTCTCGTCTGGGAATCTCCTTGCATTTTTTGTCTGCTTATCACCCCCAGACTAATTGGCAGACTGAACCAATACCTGGAACACTACCTTAGGGCTTATTGTAACCAGAATCAGAATAACTGGTCAGCTTTGTTGCCCTGGGCAGATTTATCCTATAACTCCCTCTGTCACTTGGGTGTTCTCCTATATCCATGTCTCCTCTTGCTTGCTCCCGGGGGGTGTAGCTGGTACCTGCCCCCTAGGCTCAGGTGCGTGCCATAGCCAAACACTGGCGTTCTCTTCGAGCCGGTCTTCTGAGGGCACAGGCTATGCAGAAGAAGACCACTGACCAGCGTCTTGCTCCTGCTCGCCTGTTTCATGTAAGACAATGTGTCTTCACTCTCCACCAAGCACATACATCTGTCTCAGCCCTCAGTCAAGCTTGGTCCATGTTACATCAGTCCATATCTGGTGCTACAGTGATTGTCTCCGCTGTCCTACCGCCTGGCTCTACCCCGGAGTCTATGGATCCACCCTATGTGTCCCTGCTGAAGGCTTATTAGCCTTCCAGTGGCCCACAAGGCACACTCCCGCCACCTGCTCCGGTCTTGGTCGATGGCCAAGAGGAGTACGTCATAGACGTCATACTTGATTCTCGTTGCTCCAGAGGCAGGGTACAGTACCTGGTGAACTGGAAAGGATAAGGTTCAGAGGAATGCTCTTGGGTTCCTTCTCGTGACATCCACGCTCCCGCTTTGCTTTGAGCCTTTCACCGCACTTTCGACTAAACCGGGCCCATAGGGTCCCGGAGGTTCCCTTTTGGGAGGGGGGCAGTGTCATGGTCTTTGCCACTACCTGCTGTTCTCCGAGTTTGCCCGTGTTGCCTCCTCGCTCTGGTCCCGTTCCGTTAGGATGCTCTGTTGGACGCCCGTGCACTTCCGGCTTCGGTGCTTCTTGTGGTGACGTCATCACTGGGTGTCTATAACAGGCGTCCTCCCTCAGTCTTCGGTGCACTCTCACAGTGTCCGTAGACCTGCTTCTTGCATGTCTGCCTTGTCTTCTAGGCCTTGTCCTGGCTCTGTGTTTAGTCTCCTGGTGTTTGACTCGGCTTGTTGACGATTCCTCTGTCTGATCCGTTCACCTTCTGACCTGATCTCTTGTGTACCGAACCAGCTGGCCTGACTACTCTTCCGCTGCCTCCCTGTTAACTCTTCCTAGCTCTGTGTACCAATCCAGCTTATCTGACCTTCTCAGGGTTCATTCCTGCTCTCCTGTTGCCTGTCTGCATCCTTCACCGCTCCCTGTACCTCAGGTCAGTGTTGCTTCTGCTTTTGGGGCATCCTAGCTTTGTGGGGAGTTTTAGCTACCTGGTGGCCCCCGCTCCCTAGCCACGATCCCTATCCAGCGCACCCTAGCCTTCACTCCCCCATGCAGGGGAGCTTGTACTGTTGGCATGGTCGCCATCCAGGTCTGGGTTCCGGCTCAACCGGGATCAGACATCTGGCTTCGCGGCCAGCAAGTCTATCCGGCTACGGCCACAGCAAGGCCTCGTTGCTGACAGTCCCTGTTCACGAGCTCCAAACTCCAGCGTTGCTCCTGAGCACTCTCTTCCCAGCAGGAAGATACCTGCACCGTTCGAACTGTGACAGAGTGAGAGTGCCAGTACCAACACTATGTCCTTTGATCCCTCTGAAATCACCCAGGCCGTGCTCCAGCAGGGGACGGCATTGGAGCAGCACGCTTCGCATATTGTTACGGTTTTAGATGAACACTCAGACAGATTGGTAAGGATAAAAGACTTTATTGAAAAAGAGCATATACTGAACAAGGCCCAAGGGACCACAAGGCAGAGCACACAGAAACAGGTAATACACGGTAGCTTGCAGGAATGCAATATTAGAATACTAGACTGGCACAACTGAATGTATAGTTCGTGTATTGGCACTGGCAACCCGTAGGGAAGCTGACCAGGTGAACGTACACAGGAGGAGTAACTGGCAACCAGTAGGGAATCTGACCAGGTGAACGTACACAGGAGGAGTAACTGGCAACCCGTAGGGAAGCTGACCAGGTGAACGTACACAGGAGGAGTACTGGAAACAGAACTGGCACTACCCAGACGCCTGGGTACCAAAACCCTGAGGAACGAGGCAACTCTGGCCAGACTGTATGAAACGAAACTGGCACTGTCCAGAGGCCTGGACACCATGACTCTGGAATGAGGCAACTCAGACCCAGACTGTATGGAATGAAACTGGCACAGTGGAGGCTAGAACTGAATACGGTCTCCAAATACCGGGCAACTGTTGAGTAACCGTCTCCCCTCAGGAGGGATAATAGAGACCAAGGTAGCTGCTAATTATAAACCCTAGAACGCTAGGGGTGGATCGAGGCAACAGTAGGTAGCTGTCAAACAGCTAATGGCCCTTAGCCTGCAGTATGGATAGTATAACGCTGTCTCTAGCCGTGGAACTGCCCAAGGCAGTGGTAAGCCCTACCAAACAGAGTAACTCCCAGAGGGAGTGAGCAGAGCGTAGCAGGTAGGAAGGCCACAGAGGGAGATCAGAGTAACACAGTCAGAGTAGAACTCCGGTATACACCAGGAAGCATAAGGAAGCTTTTTCGAAGTCACATTTTTGAATCTTCGCATACAGTTTATGATGGCGTAGCCTTTACAGTACCGTAAAGACATGTTCCCGGTGCTCAGACAGAGTCCGAGAATGGATTAATATGTTGTCCAGAAAGACAACGACAAATGACAAAAAGTAATCCTGGAAGATGTCGTTGACGAGGGCCTGGAAAATGACTGGGACATTGCGCAAACCTAACGGCATCACGAGATATTCGTAATGACCGAAACGCGTGTTGAAGGCAGTCATCCACTCATCCCCTTTGCGTATCCGTAATAGGTTGTATGCCCCTCGTAAGTCTAGTTTTGTAACCGTTCAAGCAACTCCGGGATGAGGGGAAGCGGGCAGCAGTTCTTGAGAGTGATAGCATTTAGGCCTCTGTAATCGATACAGGGCAACATGGACCCATCTTTTTTCTTTACAAAAAAGAATCCAGCACCTGCTGGCAAGGTGGAGGGGCGGATGAATCATCGTGCTAGGTTCCCCTGGATGTAAGCCTCTAAGGCCGCTGTCTCGGGCAAGGACAATGGGTACGTCCTCCCTCTGGCAGGCACTGCTCCGGGAACTAGATCTATGGGGTAGTCATAAGCCCGATGAGGGGGCAGAACCTCCGATTTGGCCTTAGAAAAGACGTTCGAAAAAGACATGTAAGGCTTAGGTATAACAGTAGTAGAATCCAAGGGGAGGTTCAAGAATCATACCCACGGAAACAGACGAGGGCTAAATAGGAGCAGTCGAAAAAGACAGTACTCTTTGTTGCCAGTCAATCTGAGGATTGTGCTTAAGGAGCCATGGGAACCCCAGAATCAGTGGTGCTGTAATAATATCAAAAGATAAGAGCTCGTGCTGGTTGGGAACCAAGAGAACCTGAAGAGGAACTGTCATGAGTGTTACCACACCCGTTCCTAGAGGGGAACTATCAATCACGGTGATAGTGATAGGTGGGTCCTTAGAGATCAGTGGTACCCCCAGGCGCTGCGCAAATCGAAGACCCCAGCAGCCCCTGAGTCTATCAGAGCCTCGGCGTGAGTGGTAACTGAACAGGAACGGAAAGACGTTGTTGAGGGACAGCTAATTGTAGAAGTGCAGGAAGCACTGGTGTACAAAATCCCGCAGAAGCAATGGATCTCTCTCGTATTTATCTGGCAATGGTACCTTAATGTACCTATGTCTGGCATTGGGGTCAAGGGCTGTTGCGGGAGGAGAAGCCGCTGCGGCGGCCATTGTTGGAGCCTCCATTCTCTCCATCCTGTGTTGCATGTGTTGTAGCAAGGATGTGATGGAGTCCAGCTTTTGGTCCAAACGCTGGATATGAGAAGCGTGCTGCTCCAGTGCCGTCATCTGCTGGAGCATGGCCTGGGTGATTTCGGAGGGGTATAAGGACATGGTGACGGTACTGGCACTCTCACTCTGTCACAGTTCGAACGGCGCAGGTATCTTCCTGCAGGGAAGGGAGTGCTCGGGAGCGACGCTGGGGTTCAGAGCTGGTGAACTGGGATTGTCAGCAATGAGGTCTTGCTGCGGCTGTAGCCAGATAGAGTTGCTGGCCGCGAAGCCAGATGTCCGATCCCAGTTGAGCCGGAAACCCAGACCTGGATGGCGACCTTGCCAACAGTACTAGCTCCCCTGCATGGGGGAGTGAAGGCTAGGGTGCGCTGGATAGGGATCGTGGCTAGGGAGCGGGGGTCACCAGGTAGCTAAAACTCACCACTAGGCTAGGATACCCCAAAAGAAGAAGCAACACTGACCTGAGGTACAGGGAGCGGTGAAGGATGAAGACAGGTGAGAGAGAGCTGGAATTAACCCTGAGAAGGTCAGACAAGCTGGATTGGTACACAGAGCTAGGAAGAGTCAACAGGGAGGCAGCGGAAGAGTAGTCAGGCCAGCTGGTTCGGTACACTAGAGATCAGGTCAGAAGGTGAACGGATCAGACAGAGGAATCGTCAACAAGCCGAGTCAAACACCAGGAGACTAAACACAGAGCCAGGACAAGGGCTAGAAGACAAAGCAGACACGCAAGAAGCAGGTCTACGGACACTGTGAGAGTGCACCGTAGACTGAGGGAGGACGCCTGTTATAGATGCCTAGTGATGACGTCACCGCAAGACGCACCGAAGCCGGAAGTGCACGGGCATCCAACAGAGCATCCTAACGGAACAGGACCGGAGCGAGGAGGCAACAAGGGCAGACACGGAGAACGGCAGGTAGTGGCAAAGGCCATGACACGTGAATAGAACACTGCTCTGAAAGTAAATAGTGTAAATATTTTCACCAGACACTTCATGGTTTTCACATGTCGCTGTTTTTCAGAGCGGTATAAACACTACTCTGAATATAAATACTCGAAATTTTTTCACGAGACTCTTCGTGGTTTTTGAGGAAATCAAGATATATGTATCATGGCGCCCGTGGTATGCTGGTGACATTCTGTCAGTTTCCTCTATTGATCTCGCTCTTTGCTTAAAGTGACTCCCCCCCCCCAGTATTTGTTCTTAAATGTTAGACCTTGTCACTTATCCGGTGCCCTTTCTTGGTGTTTCCGTACCAGCGCTTGTTCCTGTACTTCGTGTGATCTCTGTGTACCGACCTGGCCTGCCAGATGACTCTGCATCTTGTTTCTGCCTGGGTACTGCCCGGACTGTCTGACTATTTTGCATCTTGTTCCTGTCCTGTGTACCGACTCGGATTGGCTGACGTCCCTGCTCTGTGTCCCTACCCAGCCTGGCCGGGCAACTGTGGTTGCGAATCACTCCTGCTACGCCTTAGCCAGTCTCCGGTTGGGATTGTGACAGGATCCTCTCTGTCTCCGGACAGTCTCTCTCTGAAGTCTAGTCTCTGTTGTCACCGGTGTCGCCCAGGCGACATTGCTGTGTGTTCCTTTCCTCCGTGCAGTACCCGGTTGGGTGCCTCTCCTGGCAATTTGCTGTAGTCTCCGTTACTGCTACGGCAGTCCACAAGTTGCCCTGGTCTCCATTACTGCTACGGCAGTCCACAAGTTGCCCTGGCCTCCGTTACTGCTACGGCAGTCCACAAGTTGCTCTAGTCTCCGTTACTGCTACGGCAGTCCACAAGGTGCTCTGGTCTCCATTACTGCTACGGCAGTCCACAAGTTGCTCTGGCCTCCGTTACTGCTTGGTCGTTACTCGATATTGTGCTCTCTCTTCAAGACTGAGTTTCTTAAAGGGCCTCGCGCTATTAGGGCCTGTCAGAGCTCCCGGCCTAATAGTAACCCATTCAGTGCTGCCTGAGTATCACACGAAAACTGCCTGACCTGTGTCAGTATATTGTATTCTGTATTGCTTGCATATTCTGGACCCGTGTGGGTATACCTCATTGTAACGTGTCCTGTGTCTGTACTATATTTCTGATATATTACTGGACCCATGAGGGTTATTGACATTACAACTGTTCAGTAAAACTGTGTTTTATCCAAACCAACTGTGTCTGTGTGTCAAACAAACCGTTACAGTATGAAAGGGCCATGACCTCAGATGGTGCAGGTGAAGGTAATGCACAAAGCATCCATTGGAGGATGGACGTACATGAGCAGCATTTGGACCAGTTGGCACTGGCCGTACAAACTATTCTTGAGCGCACTGCTCACCTTGATAAACTGGTTCAAGTCTTGGTGGTCTCCCCCGTTTCGACACCGGGAGCTCAATCTGTGACGCAAGTGGCCTCGTGTAAAGGGTTAACCACCACAGCTCCATTACCGCTAAGATACGATGGCGAACCTACCCTGTGCAGAGGGTTTGTTAAGAAATTGGAGATTTTTCTGGAATTAACTCCCCAAGCCTTTCCTAATGACCGTAGTAAGGTGGGCTTTATGATATCGTTACTGACGGGCAGAGCCCTGGCATGGGCTACCCCTTGTGGGAATCTGCTAAACCCTGCACTAAGAATTTAAAGGAGTTTGTGCTTGCCTTCTGCAGAGTATTTGAAGTCCCAGGCAGAGCCGCCTCTGCTGCCAAACGATTAATGGAGATACAACAAGGTTGTCGTACGGCGGGAGATTACACTATTGAATTTCGTACACTGGCAGCACAGGTAGGTTGGAACAACGAGGCACCGTTACCAGCATTTGCTCAGGGACTAGCTGACCGTATTAAAGATGAAACGGCAGCCAGAGATTTGCCTAACGATCTAGACGAGTTTATTGATTTCGCTATACTGATTGATTCCCGCATCCGTGAAAGACTTGCGGCTAAAGATCGTAGGCAGCGGGCCAGAGGTGTCGGACTAGCTAATCAAAATTTCCCACCCATGCCTCCCTCACCTCCCATGCCTCCAGAGTGTACCCAGGAGACAAGTGAACCTATGCAGCTAGGGTTCACCAGATTAACCAAGGAGAAACGGGCGCATCACCGTAGGCAGGGGCTATGTCTGTATTGTGGCCAACCTGGACACCTGCTACTGTACGGCCGGGAAATGAACGCACCTAGGTTACCTTGGGGCACAGGCCTTAGGTGACGTTCAGCAGTCCCTAGACCCAATTATGCAGAAACCCACGATTCAGGTGGCATTTTCTTGGGCAGATCACTCAGTAGCGGTTCTGGCCCTGGTTGAATCCGGCGCAGCCGGATACTTTATGGACAATTCCTTTGCTAGTCTACACCAGATTCTGCTGGTTGAGATGGAGTCTCCCTTAGCTGTTGAGGCCATTGATGGCAGACCTTTGGTACCAGCTCAGCTCACTGAGAAACAGCGGTTCCAGATCATCCAGTCTCCTCACCATGCTGTTATTCAGGGGTTCCCATGGTTACATTTACACAATCCCCAGTTTGACTGGCAGACTTGCGAGATAACATCCTGGTCTGAGTATTGTATGGGGCATTGCGTTTCTCATCCAACTAAAATCATGTGTACCCCTCCCTCCGTGCCGGCTGAGTACCATCAATTCAGCGACGTTTTTAGTAAGGGAGAGGCTAGCATTTTGAGGCAGCAGATCGAGCTTTCACTACACTCAAGTCCACTTTTGCATCTACTCCTGTGCTATCCCACCCTAACCCTTCTCTTCCGTTTACCCTAGAGGTTGATGCCTCTGAGACTGGGGTAGGGGCAGTGTTGTCACAACGTCCGGCCTCTGGGAGTGCGCTAAGACCATGTGGGATCTTCTCCAAAAAGCTATCTAGTGCCCAGAACCATTATGAGATTGGGGACAGAGAACTCCTTGCTATTATCCTCGTTCTTAAAGAATGGCGTCACTTACTGGAAGGTACTAGGACTCCGGTATTAATCCTGACTGACCACAAAAACCTGACGTACCTTTCAGAGATTGTCATCATGACAAGCCAGATGGGCCTTATTTCTGTCCCACTTTAATTTCATTGTATCTTACTTGCCTGGTTCCAAGAATGTTAGGGCAGATGCATGGGGTACCCAGGGTGTTGGTGTCAGACCGTGGGAGCCAATTTGTGTCCAGATTTTGGAGAGCATTCTGTAACCAGATGGGCATACAGCTGTCCTTTTCACTGCTATCATCCCCAGACCAATGGAGCCACTGAGCGTGCTAATCAAGGATTGGAACAATTCTCACGGTATTTCGTGTCCGATCATCATGATAATTGGGCCGACCTGTTGCCATGGGAAGAGTTCGCCAAGAACTGTGCGGTTAATTCATCGTCCGGGAGCTCCCTGTTTCTTATCAACTACGGGTTTCAGCCATGCTTGCTCCCGGACTCATTCCAGAAGCAGCAGATTCCAGCTCTGGATGAGCATATAGAGCAACTCCGCTCCACCTGGGCACAGGTTCAGAGGGCCCTCAGTAATTTGTACCAGTGTTATCAGCACCACGCTTATCGTGTATGGCTATCCTTCAGAAACCTCAATTTGCAAGTTCCATTTAATAAGTTGGCTCCCCGGTTCATTGGTCCCTTTAAGGTGATCCGCAAATCTAACCCTGTTTTGTACACTCTGGATCTCCCAGCATCTATGCGGATTCATAATTTCTTCCATGTATCTGTTCTGATATGCAAACGTTACACTACCACTCCTGCGGTCCCCGGTCCTGTGCAAGTTCAGGGTCAGAAGTAGTATGAAGTCCAAAGTATTATTGATTCACGTAGATTTAGAGGAAAATTGCAATATTTGGTCCATTGTAAGGGCTATGGCCCTGAGGAGCATTCCTGGGTTGAACAGAGTGACCTTCATGCTCCTAGATTGTTGCGCAGATTCCATTCCAAATACCCTCTGAGAACAGGTCACTCTTCTAGGAGGGGGGTGGTCTTTGAGAGTGGGGTACTAACACAGTGCCCGTGACTTGCTGGCGACATTCTTCAGTTTCCTCTATTGATCTTGCTCTTTGGTTAAAGTGACTTGTACCTGCCCAGTATTTGTCCTTAAAGGGATAGTAATACTTCATTTTAACTTTATTTTATTTTGTAGGCATTAAAAAAACATGAAGAATGATATAAGTCTTATCTCTGAAACCTTTATGGTTTAAGAGATATTCACAAACAAAGTATCCCCCCCCTGTTCAACCAGATAAGAAGGGAGATGCCCAGGTAGACTGCAGAGAGGGACAATCTTCAATTAAGATAATGGAAAAAGCTGAAAAACTTTTCAAGGGGGGAAGGGCTTTCATTGTTTTCATACAAAGAAAATTGTCCCCTTCTGTTATCTGTACTGTCATACAACCTGATCCACATCTGAGAAGAGATGGCTTACACTAGGAAAAAGGGGCGGGGAGGGGAACTTTGCTTGTGAATATCTCATAAACCATAAAGGTTTGAGAGATAAGACTTATATCATTCTTCATGTTTTTTTAATGCCTACAAAATAAAATAAAGTTAAAACGAAGTGTTACTATCCCTTTAAAGGGATAGTAATACTTAAAACGTTAAAAAAAATATGTTGTAGAGTTTATCCCCCTGAGTAAAACAAGAGTACTCCCGCTGCTGAAAGGTGTTTCATTCAAAAGTTATTAATTTTCAAAGTTGAATTTTTTAGGTGCAATATCACAGTGGCCTGAAATTGTACAGTGGCGCTGTTGCTACACCATCCTATGGAGATTTATGGTCAACTGACCAGAGCTGTCCATAGGATGGTGTAGCAACAGCGCCACTGTACAATTTCAGGCCACTGTGATATTGCACCTAAAAAATTCAACTTTGAAAATTAATAACTTTTGAATGAAACACCTTTCAGCAGTGGGAGTACCCTTGTTTTACTCAGGGGGATAAACCCTACAACATATTTTTTTTTACATTTTAAGTATTACTATCCCTTTAAATGCTGGACCTTGTCACTTATCCAGTGCCCTTTCCTGGTGTTTCCGTTCAATGCTTGTTCCTATACTTCGTGTACTCTCTGTGTAACGACCTGGCCTGCCAGATGACTATGCATCTTGTTCCTGCCGGTGTACCAACATGGACTGTCTAACTATTCTGCTTCTCGTTCCTGTCCTGTGTACCGACTCGGATTGGCTGACGTTCCTGCTCTGTGTACCGACCCGGCCTGGCTGACGTTCCTGCTCTGTGTCCCGACCCGGCCCGGCTGGGCTCCTGTGGTTGCGTATTACTCCTGCTACGCCTTAGCCAGTCTCCGGTTGGGGTTGTGACAGGATCCTCTCTGTCTCCAGATAGTCACTCTCTGCAGTCTAGTCTCCGTTGTTACCGGTGTCGCCTAGGCGACATTGCTGTGTGTTCCGTCCCTCGGTGCAGTCCCCGGAAGGGTGCCTCTCCGGGTAAGTTGCTCTAGTCTCCTTTACTGCTAAGGCAGCCAACAAGTTGCTCTGGTCTGCGTTACTGCGTGGGCGTTACTCGATATTGTGCTCTCTCTTCAAAATTGAGTTTATTAAAGGGCCTTGCGCTATTAGGGCCTGTTAGTCCTCCTGGCCTAATAGTAACATATTCAGTGCTGCCTAACATGAGTATCACATGAAAACTGTCTGACCAGTGTCAGTATATTGTATTCTGTATTACTTGCATATACTGGACCCGTGTGGGTATACCTCATTGTAACCTGTCCTGTGTCTGTACTATATAGCTGATATATTACTGGACCCGTGAGGGATATTGTTATTACAACTGTTCAATAAAACTGTGTTTTTTTTTTTGTTTTTTTGTTTTTGTTTTTTTAATATATGTTTATTCATTTTAAAGGAATTTTTGTAACAGACAACATTAACAGATAAGACATACATGACTTGTTTAACAAAGAAAAAAAGAGTAAGGTGAGCACCGGGATTGGAAACATATGTGAAGCATAGTAAGAAAGTACAAAAACCCTTAGAAATCATCAAAACAGTAAAAAAGAAAAATGAGCCAAAGAGGAGAAGAAAGGAGAGGAGCAAAGAAAGGAATACGCAGAAAGAAAAAGAAAAAGGGGAAAGAAAGAAGAGAGAGAGGATCAAGGTCATGTGCGCAGTGAAATGGGGGGAAAGTTGTCGGATCAAGAAGGGTCCACCGCCAGCCGTTCCTGAAAGTCCCTACCCCTCAAGAATTCCTCCCAATGGAACCAACGCGTGGCATGAGTTAGGCCACGTTCCTCGGCCGCAAACGCCAAGTCTTCTGCAGAGCGGATAGACTCAACGGAGGATATCCAATCCCTATTGGAGGGAGGGTGGGCACCTTCCAGAATCTGGGGATCAGTACCTTGGCCGCATTGATCAGGCGTATCGTTAGTGAGCGTGTGTAAATGTGTAAGGGATGGGTAGTGTGATGCAGGAGGAGGGCCATCGGGGTCTTAGGAAGAAGAGGATCTGCCACGATGCGAATCATGTCCACCACCGCCGTCCAGAAAGGCTGCAGCAATGGGCACGTCCACCAAATGTGTAAGAAATCGCCCCTATGCAGAAGGCACCTCCAACACGTGTCCGGAACCGCCGGATAGAATCTGTGCAATAACGACGGAACCCGATACCATCTAGTCAGTATCTTATAGGCATTCTCCTGGATTCTAGAGGACATAGAGCATCTGTGAACGAGGATAGCCATCTTAGACCATTGCTGATCCGTCAATACACAACCGCAATCTGTCTCCCAGGATCTAACAAAGTGGTGTTTGGTAGAATGGGATAAGGAAAGCAGAAGGTTGTGCAAAGCAGAGACAAGCCTGCGGGGGAAATCGGGGGAGGAGCAAAGGATCTCCACGGGAGTCCTGGCAGGAGAGGCATTCGGAGCCACCTGAAAGGAGTTAATGAAATGCTCTAGCTGAATGTAAAAATAAGGTACAGATGGGTGGCACGCCCTGCCCTCCAATAAAGTCTGCATCGGGAGGAGTTTACCATCACATGTCACATCAGAGAGTCTGGGGGTCTCAGTCCCCGAAGGAAGAAGCCTCCCCCTCATAGGACCTGAGAAACCAGGTGGAAAATCTGAGCTATGGACCAAAGAAGTAAGAGGAGAAGGGGAGCTGAGCAAGACCGGGGTGGAGGCCAGGAGTCTCCACATACTGAGAGTGTGGGGTATTAGAGGGTGGGACACATCCGCCATAACCGGCTGTCAGGGAGCTACCCAGGCAGCCACAGATATGGTAACCAGCAAGGAGTCCTGTTCTACGATGGTTCACAATTTGTCAGAAGCGGCAGTCCACTCTACAATGCGGGCCAAAATGATTGATCTGTAGTATTCTCCCAAGTCAGGTAAACCCACCCCCCCAAGTTCCCTACGGCGAATCAGGTAGGAATAACCCAATCGCCTACCTCTCGAAGACCAGATAAACTTAGTAAGCAACCGTTGCACCCCCTGAAAGAATGAACCCAGGATTGAAACTGGAACTGTCTGTATAAGATAAAGGAAACGTGGTAGAATATTCATCTTCACCACGGCTATGCGTCCAAACCATGAAAGCTTCAATCTGGCCCACTTGTCTAAATCCGCCCTAAGAGTGTTTCTAAGGGAGAGATAATTACATTCGAAGAGGGAAGAAGGAGAAGCCGTGAGAGAAATACCAAGGTATCGTAAACTGGTCGAAGCCCATTTGAAAGGGAAAGAAGATCCCAGCTGCTCCCGCAGCTGCAGAGAGGCACCCGGAATAAGAGAGTTAAATGTAAAACGAAAACTCGGGATCAGGATATCTCGAAAGGTTTTATAGTAGGAAATAGTCAGACCATCTGGTCCCGGGCTTTTACCACTGGGAGAGGATTTAATAGCCTGAAGAATCTCCTCGTCTGTCAAAGGGTGGTTGAGAGAATCTGCAACCTGGGCGGACATCCTGCGAGGCATATAACGACCCAAGTATTCCGCTATCTCAGGAACAAACCCAGAAGAGTCCGGTGGGAGAGAAGAGCCATTGATGTTTTACAACGACTGATAATAGAGTCGGAAGGCCTCTGCAATATCGTCTGAACGATGAAGCAAAGTATGTGAAGCAGATCGGATCTTTGGAATGAAAGCCTGAGCCTGTTTGGACTGCAGGGCCCTAGCCAGGTATCTGCCAGGTTTATTACCATGGACATAATAAGAACTCCGAACCATCTGGCAAGACCGGACCATCGACTCATTACACAGAGAAGCCAAGGACGCCCGTAACTGATTCAGTTCCTGGTAAACCTCAAGAGACAAAGTAGTCATGTTCACATTCAATAGTTGCAATACTATCTAATAGATGTCACAACCTAGCCGCACACTGCCGTTTACGATAGGCTCCCATGCTAATCAAGTGAACACGAATCACCGCTTTGTGAGCTTCCCATACCATGTGTTTACAGGTCTCTAATAAACTGTGACATATGAAAAATTCATTATCAAGCTGTTTTAATGAAAGATATACAGAAGCTTATATTTTGATTTCCTCAAAAACCATGAAGTGTCAGGGGAAGATATGTAGACAAATTACAACTAGAGTAGTGTCCTTTTCAAGTTTATCCAGTTTAAAATATACCAGGTGTTTATACTTCTCTATAAAACTGTAATGTGAAAAATGCAGATTCAACCTCTTTTAATGAATGATATACAGAAGCCTATGTCATGATTTCCTCAAAAACCTTGAAGAGTGTGGTGAAAATATTTAGACAATTTACATTCAGAGTAGTGAACGTCACAGGTTTATAATTTAAACCATACCATATGTTTTTACCTCTCTGAAGAACAGCGACATATGATAGATATTTTAATGATAGATATATAGAACCATATATATATAGAAGCATATATTCTTATTTCCTGATAAACCACGAAATGTCTGGTGAAAATCTAAGACTAGTTACATTCAGAGTAGTATTCTATTCAGCTTTATACAGTTTAAAACATAACAAGTGTTTATGTGTGTATTTTGACTTCTTAAAAAATCAAGAAGTGTCGGGAGAAAATATGTAGACAAATTACATTCAGAGTAGTGTTCTATTCATGTTTATCCAGTTTAAAACATTCCAGTTGTTTATACTTCTCTAAAAAAACAGCGAAGTGAAAAATACAGTTTCAATATGTTTTAATGAAAGAAATACAGAAGCATATATTTTGATTTCCTCAAAAACCATGGAGTATCTGGCGAAAATATTTGGACAATATTCATTCAGAGTAGTGATCTTTACAGGTTTATACAGTTTAGAACATACCTTGTGTTTATACCTCTCTGAAAACAGAGACATATGAGAAATTCATTATCAAGCTGATTTAATTAAAGATATACCAAAGCATATATTTTGATTTCCTAAAAAACCAAGAAGTGTCTAGTTAAAATATTTAGACAATTTTCATTCAGAGTAGTGAACTTTACAGGTTAATACAGTTTAAAACATAAATTGTGTTTATACCTCTCTGAAAACAAAGACATATGAAAAATTAATTATGAATCTGATTTAATGAAAGATATACATTCAGAGTTTATACAGTTTAAAATATATCAGATGTTTATTTCTCTCTGAAAAACTGTGACATTTGAAAAAGACAGTATCAACTTGTTTTAATGAAAGATATACAGAACATATATATTGATATTCTTTAAAACCATGAAGTGTCTGGTGAAAATAATTGGCCTATTTATATTCAGATTAGTGAAGTTTACTGGTTTTATGCAGTTTAAAACATAACATGTGTTTATATCTCTCTGAAAACCTGTGACATGAAAAATTCATTATCAAGCTGTTTTAATTTAAGATATACAGAAGCTTATATTTTGATTTCCTGAAAAACCATGAAGTGTCAGCTGAAAATATGTAGACAAACTACATTTAGAGTAGTATTCTTTTCAAGTTTATCCAATTTAAAATATAACCGGTGATTATACCTCTCTATAAAACTGTGACATGAAAAATGCAGATTCAAGCTCTTTTAATGAATGATATACAGAAGCCTAAGTCAAGATTTCCTCAAAAACCTTGAAGAGTGTTGTGAAAATATTTAGACAATTTACATTCAGAGTAGTGAACGTCACATTTTTATACAGTTTAACCCATTCCATATGTTTTTAACTCTCTGAAAAAGAGCAACATATGAAAAAATTCAGTATCAAGCTATTTTAATGAGAGATATACAGAAGCATATATATTGATATTCTTAAAAACCATGAAGTTCTGACTTCTTCAAAAATAATGACGTGTCGGTAGAAAATATGTACACAAATTACATTCAGAGTAGTGTTCTATTCATGTTTACCCAGTTTAAAACATTCCAGGAGTTTATACTTCTCTAAAAAAACAGCGAAGTGAAAAATACAGTTTCAAAATGTTTTAATGAATGCTATACAGAAGCATATATTTGATTTCCTCAAAAACCATGGAGTATCTGGCGAAAAGTTTTGGACAATATTCATTTAGAGTAGAGATCTTTACAGGTTTATACAGTTTAAAACATACCTTGAAAACAGAGACATATGAAAAATTCATTATCAAGCTGTTTTAATGAGCAATATACAGAAGCTTATATGTTGACTTCCTCAGAAACCATGAAGTGTCTGGGGAAAATATCTAGACAAATTACATTCAGAGTAGTGTTCTATTCATGTTTATCCAGTTTAAAACATGCCAGGTGTTTATACTTCTCAAAAAAACAGCGACGTGAATAATGCAGTTTCAAGATGTTTTAATGAAAGTTATACAGAAGCATATATTTTGATTTCCTCAAAATCTATGATGTGTGTGATGAAAATATTTAGACAATTTTCATTCAGAGTAGTGACCTTTACAGGTTTATACAGTTTAAAACATAAATTGTGTTTATACCTCTCTTAAAACAGAGACATATGAAAAATTCATTATCAAGCTGTTTTAATGAGAGATATACAGAAGCCTGTATTTTGATTTCCTCAAAAAGCATGAAGTGTCGAGAAAATATGTAGACAAATTACATTCAGAGTAGTGTTCTATTCATGTTTATCCAGTTTAAAACATCCCAGGTGCTTATAATTCTCTAAAAACATCGAATTGAAAAATGCAGTTACAAGATGTTTTAATGAAAGATATACAGAAGCATATATTTTGATTTCCTCAAAAACCATGGAGTTTCTGGCGAAAATATATGTACAATATTCATTCAGAGTAGTGATCTTTACAGGTTTATATAGTTTAAAACATAACTTGTGTTTATACCTCTCTGAAAACAGAGACATATGGGAAATTCATTATCAAGCTGATTTAATGAAAGATATACCAAAGCATATATTTTGATTTCCTAAAAAACCATGAAGTGTCTAGTGAAAATATTTAGACAATTTTCATTCAGAGTAGTGTTCTATTCATGTTTATCCAGTTTAAAACATTCCAGGTGTTTATAATTCTCTAAAAACATTGAAGTGAAAAATGCTGATCCAAGTTGTTTTAATGAAAGATATACTGAAGCATATATTTTGATTTCCTCAAAAACCATGGCGTGTCTGGTGAAAATATTTGGACAATTTTCATTCAGAGTAGTGATCTTTACAGGTTAATACAGTTTAAAACATATCAGGTGTTTATTTTTCTCTGAAAAACTGAGACATTTGAAAAAGACAGTTTCAACTTGTTTTAATGAAAGATATACAGAATCAATTATCTTGATAGTCTTAAAAACCATGAAGTGTCTGGTGAAAATAATTGGGCTATTTATATTCAGAGTAGTGAAGTTTACAGGTTTATACAGTTTAAAACATACCATGTGTTTATAGCTCTCTGAAAAACTGTGACATATGAAAAAATCATTATCAAGCTGTTTTAATGAAAGATATACAGAAGCTTATATTTTGATTTCCTCAAAAAACATGAAGTGTCAGGGGAAGATTTGTAGACAAATTACATTTAGAGTAGTGTTCTTTTCAAGTTTATCCAGTTTAAAATATAGCACGTGTTTATACTTCTCTATAAAACTGTGACGTGAAAAATGCAGATTCAAGCTCTTTTAATGAATGATATACAGAAGCCTATATAATGATTTCCTCAAAAACCTTGAAGAGTGTGGTGAAAATATTTAGACAATTTACTTTCAGAGTAGTGATCGTCACAGGTTCATAGTTTAAACCATACCATATGTTTTTAACTCTATGAAAAACAGCGACATATGAAAAATTCAGTATCAAGCTATTTTAATGATAGATATATAGAAGCATATATTCTTATTTCCTGATAAACCACGAAATGTCTGGTGAAAATCTGAGACTAGTTACAATCAGAGTAGTATTCTATTCAACTTTATACAGTTTAAAACATACCATGTGTTTATTCCTCTCTGAAAACAGAGACATATGAAAAATTCATTATCAAGCTGTTTTAAATGAGAGATATACAGAAGGCTGTATTTTGACTTCTTCAAAAGTCACGAAGTGTCGGGAGAAAATATGTAGACAAATTACATTTAGAGTAGTGTTCTATTCATGTTTATCCAGTTTAAAACATTCCAGATGTTTATACTTCTCTAAAAAAACAGCGAAGTGAAAAATGCAGTTTCAACATGTTTTAATGAAAGATATACAGAAGCATACATTTTTATTTCCTTAAAATCCATGAAGTGTGAGGTCAAAATATTTAGACAATTTTCATTCAGAGTATTGACCTTTACAGGTTTATTCAGTTTAAAACATAACTTACGTTTATACCTCTTTGAAAAACAGCGTCATATGAAAAACTCAGTATCAAGCTCTTTTAAAGAAAGATATACAGAAGCATAGATCATGATTTCCTCCTAAACCATGTAGTGTCTGGTGAAAATATATAGATAATTTACATTCAGAGTAGTTTTAATGAGAGATAAACAGAAGCATATATTTTGATTTCCTCAAAAACCATGAAGTGTCTGGTGAATATATTTAGACAACTTACATTCAGAGGAATGAACTTTATAGGTTTACACTGTTTAAAAGAAACCATGATTTTATACTTCTCTGAAAATCACAGACATGTTTTTAACTCTCTGAAAAACAGTGACATATGAAAAATTCAGTATCAAGCTATGTTAATGATAGATATACAGAAGCATTTAACTTTATTACCTGATAAAGCACAAAATGTCTGGTGAAAAACTGATACTATTTAGATTCAGAGTAGTATTCTATTCAGCTTTATACAGATTAAAACATACCATATGTTTATACCACTGAAAACAGAGAGATATGAAAAATTCATTATCAAGCTGTTTTAATGAAAGATATACAGAAGCTTATATTTTGATTTCCTCAAAAACCATGAAGAGTCTGGAGAAAATATGCAGACAAATGACATTTAGAGTAGGTTTCTATTCAAGTTTATCCAGTTTAAAAAATACCAGGTGTTTATAAATCTTTATAAAACTGTGACGTGAAAAATACAGATTCAGAGACATATGAAAAATCCTTTATCAAGCTGTTTTAATGAGTGATATACAGAAGACTGTATTTTGACTTCTTCAAAAATCATGAAGTGTTGGGAGAAAATATATAGACAAATTACATTGAGAGTAGTGTTCTATTCATGTTTAACCAGTTTAAAACATTCCAGGTGTTTATACTTCTCTAAAAAACAGCGAAGTGAACAAAGCAGTTTCAATATGTTTTAATGAAAGATGTACAGAAGCGTATATTTTGATTTCCTCAAAAAACCTTGAAGAGTGTGGTGAACATATTTAAACAATTTACTTTCATAGTAGTGAACTTCACAGGTTTATACAGTTTAACCCATACCATATGTTTTTACCTCTCTGAAAAACAGCGACATATGAAAAATTCAGTATCAAGCTATTTAATAATAGATATACAGAAGCATATATCTTTATTTCCTCAAAAACCATGGAGTATCTGGCGAAAATATTTAGACAATATTCATTCAGAGTAGTGATCTTTACAAGTTTATACAGTTTAAAACATACCATGTGTTTATACCTCTCTGAAAAACAGTGACTTGTAAAATTCAGTATCAAGCTGTTTTAATGAGAGATATACCGAAGCATATATCTGATTTCCTCAAATACCATGAAGTGTTTGGTGAAAATATTTAGCCTATTTACATTCAGAGCAGTGTTCTATTCAGGTTTATACCTCTCTAAAAACAGCGACATGTGAAAAATTCAGTTTCAAGTTGTTTCAAAGAAAGCTATATAGAAGCATATATCTTGATTTCCTGAAAAAACATGAAGAGTCTGTTGAAAATATTTAGACTATTTACATACAGAGTAGTGAACTATACAGTTTTATACAGGTTAAAACATACCATGTGTTTATACCTCTCTGAAAAACAGCGACGTGAAAAATTCAGTATCAAGCTGTTTTAATGAAAGTTATATATCACGGTGCCCGTGATTCTGCCTGAGCGACAATCTTACTTCCGAGTTTACCTTGGCTGCTTCTTATTGTCTCTGGGTTTTCAACCCTTCCCAGGGCTTCCCTGTTATATACACCCTCCTGCCACTGTACCGCTGTACCGGTGCCCTTTTGTGGTGTTCCTGACCAGACGTTTGTTGCTGCGTTCCTGTTCCGTGTATGATCCGGTTTCGTCTGACCTTGCTCCTGTCTTCGCTGCCCAATTTGTTTATGACACGGCTTGCCTGACTACGATTCCCGTGACCGATTCCGTTGACTACTGCTCGCTGTGTACCGATCCAGGCTTTAGCTGACTACCTTTCTCTGTGTACCGATACAGGCTTTGACTGACTATCGCTCTCTGTGTACCGATCCAGGCTTTGGCTGACTACCTCTTTCTGTGTACAGATCCAGGCCTTGGCTGACCTCCGCTCTCTTGAGTACCGTTTCTGCATTGGCTACTCTCCTAGCATTAGCTTTACCGCTAGTGTCCCTGTTGCCTATGGTCTTGTGTTCTATAGCCATTTGCTCTATGGTAGCCCAGTTGTTCTACATACAGCCTGTTCCTTTGCGGTCACATTTGGTTGCACTAGCTTTTAGCCTGCACCTTTCTATTGCCTCCGGTTGCACTAGTATACAGCCTGTGCCTTAGCGGTTATATCTGGTTGTGCCACCTTTCATCCTGTGCCTCACTGTTGCCTCCGGTTGCACTACTATACAACCTGTGCCATACGAGTATCTCCGGCTGCGCTACTAGCTACCGGTATCTTCCTGTTGCCTCCGGTTGCGCTGCTATACTGCCTGTGCCTTACGATTGGCTCAGGTTGCGCTATACTCAGCCTGTCATTACTGTTGCCTACGGTTGCACAGTTCGATCTGTGCCTTATGATTCCCTTCGGTTGCACTATATAACGGGCTTTAGGCCGTTACTAGGGCTTCGAAGCATCGGAGTATGGGCTTTGGGCAAACTCTGGAACTGATGGCAATGCAGAGGCGTATGGACACTATTTGAAGCCTGGGACCTGATATATTCAAGGTTTATGTCGACGGGACTTGAAGGTTCGGTAACGGTCGACGGGGCCTCGTACAACCGCATTGTACCTAACCGGGATTAGCCACTCGAACATTCAAGAGTTCTCCGGGGTCGGACAAAAGGCGGGATAGCGTGGGACTAAGTATCAGCCTTTGTTCCTCAAAATGTGTATTGGAACTCTTGGACTGTACACACCACTGGGAACTAATCACATCACTTCTGGCCCTTTGTGTTCCCCGGTTCCGCCTTACCTGAGACTAATCCCAGGGATGACCAATCGGATATGGTGTGATACGGGCGCTCCCCTGTTCATTGGCCCTTAGTGAAGCCTAGCTTTAGCATAGCTTGCCACTCCCCTGCCCATTGACCTTTGTGTATTTCGTGTATAAAAGTGTGCGTTGTTTGCCAATAAAGTTGAGTTAGTTTGGAGTAAACTGTCTCCGCGTTTACTTCCTTGCTGGGTGGTTTAAAGAGTCCCTTCTGACTCCCATCCTTTACCAGCAACTGAGCAATTCACTATCTGTACCGGAGACTGCGACATCGACCCTCTCCGCACATCATCTCGATCATCGTCGCTCCTGCCCTGCTCTACGGGTCGAGATCGAACCGTTCCCGTAGCCTCGAACCTCGAAGGAGAGATCAGCTCGAAGGTGACTGATTCCTCGGTTCGAGTTTCGGATTCGACGTTCCGGTGACCGAGAAAAGTAGCACCGGACTGCCCCTGACACATCAGTCCTTTTCCATGTTCGATGACACTCAAGAGGATATTGATGGGTTATTACAGGACTTTGAGAGATTATGCAGACTGTTCCAAGTCGACCAGCAGCACTGGTCAGGCATCCTTGCCGGGAAACTGACCGGGAGGGCAAGCGAGGCTTACCGCACGGTACCTGACCAGGACATCGGCAATTATGCCGCTGTCAAGAAGAGACTGTAGAAGAGGCTAGGTATGCCATTACGCAGGATACCTATCGCCGGAAGTTCAGGGACACTAAGAAAAAGGGTACAGACACCTTTTCGGAATGGGATCATAACTTTGAGCGGGTCGCTAGGAACTGGCTACAAGGTTGTGGAGCTACCACTTTTGAAGAGTGCTGCCAGCAAATGCTACTGGAACATTTTTTCCTAAATATTCCTGACCCAGTGCGGGATTGGGTGCGGGACCGGAACCCCACCACCCTCAGCCAAGCTGCCTTGCTAGCGGATCAATATGAAGACAATCGGAGCATGGGCCACAAAGTACAGTCCATCCCAGGGGGAGGGGGGTCCCGGGCCACTGCCCCTGCCCCTAATTCATACCGGTCGGGGCCCTGACCCCAACAGGGCCCCTACAACCCCCCTCGCCACGCCAACCCCCCTGCACTGTGTTTTATGTGCCAGCAATCTGGCCATCGCCAAGCTAATTGCCCCAGGAACAGGGGGCCTGCCGCCAGGTACCAATCTGCTCCTCGGGCAAATCAGAACTCCACCACAGCTAGGGTTCCCCCACATCAGGCCCATTGTTCCTTTGTGTATTTTGTGTATAAAAGTGTGTGTTGTTTGCCAATAAAGTTGAGTTCCTTTGGAGTAAACTGTCTCCATGTTTACTTCCTTGCTGGGTGGTTTAAAGAGTCCCCTCTGACTCCCATCCTTTACCAGCAACTGAGCAATTCACTATCTGTACCGGAGACTGTGACGTCGGCCCGCTCCGCGCATCATCTCGATCATCGCCACTCCTGCCCTGCTCTACGGATCGAGATCGAACCGTTCCCCTAGCCTCGAACCTCGAAGGAGAGATCAGCTCGAAGGTGACCGAATCCTGAGTTTCGGATTTGACGTTCCGGTGGTGCAGCCTGACCGAGGAGCTCAACAGTGTGTAGCCAACCTCAAGAGAGAGATCCCCGGGCACAACGGCCCAGGACTCCCCGTTGTCTTGGGTTTCCGTTACACGCTATTATACAGCCTATGCCTTTTCTGGTTGCCTCCGGGCATAACCTCCGAGTAAGTGTATTTGAGCCGTCACATGGGCTGCCTATACCTGGTTTTCTGGGCAAGTCTGGTAGTCTCACCTGTCTCCCTGTTCCATTGGGGATTTTTGCCCTGCAGTACTTACCTCACCTAGGGCACCTCCTGGCCAGTACTGCTGAGGTTTTGTTCCAGTTCCTGTTCCAGTTCTACACTCTGCATTACAGTTGTTTTGTACATACCTGTCTCTGTTGTACCCTGACCTGTGTCAGATCCAGAAGAGCTTATCCTCTGTCTGGGTCTGGACCTGTGAAGGGCATCTCTGTTCTTTATTATTTATTTAATAAAGCTGCATTGTTTTACCTTAACCAAATTGTCTGAGCGTTCATTAAAACTGTGACAGTACGAAAGGAACATGCAAGGCTGTTGAAGGTAGCTCCCAGAGTCTCCTATGGAGAATGGATGCTCAGGAGCAACGGTTAGACCAGTTGTCTATGGCTATCCAGACTATTTTGGAGCACACTGCCTGTCTCGAGAGACCTGTACAGCCTTTGGTGGCCATCCCAGTCCAGGCACCATTGGTACAGGCTAATACGTCTAGTCCACCCTCTAAGGGGCTATCCGCTACCGCTCCCCTCCCTTTGAGATACGACGGGGAGCCTACTCTTTGCCGAGGGTTGCTGAACCAATTTGAGATTTTTCTCGAACTTGTACCTCAGGCATTTCCTAGTGAAAAGAGCAAAGTGGGGTTCATGATCTCACTACTGACGGGTAAAGCTCTAGCTTGGGCAAATCCAATTTGGGAGACTGGCAAACCGATCACTAATAATTTTGCCGAGTTTGTAAGGGCTTTCCGCAGTGTTTTCGAAATCCCAGGGTGTGCCACCTCTTCTGCCAAACATCTTATGAGATTCCATCAGGGCACACGTACTGTTTCCGACTATGCCATTGAATTTCGTACCCTCGCAGCAGAGGTAGGTTGCAATGATGAGGCGCTTGTTGCTGCCTTCGCACAAGGTCTCAAGGACAGGATCAAAGATGAAATTGCGGCCAGAGACTTGCCAGAGGGTTTAGAGAGTTTCATTGATTATACTATCCTGATTGACTCCCATATAAGGGAGAGGAGTATATATAAGGATCGTAGATCAAGATCCACAAGCGAGTCTGATACTAGGGCTAATTTCCCACCCTTGCCTCCGTCTCCTCCCATACCTCCGGGTCCTGCTACTGGGAGTGTAGAACCTATGCAATTGGGCTTCACACGATTGTCTAAGTAGGAACGCTCCTTCTGCCGCAAACAGGGCTTATGTATGTATTGTGGCAAGGCAGGTCACCTGCTAAAGACCTGTCCCATGTGGCAGGGAAATGCACGCACCTAGGCTCAAGCAGAGGACAGATCCTAGGTGGCTTAAACCAGTCCCTGGAGGGCACGTTGAACAAGCCTGTACTCAATATTGTTTTCTCTTGGGCTTCCGATTCTGTGAAATACTCCTGCTCTGATTGACTCCGGCGCTGCCGGATATTTCATGGATAGAGACTTTGCGAAACTACATAATATCTCATTGTTGGACAGGGAATCTCCGCTTGATATTGAGGCCATTGATGGGAGGCCTTTGGTACCGCCACAGGTCACCCAGGAGACATGCCCATTATCTGTTTGCATCGGAGCACTTCACAAGGAGACCTTACAGTTTCAGATAATCCAGTCTCCCCACTTTGAGGTCATTTTGGGATTTCCTTGGTTACATACACATAACCCCAGACTTGACTGGAAGACGTGTGAGATCTTGTCTTGGTCCGAGCACTATAACACTCATTGTCTAAGGCACCCTACTAAGATTTTGTGTACCTCTCCCTCCCTACCGCATGAATACCAGTCATTCAGCGATGTATTCAGTAAGGGAAAGGCTAGCACTCTGCCACAGCATCGTCCATATGATTGTGCTATTGATATTGTGCCAGGCGTTATGTCTCCTAGGAGTAGAACTTACCTGTTGTGACGAAAACTGGACCATGGAGGAATACATTGGTGACGCTTTGGCTCGTGGAATTATTATAAGTCTTCCTCACCCGCTGGGGCTGGATTCTTTTTTGTTAAAAAGAAGGACGGGGAGCTCCGACTATTACAGTACTAGTGCTATTTGGCGACATTCTGTCAATATTCCACTACTGCTTCCACTATTGTCTGCTCTGTTGTTGTCCCGCCCAGCATTTGTCCTTAAATGCTGGGTTCTGGCACTTCTCCAGTGCCCTTTCGTGGTGTTCCAGTTCCAGCGCTTGTTCCTGAACTTTGTGAGCTCTCAGTGTATCGACCCGGCCTGCCTGACTACTCTGCATCTTGTTTCCTGCCTGTGCACCGACCTGGACTGCCTGACCATCCTGCTTCTCATCTCCTGTGTACCGACCCAGCCTGGCTGACGTTTCTGCTCCGTGTACCGACTTGGATTGGCTGACGTTCCTGCTCCGTGTACCGACTTGGATTGGCTGACGTTGCTGCACAGTGTACCGACTCGGACTGTCTTACATTCCTGCTCTGTGTGGATCCTGCCCGATTGGGCTGCTGTGGGGCCATGCCTCCTCTGCACGCTCTGACTGGTCTCCGGTTAGAGTAGTGCTAGTCCCTCGCTGTCTTTGGACAGCTCTGTAGATTGGTCTCGGTTGCCTCCATGTCGCCCAGGCGACATTCCTATGTGTCTGCCTTACTTGCAGTTCCAGGTTGGGTGCCTCTCAGGGCGAGTTGCTCAGTTTCCGTTATTGCTACGGCAGTGCTCACGTTGACCAGTTTCCGTTAACGCTATGGCAGTGTCCAGTAGCTTAGTCTCCGTTACTGCTACTGCAGTGCTCCATTTGCTCTGTCTCCATTACTGCTCCGGCAGTGCTCAAGTTGCTCAGTTTCCCTTTAGGCTACGGCAGTGTCCAGTAGCTTAGTCTCCGTTACTGCCACGGCAGTGCTCAAGTTGCTCAGTCTCAGTTACTGCTACAGCAGTGTTTAAGTTGCTAAGTCTCCGTTACTCCTACGGCAGTGTTCAAGTTGCTCAGTCTCCGTCACTGCTACGGCAGTCCACAATTGTCTGGTATTCATTATCTTGGGTGTTAATCGAGTTGAAGCTCTCACCTCTGTTTGAGCTTCTTAAAGAGTCTTGGACTATTGATTTCGCTATATTAATTGATTCTCGCATCCGCGAGAGACTAATGGCCAAAGACCGCAAACAGCGGGCCAGGAATGTTGGACAAACCAGTTTTAATGTCCCACCCATGCCTCCCTCGCCTCCCATGTCTCCTGAGCGTACACATGACACCAGTGAACCAATGCAGCTTGGATTCACCAAATTATCTAAGGAGGAACGGGTGCATCGGCGAAGGCAGGGTTTATGTCTGTATTGTGGCAAAGCCGGACACCTGTTGCATACCTGTCCTGTATGTCTGGGAAACGAACGCACCTAGGTTACCTTGGGGGACAGGCCCTAGGTGGTGTTCAGCAGTCCCTAGATCCTATTATGCAGAAACCCACGATCCAGGTGGCATTTTCCTGGGCAGAACACTCGGTGGAGGTTCTGGCCTTGGTTTATTCCGATGCAGCCGGATACTTTATGGACAGTTCATTTGCTGCGCTACATCAGATTCCGTTGGTCGAGAAGGAATTTCCCTTAGCTATTGAGGCCATTAATGGCAGACCGTTAGAACCTGCTCAGATCACCATGGAAACTATTCCGCTGTCTATGACTATTGGGGCTCTCCACACTGAAAAACAGCAGTTTCAGATTATTCATTCTCCGCATCATGCAGTCATCCTGGGGTTCCCATGGCTACTTTTGAATAATCCCCAGTTTAATTGGCAGACTTGTGAGATCACGTCTTGGTCTCAGTACTGTATGGGACATTGTGTGACTCATCCGATTAAGATCATGTGTACCTCTCCCTCCATGCCAGATGAATATCACCAGTTCAGTGACGTTTTCAGTAAGGGAGAGGCCAGCACTTTGCCCCAGCATAGGGCTTACAATTGCACTATTGATTTGCCTCCTGGCGCCGTGCCTCCTAGGGGTCGCACGTACCCATTGTCATGCGAGGAGAATCGGGCCATGGAGGAATATATTGATGATGCCCTTAAAAGAGGGATTATTAGGAAGTCTATCTCGCCCGCGGGGGCTGGTTTCTTTTTTGTCAAAAAGAAGAATGGCGAGTTGAGACCCTGCATCAATTACCAGGGTCTGAATAAACTAATGTCCAAAAACGCCTATCCCATACCACTCATTATCGAACTGTTTGACAGGTTGAAAGGTTCCTCTATTTTCACTAATTTGTACCTATGGGCTGCATATAACCTGATCAGAATAAGAGCTGGAGATGAGTGGAAAACGGCATTTAATACCAGATATTACGAATATCTAGTAATGCCTTTTGGCCTATGTAACAAACCCGCTGTATTCCAAGAATTTATTAATGATATCCTCCGTGATATGCTACAGTCCTGCGTAGTAGTCTACCTAGACGATATACTCATACACTCGTCTAGTTTGTCTCAACACATCAAGGATGTGTCCGAAGTTTTGCTCATATTATGCAAGAATAAACTCTTCTGTAAGACTGAAAAATGTGAGCTTCACAAGTCCGTGGTGCCTTTTTTGGGCTTTGTGATTGCCAGAGATGGCATTGCTATGGATCAGGAGAAGCTCACAGCTGTATTGCAATGGCCACGACCCAAAGGGTTAAAAGCAATTCAGCGCTTCCTTGGGTTTGTGAATTATTACAGGAAGTTTATTCGGAACTTCTCCATTATTGTTAAACCTCTGTCTGACCTCACGCACAAGGGTGCCAATCCGTCCCAATGGTCTGAGGCAGCTGATCAAGCTTTTGAGACACTTAAGACCGCTTTCGCATCTGCTCCTGTACTGTCCCACCCCAACCCTTCCCTTCCATTTATGTTGGAAGTTGATGCCTCTGAAACTGGGGTAGGCGCAGTACTGTTACAGCATCCGGTCGCTGGGAGTACTTTGAGACCATGTGGGTTCTTCTCTAAAAAGCTGTCTAGTGCCCAGAGTCACTATGAAATTGGGGACAGAGAACTCCTGGCTATTATTCTTGCTCTGAAAGAATGGCTTCACTTGCTAGAAGGTACCAGAACTCCTGTGTTAATCCTGACAGACCACAAAAATCTGACATATTATCACGGTGCCCGTGATTGTTGTCTTTGGGTTCCTATTACCTGTAGGGGGCTCCCATTGGCTGCTTGCCTTCAGCCCGCCCCACTTTGCCTATTTAGACTGTGTCTGGGGACCCTTTGGTTGCCCTTTCGTGGTGTCTCTAGGCTGCTTCTATTTTCATCATGTTCCTGAAGTTCTATGGGCCATAAGTGTTCCTGCTATCCTGAGATCGTCCAGTTCCTGAGTCTCCTGATCAGCTGTTCCTGGTCCCGTTCCTGTTCCGGTTGGAGTCGCCCGACGTTGCTGCTTCCTGCTGCCAGTCCTCGTTGCCGTTCCTGATCCAGTTGACCATCGTAGTGCTGGTTCCTGTTTTGTCTACAGCGTCCAGTTTCCTTCTCATCTGTGGCGGCTGCGATCTCCGGTCGCTCAGGCGACATTTCTACTCTGTTGGTTTGCTCCCCTGCCATACGGCTGACAATACATTGAGACTGTTGGTTCCGAGCGCATGGGCGCTGGTTCGCCCCACTGCCTTATGGCTTACAATACATTTATACTGTTGGTTCCCAGTGCTCGGGCGCTGGTTTGCTCCACTGCCTCACGGCTGACATTTCAGTGATACTGATGGTTCCTGGTGCACGGGCACTGGTTCACTTCACGCTAGTTATTTGTCCAATACGCGGGTACTGGTGTTTGCAGTATACCTGGTAATACCACTAGCTCATTTAGCCTCCATATATCATCTCTATACTGTCGTTGTCATCTGACAGTCATTGAGGCCATAGTGGTTGACATCATCTCCTTTAAGGCTGCCTTGCCCGGTATATTGGTAAGGCCGGTAAAACCTTCCTGTCATTTTCATTTTGGGTTGCCTTACCCGGAAGAGCCTGTATCATATGGTGTTACGTTAGGCTGCCTTGCCCGGTATATTGGCAGGGCCGGTAGAGCATGTATACTCCTGGTAGTCTGTTAGGCTGCCTTGCCCGGTATATTAGCAGGGCCGGTAGAGTCATCTATATTTCGTTGCATGCCTTACCCGGTAGAGCCTGTATCATATGGTGTTCCGTTAGGCTGCCTTGCCCGGTATATTGGCAGGGCCGGTAGAGCCTGTATACTCCTGGTAGTCCGTTAGGCTGCCTTGCCCGATATATTGGCAGGGCCGGTAGAGTCATCTATATTTCGTTACATGCCAAGGCTGCCTTGCCCGGTATATTGGCAAGGCCGGTAGAACCTGTTTCTCCTGGTATTCTGATAGGCTACCTTACCCGGTATATTGGCAGGGTCGGTAGAGCCACCTATTTCCCATTGCTTGCCCAGGCTGCCTTGCCCGGTATATTGGCAGGGCCAGTAGAGCCTTACTCGCTATTATTACCACTTTCCTGTCATTTCTATGTATGTGTATGTATATGTATGAGATCCTATGGGATTGTCTTAAACTTTTCAATAAAGTTGTGTTTTTACCTAACTGCGTCTGAGAGTCTTAACAAACCGTGACACATATCTCTCAGAGGCTAAGAGATTGTCCTCACGACAAGCCAGATGGGCCTTGTGTCACGGTTTGTTACGACTCTCAGACACAAGGTTTAGGTAAAAACACAACTTTATTGAAATAATTAAGATTATCCCTTAGGATTGTAAACACACACATATAAACATAGAATGAATGGTAAATACGAATAATTCAGACTCTACCGGTCTTGCCAATGTACTGGTCAAGACAGCCTGGGTAATCAGGAGTAAGAGGCTCTACCGGCCTTGCCAATACCGGGTAAGGCAACCTCCAGATGGAATGAGGTGCAAGGTTCTACCGGCCTTACCAATACCGGGCAAGGCAGCCCAAGGATACGTGGAGTCAGACAAGGTCCCAAATGCTGTCAGGTGACAATGACAATAGAAACTCAGTGAGTAGCCAGATCAAGGAGAGACCTAGGCAAACGGTACCCTGTCGCAACAGGAAAGGCCAGACCGCCGCTGTTAGAACTGGACAGCGCTCAATGTCAGCAACACTTAAGGGTCTGCCGACAGAGAGTAGCTTTAAGACTTTGGAGCAAACCAGCGTCCGCACGCTGGGACTAACAATATAATCGTATATCCGCAAGGCTTTGGAGCAAACCAGCGTCCGCACGCTGGGACCAACAAGTGAATCGTATAACCGCAAGGCTTTGGAGCAAACCAGCGTTCGCACGCTGGGACCTACAAGTGAATTGTATAGCCGCAAGACTTTGGAGCAAACCAGCGTCCGCACGCTGGGACTAACAATATATATCGTAAAGCCGCAAGGCTTTGGAGCAAACCAGCGTCCGCACGCTGGGACCAACAAGGGAATCGTATAGCTGCAAGGCTTTGGAGTAACCCAACGTCCGCACGCTGGGACTAACAATATGTATCGTATAGCCGCAAGGCTTTTGGAGTAAACCAGCATCCGCACACTAGGACCAACCAATGAATCGTATAGCCGCAAGGCTTTGGAGCAAACCAGCGTCCGCATGCTGGGACCAACAAGTGAATCATATAGCTGCAAGGCTTTGGAGTAAACCAGGGTCCGCACACTGGGACCAACAAGGAATGTCGCCTACGCGGCCGAGCAGAAGGTTGCCAGGAACACAGGAAACAGGCCAGGAGATGACAGGAATCAGCAGGACGAACAGCCAGGTCAGGAAACAGCAGTGAAGACGGTCAGCAGGAAACAGCAACCTCAGGAGACTTGGCCGGAACCAGGACTGGAACAACTCTGCAGACAGGAGGCACTGGAACCAGATGCAATCAGGAACTCAAGAACACAGCAAAAAGGCCCAAATGACTACTGGACAAGGTGAAAGCGAATGTGGTCAGAGACACCACGAAAGGGCAACCGAGGGGTGCCCAACCCAGGTTTAAATAGGCAATATGAGGAGGGCTAAAGGCAGACATCCAATGGAAGCCCCATACTGGTGATAGGCAAGAAAATGCCTAGCACCGTGATACCTTGTTTTTGTCTTGCTTTAACTTTATCGTATCTTACTTGCCTGGCTCCAAGAATGTTAGGGCTGATGCTCTGTCCAGGCAATTTGGGCCAGAAATGGATAAAGATGAGGTTCCCGTACCCATCATTCAACCTGATCACATTTTGGCTACCTTACGTACTAGCATCACTTTGCCACTGGGGGAGGAGATTCTGGCTACCCAGGCTGCGGTTCCCCCAGATACCCCAGTAGGCAAGTGCTTTGTAGATGAGCCATTTCGTACCCGCTTGCTTGAAACCTACCATTTATCTCGGGCTGCTGGACATATTGGGAGGGATCAATTAATTTGGTCTCTTTCACAATTATTTTGGTGTCCTTCCCTATGTGCCGACTGCTCCGCATTCACTGCAGCCTGTACCACCTGTGATCGTGCCAAATCCCCTAGACATCTCCCAGTGGGCTTACTCCAACCAGTACCTAATGCCGAGCGTCCTTGGTCCCACGTGTCCATTGATTTTCTGGGAGAACTGCCAGGGGTTACTCCTTCATCCTTATGGTGGTTGATAGATTCTCTAAGATGGCTCACTTCACCCCTTCCTGGCCTTCCCTCGTTCCAGGAGTTGGCTGTTGTCTTTGCTAGAGAGGTGTTCCGGTTGCATGGGGTACCTAGAGTGCTGGTGTCGGACCGTGGGAGTCAATTTGTGTCCAGGTTTTGGAGAGCATTTTGTAACCAGATGGGCATTCAGCTGTCCTTTTGTCTGTCTACCATCCCCAGACCAATGAAGCCACTGAGCATGTCAATCAAGGATTGGAGCAATTCTTGCTCTGTTTCGTGTCCGATCATCATGATAATTGGGCCGACCTCTTGCCATGAGCAGAGTTCACCAGGAACTGTGCGGTTAATTCATCATCCGGGAGCTCCCTGTTTCTCATCAACTACGGGTTTCAGCCATGTTTGCTCCCGGACTCATTCCAGTCGCAGCAGATTCCAGCTCTTGACGAGCATATCGAGCAACTCCGCTCCACCTGGGCACAGGTTCAGCGGGCCCTCAGTAATTCGTTCCAGCACCACGCTAATCGCAGACGACTGCCAGCGGTCTCCTTCCAGTTTGGGGACAGGGTATGGCTTTCCTCCAGAAATCTAAACTTGCAAGTTCCATGTAATAAGTTGGGTCCCCGGTTTATTGGTCACTTCAAGGTGATCCGCAAAGTTAGCCCTGTTTCTTATGCCCTGGACCTCCCAGCATCCATGCGCAATCACAATGTGTTCCACGTATCTCTGCTGAAACCTCTGGTATGCAACCATTACACTACCACTTCTGCGGTCCCCGGTCCTGTGGAAGTTCAGGGTCAGGAGGAGTACGAAGTTCAAAGCATCATTGATTCAAGTAGATTCAGAGGGAAATTGCAATATCTGGTTCATTGGAAGGGCTATGGTCCTGAGGAACGTTCCTGGGTTGATCAGAGTGATCTTCATGCTCCCAGATTGCTGCACATTTTTCATGCTAAATATCTGCAGAAACCAGATCCCTTTTCTAGGAGAGGGGGTCTTTGAGAGGGGGGTACTATCACGGTATCCATGCTATTTGGTGACATTCTGTCAATATTCCACTACTGCTTCTGCTATTGGCTGCTCTGTTGTTGTCCCGCCCAGCATTTGTCCTTAAATGTTGGGTTGTGGCATTTCTTCTGTGCCCTTTCGTGGTGTTCCAGTACCAGCGCTTGTTCCTGAACCTTGTGAGCTCTCAGTGTATCGACCCGGCCTGCCTGATCATTCTGCTTCTCATCTCCTGTGTACCGACCCGGCCTGGCTGACATTCCTGCTCCGTGTACTGACTTGGATTGGCTGACGTTCCTGCTCCGTGTACCAACTTGGATTGGCTGACGTTCCTGCTCAGTGTACTGACCCGGCCTGGCTGACGTTCCTGCTCCATGTACCGACTTGGATTGGCTGACGTTCCTGCACAGTGTGCCGACTTGGACTGTCTTACATACCTGCTCTGTGTGGATCCTGCCCGATTGGGCTGCTGTGGGGCCGTGCCTCCTCTGCACGCTCTGACCGATCTTCGGTTAGGGTAGTGCTAGTCCCTCGCTGTCTCCGGATAGCTCTGCAGATTGGTCTCGGTTGCCTCCGTGTCGCCCAGGTAACATTCCTATGTGTCTGCCTTACTTGCAGTTCCAGGTTGGGTGCCTCTCATGGCGAGTTGCTCAGTTTTCCGTTATTGCTACGGCAGTGCTCACGTTGACCAGATTCCGTTACTGCTACGGCAGTGCTCAAGCTGCTCAGTCTCCGTTACTGCTACGGCAGTGCTCCTATTGCTCAGTCTCTGTTACTGCTCCAGCAGTGCTCAAGTTGCTCAGTTTCCACTAACGCTGCAGCAGTTATTGTGTTTTTTCTTGTTTAATAAAATTGTGTTTTATCCAAACCTACTATGTCTGTGTCGAACAAACCGTTACACCAACCCTGTATTGATTATAGGGGTCTCAACAAAATAATCATAAAAAACGCTTATCCCATTCCACTCATCACCGAACTGTTCGATCAGTTAAAGGGGGCATCCATTTTTACTAAACTAGACCTTAGGGCGGCATATAATCTAGTCCGGATTAAGGAAGGTGATGAGTGGAAAACTGCTTTCAATACTCGTACGGGGCACTACAAATATTTGGTTATGCCATTTGGTCTTTGCAGTGCCCCGGCGGTATTCCAAGAATTTATAAATGATGTACTGAGGGATTTGTTACAATCCTCTGTGGTCGTATACCTAGACAACATTTTGATATATTCTCCCGACCTGGAGACTCACCACAGACATGTCTCGGCGGTCTGGCAGAGGCTAAGAGAAAACAAGCTATATTGCAAACTCGAGAAGTGCGATTTCCAAAGGTCTAGTGTGTCTTTTCTTGGCTATGTTATCTCTAAGGAGGGTTTCGCTATGGATAAGGACAAGCTTGCAGCAGTGTTGCAGTGGCCACGCCTCACGGGCCTCAATCCCTTGCAGCGATTTTTAGGGTTTGCAAATCATTATAGGAAATTTATTTGCGATTATTCTGGAATAGTTAAGCCACTCACTGATATGACCCATAAGGGTGCCAACGCCTCAGAGTGGTCCCCAGAGGCGGTCAGGGCATTCGAAATTTTGAAAACCGCATTTTCCACTGCCCCAGTTCTGTCGCATCCTATTCCTGGGCTACCATTTACATTGGAGGTGGATGCCTCTGCAAGCAGAGTAGGGGCAGTGTTGAGCCAAAGACCAGGTCCTGATAAGACTTTGAGACCATGCAGATTTTTCTCGAAAAAGATGACCAAAGCCCAGAGTCTGTATGACATTGGTGAACTCTTGGCAATTATTCTGGCTTTATGTGAATGGCGCCACCTGTTGGAGGGCACTAGGGCGCCAATATTGATTTTGACCGATCATAAGAACCTAATGTACCTCTCTGAGGCCAAGACAAGCTAGATGGGCACTGTTATAGTCTCGTTTCAATGTCATTGTCTCCTACTTACCTGGTACAAATAATGTGCGGGCCGATGCCTTGTCCAGACAATTTAGTCCTGATCCGGAATCTGACTCTGTACCAGTGCCTATCATCCCTCCGGACCGTATACTCGCCACATTGCGGACGAGCATCACTTCACCGTTGGGGGAGGAGATTTTGGCATCTCAGGCCAATGCTCCCCCAGAGAAGCCTATGGGCAAGTGTTTTGTGGCAGAGCCCTTTTGAGCTAAATTAATGGAGACTTACCACTGTTCCCAGGCCGGTCATGTGGGAAAAATCAATTAATCTGGTCTATGTCCCGGATGTTTTGGTGGCCTGGAATGAGAGATGACTGTGCGTCATTCACCGCAGCCTTTGCCACTTGTGCCCGCTCTAAGACTCCTAGACACCTTCCGGTGGGAATATTGCAAGCTATTCCCAATGGTGACTGTCCTTGTTCACACATTTCTTTTGACTTCCTGGGGGAGCTGCTGGTTTCCAAAGGCTATATGGTGATACTCATGGTAGTTGACAGACTCTCCAAAATGGCCTATTTCGTGCCACTCCCTGGCTTGCCGTCTGCTAAGGATCTGGCTACAGTGTTTGCCAGGGAGGTATTCCGACTCCACGGGGTACCCAAGGTGCTGGTCTTGGACCGTGGGAGTCAATTCATGTCGAGATTTTGGAGGGCCTTTTGTAACCAGATGGGGATTCTGTTTTCCTTTTCCTCCGCCTATCACCCCCAGACTAATGGGGCTGAGCGTTCCAACTAGGGTTTGGAACAGTTTTTACTTGTTTCATATCCAACCATCACGACAATTGGGCTGACTTGTTGCCGTGGGCAGAGTTCGCCAGGAACTGTGCAGTACGTAACGCATCCGGGAGCTCACCCTTTCTGATTAATTGTGGGTTTCAGCCATGCTTGCTCCCGGACACTTTAAAAGTACAACAGATTCCAGCTCTGCATGATCATATTAGGGAACACCACTCCACATGGCCACGGTCCAGAATTCCCTACGTGATTCCATCCTACAAGTCCAGTGGCATGCCAACAACAGACGATTGCTGGCTCCTGTATTTCAGGTGGGGGACCGTGTCTGGTTGCCCTCCAAGAATCTTAGGTTGCAAGTACCTTGTTACAAGTTTGCTTCTCGGTTTGTGGGTCCGTTCCGGGTACTCCGTCGAGTCAACCCTGTATCCTATGCATTAGAATTACCTGCCTCCATGAAGATACATAATGTGCTCCATGTGTCCCTTTTCAAACCGTTGGTGTGTAACCGTTATACCACCACCCCTGCAGTTCCAGGTCCAGTGCGCATCCATGATCATGACGAATATGAAGTACAGAGTGTTTTGGATTCACATAGATTCCGTGGACAGATCCAATATTTGGTGCACTGGAAGGGATATGGCCCAGAGGAACGCTCATGGGTGAACCACTCGGACATCCATGCCCCATTATTGTTGCGCAGATTCCATGCTAAGTTTCCTGCCAAGCCTAGACCTCCTCAAGACAGGAGGGGGAGTCTTTGAGAGGGGGGTACTATCACGGTGCTCTTGATTCTGCCGGAGTGACATTCTTACTTCCGGGTTTACCTTGGCTGCTTCTTATTGGCTCTGGGTTTTCAACCCCTCCCAGGGCTTGCCTTTATATACGCCCTCCTGTTACTATACCGGTGCCCTTTCGTGGTGTTCCTGACTAGATGTTTGTTGCTGTGTTCCTGTTCCGTGTATGATCCGGTTTCGTCTGACCTTGCTCCTGTCTTCGCTGCCCAATTTGTTTACGACCCGGCTTGCCTGACTACAATTCCCATGACCGATTCCGTTGACTACTGCTCGCTGTGTACCGATCCAGGCTTTGGCTGACTACCTCTCTCTGTGTACCGATCCAGGCCTTGGCTGACCTCCGCTCTCTAGAGTACCGTTTGTACATTGGCTACTCTCCTAGCATTAGATTTACCGCTAGTGCTCCTGTTGCCTCCGGTCTTGTGTCCTATAGCCATTTGCTCTACGGTAGCCCGGTTGCTCTCCATACATCCTGTGCCTTAGCAGTCACTTTTGGTTGCACTACCTTTCAGCCTGCACCTTTCCGTTGCCTCCGGTTGCACTACTATACAGCCTGTGTCTTAGCGGTTATCTCTGGTTGCACCACCTTTCAGCCTGTGCCTCACTGTTGCCTCTGGTTGTGCTACTATACAGCCTGTACCATACGAGTATCTCCGGCTGCGCTACTAGCTACCGGTATCTTCCTGTTGCCTCCGGTTGCACTGCTATACAGTCTGTGCCTTACAATTGCCTCCGGTTGTGCTATACTCAGCCTGTCATTACTGTTGCCTCCGGTTGCGCTATTCGATCTGTGCCTTACGATTGCCTCCGGTTGCGCTATTATACAGCCTGTGTCTATTCCGGTTGCCTCCGGGCATAACCTCCGAGTAAGTGTATCTGAGCCTTCGTCACGTGGGCTGCCTGACTACTCTTCAGCCTGATTCCAGTGGCCCTGACTAACCAGTGTACCGAACCTGCCTGCCCAACTTCTCTTCTGCCTGATCCTTGTGGTCCTGATTTTCGTGTGTGCCGAACCTGCTTGCCTGACTATTCCTTCTCTGATACAGGTATATCCTTTAGCTGTATACCAGTGGGGTAGTCTTTTCCAGACCTTCTGCCATCTACCCGCTAGCCTGTCGAGAGGTCCCTTTGGGATCCCATCTCCAGGTCAGTGCCTTTCTCCTCTGTCCTCTATTCTTTGGGTGTCTGGGTTTTCCCGGGGAGTTTCAGCTACAGGGTGGCCTCCGCCCGCTAGCTACGCACCCTACTCTGCACACTCCAGCTTTCACTCGCCCCTGCAGGGGAGCCTGTACTGTTAGTGGTGTTGCCATCCTGGTCTGGGTTCCGGCTGAACCGGGATCGGACATCTGGCGTCTCAGCCAGCAACTATATCCGACCGTGGCTGCAGCAAGGCCTCGCTCCTAACAGTCCCTGCTCACAGGCTCCGTACTCTAGAGTCGCTCCCCAGCACCCACTTCCCTGCAAGAAGGTTCCTGCACCCCGTTAGCCTTGTAGTTGTGACAGAGTGAGAGTGCCAGTACCGTCACCATGTCCTTTGACCCCACGGAGATCACTCAGGCCGTGCTCCAGCAGGGGGCTGTGTTGGAACAACACGCCTCTCACATTCAGTGCCTTGATGAAAAATTAGATTCCATAACTGCCTTACTACAAAGAATGCAACAGAGACTGGAGTCCCCGAGACCCCCTGCCACTCCTGCCCCAGTCTCCACAGCGGTTCTGACACCTCAGCCAGGCCTAGGTCCATCAAGGTACCTTTGCCAGATAAGTATGAGGGGGATCCTTCGTTATTGTGAGGATTCATACATCAGTGCTCTTTCCACTTCTGCAACCAGCCGGAGCACTTTGCATCCCATCAGACACGGATCACATTTTTCGTGTCTCTTCTCAGAGGTCGGGCCCTGTATCACGGTTTTTTAAGACACTCAGACCATTGGGTGATTAAGAACTCAGTTTTATTAAAATAAGATAAGGCAATAACACGCCCTCTAGTGGTGGTAAATATATACAGATAATATATAGATATAATGGTAAATGCACAAATGACTTATAAGTACAATTACACAGAAATAGAATAGCGTATACCCCTCAGGGGTTAAGTCCTTGATAACAGTCAGTCTCAGATGTGAATGTTTGGAACGCTCTGGGTGTTATAAGGCTGATGCTGGAGACCAAGACTATCACCGGCTGGATACTGGACTGCCCCGCCACGGTGTTCAGTAAGAAGCACAAGAGTCCCCGTAGCCCCCTCGGGCGTACCTACTGGAACTGCTTCAACTAGTGCAAGTGCATAAGGCCCCCACGGGCGTGATTGGAACCGGCCTTCAATGCGATAGCTGCCAAGCCTCCTCAGACTAAACCGGGTAACGGGATAGCACACGCTAGAGCCGACAGCCCCCACGGGCGTGATTACCGGAATACGAATGCTGATGCCTGTGCCTGCCATCACTCGGTAAAGCGGAATCGCTCACTGAACAAGAGAGAGAGTCTCAGGCGCCCAACCGGCCCAAACGGATGTAAACACTCTGCAAGGATGTGTGGAGCTGCCGACGAAGAGCGGCCAGCTCAGCAGTAGTATTCACTGAGAAAGAGACTCTTACAGGATTAGCGATAGAGTGGAACCCAGCGGCACTGCTAGGGTTAATTAGCACATTTACTCGAGGCTTTTCAGCGGTATAGCAAGGCTCTGCAGTCTGAGGGAGGCGCGTGTACGCACAACTCTGCAACGGAAAATGCACTGCACTGATCGGAGTACACCAGGCAAGGCAGTCACACCAAAAGCTGGAACAGCAGATAGAAATGTCGCGGCAACGACAACTGGAGCACAGGTCACTGCAGAAAGCCGGAGTCGTTCTTCGGAGCGGGAAGTCAGCCAGGCCGGGTCAGAGCACGTAGAAGGTAGTCATACAAGCCGGGTCGAACACAAGCAGAAACGTCAGCCAAACCGGGTCAGGATCCAGAGGAGGTAGTCAGACGAGCCGGGTCATACACGAGCAGGAACACAGGAGAATAGTCAAGACAAGCCAAGTCGGTACACAGGAATCCGGAACACAGGAACACAGCACAGTAACTGGCACAGAAACACCACGAAAGGGCGCCTGACAGTTTGCTAGCCAGGTATAAAAAGGTCACCAGGGAGCGGGCCAAACCAACACAGCAAATCAGTATCTGTCATAGCTGAGACTGACAGGAATCACAGGCACTGTGATACTATTTTAGCTCACCAGTGCAATACACAGAGAGGAAATCATCTGAAGCATATAATACTGGTCCTGCCAAATTACAGCCCAGCCATGAAATGCCAGGCAAGTCCTCTGTAAACAAGGGAAACTGCTAAAACCGGACATACGTTTCGGTTTTCTTGGGCCTCGTCAGTGAAATGCAACTGATTCTTCTAGGCACTGTCAGCAAGGGGTCCACATCTGGATTCCCCTCATTACTCTTAGGGTGACCAACACCAAAAGCAATTTGGCTATGTAGAAAGAAAAGCCAGAGATGCTCAACTAGTCTTACAAGCTAGCAAATACATGCAAGAAGCTCACTGGGACTGTGTCCTCGCACCTAGGCTGCAATCTCTTTTAGCTCACCAGTGCCATACACAGAGAGGAAATATACTGAAGCATTTCATACTGATCCTACCAAATGACAGTCCAGCCACAAATTGCCAGACAAAGCATTTTTGAACAACAGAAACAGCTGTCCCAAATATATGTTTTGGCTTTCTTGGGCTCATCAGTGAGGTGCAGCTCATCCCTATAGACACTGTGAGCAAGGAGTCCATGTCTGGATTCCCCTCATTACTCTTAGGGTGACCAACCCAAAGAGCAATTTGCATATGTAGATAGAAAAGCCAGAGATGCTCAACAAGGCTCATGAGCTAGCAAATACATGCAAGAAGCTCACTGGGATTGTGTCCTTGCGCCCAGGGTGCAATCTCTTTTAGCTCACCAGTGCCATACACATAGAGGAAATCTTCTGAAGCATATCATACTGGTCCTACCAAATGACAATCCAGCCACAAAAAGTCAGACAAGTCATCTCTGAACAAGTGAAACAGCTAACCCCAGACATATGTTTCAGCCTTTTCAGGTATCGTCGCTGAGATACATCTGATCACTCTAGGCATGTCCATGTCTGGATTCCCCTCATTACTCTTAGGGTGACCAACCCCAAGAGCAATTTGATTCTGTAGAAAGAAAAGCCAGAGATGCTCAACTAGACTCATGAGCTAGCAAATACATTCAAGAAGTTCACTGGGAGTGTGTCCTTGCGCCCAGAGTACAATCTATTTTAGTTCACCAGTTCCATACATAGAGAGAAAATCTTCTGAAGCATATCATACCGAATCTGCCAAATGACAGTCCAGCCACGAGAAGCCAGACAAATTCTCTCTGAACAATGGAAACAGCTAGACCCAGACTTATGTTTCAGCCATCATGGGCATCATCGGTGAGGTGCATCTGGTCCCTCTAGGCACTGTGAGCAAGGGGTCCATGTCTGGAATCCCCTCATTACTCTTAGGGTGCCCAACCACAAGAGCAATTTGCATATGTAGAAAGAAAAGCCAGAGATCCTTAACTAGGCTCATAAGCTAGCAAATACATGCAAGAAACTCACATGGACTGCATCCTCACACAAGGGTGCAATCTCTTTTAGCTCACCAGCACCATACACACAGAGATAAAAACTTCTGAAGCACGTCATTTTGGTCCTGTCAAATGATAGTCCAGCCACAAAATGCCAGAAAAATCCTCTCTGAACAATGTAAACAGCTAAAACCAAACGTACGTTTCGGCCTTCATGGCTCATCGGTGAGAAACAGCTGATCCCTGGAGGCACTGTGAGCAAGGGGTCCATGTCTGGATTCGCTTCATTACTCTTAGGGTGACCAACCCCAAAAGCAATTTGCATATGTAGAATAAAAAGCCAGATGCTTAACTAGGCTCATTAGCTAGCAAATACATGCAAGAAGCTCACTGGGAGTGTGCCCTCGCACCCATGGTGAAATCTCTTTTAGCTCACCAGCGCCATACAAAGAGAAGAAATCTTCGGAAGCAAATCATACTGGTCCTACCAAATGAATGTCCAGCCATGAAATGTCATACAAGTCCTCTCTAAACAATGGAAACAGCTAACCCCAGACTTATGTTTCAACCTTCTTGGGTCTCATCAGTGAGGTACAGCTGATCCCTCTAGGCACTGTGAGTAAGGGGTCCATGTCTGGATTCACCTCATTACTCTTAGGGTGCCCAACCCCAAAACCAATTTTCATATGTAGAAAGAAAAGCCAGACATGCTCAACTAGGTTCATGAGCTAGCAAATACATGCAAGAAGTTAACTGGGACTGTGTCCTCGCGCCCAAGATGCAGTCTCTTTAGCTCTCCAGTGCCATACACAGAGAGGAAATATTCTGAAGCATATCATACTGGTACTGCCAAAAGACAGTCCAGTTACAAAACGCCAGACAAGTCTTCTCTGAACAATACAAACAACTAACCCTAGACGTACATTTCAGCATTCTCCAAATTCTTCAGTGAGATACAGCTGATCCCTCTAAGCACTGTGAGCATGGAGTCCACATCTGGATTCCCCTCATTACTCTTAGCATGACCAACCCCAAGAGCAATTTGCATATGTAGAAATAAAAGCCAGAGATGCTCAACTAAGCTAATGAGCTAGCCAATACATGCAAGAAGCTCACTGGGACTGTGTCCTCACGCCCAGGGTGCAATCTCTTTTAGCTCACCAGTGCCATACACAGAGACGAAATCTTCTGAAGCATATCATACTGGTCCTGCCAAATAACAGTCCAGCCACAAAATACCAGACAAATCCTCCTTGAACAAAGAAAACAGCTATGCCCAGACGTACATTTCGGCCTTTTTGGCTCATCGGTGAGAAGCAGCTGATCACTCAAGGCACTGTGAGTAAGGAGTCCATGTCTGGATTCCCCTCATTACTCTTAGGGTGAACAACCCCAAGAGCAATTTGCATATGTAGAAAGAAAAGCCAGAGATGCTCAACTAGGCTCATGAGCTAGTAAATCATGCAAGAAGCTTACTGTGAGTGTGTCCTCGAGCCCAGGGTGCAATTTCTTTTAGCTCACCAGTTCCAAACACAGAGAGGAAATCTTCTGAAGAATATCATACCGGAACTGCCAAAGGATAGTTCAGCCACAAAATGCCAGACAAGTCCTCTCTGAACAAAGGAAACCCCAGATAAACGTTTCGACCTTCTTGGATATCATCAGTGAGGTGCAGCTGATCCGTCTAGGCATGTGAGCAAGGGGTCCACGTCTGGATTTCCCTCATTACTCATAAGGTGAACAACCCAAAGAAAAATTTTCATATGTAGAATGAAAAGCCAGAGATACTCAACTAGGCTCATGAGCTTGCAAATACATGCAAGAAGCTCACTGGCACTGTGTCCTCGCACCCATGCGGCAATCTCTTATACCTCACCAGTGCCATCCACAGAGAGAAAATCTTATGAAGCATATCATACTTGTCCTGCCAAATGACAGTCCAGCCAAAACATTTTAGATAAGGTCTCTCTGAACAAGGTAAACAGCTATCCCCAGACATACGTTTCAGCTTTCTTGTGCCTCATCACTGAGGTGCCACTGATGCCTGTGAGCAAAGGGTCCATCTCTGGAATCCCCTCATTACTCTTAGGGTGAAAAACCCCAAGAGCAATTTGCATATGTAGAAAGAAAAGCCAGAGGTGCTCAACTAGGCTCATGAGCTAGCAAATACATGCAAGAAGCTTACTGGGACTGTGTTCTCACACCCAGACTGCAACTTCTTTTAGCTCACCGGTTCCATACGCAGAGAGGAAATCTTCTGAAGCATAATATATCAACCCTGCAAACTGACAATCAAGCCACAAAATGCTATTTAAGCCCTCTCTGAACAAGGAAAAGAGGTAACCACAGATGTATGTTTCAACCATTTTGGGCCTTGTCACTGAGGGGCAGCTTATCCCTCTAGACACTGTGAGCAAGGGGTCCATGTCTGGATTTCCCTCATTACTCTTAGGATGACCAACCCCAAGAGCAATTTGCATATGTAGAAAGAAAAGCCAGAGATGCTCAATTAGGCTCATGAGCTTGCAAATACATGCAAGAAGATCACTGGGACAGTGGAGTCACGCCCAAGGTGCAATCTCTTTTAGCTCACCAGTGCCATACACAGAGTGTAAATCTTCTGAAGCATATCATACTGGTCCTGCCAAATGACAGTCCAGCCACAAAATGCCAGACAAGTCCTCTCTGAACAAAGGAAACAACTAACTCCAGAAGTACGTTTCAATCTTTTTGGGCCTCATCGGTGAGGTGCAGCTAATTACTCTAAGGAGTGTGAACAAGGGGTCCATGTCTGGATTCCCCTCATTACAATTAGGAAGACGAACCCCACGAGCAACTTGCATATGTACAAAGAAAAGCCAGAGATGCTCAACTAGGCTTAGATCAAATACATGCAAGAAGCTCACTGGGACTTTGACCTCACGCCCAAGATGCGATCTCTTTTACATCACCAGTGCCATACACAGAGAGGAAATCTTCTGAAGCATATCAGTCTAGTCCTGCCAAATGACAGTTCAGCCACGAAATGCCAAACACGTCCGCTCTGAACAAGAGAAACAGCTAACCCCAAATGTACGTTTCAGTCTTTTTAGGCGTGATCGGTTAGGTGCAGCTAATTCCTTTAGGCACTGTGAGCAAGGGATCCATGTCTGGATTCCCCTCATTACTATTGGGCTGACCAACCCCAAGCACAGTTTGCATATGTAGAAAGAAAAGCCAGAGATGCTCAACTAGGCTCATGAGCTAGCAAATACATGCAAGAAGCTCACTGGGACTGTGTCCTCATGCACAGGGTGCGATCTATTGTAGATCACCAGTGCCATACACAGAGAGGAAATCTTCTGATGCATATCATACTGGCCCTGCCAAATAACAGTTCAGCCATGAAATGCCAGGCAAGTCCACTCTGATCAAGGGAAACAGCTAACCCCAGACATATGTTTCAGCCTTTTTGGTCCTCATCAGTGAGGTGCAGCTAATCCCTCTAGGCTCTGTAAGCAAGGTGTCCACGTCTGTATTCCCCTCATTACTCTTAGGGTGACTAACACTAAAAACTATTTGCATATGTAGAAAGAAAAGCCAGAGATGCTCAACTAGGCTAACGAGTTAGCAAATATATTCAGAAAGCTCACTGGGACTGTGTTCTCATGCCTAGGGCGCAATCTCTTTTATTTCATAAGTTCCTTACACAGAGAGGAAATCTTCAGAAGCATATTATACTGGTCATGTCAAATGACAGTTCAGCCACAAAATACTAGGCAAGTCCTCTTTGAACAAATAAAACAACTGTCCCCAGGTATGCATTTCAGTCTTCTTGGGCCTCCTCAGTGACGTGCAATTAAGTCTTCTAAGCACTGTGAGCAAGGGGTCCATTTCCGGATTCCCCTCATTACTCTTAGGGTGAACAACCCCAAGAGCAATTTGTATATGTAGAAAGAAAATCCAGAGATGCTCAACTAGGCTCATGAGCTAGCAAATACATGCAAGAAGCTCACTGGGACTGTGTCATCGCACAAAGGCTGAAATTTCTTTTAGCTCACCAGTGCCATACACAGAGAGGAAATCTTCTGAAGCATATCATACTGGTCCTACCAAATGACAGTCCAGCCACGAAATGCTGGACAACTCCTTTTTGAACAAGGGAAACAGCAAACCCCAAACGCAAGTTTCAGACTTTTTCGGCCTCATCGGTGAGGAGCAGCTGGTCCTTCTAGGCACAGTGAGCAAGGGGTCCATGTCTGGATTCCCCTCATTACTCTTAGGCTGACCAACCCCAAGAGCAACTTGCATATGTAGAAAGAAAAGCCAGAGATGCTCATCTAAGCTCATGAGCTATCAAACACATACAAGAAGCTCACTGGGACTGTGTCCTCACACCCAGGGTGCAGTCTATTTTAGATCACCAGTGCCATACACAGAGAGAAAATCTTCTTATGCCTATCATACTGGCCCTGCTAAATGACAGTTCAACCACAAAATGCCAGGCAAGCCGGCTCTGAACAAGTAAAACAGCTAACCCCCAGACATACGTTTCTGCCTTTTTGGTCCTCATCAGTGAGGTGCAATTGATCCCTCCAAGCTCTGTGAGCAAGGTGTCCACGTCTGGATTCTCCTCATTACTCTTAGGGTGACTAACCCTAAAAACAATTTGCATATGTAGAAAGAAAAGCCAGAGATGCTCAACTAGACTTATAAGTTAGCAAATGTATTCAGGAAGCTCACTGAGACTGTGTTCTCGTGCCCAGGGTACAATCTCTTTTAGCTAACCAGTTCCTTACACAGAGAGGAAATATTCAGAAGCATATCTTACTGGTCCCGTCAAATGACAGCCCAGCCACGAAATGCTAGACAAATCCTCTCTGAACAAGAGAAACACATACCACCAGACGAACATTTCAGACTTCTTGATGAAGTGCATCTGATCCCTCTAAGCATTTTTCAGTCTCATCTGTGAGGTTCATATGGTCCCTCTAGGCACTGTGAGTAAGGGGTCCATTTCTCGATTCCCCTCATTACTCTTAGGGTGACCAACCCCAAAAGCAATTTGCATATGTAGACAGAAAAGCCAGAGATGCTCATCTAGGCTCATGAGCTATCAAATACATGCAAAAAGCTCACTGGGACTGTGTCCTCGCATCCAGGGTATAATCTCTTTTAGCTCACCAATGCAATACACAGAGAGGAAATCTTCTGAAGCATATCATACTGGTCCTGCCAAATGACAGTCCAGCCAAGAAATGCTAGACAAGACCTCTTTGAACATGGGAAACAGCTAACCCCAAACTTAAGTTTCAGACTTTTTGGGCCTCATCGGTGAGATGCAGCTGGTCCTTCTAGGCACTGTGATCAAGGGGTCCATGTCTGGATTCCCCTCTTTACTCTTAGGCTGACCAACACCAACAGCAATTTGCATATGTAGAAAGAAAAGCCAGAGATGCTCAACTAGGCTCATGAGCTAGCAAATACATGCAAGAAGATCACTGGGACAGTGGCGTCGCGCCCAGGGTGCAATCTCTTTTAGCTCACCAGTGCCATACACAGAGAGTAAATCTTCTGAAGCATATTATACTGGCCCTGCCCAATGTCAGTCCAGCCACAAAATGCCAGACAAGTCCTCTCTGAACAAAGGAAACAACTAACTCCAGACATACATTCCAATCTTTTTGGGCCTCATCGTTGAGGTGCATTTAATTCCTCTAAGGAGTGTGAACAAGGGGTCCATGTCTGGATTCCCCTCATTACAATTAGGGAGACGAACCCAATGAGCAACTTGCATATGTACAAAGAAAAGCCAGAGATGCTCAACTAGGCTTAGGTATCAAATACATGCAAGAAGCTCATTGGGACTTTGACCTCACGCCCACGGTGCGATTTTACATCACCAGTGTATTACACAGAGAGGAAATCTTCTGAAGCATATCATTCTAGTCCTGCCAAATGACAGTTCAGCCACGAAATGCCAAACAAGTCCGCTCTGAACCAGGGAAACAGCAAACCCCAAATGTACGTTTCAGCCTTTTTAGGCCTGATCGGTGAGGTGCAGCTAATTCCTTCAGGCACTGTGAGCAAGGGATCCATGTCTGGATTCCCCTCATTACTAATAGGCTGACCAACCCCAAGCGCAATTTGCATATGAAGAAAGAAAAGCCAGAGATGCTCAACTAGGCTCATGAGCTAGCAAATACATCCAAGTAGCTCACAGGTACTGTATCCTCACGCCCAAGCTTCAATCTCTTTTACATCACCAGTGCCATCCACAGAGAGGAAATATTTTGAAGCATATCATACTGGTCCTGCCAAATGACAGTTCATCCACAAAATGCCAGACAAGCCCTCTCTGAACAAGAAAAACAACTAACACCAGACGTACGTTTCTGCCTTCTTGGTCTTCATGAGGGAGTTGCAGCTGATCCCGCTAGGCATTGTGAGCAAGGGGTCCATGTCTGGATTCCCCTCATTATTCTTAGGGTGAGTAACCCTAAGAGCAATTTGCATATGTAGAAAGAAAAGCCAGAGATGTACAACTAGGCTCATGAGCTAGCAAATACATGCAAGAAGCTTACTGGGACTGTGTCCTCGTGCCCAGGGTGCAATTTCTTTTAGCTCACCAGTTCCATACACAGAGAAGAAATCTTCTGAAGCATACTATACCGGTCCTACAAAATGACAGTCCAGCCACAAAATGTCTTTTAAGTCTTCTCTGAACAAGGGAACTAACTAACTAACCACAGACATACGTTTCATCCTTCTTGGGCCTCATCGGTGAGGTGCAGCTGATCCCTCTAGGCATTGTGAGCAAGGGGTCCATGTCTGGATTCCCCTTATTACTCTTAGGGTGACCAACCCCAACAGCAAATTGCATATGTAGAAAGAAATGCCAGAGATGCTCAACTAGGCTCATGAGCTAGCAAACACATGCAACAAGCTGAGACTGTGTCCTCACACCTAGAGTGCAATCTCTTTAGCTCACTAGTGCAACACACATAGAGGATATCTTCTGAAGCATATCATATTGGTCCTAAGAAACGACAGTCCAGCCACAAAATTCCAGACAAGCCCTCTCTGGACAAGGGAAACAACTATCCGCAGACGTACATTTCGTCCGTCTTGGGCTCATGGGTGATTTGCAGCTGATCCCTCAACACAATGTGAGCAAGACGTCTATGTCTGGATTCTCCTCATTACTCTTAGGGTGACCAACCCCAAGAGCAATTTGCATATGTAGAAAGAAAAGCCATAGATGCTCAACAAGGTTCATGAGCTTGAAAATACATGCAAGAAGCTCACTGGGACTGTGTCCTCACACCCAGGTTGCAATCTATTTTAGATCACCAGTGTCATACACAGAGAGGAAATCTTCTGTTGCCTATCATACTGGCCCTGCCAAATGACAGTTCAGCCACAAAATGCCAGGCAATCCAGCTCTGAACAAGTGAAACAGCTAACTGCCAGACATACGTTTCAGCCTTTTTGGTTCTCATCATTGATGTGCAGCTGATCCTTACAGGCTCTGTGAGGAAGGTGTCCACATCTGGATTCTCCTCATTACACTTAGGGTGACCAACCCTAAAAACAATTTGCATATGTTGAAAGAAAAGCCAGAGATGCTCAACTAGGCTTATAAGTTAGCAAATACATGCAAGAAGCTCACTGGGACTGTGGCCTCGCACCCAGGGTACAATCTCTTTTAGCTTACCAATGCAATACACAGAGAGGAAATCTTCTGAAGCATATCATACGTGTCCTTCCAAATGACAGTCCAGCCACGAAATAATACACAAGTCCTCTCTGAACAAGGGAAACATCTAACCCCAGCAAACATTTTGGGCTTATCGGAGAATTGCATCTGATCCCTCGCGGTATTGTGAGCATGGGATTCATGTCTGCATTTCCTTCATTACTCTTAGGGTGACCAACCCCAAGAGCAATTCAGTTATGTAGAAAGAAAAGCCAGATATGCTCAACTAGGCTCATGAGCTAGCAAATACATGCAAGAAGATCACTGGGACAGTGGCGTCACGCCCAGGGTGCAATCTCTTTTAGCTCACCAGTGCCATACACAGAGTGTAAATCTTCTGAAGCATATTATACTGGCCCTGCCCAATGACAGTCCAGCCATGAAATGCCAGACAAATCCTCTCTGAACAAAGGAAACAACTATCTCCAGATGTACATTCCAATCATTTTGGTCCTCATCGGTGAAGTGCAGCAAATTCCTCTAAGGAGTGTGAACAAGGGGTCCATGTCTGGATCCCCCTCATTACAATTAGGGAGACGAACCCAACGAGCAACTTGCATATGTACAAAGAAAAGCCAGAGATGCTCAACTAGGCTTAGGTATCAAATACATGCAAGAAGCTCACTGGGACTTTGACCTCACGCCCACGGTGCGATCTCTTTTACATCACCAGTGCTATACACAGAGTGGAAATCTTCTGAAGCATATCATTCTAGCCCTGCCAAATGACAGTTCAGCCACAAAATGCCAAACAAGTCCGCTCTGAACAAGGGAAACCGCTAACCCCAAATGTACGTTTCAGCCTTTTTAGGCCTGATCGGTGAGGTGCAGCTAATTCCTTTAGGCACTGTGAGCAAGGGATCCATGTCTGGATTCCCCTCATTACTATTAGGCTGACCAACCCCAAGCGCAATTTGCATATGAAGAAAGAAAAGCCAGAGATGTACAGCTAGGCTCATGAGCTAGCAAATACATGCAAAAAGCTTACTGGGACTATGTCCTTGTGCCCAGGGTCCAATTTCTTTTAGCTCACCAGTTCCATACACAGAGAAGAAATCTTCTGAAGCATATTATACCGGTCCTACAAAATGACAGTCCAGCCACAAAATGACTTTTAAGTCTTCTCTGAACAAGGGAACTAACTAACCACAGACAAACATTTTGTTCTTCTTGGGCCTTATCGGTGAGGTGCAGCTGATCCCTCTAGGCATTGTGAGCAAGGGGTCCATGTCTGGATTCCCCTCATTACTCTTAGGGTGACCAACCCCAATAGCAATTTGCTTATGCAGAAAGAAATGCCAGAGATGCTCAACTATGCTCATGAGCTAGCAAACACATGCAACAAGCTGAGACTGTGTTCTCGCACCTAGAATGCAATCTCTTTAGCTCACTAGTGCAATACACATAGAGGATATCTTCTGAAGCATATCATATTGGTCCTAGCAAACGACAGTCCAGCCACGAAATACCAGACAAGACCTCTCTGGACAAGGGAAAGAGCTATCCGCAGACGAACGTTTCGGCCGTCTTGGGCTCATGGGTGATTTGCAGCTGATCCCTCTAGGCACTGCGAGCAAGACGTCTATGTCTGGATTCTCCTCATTAATCTTAGGGTGACCAACCCCAAGAGCAATTTGCATATGTAGAAAGAAAAGCCAGAGATGCTCAACTAGGCTCATGAGCTTGCAAATACATGCAAGAAGCTCACGGGGACTGTGTCCTCGCACCCAGGTTGCAATCTCTTTTTGCTCACCAGTCCCATACCCAGAGAGAAAATTTTCCATGGCATATCATACTTGCCTTAATGCCAAGTAACTGTGCAGCCAAAAAATATTAGACAAGTCCTCTCTGAACAAGATTAACAGCTAACCTCAGACATACATTTCAGCCTTCTCAGGCCTTGTCAGTGTGGGGCAGCTGATGCCTCAAGGCACTGTGAGCAAGGGGTCCATTTTCTGGATTTCCCTCATTACTCTTAGGGTGACCAACCCCAAGAGCAATTTGCATATGTAGAAAGAAAAGCCAGAGATGCTCAACTAGGTTCATGAGCTTGAAAATACATGCAAGAAGCTCACTGGGACTGTGTCCTCACACCCAGGCTGCAATCTCTTTGAGCTCACCAGGCCCATACACAGAGAGGAAATCTTCTGAAGCATATCATACTGGTCCTATCAAATGACAGTCAAGCTACGAAATGCTAGACAAGTCCTTTTTGAACAAGGGAAACAGCAAACCCCAAAAGTAAGTTTCAGACTTTCTCGGCCTCATCGGTGAGGTGCAGCTGGTCCTTCTAGGCACTGTGAGCAAGGGGTCCATGTCTGGATTCCCCTCATTACTCTTAGGCTGACCAACCCCAAGAGTAACTTGCATATGTAAAAGAAAAGCCAGAGATGCTCAACTAGGCTCATGAGCTATCAAACACATACAAGAAGCTCACTGTGACTGTGTCCTCATGCCCACGGTGCGATCTATTTTAGATCACCAGCGCCATACGCAGAGTGAAAATCTTTTGATGCATATCATACTGGCCTTGCCAAATGACAGTTCAGCCATGAAATGCCAGGCAAGTCAGCTCTGAACAAGGAAAACAGCTAACCCCAGACATACGTTTCAGCCTTTTTGGTCCTCACCAGTGATGTGCAGCTGATCCCTCTAGGCTCTGTGAGCAAGGTGTCCACGTCTGGATTCTCCTCATTACTCTTAGGGTGACTAACCCTAAAAGCAATTTGCATATGTAGAAAGAAAAGCCAGAGATGCTCAACTAGGCTTATAAGTTAGCAAATATATTCAGGAAGCTCACTGGGATTGTGTTCTCGTGCCCAGAGTGCAATCTCTTTTAGCTAACCAGTTACTTACACAGAGAGGAAATCTTCAGAAGCAGCTCATACTGGTTCTGTCAAATGACAGTCCAGCCACAAAATGCTAGACAAGTCCTCTCTGAACAAAGGAAACACATACCCCCAAATAAACATTTTGGACTTCTTGGTGAAGTGTATCTGATCCCTCTAAGCATTCTTCAGTCTTGTCAGTGAGGTACAGCTGATCCCTTTACACACTGTGAGTAAGGGGTCCATTTCTCGATTCCCCTCATTACTCTTAGGGTGACCAACCCCAAGAGCAATTTGCATATGTAGACAGGAAAGCCAGAGATACTCAACTAGGCTCATGAGCTATCAAATACATACAAGAAGCTCCCTGGGACTGTGTCATCGCACCCAGGGTACAATCTCGTTTAGTTCACCAATGCAACACACAGAGAGGAAATCTTCTGAAGCATATCATACTGGTCCTTCCAAGTGACAGTCCAGCCACGAAATAATACACAAGTCCTCTCTGAACAAGGGAAACAGCTAACTCCAGACAAACATTTTGGCCTTATCTGTGAAGTGCATCTGATCCCTCGAGGTACTGTGAGCAAGGGGTTCATGTCTGGATTTGCGTCATTACTCTTAGGGTGACCAACCCAAAGAGCAATTCGCTTATGTAGAAAGAAAAACCAGATATGCTCAACTAGGCTCATGAGCTAGCAAACACATGCAACAAGCTCACTGGGACTGTGTCATCGCACCCAGAGTGCAATCTCTTTTAGCTCACCAGTGCCATACACAGAGAGAAAATCTTCATAAGCATATCATACTTGTTCTGCCAAATGTCAGTCCAGCCACAAAATGCCAGACAAGTTCTGTCTGAACAAATAAAACAGCTAACCCAAAACACACGTTTTGGCTCTCTTGGGTCTCATCGGTGAGGTGCAGCTGATCCCTCTAGGCACTGTGAGCAAGAGGTCTACATCTAGATTCCCCTCGTTACTCTTATGGTGACCAATCCCACTAGCCACAGAGAGAAAATATTTTGAAGCATATCATACTGGTCCTGCCAAATGACAGACTAGCTACAATATGCCAGACAAGTCATCTCTGAGCAAGGGAAACAGATAACCCCCAGACGTACATTTCGGCCTTCTCAGGCCTCATTGGTGAGATGCAACTGATCCCTCTAAGGACTGTGAGCAAGTGGTCCACGTCTGGATTCCCTTCATTACTCTTAGGGTGAGCAACCAAATTTGCATATGTAGAAAAAAAAAAGCCAGAGATGCTCAACTAGGCTCATGAGCTAACAAACACATGCCACAATATCACTGGGACTGTGTCCTCGCGCCCAGAGTGCAATCTCTTTTTGCTCACCAGTGCAATACTCATAGAGAAAATCTTCTGAAGCATATAATACTGGTCCTGCCAAATGACAGTCCAGCCACAAAATAATACACAAGTCCTCTCTGAACAAGGGAAACATCTAACCGCAGCAAACATTTTGGGCTTATCGGAGAATTGCATCTGATCCCTCGCGGTATTGTGAGCATGGGATTCATGTCTGCATTTCCTTCATTACTCTTAGGGTGACCAACCCCAAGAGCAATTCGGTTATGTAGAAAGAAAAGCCAGATATGCTCAACTAGGCTCATGAGCTAGCAAATACATGCAAGAAGATCACTGGGACAGTGGCGTCACGCCCAGGGTGCAATCTCTTTTAGCTCACCAGTGCCATACACAGAGTGTAAATCTTCTGAAGCATATTATACTGGCCCTGCCCAATGACAGTCCAGCCATGAAATGCCAGACAAATCCTCTCTGAACAAAGGAAACAACTATCTCCAGATGTACATTCCAATCATTTTGGTCCTCATCGGTGAAGTGCAGCAAATTCCTCTAAGGAGTGTGAACAAGGGGTCCATGTCTGGATCCCCCTCATTACAATTAGGGAGACGAACCCAACGAGCAACTTGCATATGTACAAAGAAAAGCCAGAGATGCTCAACTAGGCTTAGGTATCAAATACATGCAAGAAGCTCACTGGGACTTTGACCTCACGCCCACGGTGCGATCTCTTTTACATCACCAGTGCTATACACAGAGTGGAAATCTTCTGAAGCATATCATTCTAGCCCTGCCAAATGACAGTTCAGCCACAAAATGCCAAACAAGTCCGCTCTGAACAAGGGAAACCGCTAACCCCAAATGTACGTTTCAGCCTTTTTAGGCCTGATCGGTGAGGTGCAGCTAATTCCTTTAGGCACTGTGAGCAAGGGATCCATGTCTGGATTCCCCTCATTACTATTAGGCTGACCAACCCCAAGCGCAATTTGCATATGAAGAAAGAAAAGCCAGAGATGTACAGCTAGGCTCATGAGCTAGCAAATACATGCAAAAAGCTTACTGGGACTATGTCCTTGTGCCCAGGGTCCAATTTCTTTTAGCTCACCAGTTCCATACACAGAGAAGAAATCTTCTGAAGCATATTATACCGGTCCTACAAAATGACAGTCCAGCCACAAAATGACTTTTAAGTCTTCTCTGAACAAGGGAACTAACTAACCACAGACAAACATTTTGTTCTTCTTGGGCCTTATCGGTGAGGTGCAGCTGATCCCTCTAGGCATTGTGAGCAAGGGGTCCATGTCTGGATTCCCCTCATTACTCTTAGGGTGACCAATCCCAATAGCAATTTGCTTATGCAGAAAGAAATGCCAGAGATGCTCAACTATGCTCATGAGCTAGCAAACACATGCAACAAGCTGAGACTGTGTTCTCGCACCTAGAATGCAATCTCTTTAGCTCACTAGTGCAATACACATAGAGGATATCTTCTGAAGCATATCATATTGGTCCTAGCAAACGACAGTCCAGCCACGAAATACCAGACAAGACCTCTCTGGACAAGGGAAAGAGCTATCCGCAGACGAACGTTTCGGCCGTCTTGGGCTCATGGGTGATTTGCAGCTGATCCCTCTAGGCACTGCGAGCAAGACGTCTATGTCTGGATTCTCCTCATTAATCTTAGGGTGACCAACCCCAAGAGCAATTTGCATATGTAGAAAGAAAAGCCAGAGATGCTCAACTAGGCTCATGAGCTTGCAAATACATGCAAGAAGCTCACTGGGACTGTGTCCTCGCACCCAGGTTGCAATCTCTTTTTGCTCACCAGTCCCATACCCAGAGAGAAAATTTTCCATGGCATATCATACTTGCCTTAGTGCCAAGTAACTGTACAGCCAAAAAATATTAGACAAGTCCTCTCTGAACAAGATTAACAGCTAACCTCAGACATACATTTCAGCCTTCTCAGGCCTTGTCAGTGTGGGGCAGCTGATGCCTCAAGGCACTGTGAGCAAGGGGTCCATTTTCTGGATTTCCCTCATTACTCTTAGGGTGACCAACCCCAAGAGCAATTTGCATATGTAGAAAGAAAAGCCAGAGATGCTCAACTAGGTTCATGAGCTTGAAAATACATGCAAGAAGCTCACTGGGACTGTGTCCTCACACCCAGGCTGCAATCTCTTTGAGCTCACCAGGCCCATACACAGAGAGGAAATCTTCTGAAGCATATCATACTGGTCCTATCAAATGACAGTCAAGCTACGAAATGCTAGACAAGTCCTTTTTGAACAAGGGAAACAGCAAACCCCAAAAGTAAGTTTCAGACTTTCTCGGCCTCATCGGTGAGGTGCAGCTGGTCCTTCTAGGCACTGTGAGCAAGGGGTCCATGTCTGGATTCCCCTCATTACTCTTAGGCTGACCAACCCCAAGAGTAACTTGCATATGTAAAAGAAAAGCCAGAGATGCTCAACTAGGCTCATGAGCTATCAAACACATACAAGAAGCTCACTGTGACTGTGTCCTCATGCCCACGGTGCGATCTATTTTAGATCACCAGCGCCATACGCAGAGTGAAAATCTTTTGATGCATATCATACTGGCCTTGCCAAATGACAGTTCAGCCATGAAATGCCAGGCAAGTCAGCTCTGAACAAGGAAAACAGCTAACCCCAGACATACGTTTCAGCCTTTTTGGTCCTCACCAGTGATGTGCAGCTGATCCCTCTAGGCTCTGTGAGCAAGGTGTCCACGTCTGGATTCTCCTCATTACTCTTAGGGTGACTAACCCTAAAAGCAATTTGCATATGTAGAAAGAAAAGCCAGAGATGCTCAACTAGGCTTATAAGTTAGCAAATATATTCAGGAAGCTCACTGGGATTGTGTTCTCGTGCCCAGAGTGCAATCTCTTTTAGCTAACCAGTTACTTACACAGAGAGGAAATCTTCAGAAGCAGCTCATACTGGTTCTGTCAAATGACAGTCCAGCCACAAAATGCTAGACAAGTCCTCTCTGAACAAAGGAAACACATACCCCCAAATAAACATTTTGGACTTCTTGGTGAAGTGTATCTGATCCCTCTAAGCATTCTTCAGTCTTGTCAGTGAAGTACAGCTGATCCCTTTACACACTGTGAGTAAGGGGTCCATTTCTCGATTCCCCTCATTACTCTTAGGGTGACCAACCCCAAGAGCAATTTGCATATGTAGACAGGAAAGCCAGAGATACTCAACTAGGCTCATGAGCTATCAAATACATACAAGAAGCTCCCTGGGACTGTGTCATCGCACCCAGGGTACAATCTCGTTTAGTTCACCAATGCAACACACAGAGAGGAAATCTTCTGAAGCATATCATACTGGTCCTTCCAAGTGACAGTCCAGCCACGAAATAATACACAAGTCCTCTCTGAACAAGGGAAACAGCTAACTCCAGACAAACATTTTGGCCTTATCTGTGAAGTGCATCTGATCCCTCGAGGTACTGTGAGCAAGGGGTTCATGTCTGGATTTGCGTCATTACTCTTAGGGTGACCAACCCAAAGAGCAATTCGCTTATGTAGAAAGAAAAACCAGATATGCTCAACTAGGCTCATGAGCTAGCAAACACATGCAACAAGCTCACTGGGACTGTGTCATCGCACCCAGAGTGCAATCTCTTTTAGCTCACCAGTGCCATACACAGAGAGAAAATCTTCATAAGCATATCATACTTGTTCTGCCAAATGTCAGTCCAGCCACAAAATGCCAGACAAGTTCTGTCTGAACAAATAAAACAGCTAACCCAAAACACACGTTTTGGCTCTCTTGGGTCTCATCGGTGAGGTGCAGCTGATCCCTCTAGGCACTGTGAGCAAGAGGTCTACATCTAGATTCCCCTCGTTACTCTTATGGTGACCAATCCCACTAGCCACAGAGAGAAAATATTTTGAAGCATATCATACTGGTCCTGCCAAATGACAGACTAGCTACAATATGCCAGACAAGTCATCTCTGAGCAAGGGAAACAGATAACCCCCAGACGTACATTTCGGCCTTCTCAGGCCTCATTGGTGAGATGCAACTGATCCCTCTAAGGACTGTGAGCAAGTGGTCCACGTCTGGATTCCCTTCATTACTCTTAGGGTGAGCAACCCAATTTGCATATGTAGAAAAAAAAAAGCCAGAGATGCTCAACTTGGCTCATGAGCTAACAAACACATGCCACAATATCACTGGGACTGTGTCCTCGCACCCAGAGTGCAATCGCTTTTTGCTCACCAGTGCAATACTCATAGAGAAAATCTTCTGAAGCATATAATACTGGTCCTGCCAAATGACAGTCCAGCCACAAAATGCCAGACAAGCTCTCTCTGAACAAGGGAAACAGCTAACCCCAAAAATACATTTCAGCCATCTTGGCCCTCGTTGGCGAGGTGCAGCTGATCCCTCTAGGCACTGTGAGCAAGGGGTCCATGTCTGGATTCCCCATATTACTCTTAGGGTGACCAACACCAAGAACAATTTGCATATGTAGAAAGAAAAGCCAGAGATGCTCAACTAGGCTCATGAGTTAGCAAATACATGCAAGAAGCTCACTGGGAGGAGAGAGGAAATCTTCTGAAGCATATCATACTGGTCTTACCAAATGACAGTCCAGCCACGAAATGCTAGACAAGTCCTTTTTGACTTAGGGAAACAGCTAATCCCAGACAAACATTTCCACCTTCTTGGGCCTTATCAGTGAAGTGCATCTGATCCCTCTACGCATTTTTCTGTCTCATCGGTGAGGTACAGCTGATCCCTCTAAGTACTGTGAGTAAGGGGTCCATTTCTCGATTCCCTTCATTACTCATTCTCTGAACAAGAGAAACAGCTAACCCCAGACAAACGTTTTGGCCTTATCTGTGAAGTGCATCTAATTCCTATAGGAACTGTGAGCAAGGGGTCCATGTCTGGATTCCCCTCATTACTCTTAGGGTGACCAGCCCCAATAGCAATTTGCATATGTAGAAAGAAATGCCAGAGATGCTCAACTAGGCTCATGAGCTAGCAACACATGCAACAAGCTGTGACTGTGTCCTCGCACCTAGAGTGCAATCTCTTTAGCTCACTAGTGCAATACCCATAGAGGATATCTTCTGAAGCATATAATATTGGTCCTAGCAAACGACAGTACAGCCACGAAATACCAGACAAGTCATCTCTGGACAAGGGAAACAGCTATCCGCAGACATGCGTTTGGGCCGGCTTGGGCTCATGGGTGATTTGCAGCTGATCCCTATAGGCACTGTGAGCAAGACGTCTATGTCTGGATTCTCCTCATTACTCTTAGGGTGACCAACCCCAAGAGCAATTTGCATATGTAGAAAGAAAAGCCAGAGATGATCAACTAGGTTCCTGAGCTTGAAAATACATGCAAGAAGCTCACTGGAACTGTGTCCTCGCACCCAGGTTGTAATCTCTTTTAGCTCACCAGTCCCATACACAGAAAGAAAATCTTCCAAAGCATATCATACTGGCCTTAGTGCCAAATAACTATCCAGCCAAAAAATATTAGACAATCCTCTCTGAACAAGGTAAACAGCTAACCCCAGACATACATTTCAGCCTTCTCGGGACTTGTCAGTGTGTGGCAGCTGATGTCTCAAGGCACTGTGAGCAAGGGGTCCATGTCTGGATTTCCCTCATTACTCTTAGGGTGACCAACCCAAAGAGCAATTTGCATATGTAGAAAGAAAAGCCAGAGATGCTCAGCTAGGTTCATGAGCTTGAAAATACATGCAAGAAGCTCACTGGGACTGTGTCCTCGCACTCAGGCTGCAATCTCTTTGAGCTCACCAGTGCCATACACAGAGAGGAAATCTTCTGAAGCATATCATACTGGTCCTATCAAATGACAGTCAAGCCACGAAATGCTAGACAAGTCCTTTATGAACAAGGGAAACAGCAAACCCCAAAAGTAAGTTTCAGACTTTCTGGGCCTCAACAGTGAGGTGCAGCTGGTCCTTCTAGGCACTGTGAGCAAAGGGTCCATGTCTGGATTCCCCTCATTACTCTTAGGCTGACGAACCCCAGGAGCAATTTCCATATGTAAAAGAAAAGCCAGAGATGCTCAACTATGCTCATGAGCTATCAAACACATACAAGAAGCTCACTATGACTGTGTCCTCATTCCCAGGGTGCAATCTATTTTAGGTCACCAGTGCATACAGAGAGAGAAAATCTTTTAATGCATATCATACTGGCCCTGCCAAATGATAGTTCAGCCATAAAATGCCAGGCATGTCCGCTCTGAACATGGGAAACAGCTAACCCCAGACATACGTTTCAACCTTCTTGATCCTCATCAGTGAGGTAGAGCTGATCTCTCTAGGTTCTATGAGCAAGGTGTCCACGTCTGGATTCTCGTCATTACTCTTAGGGTGACTAACATTAAAAACAATTTGCATATGTAGAAAGAAAAGCCATAGATGCTCAACTAGGCTTACAAGTTAGCAAATATATTCAGGAAGCTCACTGGGACTGTGTTCTCGTGGCCAGGGTGCAATCTCTTTTAGCTAACCAGTTCCTTACACAGAGTGGAAATCTTCAGAAGCATATACTGATCCTGTCAAATGACAGTCCAGCCACAAAATGCTAGACAAGTGCTTTCTGAACAAGGGAAACACATACCCCAACATGAACATTACAGACTTCTTGGTGAAGTGCATCTGACCCCTTTAAGTATTCTTCAGTCTCATCAGCGAAGTACAGCTGATCCCTCTAGGCACTGTGAGTAAGGGGTCCATTTCTCGATTCCCCTCATTACTCTTAGGGTGACCAACCCCAAGAGCAATTTGCATATGTAGACAGAAAAGCCTGAGATGCTCAACTAGGCTCATGAGCTATCAAATACATGCAAGACGCTCACTGGGACTGTGTCCTCTCACCCAGAGTACAATCTCTTTTAGCTCACCAATGCAATACACAGAGAGGAAATCCTCTGAAGCATATCATACTGGTCCTTCCAAATGACAGTCCAACCACGAAATAATACACAAGTCCTCTCTGAACAAGAGAAACAGCTAACCCCAGACAAACATTTTGGCCTTATCAGTGGAGTGCATCTGATCCCTCGAGGTACTGTGAGCAAGGGGTCCATGTCTGGATTCCCCTCATTACTGTTAGGCTGACCAACCCCAAGAGCAATTTGCATACGTAGAAAGAAAAGCCAGAGATGCTCATCTAGGCTCATGAGCTATGAAACACATACAAGAAGCTCACTGGGACTGTGTCCTCACACCCAGGGTGCAATCTATTTTAGATCACCAGTGCCATACACAGAGAAAAAAATCTTCTGTTGTCTATCATACTGGCCGTGCCAAATGACAGTTCAGCCACAAAATGCCAAGCAAGCCAGCTCTGAACAAGTGAAACAGCTAACCCCCAGACATACGTTTCAGCCTTTTTGGTTCTCATCATTGAGGTGCTGCTGATCCCTCCAGGCTCTGTGAGCAAGATGTCCACGTCTGGATTCTCCTCATTACTCTTAGGGTGACTAACCCTAAAAACAATGTGCATATGTTGAAAGAAAAGCCAGAGATGCTCAACTAGGCTTATAAGTTAGCAAATACATGCAAGAAGCTCACTGGGATAGTGTCCTCGCACCCAGGGTACAATCTCTTTTAGCTCACCAATGCAATACAGAGAGAGGAAATCTTCTGAAGCATATCATACGTGTCCTTCCAAATGACAGTCTTGCCACAAAATAATACACAAGTCCTCTCTGAACAAGGGAAACATCTAACCCCAGACAAACATTTTGGGCTTATAGGTGAAGTGCATCTGATCCCTCGCGGTACTGTGAGCAAGGGATTCATGTCTGCATTTCCTTCTTTACTGTTAGGGTGACCAACCCCAAGAGCAATTCGCTTATGTAGAAAGAAAAGCCAGATATGCTCAACTAGGCTCATGAGCTAGCAAATACATGCAAGAAAATCACTGGGACAGTGGCATCGCGCCCAGGGTGCATTCTCTTTTAGCTCACCAGTGCCATACACAGAGTGTAAATCTTCTGAAGCATATTATACTGGCCCTGCCCAGTGACAGTCCAGCCACGAAATGCCAGACAAATCCTCTCTGAACAAAGGAAACAACTATCTCTAGATGTACGTTCCAATCATTTTGGTCCTCATCGGTGAGGTGCAGCTAATTCCTCTAAGGAGTGTGAACAAGGGGTTCATGTCTGGATCCCCCTCATTACAATTAGGGAGACGAACCCAACGAGCAACTTGCATATGTACAAAGAAAAGCCAGAGATGCTCAACTAGGCTTAGGTATCAAATACATGAAAGAAGTTCACTGGGACTTTGACCTCACGCCCATGGTGCGATCTCTTTTACATCACCAGTGCTATACACAGAGAGAAAATCTTCTGAAGCATATCATTCTAGTCCTGCCAAATGACAGTTCAGCCAGGAAATGCCAAACAAGTCCGCTCTGAACAGGGGAAACAGCAAACCCCAAACGTACATTTCAGCCTTTTTAGGCCTGATCAGTGAGGTGCAGCTAATTCCTTTAGGCACTGTGAGCAATGGATCCATGTCTGGATTCCCCTCATTACTATTAGGCTGACCAATCCCAAGCGCAATTTGCATATGAAGAAAGAAAAGCCAGAAATGCTCAACTAGGCTCATGAGCTAGCAAATACATGCAAGTAGCTCACAGGTACTGTATCCTCACGCCCAAGCTTCAATCTCTTTTACCTCACCAGTGACATCAACAGAGAGGAAATATTTCGAAGCATATCATACTGGTCCTGCCAAATGACAGTTCATCCACAAAATGCCAGAAAAGACCTCTCTGAACAAGGAAAATAACTAACACCAGACGTACGTTTCAGCCTTCTTGGTCTTTATGAGGGAGTTGCAGCTGATCCCTCTAAGCATTGTTAGCAAGGGGTCCATGTCTGGATTCCCCTCATTACTCTTCGGCTGACCAACCCCAAAAGCAACTTGCATACGTAGAAAGAAAAGCCAGAGATGCTTATCTAGGCTCATGACCTATCAAACACATACAAGAAGCTCACTGGGACTGTGTTCTCACACCCAGGGTGCAGTCTATTTTAGATCACCTGTGTCATATACAGAGAAGAAATCTTCTGATGTCTATCATACTGGACCTGCCAAATGACAGTTCAGCCACAAAATGCCAGCTAACCCCCAGACATACGTTTCGGCCTTTTTGGTCCTCATCAGTGAGGTGCAGCTAATCCCTCCAGGCTCTGTGAGCAAGGGATTCATGTCTGGATTTCGTTTATTACTCTTAGGGTGACCAACCCCAAGAGCAATTCTCTTATGTAGAAAGTAAAGCCAGATAAGCTCAACTAGGCTCATGAGCTAGCAAACAGATGCAACAAGCTCACTGGGACTGTGTCCTCGCGCCCAGAGTGCAACCTCTTTTAGCTCACCAGTGCCATACACAGAGAGGAAATTTTCTGAAACATATCATACTTGTTCTGCCAAATGTCAGTCCAGCCACGAAATGCCAGACAAGTTCTCTCTGAACAAAGGAAACGGCTAACCCCAAACATACGTTTTGGGTCTCGTCGGTGAGGTGAGGTGACCAACACCAAGATCAATTTGCATATGTAGAAAGAAAAGCCAGAGATGCTCAACTAGGCTCATGAGCTTGCAAATACATGCAAGAAGCTCACTGGGACGGTGTCATCGCACCCAGACTGCAATCTCTTTTAGCTCACCAGTGCCATACACAGAGAGGAAATCTTCTGAAGTATATCATACTGGTCCTGCCAAATGACAGTCCAGCCACGAAATGCTAGACAAGTCCTCTCTGAACAAGGGAAACACATACCCCCCAGATGAACATTTCAAACTTCTTGGTGAAGTGCATCTGATCCATCTAAGCATTCATCAGTCTCATCTGTGAGTTTCAGCTGATCCCTCCAGGCACTGTGAGTAAGGGGTCCATTTCTCGATTCCCCTCATTACTCTTAGGGTGACCAACCCTAAGAGCAATTTGCATATGTAGACAGAAAAACCAGAGATGCTCAAGTAGGCTCATGAGTTAGGAAATACATGCAAGAAGCTCACTGGGACTGTGTCCTCATACCCAGAGTGCAATCTCTTTTAGCACACTCGTGCAATACACTTAGACAATATCTTATGAAGCATATCATACTGGTCCTACCAAACGACAGTACAGTCTCGAAATACCAGACACGTCCTCTCTGGACAAGAGAACTAGCTATCCCCAACCATATAATTCAGCCTTCTTGGGCTCATCAGTGATTTATAGCTGATCCCTATAGACACTGTGAGCAAGGTGTCTATGTCTGGATTCACCTTATTACTCTTAGGGAGACCAACCCCAAGACCAATTTGCATATGTAAAAAGAAAAGCCAGAGATGTTCAACTAATCTCATGAGCTTGCAAATACATGCAAGAAGCTTACTGGGACTGTGTCCTCGTGCCCAGGCTGCAATTTCTTTTAGCTCACCAGTGCCATACACAGAGAAGAAATTTTCTGAAACATACCATACCGGTTCCGCCAAATTACAGTCCAGCCACGAAATGAATGACAAGTTCTCTCTGATCAAGGGAAACAGCTAACCCCAGACATACGTTTCGGCCTTCTTAGTCCTCATCGGTGAGCTGTAGCTGATCCCTCTAGGCGTTGTGAGCAGGGGGTCTATGTCTGGATTCCCCTCATTACTCTTAGGATGAACAACCCCAATAGCAATTTGCATATGAAGAAAGAAAAGCCAGAGATGCTCAACTAGGCTCATGAGATAGCAAACACTTGCAACATGCTGAGACTGTGTCCTCGCACCTAGAGTGCAATCTCTTTAGCTCACTAATGCAATACACCTAGAGAATATCTTCTGAAGCATATCATATTGGTCCTAACAAACAACAGTGCAGTCACAAAATACCAGACAAGTCCTCTCTGGACAAGGGAAACAGCTATACCCAGAGGTATAATTCAGCCATCTTTGACTCATCAGTGATTTGCAGCTGATCCCTATAGGGCATTGTGAGCAAGGCATCTATGTCTGGATTCTCCTCATTACTCTTAGGCTGACCAACCCCAAGAGCAATTTGCATATGTAGAAAGAAAAGCCAGAAGTGCTCAATTAGGCTCATAAGGTAGCAAATACATGCAAGAAGCTTACTGGGACTGTGTTCTCACGCCCAGAGTGCAACTTCTTTTAGCTCACCGGTTCCATACACAGAGAGGAAATCTTCTGAAGCATATTATATCAATCCTGCAAACTGACAATCAAGCCACAAAATGCTATTTAAGCCGTCTCTGAACAAGGAAAAGAGGTAACCACAGATGTACATTTCAACCATTTTGGCCCTTGTCACAGAGGGGCAGCTGATCCGTCTAGGCACTGTGAGCAAGGGGTCCATGTCTTGATTCCCCTCTTTACTCTTAGCTTGACCAACCCCAAGAGCAATTTGCATATGTAGAAAGAAAAGCCAGAGATACTCAACTAGGCTCATGAGCTAGCAAATATATGCAAGAAGATCACTGGGACAGTGGCGTCGCGCCCAGGGTGCAATCTCTTTTAGCTCACCAGTGCCATACACAGAGTGTAAATCTTCTGAAGCATATCATACTGGCCCTGCCCAATGACAGTCCAGCCACAAAATGACAGACAAGTCCTCTCTGAACAACAGAAACAACTAACTCCAGATGTACTTTTCAATCTTTTTGGACTTTATCAGTGAGGTGCAGCTAATTCCTCTAAGGAATGTGAGCAAGGGGTCCATGTCTGGATTCCCCTCATTACAAGTAGGGAGACGAACCCAACGGGCAACTTGCATATGTACAAAGAAAAGCCAGAGATGCTCAACTAGGCTTAGGTATCAAATACATGCAAGAAGCTCACAGGGACTTTGACCTCACGCCCAGGGTGCGATCTCTTTTACATCACCAGTGCCATACACAGAGAGGAAATCTTCTGAAGCATATCATTCTAGTCCTGCCAAATGACAGTTCAGCCACGAAATGCCAAACAAGTCCGCTCTGAACAAGGAAAACAGCTAACCCCAAATGTACGTTTCAGCCTTTTTAGGCCTGATCGGTGAGGTGCAGCTAATTCCTTTAGGCACTGTGAGCAAGGGATCCATGTCTAGATTCCCCTCATTACTATAGGGTTGACCAACCCCAAGCGCAATTTGCATATGTAGAAAAAAAAGCCAGAGATGCTCAACTAGGCTCATGAGCTAGCAAATACATGCAAAAAGCTCACTGATACTGTATCCTCACTCCGAAGCTTCAATCTCTTTTATCTCACCAGTGCCATCCACAGAGAGGAAATATTCTGAAGCATATCATACTGGTCCTGCAAAATGACAGTTCATCCACAAAATGCCAGACAAGCCCTCTCTGAACAAAGGAAACAACTAAACCCAGACATACATTTCAGCCTTCTTGGTCTTCACCAGGGAGGTGCAGCTGATCCCTCTAGGCATTGTGAGCAAGGGGTCCATGTCTGGATTCCCCTCATTACTATTAGGTTGACCAACCCCAAGCGCAATTTGCATATGTAGAAAAAAAAGCCAGAGATGCTCAACTAGGGTCATGAGCTAGCAAATACATGCAAAAAGCTCACTGGTACTGTATCCTCACTTCCAAGCTTCAATCTCTTTTACCTCACCAGTGCCATCCACAGAAAGGAAATATTCTGAAGCATATCATACTGGTCCTGCAAAATGACAGTTCATCCACAAAATGCCAGACAAGCTCTCTCTGAACAAGGGAAACAACTAAACCCAGACATACATTTCAGCCTTCTTGGTCTTCATCAGTGAGGTGCAGCTGATCCCTCTAGGCATTGTGAGCAAGGGGTCCATGTCTGGATTCCCCTCATTACTCTTAGGGTGACCAACCCCAAGAGCAATTTGCATATGTAGAAAGAAAAGCCAGATATGCTCAACTAGGCTCATGAGCTAGCAAATACATGCAAGAAGATCACTGGGACAGTGGCATCACGCCCAGGATGCATTCTCTTTTAGCTCATCAGTGCCATACACAGAGTGTAAATCTTCTGAAGCATATCATACTGGTCCGGCCAAATGACAGTCCAGCCACAAAATGCCAGACAAGTCCTCTCTGAACAAAGGAAACAACTAACTCCACAAGTACATTTCAATCTTTTTGGGCTTCATGGGTGAGGTGCAGCTAATTCCTCTAAGCACTGTGAGCAAGGGGTCCATGTCTGGATTCCCCTCATTATAATTAGGGAGACGAACCCCACGAGCAACTTGCATATGTACAAAGAAAAGCCAGAGATGCTCAACTAAGCTTAGGTATCAAATTCATGCAAGAAGCTCACTGGGACTTTGACCTCACGCCAAAGATGCGATCTCTTTTACATCACCAGTGCCATACACAGAGAGAAAATCTTCTGAAGCATATCATTCTACTCCTGCCAAATGACAGTTCAGCCACGAAACGCCAAACAAGTCAGCTCTGAACAAGGGAAACAGCTAACCCCAAATGTACGTTTCAGCCTTTTTAGGCGTGATCGGTGAGGTGCAGCTAATTCCTTTAGGCACTGTGAGCAAGGGATCCATGTCTGGATTCCCCTCATTACTATTAGGCTGATCAACCCCAAGCACAATTTGCATATGTAGAAAGAAAAGCCAGAAATGCTCAACGAGGCTCATAAGCTAGCAAATACATGCAAGAAGCTCACTGGGACTGTGTCCTCATGCCCAGGGTGCGATCTATTGTAGATCACAAGTGCCATACACAGAGAGGAAATCTTCTGATGCATATCATACTGGCCCTGCCAATGACTGTTCAGCCATGAAATGCCAGGCAAGTCCACTCTGAACAAGGGAAACTGCTAATCCCAGACATATGGTTCAGCCTTTTCAGTCTTCATCAGTGAGGTGCAGCTGATCCCTCTAGGCTCTGTGAGCAAGGTGTCCACGTCTGGATTCCCCTCATTACTCTTAGGGTGACTAACACTAAAAACTATTTGCATATGTAGAAAGAAAAGCCAGATATGCTCAACTAGGCTAATGAGTCAGCAAATATATTCAGAAAGCTCACTGGGACTGTGTTCTCATGCCTAGGGCGCAATCTCTTTTATTTCATCAGTTCCTTACACAGAGAGGAAATCTTCAGAAGCATATCATACTGGTCCTGTCAAATGACAGTTCAGTCACAAAATACTAGGCAAGTCCTTTTTGAACAAACAAACAAAACAACTGACCACAGGTGTACATTTCGGTCTTCTGGACCTCCTCAGTAAGGTGCATTCAAGTCTTCTGAGCACTGTGAGCAAGGGGTCCATTTCCGGATTCCCCTCATTACTCTTAGGGTGAACAACCCCAAGAGCAATTTGCATATGTAGAAAGAAAATCCGAGATGCTCAACTAGGCTCATGAGCTATCAAACACATGCAAGAAGCTCACTGGGACTGTGTTCTGATGCCCAGGGCGCAATCTCTTTTATCTCACCAGTTCCTTACACAAAGAGGAAATCTTCTGAAGTATATCATACTGGTCCTGCCAAATTACAACTCAGCCACGAAATACTAGGAAAGACCTTTCTGAACAAAGAAAACAACTAACCCCAAATGTACATTTCAGTCTTCTTGGGCCTCCTCGGTGAGATGCAGTTAAGTCTTCTAAGCACTGTGAGCAAGGGGTCCATTTCCAGATTTCCCTCATTACTCTTAGGGTGAACAACCCCAAGAGCAATTTGCATATGTAGAAATAAAATCCAGAGATGCTCAACTAGGCTCATGAGCTAGCAAATACATGCAAGAAGCTCACTGGGACTGTGTCATCGCACAAAGGCTGAAATCTCTTTTAGCTCACCAGTGCCATACACAGAGAGGAAATCTTCTGCAGCATATCATACTGGTCCTACCAAATTACAGTCCAGCCACAAAATGCTGTACAAGTCCTTTTGAGCAAGGGAAACAGCAAACCCCAAACATAAGTTTCAGACCTTTTCGGCCTCATCGGTGAGGTGCAGCTGGTCCTTCTAGGCACTGTGAGCAAGGGGTCCATGTCTGGATTCCCCTCATTACTCTTCGGCTGACCAACCCCAAAAGCAACTTGCATATGTAGAAAGAAAAGCCAGAGATGCTCATCTAAGCTCATGAGCTATCAAACACATACAAGAAGCTCACTGGGACTGTGTCCTCACACCCAGGGTGCAGTCTATTTTAGATCACCTGTGTCATACACAGAGAAGAAATCTTCTGATGTCTATCATACTGGACCTACCAAATGACAGTTCAGCCACAAAATGCCAGCTAACCCCCAGACGTATGTTTCGGCCTTTTTGGTCCTCATCAGTGAGGTGAAGCTGATCCCTCCAGGCTCTGTGAGCAAGGTGTCCATGTCTGGATTCTCCTCATTACTCTTAGAGTGACTAACCCTAAAAACAATTTGCATATGTAGAAAGAAAAGCTAGAGATGCTTAACTAGGCTTATAAGTTAGCAAATACATGCAAGAAGCTCACTGGGACTGTGTCCTCGCACCCAGGTAACAATCTCTTTTAGCTCACCAATGCAATACACAGAGAGGAAATCTTCTGAAGCATATCAGACAGGTCCTTCCAAATGACAGTCCAGCCACGAAATAATACATAAGTCCTCTCTGAACAAGGGAAACATCTAACTCCAGACAAACGTTTTGGGCTTATCGGTGAAGTGCATCTGATCCCTCACAGTACTGTGAGCAAGGGATTCATGTCTGGATTTCGTTTATTACTCTTAGGGTGACCAACCCCAAGAGCAATTCTCTTATGTAGAAAGTAAAGCCAGATATGCTCAACTAGGCTCATGAGTTAGCAAACACATGAAACAAGCTCACTGGGACTGTGTCCTCGCGCCCAGAGTGCAACCTCTTTTAGCTCACCAGTGCCATACACAGAGAGGAAATCTTCTGAAACATATCATACTTGTTCTGCCAAATGTCAGTCCAGCCACGAAATGCCAGACAAGTTCTCTCTGAACAAAGGAAACGGCTAACCCCAAACATACGTTTTGGGTCTCGTCGGTGAGGTGAGGTGACCAACACCAAGATCAATTTGCATATGTAGATAGAAAAACCAGAGATGCTCAAGTAGGCTCATGAGTTAGGAAATACATGCAAGAAGCTCACTGGGACTGTGTCCTCATGCCCAGAGTGCAATCTCTTTTAGCACACTCGTGCAATACACTTAGACAATATCTTATGAAGCATATCATACTGGTCCTACCAAACGACAGTCCAGTCTCGAAATACCAGACAAGTCCTCTCTGGACAAGAGAACTAGCTATCCCCAACCATATATTTCAGCCTTCTTGGGCTCATCGGTGATTTATAGCTGATCCCTATAGACACTGTGAGCAAGGTGTCTATGTCTGGATTCACCTTATTACTCTTAGGGAGACCAACCCCAAGAGCAATTTGCATATGTAGAAAGAAAAGCCAGAGATGTTCAACTAATCTCATGAGCTTGCAAATACATGCAAGAAGCTTACTGGGACTGTGTCCTCGTGCCGAGGCTGCAATTTCTTTTAGCTCACCAGTGCCATACACAGAGAAGAAATTTTCTGAAACATACCATACCGGTTCCGCCAAATTACAGTCCAGCCACGAAATGAATGACAAGTTCTCTCTGATCAAGGGAAACAGCTAACCCCAGACATACATTTCAGCTTTCTTAGTCCTCTTCGGTGAGCTGTAGCTGATCTCTCTAGGCATTGTGAGCAGGGGGTCCATGTCTGGATTCCCCTCATTACTCTTAGGGTGAACAACCCCAATAGCAATTTGCATATGAAGAAAGAAAAGCCAGAGATGCTCAACTAGGCTCATGAGATAGCAAACACTTGCAACATGCTGAGACTGTGTCCTCGCACCTAGAGTGCAATCTCTTTAGCTCACTAATGCAATACACATAGAGAATATCTTCTGAAGCATATCATATTGGTCCTAGCAAACAACAGTGCAGTTACGAAATACCAGACAAGTCCTCTCTGGACAAGGGAAACAGCTATACCCAGAAGTACAATTCGGCCATCTTTGACTCATCAGTGATTTGCAGCTGATCCCTATAGGGCAGTGTGAGCAAGGCATCTATGTCTGGTAGAAAGAAAAGCCAGAAGTGCTCAACTAGGCTCATAAGGTAGCAAATACATGCAAGAAGCTTACTGGGACTGTGTTCTCACGCCCAGAGTGCAACTTCTTTTAGCTCACCGGTTCCATACACAGAGAGGAAATCTTCTGAAGCATATTATATCAATCCTGCAAACTGACAATCAAGCCACAAAATGCTATTTAAGCCGTCTCTGAACAAGGAAAAGAGGTAACCACAGATGTACATTTCAACCATTTTGGCCCTTGTCACAGAGGGGCAGCTGATCCGTCTAGGCACTGTGAGCAAGGGGTCCATGTCTTGATTCCCCTCTTTACTCTTAGCTTGACCAACCCCAAGAGCAATTTGCATATGTAGAAAGAAAAGCCAGAGATACTCAACTAGGCTCATGAGCTAGCAAATATATGCAAGAAGATCACTGGGACAGTGGCGTCGCGCCCAGGGTGCAATCTCTTTTAGCTCACCAGTGCCATACACAGAGTATAAATCTTCTGAAGCATATCATACTGGCCCTGCCCAATGACAGTCCAGCCACAAAATGACAGACAAGTCCTCTCTGAACAACAGAAACAACTAACTCCAGATGTACTTTTCAATCTTTTTGGACTTTATCAGTGAGGTGCAGCTAATTCCTCTAAGGCGTGTGAGCAAGGGGTCCATGTCTGGATTCCCCTCATTACAAGTAGGGAGACGAACCCAACGGGCAACTTGCATATGTACAAAGAAAAGCCAGAGATGCTCAACTAGGCTTAGGTATCAAATACATGCAAGAAGCTCACAGGGACTTTGACCTCACGCCCAGGGTGCGATCTCTTTTACATCACCAGTGCCATACACAGAGAGGAAATCTTCTGAAGCATATCATTCTAGTCCTGCCAAATGACAGTTCAGCCACGAAATGCCAAACAAGTCCGCTCTGAACAAGGAAAACAGCTAACCCCAAATGTACGTTTCAGCCTTTTTAGGCCTGATCGGTGAGGTGCAGCTAATTCCTTTAGGCACTGTGAGCAAGGGATCCATGTCTAGATTCCCCTCATTACTATAGGGTTGACCAACCCCAAGCGCAATTTGCATATGTAGAAAAAAAAGCCAGAGATGCTCAACTAGGCTCATGAGCTAGCAAATACATGCAAAAAGCTCACTGGTACTGTATCCTCACTCCGAAGCTTCAATCTCTTTTACCTCACCAGTGCCATCCACAGAGAAGAAATATTCTGAAGCATATCATACTGGTCCTGCAAAATGACAGTTCATCCACAAAATGCCAGACAAGCCCTCTCTGAACAAGGGAAACAACTAAACCCAAACATACATTTCAGCCTTCTTGGTCTTCATCAGTGAGGTGCAGCTGATCCCTCTAGGCATTGTGAGCAAGGGGTCCATGTCTGGATTCCCCTCATTACTCTTAGGGTGACCAACCCCAAGAGCAATTTGCATATGTAGAAAGAAAAGCCAGATATGCTCAACTAGGCTCATGAGCTAGCAAATACATGCAAGAAGATCACTGGGACAGTGGCATCACACCCAGGATGCATTCTCTTTTAGCTCATCAGTGCCATACACAGAGTGTAAATCTTCTGAAGCATATCATACTGGTACGGCCAAATGACAGTCCAGCCACAAAATGCCAGACAAGTCCTCTCTGAACAAAGGAAACAACTAACTCCACAAGTACATTTCAATCTTTTTGGGCTTCATGGATGAGGTGCAGCTAATTCCTCTAAGCCCTGTGAGCAAGGGGTCCATGTCTGGATTTCCCTCATTATAATTAGGGAGACGAACCCCACGAGCAACTTGCATATGTACAAAGAACAGCCAGAGATGCTCAACTAGGCTTAGGTATCAAATTCATGCAAGAAGCTCACTGGGACTTTGACCTCACGCCAAAGATGCGATCTCTTTTACATCACCAGTGCCATACACAGAGAGAAAATCTTCTGAAGCATATCATTCTACTCCTGCCAAATGACAGTTCAGCCACGAAACGCCAAACAAGTCTGCTCTGAACAAGGGAAACAGCTAACCCCAAATGTACGTTTCAGCCTTTTTGGGCGTGATCGGTGAGGTGCAGCTAATTCCTTTAGGCACTGTGAGCAAGGGATCCATGTCTGGATTCCCCTCATTACTATTAGGCTGACCAACCCCAAGCACAATTTGCATATGTAGAAAGAAAAGCCAGAGATGCTCAACTAGGCTCATAAGCTAGCAAATACATGCAAGAAGCTCACTGGGACTGTGTCCTCATGCCCAGGGTGCGATCTATTGTAGATCACAAGTGCCATACACAGAGAGGAAATCTTCTGATGCATATCATACTGGCCCTGCCAATGACTGTTCAGCCATGAAATTCCAGGCAAGTCCACTCTGAACAAAGGAAACAGCTAACCCCAGACATATGTTTCAGCCTTTTTGGTCCTCATCAGTGAGGTGCAGCTGATCCCTCTAGGCTCTGTGAGCAAGGTGTCCACGTCTGGATTCCCCTCATTACTCTTAGGGTGACTAACACTAAAAACTATTTGCCTATGTAGAAAGAAAAGCCAGATATGCTCAACTAGGCTAACGAGTCAGCAAATATATTCAGAAAGCTCACTGGGACTGTGTTCTCATACCTAGGGCGCAATCTCTTTTATCTCATCAGTTCCTTACACAGAGAGGAAATCTTCAGAAGCATATCATACTGGTCCTGTCAAATGACAGTTCAGTCACAAAATACTTGGCAAGTCCTTTTTGAACGAACAAACAAACAAACAAACAAACAAACAAACAAACAAACAAACAAACGACCGACCACAGGTGTACATTTCTGTTTTCTGGACCTCCTCAGTAAGGTGCAATCAAGTCTTCTGAGCACTGTGAGCAAGGGGTCTATTTCCGGATTCCCCTCATTACTCTTAGGGTTAACAACCCCAAGAGCAATTTGCATATGTAGAAAGAAAATCCGAGATGCTCAGCTAGGCTCATGAGCTAGCAAATACATGCAAGAAGCTCACTGGGACTGTCTCATCGCACAAAGGCTGAAATCACTTTTAGCTCACCAGTGCCATACACAGAGAGGAAATCTTCTGAAGCATATCATACTGGTCCTGCCAAATGACAGTCCAGCCACGAAATGCTGCACAAGTCCTTTTTGAACAAGGGAAACAGCAAACACCAAACATAAGTTTCAGACTTTTTCGGCCTCATCGGTGAGGTGCAGCTGGTCCTTCTAGGCACTGTGAGCAAAGGGTCCATGTCTGGATTCACCTCATTACTCTTAGGCTGACCAACCCCAAGAGCAACTTGCATATGTAAAAGAAAAGCCAGAGATGCTCAACTAGGCTCATAAGCTATCAAACACATACAAGAAGCTCACTGGGACTGTGTCCTCACACCCAGAGTGCAGTGTAGATCACCAGTGCCATACACAGAGAGGAAATCTTCTGATGCCTATCATACTGGTCCTGCCAAATGACAGTCCAGCCACGAAATGCTGCACAAGTCCTTTGTGAACAAGTAAAACAGATAACCCCCAAACATACGTTTTGGCCTTTTTGGTCCTCATCAGTGAGGAGCAGCTGATCCCTCCAAGCACTATGAGCAAGGTGTCCACATCTGGATTCTCCTCATTACTCTTAGGGTGACTAACCCTAAAAACAATTTGCATATGTAGAAAGAAAAGCCAGAGATGCTCAACTAGACTTATAAGTTAGCAAATGTATTCAGGAAACTCACTGGGACTGTGTTCTCGTGCCCAGGGTGCAATCTCTTTTAGCTAACCACTTCCTTACACAGAGAGGAAATCTTCAGAAGCATATCATACTGGTCCTGTCAAATGACAGTCCAGCCACGAAATGCTAGACAAGTCCTCTCTGAACAAGGGAAACACATACCCCCAGATAAATATTTCAGACTTCCTGGTGAAGTGCATCTGATCCCTCTAAGCATTCTTCAGTCTCATCTGTGAGGTTCAGCTGATCCCTCTAGGCACTGTGAGTAAGGGGGCAATTTCTCGATTCCCCTCATTACTCGTAGGGTGACCAACCCCAAGAGCAATTTGCATATGTAGACAGAAAAGCCAGAGATGCTCAACTAGGCTCATGAGCTATCAAATACATGCAAGAAGCTCACTGGGACTGTGTCATTGCACCCAGGGTATATTCTCTTTTAGCTCACCAATGCAATACACAGAGAGGAAATCCTCTGAAGCATATCATACTGGTCCTTCCAAATGACAGTCCAACCACGAAATAATACACAAGTCCTCTCTGAACAAGAGAAACAACTAACCCCAGACAAACGTTTTGGCCTTATCAGTGAAGTGCATCTGATCCCTCGAGGTACTGTGAGCAAGGGGTCCATGTCTGGATTCCCCTCATTACTCTTAGGCTGACCAACCCCAAGAGCAACTTGCATATGTAGAAAGAAAAGCCAGAGATGCTCATCTAGGCTCATGAGCTATCAAACACATACAAGAAGCTCACTGGGACTGTGTCCTCACGCCCAGGGTGCATTCTGTTTTAGATCACCAGTGCCATACACAGAGAGAAAATCTTCTGATGCTTATCATACTGACCCTGCTAAATGACAGTTCAGCCACAAAATGGCAGGCAAGCCGGCTCTGAACAAGTGAAACAGCTAACACCAGACATACGTTTCGGCCTTTTTGGTTCTCATCAGGGAAGTGCAGCTGATCCCTCCAGGCTCTGTGAGCAAGGTGTCCACATCTGGATTCTCCTCATTACTCTTAAGGTGACTAACCCTAAAAACAATTTGCATATGTAGAAAGAAAAGCCAGAGATGCTCAACTAAACTTGTAAGTTAGCAAATGTATTCAGGAAGCTAACTGGGACTGTGTTCTCGCACCCAGGGTGCAATATCTTTTAGCTAACCAGCTCCTTACACAGAGAGGAAATCTTCAGAAGCATATCATACTGGTCCTGTCAAATGACAGTCCAGCCACGAAATGCTAGACAAGTCCTCTCTGAACAAGGGAAACAGCTAACCGCAGACAAACATTTTGACCTTCTCAGTGAAGTGCATCTGATCACTCAAGGTACTGTGAGAAAGGGGTTCATGTCTGGATTTCCTTCATTACCTTTAGGGTGACCAACTCAAAGAGCAAATATCATATGTAGATAGCAAAGCTAGAGATGCTCAACTAGGCTCATGAGCTAGCAATCACATGCAACAAGCTCACTGGGACTGTGTCCTCGCGCCTAAAGTGCAACCTCTTTTAGCTCACCAGTACCATACACAGAGAGGAAATCTTCTGAAGCATATCATAACTGTTCTGCCAAATGTCAGTCCAGCCACGAAATGCCAGACAAGTTCTCTCTGAACAAAGAAAACGGCTAACTCCAAACATACATTTTGGCTCTCTTGGGTCTCATCGGTGAGGTGCAGCTGATCCCTCTAGGCATTGTGAGGAAGGGGTCCACATCTGGATTCCCCTCATTAGTCTTATGGTGACCAATCCCAAGAGCAATTTTTCACATGTAGAAAGAGAATGCCAGATATGCTCAATTAGGCTCATGAACTAGCAAATACATACAAGAAGCTCACTGGGACTGTGTCCTCGCAGGCAAGGTGTAATCTGTTTTAGCTCACCAGTGCAATACACAGAGAGGAAATCTTCTGAAGGATATCATACCGGTCCTGCCAAATGACAGCCCAGCCACAATATGCCAGACAAGTCTTCTCTGAGCAAGGGAAACAGATAACCCCACACGTACGGTTCAGCTTTCTCCGGCCTCATTGGTGAGATACAATTGATGCCTCTGGGCACTGTGAGCAAGAGGTCCATGTCTGGATTCCCTTCATTACTCTTAGGGTGAACAACCCCAAGAGCAATTTGCATATGTAGAAAAAAAAAACCCAGAGATGCTCAACTAGGCTCATGAGCTAACAAACACATGCAACAAGATCACTGGGACTGTGTCCTCGTGCCCAGGCTGCAATCTCCTTTAGCTCACCAGTGCCATACACAGAGAAGAAATTTTCTGAAACGTACCATACCGGTTCCGCCAAATTACAGTCCAGCCACGAAATTAATGACAAGTTCTCTCTGAACAAGGGAAACAGCTAACCCCAGACATACTTTTCAGCCTTCTTGAGCCTCATCGGTGAACTGCAGCTGATCCCTCTAGGTACTGTGAGTAAAGGGTCAACATCTAGATTCCCTTCATTCTTCTTATGGTGACCAAACCTAACAGCAATTTGCATATGTAGAAAGAAAAGCCAGAGATGCACAACTAGGCTCATGAGTTAGCAAATACACGCAAGAAACTCACTGGGAGGAGAGAGGAAATACTTCTGAAGCATATCATACTGGTCTTACCAAATGACAGTCTAACCACGAAATACTAAACAAGTCCTTTTTGAACAAGGGAAACAGCTAACCCCAGACAAACGTTTCAGCCTTCTTGGTGAAGTGCATCTGATACCTCTAAGCATTTTCCGGTCTCATCAGTGAAGTACAGCTGATCCCTCTAGGCACTGTGAGTAAGGAGTCCATTTCTCGATTCCCCTCATTACTCTTAGGGTGAACAACCCCAAGAGCAATTAGCATATGTAGATAGAAAATCTAGAGATGCTCATGAGCTAGCAAATACATGCAAGAAGCTTACTGGGACTGTGTCATCGCACCCAGGCTGCAATCTCTTTTAGCTCAACAGTGCCATACACAGAGAAGAAATCTTCTGAAGCATATCATACTGGTCCTGTCAAATGACAGTCAAGCCACGAAATGCTAGACAAGTCCTTTTTGAACAAGGGAAACAGCAAATGCCAAAAGTAAGTTTCAGACTTTCTCCGCCTCATCGGTGAGGTGCAGCTGGTCTTTCTAGGCACTGTGAGCAAGGGGTCCATGTCTGGATTCCCCTCATTACTCTTAGGCTGACCAAAGAAAAGCCAGAGATGCTCAACTAGGCTCATGAACTATCAAATACATGCAAGAAGCTCACTGTGACTGTGTCCTCATGCCCAGGGTGCGATCTATTTTAGATTACCAGTGCCATACACAGAGAGAAAATCTTTTGATGCATATCATACTGGCCCTGCCAAATGACAGTTCAGCCATAAAATGCCAGGCAAGTCCGCTCTGAACAAGGGAAAGAGCTAACCCCAAAGATACGTTTCGGTCTTTTTGGTTTTCATCAGTGAGGTGCAGCTGATCCCTCTAGGCTCTGTGATCAAGGTGTCCACGTCTGGATTCTCCTCATTACTCTTAGGGTGACTAACCCCAAGAGCAATTTGCATATGTAGAAAGAAAAGCCAGAGACGCTCAACTAGGCTCATGAGCTTGCAAATACATGCAAGAAGCTCACTGGGACTGTGTCCTCGCACCCAGGCTGCAATCTCTTTTAGCTCACCAGTGCCATACACAGAGAAAAAATCATCCAAAGCATATCATACTGGCCTTAGTGCCAAATAACCATCCAGCCAAAAAATATTAGACAAGTGCTCTCTGAAAAAGGTAAACAGCTAACCCCAGACATACATTTCAGTCTTCTCGGGCCTTGTCAGTGTGGGGCAGCTGAGACCTCAAGGCACTGTGAGCAAGGGGTCCATGTCTGGATTTCCCTCATTACTCTTAGGGTGACCAACCCAAAGAGCAATTTGCATATGTAGAAAGAATAGCCAGATTTGCTCAACTAGGTTCATGAGCTTGAAAATACATGCAAGAAGCTCACTGGGACTGTGTCCTCGCACTCAGGCTGCAATCTCTTTGAGCTCACCATTGCCATACACAGAGAGGAAATCTTCTGAAGCATATCATACTGGTCCTATCAAATGACAGTCAAGCCACGAAATGCTAGACAAGTCCTTTTTGAACAAGGGAAACAGCAGACCCCAAAAGTAAGTTTCAGACTTTCTCGGCCTCAACGGTGAGGTGCAGCTGTTCCTTCTAGGCACTGTGAGCAAAGGGTCCATGTCTGGATTCCCCTCATTACTCTTAGACTGACCAACCCCAAGAACAACTTGCATATGTAAAAGAAAAGCCAGAGATGCTCAACTAGGCTCATGAGCTATCAAACACATACAAGAAGCTCACTGTGACTGTGTTCTCATGCCCAGGGTGCGATCTATTTTTGATCACCAGTGCCATACACAGAGAGAAAATCTTTTGATGCATATCATACTGGCCTTGCCAAATGACAGTTCAGACATGAAATGCCAGGCAAGTCCGCTCTGAACACGGGAAACCGCTAACCCAAGACATACGTTTCAGCCTTTTTGGTCCTCATCAGTGAGGTGCAGCTGATCCCTCTAGGCTCTGTGAGCAAGGTGTCCACGTCTGGATTCTCCTCATTACTCTTAGGGTGACTAACCCTAAAAGCAATTTGCATATATAGAAAGAAAAGCCAGAGATGCTCAACTAGGCTTATAAGTTAGCAAATATTTTCAGGAAGCTCACTGGGACTGTGTTCTCGTGCCCAGGGTGCAATCTCTTTTAGCTAACCAGTTCCTTACACAGAGAGGAAATCTTCAGAAGCATATCATACTGCTCCTGTCAAACAACAGTCCAGCCACAAAATGCTAGACAAACCCTCTCTGAACAATGGAAACACATACCCCCACATGAACATTTCAGACTTCTTGGTGAAGTGCATCTGATCTCTCTAAGCATTCTTCAGTCTCATCAGTGAAGTACAGCTGATCCCTCTATGCACTGTGAGTAAGGGGTCCATTTCTCGATTCCCCTCATTACTCTTAGGGTGACCAACCCCAAGAGCAATTTGCATATGTAGACAGAAAAGCCAGAGATGCTCAACTAGGCTCATGAGCTATCAAATACATGCAAGAAGCTCACTGGGACTGTGTCCTCGCACCCAGGGTACAATCTCTTTTAGCTCACCAATGCAATACACAGAGAGGAAATCCTCTGAAGCATATCATACTGGTCCTTCCAAATGACAGTCCAACCACGAAATAATACACAAGTCCTCTCTGAACAAGAGAAACAGCTAACCCCAGACAAACGTTTTGGCCTTATCAGTGAAGTGCATCTGATCCCTCGAGGTACTGTGAGCAAGGGGTCCATGTCTGGATTCCCCTCATTACTCTTAGGCTGACCAACCCCAAGAGCAACTTGCATATGTAGAAAGAAAAGCCAGAGATGCTCATCTAGGCTCATGAGCTATCAAACACATACAAGAAGCTCACTGGGACTGTGTCCTCACGCCCAGGGTGCATTCTGTTTTAGATCACCAGTGCCATACACAGAGAGAAAATCTTCTGATGCTTATCATACTGACCCTGCTAAATGACAGTTCAGCCACAAAATGGCAGGCAAGCCGGCTCTGAACAAGTGAAACAGCTAACACCAGACATACGTTTCGGCCTTTTTGGTTCTCATCAGGGAAGTGCAGCTGATCCCTCCAGGCTCTGTGAGCAAGGTGTCCACATCTGGATTCTCCTCATTACTCTTAAGGTGACTAACCCTAAAAACAATTTGCATATGTAGAAAGAAAAGCCAGAGATGCTCAACTAGACTTGTAAGTTAGCAAATGTATTCAGGAAGCTAACTGGGACTGTGTTCTCGCACCCAGGGTGCAATATCTTTTAGCTAACCAGCTCCTTACACAGAGAGGAAATCTTCAGAAGCATATCATACTGGTCCTGTCAAATGACAGTCCAGCCACGAAATGCTAGACAAGTCCTCTCTGAACAAGGAAACACATACCCCCCAGATGAACATTTCAAACTTCTTGGTGAAGTGCATCTGATCCATCTAAGCATTCATCAGTCTCATCTGTGAGGTTCAGCTGATCCCTCCAGGCACTGTGAGTAAGGGGTCCATTTCTCGATTCCCCTCATTACTCTTAGGGTGACCAACCCCAAGAGCAATTTGCATATGTAGACAGAAAAGCCAGAGATGCTCAATTAGGCTCATGAGCTATCAAATACATGCAAGAAGCTCACTGGGACTGTGTCCTCGCACCCAGGGTACAATCTCTTTTAGCTCACCAATGCAATATACAGAGAGGAAATCTTCTGAAGCATATCATACTGGTCCTTCCAAATGACAGTCCAGCCACGGAATAATACACAAGTCCTCTCCGAACAAGGGAAACAGCTAACCGCAGACAAACATTTCGGCCTTTTCAGTGAAGTGCATCTGATCACTCGAGTTTCTGTGAGCAAGGGGTTCATGTCTGGATTTCCTTCATTACTCTTAGGGTGACCAACCCTAAGAGCAATTAGCATATGTAGATAGAAAAGCTAGAGATGCTCAACTAGGCTCATGAGCTAGCAAACACATGCAACAAGCTCACTGGGACTGTGTCCTCGCGCCTAAAGTGCAACCTCTTTTAGCTCACCAGTTCCATACACAGAGAGGAAATCTTCTGAAGCATATCATAACTGTTCTGCCAAATGTCAGTCCAGCCACGAAATGCCAGACAAGTTCTCTCTGAACAAAGAAAACGGCTAACTCCAAACATACATTTTGGCTCTCTTGGGTCTCATCGGTGAGGTGCAGCTGATCCCTCTAGGCATTGTGAGGAAGGGGTCCACATCTGGATTCCCCTCATTAGTCTTATGGGGACCAATCCCAAGAGCAATTTTTCACATGTAGAAAGAAAATGCCAGATATGCTCAACTAGGCTCATGAGCTAGCAAATACATACAAGAAGCTCACTGGGACTGTGTCGTCGCAGCCACGGTGCAATCTGTTTTAGCTCACCAGTGCAATACACAGAGAGGAAATCTTCTGAAGGATATCATACTGGTCCTGCCAAATGACAGCCCAGCCACAATATGCCAGACAAGTCTTCTCTGAGCAAGGGAAACAGATAACCCCACACGTACGGTTCAGCTTTCTCCGACCTCATTGGTGAGATACAATTGATGCCTCTGGGCACTGTGAGCAAGAGGTCCATGTCTGGTTTCCCTTCATTACTCTTAGGGTGAACAACCCCAAGAGCAATTTGCATATGTAGAAAAAAAAAAGCCAGAGATGCTCAACTAGGCTCATGAGCTAACAAACACATGCAACAAGATCACTGGGACTGTGTCCTCGTGCCCAGGCTGCAATCTCCTTTAGCTCACCAGTGCCATACACAGAGAAGAAATTTTCTGAAACGTACCATACCGGTTCCGTCAAATTACAGTCCAGCCACGAAATTAATGACAAGTTCTCTCTGAACAAGGGAAACAGCTAACCCCAGACATACTTTTCAGCCTTCTTGAGCCTCATCGGTGAGCTGCAGCTGATCCCTCTATGTACTGTGAGTAAAGGGTCAACATCTAGATTCCCTTCATTCTTCTTATGGTGACTAAACCTAACAGCAATTTGCATATGTAGAAAGAAAAGCCAGAGATGCACAACTAGGCTCATGAGTTAGCAAATACATGCAAGAAACTCACTGGGAGGAGAGAGGAAATACTTCTGAAGCATATCATACTGGTCTTACCAAATGACAGTCTAGCCACGAAATACTAAACAAGTCCTTTTTGAACAAGGGAAACAACTAACCCCAGACGAACGTTTCAGCCTTCTTGGTGAAGTGCATCTGATACCTCTAAGCATTTTCCGGTCTCATCGGTGAAGTACAGCTGATCCCTCTAGGTACTGTGAGTAAGGAGTCCATTTCTCGATTCCCCTCATTACTCTTAGGGTGACCAACCCCAAGAGCAATTAGCATATGTAGATAGAAAATCTAGAGATGCTCATGAGCTAGCAAATACATGCAAGAAGCTTACTGGGACTGTGTCATCGCACCCAGGCTGCAATCTCTTTTAGCTCAACAGTGCCATACACAGAGAAGAAATCTTCTGAAGCATATCATACTGGTCCTGTCAAATGACAGTCAAGCCACGAAATGCTAGACAAGTCCTTTTTGAACAAGGGAAACAGCAAATGCCAAAAGTAAGTTTCAGACTTTCTCCGTCTCATCGGTGAGGTGCAGCTGGTCTTTCTAGGCACTGTGAGCAAGGGGTCCATGTCTGGATTCCCCTCATTACTCTTAGGCTGACCAAAGAAAAGCCAGAGATGCTCAACTAGGCTCATGAGCTATCAAATACATGCAAGAAGCTCACTGTGACTGTGTCCTCATGCCCAGGGTGCGATCTATTTTAGATTACCAGTGCCATACACAGAGAGAAAATCTTTTGATGCATATCATACTGGCCCTGCCAAATGACAGTTCAGCAATAAAATGCCAGGCAAGTCCGCTCTGAACAAGGGAAAGAGCTAACCCCAAAGATACGTTTCGGTATTTTTGGTTTTCATCAGTGAGGTGCAGCTGATCCCTCTAGGCTCTGTGATCAAGGTGTCCACGTCTGGATTCTCCTCATTACTCTTAGGGTGACTAACCCCAAGAGCAATTTGCATATGTAGAAAGAAAAGCCAGAGACGCTCAACTAGGCTCATGAGCTTGCAAATACATGCAAGAAGCTCACTGGGACTGTGTCCTCGCACCCAGGCTGCAATCTCTTTTAGCTCACCAGTGCCATACACAGAGAGAAAATCATACAAAGCATATCATACTGGCCTTAGTGCCAAATAACCATCCAGCCAAAAAATATTAGACAAGTGCTCTCTGAAAAAGGTAAACAGCTAACCCAAGACATACATTTCAGTCTTCTCGGGCCTTGTCAGTGTGGGGCAGCTGAGACCTCAAGGCACTGTGAGCAAGGGGTCCATGTCTGGGTTTCCCTCATTACTCTTAGGGTGACCAACCCAAAGAGCAATTTGCATATGTAGAAAGAATAGCCAGAGTTGCTCAACTAGGTTCATGAGCTTGAAAATACATGCAAGAAGCTCACTGGGACTGTGTCCTCGCACTCAGGCTGCAATCTCTTTGAGCTCACCAGTGCCATACACAGAGAGGAAATCTTCTGAAGCATATCATACTGGTCCTATCAAATGACAGTCAAGCCACGAAATGCTAGACAAGTCCTTTTTGAACAAGGGAAACAGCAGACCCCAAAAGTAAGTTTCAGACTTTCTCGGCCTCAACGGTGAGGTGCAGCTGTTCCTTCTAGGCACTGTGAGCAAAGGGTCCATGTCTGGATTCCCCTCATTACTCTTAGACTGACCAACCCCAAGAACAACTTGCATATGTAAAAGAAAAGCCAGAGATGCTCAACTAGGCTCATGAGCTATCAAACACATACAAGAAGCTCACTGTGACTGTGTTCTCATGCCCAGGGTGCGATCTATTTTTGATCACCAGTGCCATACACAGAGAGAAAATCTTTTGATGCATATCATACTGGCCTTGCCAAATGACAGCTCAGACATGAAATGCCAGGCAAGTCCGCTCTGAACACGGGAAACCGCTAACCCAAGACATACGTTTCAGCCTTTTTGATCCTCATCAGTGAGGTGCAGCTGATCCCTCTAGGCTCTGTGAGCAAGGTGTCCACGTCTGGATTCTCCTCATTACTCTTAGGGTGACTAACCCTAAAAGCAATTTGCATATATAGATAGAAAAGCCAGAGATGCTCAACTAGGCTTATAAGTTAGCAAATATTTTCAGGAAGCTCACTGGGACTGTGTTCTCGTGCCCAGGGTGCAATCTCTTTTAGCTAACCAGTTCCTTACACAGAGAGGAAATCTTCAGAAGCATATCATACTGCTCCTGTCAAACAACAGTCCAGCCACAAAATGCTAGACAAGCCCTCTCTAAACAATGGAAACACATACCCCCACATGAACATTTCAGACTTCTTGGTGAAGTGCATCTGCTCTCTCTAAGCATTCTTCAGTCTCATCAATGAAGTACAGCTGATCCCTCTAGGGCTGTGAGTAAGGGGTCCATTTCTTGATTCCCCTCATTACTCTTAGGGTGACAAACCCCAAGAGCAATTTGCATATGTAGACAGAAAAGCCAGAGATGCTCAACTAGGCTCATGAGCTATCAAATACATGCAAGAAGCTCACTGGGACTGTGTCCTCGCACCCAGGGTACAATCTCTTTTAGCTCACCAATGCAATACACAGAGAGGAAATCCTCTGAAGCATATCATACTGGTCCTTCCAAATGACAGTCCAACCATGAAATAATACAAAAGTCCTCTCTGAACAAGAGAAACAGCTAACCCCAGACAAACGTTTTGGCCTTATCAGTGAAGTGCATCTGATCCCTCGAGGTACTGTGAGCAAGGGGTCCATGTCTGGATTCCCCTCATTACTCTTAGGCTGACCAACCCCAAGAGCAACTTGCATATGTAGAAAGAAAAGCCAGAGATGCTCATCTAGGCTCATGAGCTATCAAACACATACAAGAAGCTCACTGGGACTGTGTCCTCACGCCCAGGGTGCATTCTCTTTTAGATCACCAGTGCCATACACAGAGAGAAAATCTTCTGATGCTTATCATACTGACCCTGCTAAATGACAGTTCAGCCACAAAATGGCAGGCAAGCCGGCTCTGAACAAGTGAAACAGCTAACACCAGACATACGTTTCAGCCTTTTTGGTTCTCATAAGTGAAGTGCAGCTGATCCCTCCAGGCTCTGTGAGCAAGGTGTCCACATCTGGATTCTCCTCATTACTCTTAAGGTGACTAACCCTAAAAACAATTTGCATATGTAGAAAGAAAAGCCAGAGATGCTCAACTAGACTTGTAAGTTAGCAAATGTATTCAGGAAGCTAACTGGGACTGTGTTCTCGCACCCAGAGTGCAATATCTTTTAGCTAACCAGCTCCTTACACAGAGAGGAAATCTTCAGAAGCATATCATACTGGTCCTGTCAAATGACAGTCCAGCCACGAAATGCTAGACAAGTCCTCTCTGAACAAGGGAAACACATACCCCCCAGATGAACATTTCAAACTTCTTGGTGAAGTGCATCTGATCCATCTAAGCATTCATCAGTCTCATCTGTGAGTTTCAGCTGATCCCTCCAGGCACTGTGAGTAAGGGGTCCATTTCTCGATTCCCCTCATTACTCTTAGGGTGACCAACCCCAAGAGCAATTTGCTTATGTAGACAGAAAAGCCAGAGATGCTCAATTAGGCTCATGAGCTATCAAATACATGCAAGAAGCTCACTGGGACTGTGTCCTCGCACCCAGGGTACAATCTCTATTAGCTCACCAATGCAATATACAGAGAGGAAATCTTCTGAAGCATATCATACTGGTCCTTCCAAATGACAGTCCAGACACGGAATAATACACAAGTCCTCTCTGAACAAGGGAAACAGCTAACCGCAGACAAACATTTCGGCCTTTTCAGTGAAGTGCATCTGATCACTCGAGTTACTGTGAGCAAGGGGTTCATGTCTGGATTTCCTTCATTACTCTTAGGGTGACCAACCCTAAGAGCAATTAGCATATGTAGATAGAAAAGCTAGAGATGCTCAACTAGGCTCATGAGCTAGCAAACACATGCAACAAGCTCACTGGGACTGTGTCCTCGCGCCTAAAGTGCAACCTCTTTTAGCTCACCAGTTCCATACACAGAAAGGAAATCTTCTGAAGCATATCATAACTGTTCCGCCAAATGTCAGTCCAGCCACGAAATGCCAGACAAGTTCTCTCTGAACAAAGAAAACGGCTAACCCCAAACATACGTTTTGGCTCTCTTGGGTCTCATCGGTGAGGTGCAGCTGATCCCTCTAGGCATTGTGAGCAAGGGGTCCACATCTGAATTCCCCTCATTAGTCTTATGGTGACCAATCACAAGAGCAATTTTTCACATGTAGAAAGAAAATGCCAGATATGCTCAACTAGACACATGAGCTAGCAAATACATACAAGAAGCTCACTGGGACTGGGTTCTCGCGGCCAGGGTGCAATCTGTTTTAGCTCACCAGTGCAATACACAGAGAAGAAACCTTCTGAAGAATATCATACTGGTCCTGCCAAATGACAGTCCAGCCACAATATGCCAGACAAGTCTTCTCTGAGCAAGGGAAACAGATAACCCCACACATACGTTTCGGCTTTCTCAGGCCTCATTGGAGAGATACAACTGATCCCTCTATGCACTGTGAGCAAGAGGTCCATGTCTGGATTCCCTTCATTACTCTTAAGGTGAACAACCCCAAGAGCAATTTGCATATGTAGAAAAAAAAAGCCAGAGATGCTCAACTAGGCTCATGAGCTAACAAACACATGCAACAAGATCACGGGGACTGTGTCCTCGTGCCCAGGCTGCAATCTCTTTTAGCTCACCAGTGCCATACACAGAGAAGAAATTTTCTGAAACGTACCATACCGGTTCCGCCAAATTACAGTCCAACCACGAAATTAATGACAAGTTCTCTCTGAACAAGGGAAACAGCTAACCCCAGACATACGTTTCGGCCATAAAATTCATGGCCAAGTGGGTCCATGGTAAGACGGGGACTGGAAGAGGGTGTAGCAGACCGACAGGCCTATTCCTAGGCACCTTCACCCGAGAACACACTGAGCAGGACTGCACCGAGAACGGACATCCGGAAGACAAGAAGGTCACCAAAAGTACCATGTAAGCAAGTCTTGAGAGCGTTCGATTCCAGGATGTCCTGCGGATCGGGAATGATGAGCCCAGGTCAGAACATCTGGACGGTATTCCTCTGGCACGAAGAGCCAATCAGGGAACTGGGGTGAGGACGAACAGGCTGGATATTGAGCCCCTTGAATACCACGCAGGGCTCATAGGGTCAAAGACCCCAATATCCGTTATAAGGGCACGATGGGCTCCACAGAGGAAGAGAGAAGAGGTTCTATGTCATGGAATCTGGACAAGGCATCAGCCTTGTGTTTCTTGGTACCAGGCAGGTACGATATAGTGAAATCAAAGCGCGTGAAGAACAAAGACCAGCGGGCCTGGCGAGGAGTCAGGCGTTTGGCCGAAGCCAAACAGGCGAGGTTGCGATGGTCAGTAAGGATGCTGACAGGATTTGCTGCACCCTCCAGGAGATATCGCCACTCCTGGAGAGCCAGTTTGATGGTGAGCAACTCTGTATTCCCGGCATCATAATTCCTCTCCGCCGGGGAGAAACAGTGAAAGAAGTAGGAGCAGGGTTGAAGTACTTTGCTAGAACCGGTGCACTGGGAAAGAACGACTCCTGACGCACTCTCGGAAGCATCGACTGCAAGCGTAAAGGGCAAGGTCAGGTCTGGAAAGACTAACACAGGTAAACGCGTCTTTGTGAGTGCGGAAGGCCTTGAGGGCCTCAGCAGACCAAAGGGCTGGATCGGCCCCCTTACAGGTTAATTGGATGATGGGCTGAACGACATGTGAGATGCTCTCAATAAACCTCCAATAATAATTGGAGAACCCAAGGAAACGCTGAATGGCATTCACGGTACGGGGAACCGGCCATTCCAGCACAGCTCTCACCTTACCTGGGTCCATGGCCAAACCGGAGGCAGAGACGATATACCCCAGGAAGCATAAGGAAGCTGTTTCGAAGTCACATTTTTGAATCTTCGCATACAGTTTATGATGGCGTAGCCTTTACAGTACCGCAAAGACATGTTCCCGGTGCTCAGACAGAGTCCGAGAATGGATTAATATGTCGTCCAGATAGACAACGATAAATGACAAAAAGTAATCCTGGAAGATGTCGTTGACGAGGGCCTGGAAAACGACTGGGACATTGCGCAAACCTAACGGCATCACGAGATATTCGTAATGACCGAAACGCGTGTTGAAGGCAGTCATCCACTCATCCCCTTCGCGTATCCGTACTAGGTTGTATGCCCCTCGTAAGTCTAGTTTCGTAACCGTTCAAGCAACTCCGGGATGAGGGGAAGCGGGCAGCAGTTCTTGAGAGTGATAGCATTTAGGCCTCTGTAATCGATACAGGGCAACATGGACCCATCTTTTTTCTTTACAAAAAAGAATCCAGCACCTGCTGGCAAGGTGGAGGGGCGGATGAATCATCGTGTTAGGTTCTCCTGGATGTGAGCCTCTAAGGCCGCAGTCTCGGGCAAGGACAATGGGTACGTCCTCCCTCTGGCAGGCACTGCTCCGGGAACTAGATCTATGGAGTAGTCATAAGCCCGATGAGGGGGCAGAACCTCCGATTTGGCCTTAGAAAAGACGTCCGAAAAAGACATGTAAGGCTTAGGTATAACAGTAGTAGAATCCAAGGGGAGGTTCAAAAATCATACCCACGGAAACAGACGAGGGCTAAATAGGAGCAGTCGAAAAAGACAGTACTCTTTGTTGCCAGTCAATCTGAGGATTGTGCTTAAGGAGCCATGGGAACCCCAGAATCAGTGGTGCTGTAATAATATCAAAAGATAAGAGCTCGTGCTATTTGGGAACCAAGAGAACCTGAAGAGGAACTGTCATGAGTGTTATCACACCCGTTCCTAGAGGGGAACTATCAATCACGGTGATAGTGATAGGTGGGTCCTTAGAGATCAGTGGTACCCCCAGGCGCTGCGCAATTCGAAGACCCCAGCAGCCCCTGAGTCTCTCAGAGCCTCGGCGTGAGTGGTACCGGAACAGGAACGGAAAGACGTTGTTGAGGGACAGAAGGATACAAGGTGTGACTTAGAGAGAGTCTCTCATCCCTTCCTAAGCCCAATAGTTTTCCCGGCTTATGTGGACACAGGTGGGCGAAGTGACCAGGCTGGCCACAGTACAAAGAGAGATCACGCTCACGACGCCTTGTCTTCTACTCTTCCGAGAGGCGCATCACTCGTCCAATCTCCATCGGTTCTGGAGAGGAGTCTGTTGGCGTGTGCTGGAAACAAGGAGCTAGGCGTATGGGTGGACGAGTTGCCGGGAGCTTGGAGCGGTCACAGTCTCTCTCCTGACATCTCTCTTGTCTCAAGCCTAGTACACAAAGCGATCAGACCATCAAGAGTCTCTGGAACGTCACAAGTCTCCAATTCGTCTTTTAACCGGTCAGACAACCCTTGAAGGAAGGCGGCCTTTAAAGCACCGTCTCCCCAGTCAGTGTCGTAGACCTGAGTACGGAACTGAATGGCATACTGAGATAGTGACTGGGAAAGCTGCTGGAGATCTAACAGGGAGGACTCTGCCTTGGTCTGGGTGTCAAAGATGGCTCGAAAGGCAGCCGAAAAGGCATCGAAGACATCCAGCAAGGGTGAATGATGGTCCATAAGCGGTGTAACCCAAGCCAGGGCCCGACCCCTAAGAAGGGAGACAGGAAACGTAATCCTTGCCTGATGGGACGCAAGTGGTCCAGCTAATTGTAGACGTGCAGGAAGCACTGGTGTACAAAATCCCGCAGAAGCAACGGATCTCCCTCATATTTATCTGGCAATGGTACCTTAATGTACCTATGTCTGGCATTGGGGTCAAGGGCTGTTGCGGGAGGAGAAGCCGCTGCAGCGGCCATTGTTGGAGCCTCCATTCTCTCCATCCTGTGTTGCATGTTTTGTAGCAAGGATGTGATGGAGTCCAGCTTTTGGTCCAAACGCTGGATATGAGAAGCGTGCTGCTCCAATGCCGTCATCTGCTGGAGCACGGCCAGGGTGATTTCGGAGTGGTCAAAGGACATAGTGACGGTTCTGGCACTCTCACTCTGTCACAGTTCGAACGGCGCAGGTATCTTCCTGCAGGGAAGGGAGTGCTCGGGAGCGACACTGGGGTTCAGAGCTCGTGAACGGGGATTGTCAACAATGAGGCCTTGCTGCGGCTGTAGCCAGATAGAGTTGCTGGCCGCAAAGCCAGATGTCCGATCCCAGTTGAGCTGGAACCCAGACCTGGATGGCGACCTTGCCAACAGTACTAGCTCCCCTGCATGGGGGAGTGAAGGCTAGGGTGCGCTGGATAGGGATCGTGGCTAGGGAGCGGGGGTCACCAGGTAGCTAAAACTCCCCACTAGGCTAGGATACCCCAAAAGAAGAAGCAACACTGACCTGAGGTACAGGGAGCGGTGAAGGATGCAGACAGGTGAGAGAGAGCTGGAATTAACCCTGAGAAGGTCAGACAAGCTGGATTGGTACACAGAGCTAGGAAGAGTCAACAGGGAGGCAGCGGAAGAGTAGTCAGGCCAGTTGGTTCGGTACACTAGAGATCAGGTCAGAAGGTGAACGGATCAGACAGAGGAATCGTCAACAAGCTGAGTCAAACACCAGGAGACTAAACACAGAGCCAGGACAAGGGCTAGAAGACAAGGCAGACACGCAAGAAGCAGGTCTACGGACACTGTGAGAGTGCACCGTAGACTGAGGGAGGACGCCTGATATAGATGCCTAGTGATGACGTCACCGCAAGACGCACCGAAGCCGGAAGTGCACGGGCATCCAACAGAGCATCCTAACGGAACAGGACCGGAGCGAGGAGGCAACACGGGCAGACACGGAGAACGGCAGGTAGTGGCAAAGGCCATGACACCTGAATAGAACACTGCTCTGAAAGTAAATAGTGTAAATATTTTCACCAGACACTTCATGGTTTTCACATGTCGCTGTTTTTCAGAGCGGTTTAAACACTACTCTGAATATAAATAGTCGAAATTTTTTCACGAGACTCTTCGTGGTTTTTGAGGAAATCAAGATATACGTATCATGGCGCCCGTGCTATGCTGGTGACATTCTGTCAGTTTCCTCTATTGATCTCGCTCTTTGCTTAAAGTGATTCCCCCCCCCGCCCCAGTATTTGTTCTTAAATGTTAGACCTTGTCACTTATCCGGTGCCCTTTCGTGGTGTTTCCGTACCAGCGCTTGTTCCTGTACTTCGTGTGATCTCTGTGTACCGACCTGGCCTGCCAGATGACTCTGCATCTTCTTTCTGCCTGTGTACTGCCCGGACTGTCTGACTATTCTGCGTCTTGTTCCTGTGCTGTGTACCGACTCAGATTGGCTGGCGTTCCTGCTCTGTGTCTCGACCCAGCCCGGCCGGGCTCCTGTGGTTGCGAATCACTCCTGCTACGCCTTAGCCAGTCTCCGGTTCGGGTTGTGACAGGATCCTCTCTGTCTCCCGACAGTCTCTCTCTGAAGTCTAGTCTCTGTTGTCACCGGTGTCGCCCAGGCGACATTGCTGTGTGTTCCTTTCCTCCGTGCAGTACCCGGTTGGGTGCCTCTCCTGGCAAGTTGCCGTAGTCTCCTTTACTGCTACGGCAGTCCACAAGTTGCCCTGGTCTCCATTACTGCTACGGCAGTCCACAAGTTGCCCTGGCCTCCGTTACTGCTACGGCAGTCCACAAGTTGCTCTAGTCTCCGTTATTGCTACGACAGTCCACAAGGTGCTCTGGTCTCCATTACTGCTACGGCAGTCCACAAGTTGCTCTGGCCTCCGTTACTGCTTGGTCATTACTCGATATTGTGCTCTCTCTTCAAGACTGAGTTTCTTAAAGGGCCTCGTGCTATTAGGGCCTGTCAGACCTCCCGGCCTAATAGTAACCCATTCAGTGCTGCCTAATTTGAGTATGACACGAAAACTGCCTGACCTGTGTCAGTATATTGTATTCTGTATTACTTGCATATTCTGGACCCGTGTGGGTATACCTCATTGTAACCTGTCCTGTGTCTGTACTATATTTCTGATATATTACTGGACCCGTGAGGGTTATTGTCATTACAACTGTTCAGTAAAACTGTGTTTTATCCAAACCAACTCTGTCTGTGTGTCAAACAAACCGTTACAGTATGAAAGGGCCATGACCTCAGATGGTGCAGGTGAAGGTAATGCACAAAGCATCCATTTGAGGATGGACGTACATGAGCAGCATTTGGACCAGTTGGCACTGGCCGTACAAACTATTCTTGAGCGCACTGCTCACCTTGATAAACTGGTTCAAGCCTTGGTGGTCTCCCCCGTTTCGACACCGGGAGCTCAATCTGTGACGCAAGTGTCCTCGTGTAAAGGGTTAACCACCACAGCTCCGTTACCGCTAAGATATGATGGCGAACCTACCCTGTGCAGAGGGTTTATTAAGCAATTGGAGATTTTTCTGGAATTAACTCCCTAAGCCTTTCCTAATGACCGTAGTAAGGTGGGCTTTATGATATTGTTACTGACGGGCAGAGCCCTGGCATGGGCTAACCCCTTGTGGGAATCTGCCAAACCCTGCACTAAGAATTTCAAGGAGTTTGTACGTGCCTTCTGCAGAGTATTTGAAGTCCCAGGCAGAGCCGCCTCTGCTGCCAAACGATTAATGGAGATACAACAAGGTTCTCGTACGGCGGGAGATTACACTATTGAATTTCGTACACTGGCAGCACAGGTAGGTTGGAACAACGAGGCACCGATACCAGCATTTGCTCAGGGACTAGCTGACCGTATTAAAGATGAAATGGCAGCCAGAGATTTGCCCAACGATCTAGACGAGTTTATTGATTTCGCTATACTGATTGATTCCCGCATCCGTGAAAGACTTGCGGCTAAAGATCGTAGGCAGCGGGCCAGAGGTGTCGGACTAGCTAATCAAAATTTCCCACCCATGCCTCCCTCACCTCCCATGCCTCCAGAGTGTACCCAGGAGACAAGTGAACCTATGCAGCTAGGGTTCACCAGATTAACCAAGGAGAAACGGGCGCATCACCGTAGGCAGGGGCTATGTCTGTATTTTGGCCAACCTGGACACCTGCTACGTACCTGTACTGTACGGCCTGGAAATGAACGCACCTAGGTTACCTTGGGGCACAAGCTTTAGGTGACGTTCAGCAGTCCCTAGACCCAATTATGCAGAAACCCACGATTCTGGTGGCATTTTCTTGGGCAGAACACTCAGTAGAGGTTCTGGCCCTGGTTGATTCCGGCGCAGCCGGATACTTAATGGACAATTCCTTTGCTAGTCTACACCAGATTCTGCTGGTTGAGATGGAGTCTCCCTTAGCTGTTGAGGCCATTGATGGCAGACCTTTGGTACCAGCTCAGATCACTATGGGGCACTACTGGGCCTCTCCACACTGAGAAACAGCGGTTCCAGATCATCCAGTCTCCTCACCATGCTGTTATTCAGGGGTTCCCATGGTTACATTTACACAATCCCCAGTTTGACTGGCAGACAGCGAGAAAACGTCCTGGTCTGAGTATTGTATGGGGCATTGCGTTTCTCATCCAACTAAAATCATGTGTACCTCTCCCTCCGTGCCGGCTGAGTACCATCAATTCAGCGACGTTTTTAGTAAGGGAGAGGCTAGCATTTTGAGGCAGCAGATCGAGCTTTCACTACACTCAAGTCCACTTTTGCATCTACTCCTGTGCTATCCCACCCTAACCCTTCTCTTCCGTTTACCCTAAAGGTTGATGCCTCTGAGACTGGGGTAGGGGCAGTGTTGTCACAACGTCCGGCCTCTGGGAGTGCGCTAAGACCATGTGGGTTCTTCTCCAAAAAGCTGTCTAGTGCCCAGAACCATTATGAGATTGGGGACAGAGAACTCCTGGCTATTATCCTCGTTCTTAAAGAATGGCGTCACTTACTGGAAGGTACTAGGACTCCGGTATTAATCCTGACTGACCACAAAAACCTGACGTACCTTTCAGAGATGGGCCTTATTTCTGACCCACTTTAATTTCATTGTATCTTACTTGCCTGGTTCCAAGAATGTTAGGGCAGATGCATGGGGTACCCAGGGTGTTGGTGTCAGACCGTGGGAGCCAATTTGTGTCCAGATTTTGGAGAGCATTCTGTAACCAGATGGGCATACAGCTGTCCTTTTCACCTGCTACCATCCCCAGACCAATGGAGCCGCTGAGCATGCCAATCAAGGATTGGAACAATTCTCACGCTATTTCGTGTCCGATCATCATGATAATTGGGCCGACCTGTTGCCATGGGCAGAGTTCGCCAGGAACTGTGCTGTTACTTCATCGTCCAGGAGCTCCCCGTTTCTTATCAACTACGGGTTTCAGCCATGCTTGCTCCCGGACTCATTCCAGAAAAAGTAGATTCCAGCTCTGGATGAGCATATCGAGCAACTCCGCTCCACCTGGGCACAGGTTCAGAGGGTCCTCAGAAATTCGTACCAGTGTTATCAGCACCACGCTTATCGCATACGGTTAGGGATATCCATGTTGGGGATAGGGTATGGCTATCCTTCAGAATCCTCAATTTGCAAGTTCCATTTATTAAGTTGGCTCCCCGGTTCATTGGTCCCTTTAAGGTGATCCGCAAATCTAACCCTGTTTCTTACGCTCTGGATCTCCCAGCATCTATGCGGATTCACAATGTCTTCCATGTATCCGTTCTGAAACCTCTGATATGCAAACGTTACACTACCACTCCTGCGGTCCCCGGTCCTGTGCAAGTTCAGGGTCAGAAGTAGTATGAAGTCCAAAGTATTATTGATTCACGTAGATTTAGAGGAAAATTGCAATATTTGGTCCTTTGTAAGGGCTATGGCCCTGAGGAGCATTCCTGGGTTGAAAAGAGTGACCTTCATGCTCCTAGATTGTTGCGCAGTTTCCATTCCAAATACCCTCTGAGACCAGGTCCCTCTTCTAGGAGGGGGGTGGTCTTTGAGATTGGGGTTCTAACACAGTGCCCGTGACTTGCTGGCGACATTCTTCAGTTTCCTCTATTGATCTCGCTCTTTGGTTAAAGTGACTTGTACCTGCCCAGTATTTGTCCTTAAATGCTGGACCTTGTCACTTATCCAGTGCCCTTTCCTGGTGTTTCCGTATCAACGCTTGTTCCTATACTTCTTGTAATCTCTGTGTACCGACCCGGCCTGCCAGATGGCTATGCATCGTGTTCCTGCCGGTGTACCGACATGGACTGTCTAACTATTCTGCATCTCGTTCCTGTCCTGTGTACCGACTCGGATTGGCTGACGTTCCTGCTCTGTGTACCGACCCGGCTGACGTTCCTGCTCTGTGTACCGACTCGGATTGGCTGGCGTTCCTACTCTGTGTCCCGACCCGGCCCGGCTGGGCTCCTGTGGTTGCGTATTACTCCTGCTACGCCTTAGCCAGTCTCCGGTTGGTGTTGGGGTCTCTGTCTCCAGATAGTCACTCTCTGCAGTCTAGTCTCCGTTGTTACCGGTGTCCCCGGAAGGGTGCCTCTCCGGGTAAGTTGCTCTAGTCTCCTTTACTGCTAAGGCAGCCAACAAGTTGGCCTGATCTCCGTTACTGCTACGGCAGTCCACAAGTTGCTCTGGTCTTTGTTGCTGCTACTGCAGTCCACAAGTTGCTCTGGTCTGCGTTACTGCGTGGGCGTTACTCGATATTGTGCTCTCTCTTCAAAATTGAGTTTATTAAAGGGCCTTGCGCTATTAGGGCCTGTTAGTCCTCCTGGCCTAATAGTAACATATTCAGTGCTGCCTAACTTGAGTGTCACATGAAAACTGTCTGACCAGTGTCAGTATATTGTATTCTGTATTACTTGCATATACAGGACCCGTGTGGGTATACCTCATTGTAACCTGTCCTGTGTCTGTACTATATAGCTGATATATTACTGGACCCGTGAGGGATATTGTTATTACAACTGTTCAATAAAACTGTGGGTTTTTTTTTGTTTTTTTGTTTGTTTTTTTAATATATGTTTATTCATTTTAAAGGAATTTTTGTAACAGACAACGTTAACAGATAAGACATACATGACTTGTTTAACAAAGAAAAAAAGAGTAAGGTGAGCACCAGGATTGGAAACATATGTGAAGCATAATAAGAAAGTACAAAAACCCTTAGAAATCATCAAAACAGTAAAAAAGAAAAATGAGCCAAAGAGGAGAAGAAAGGAGAGAAGCAAAGAAAAGGAATACGCAGAAAGAAAAAGAAAAAGGGGAAAGAAAGAAGAGAGAGAGGATCAAGGTCATGTGCGCAGTGAAATGGGGGGAAAGTTGTCGGATCAAGAAGGGTCCACCGCCAGCCGTTCCTGAAAGTCCCTACCCCTCAAGAATTCCTCCCAATGGAACCAACGCGTGGCATGAGTTAGGCCACGTCCCTCGGCCGCAAACGCCAAGTCTTCTGCAGAGCGGATAGACTCAACGGAGGATATCCAATCCCTATAGGAGGGAGGGTGAGGCACCTTCAAGAATCTGGGTATCAGTACCTTGGCCGCATTGATCAGGCGTATCGTTAGTGAGCGTGTGTAAATGTGTAAGGGATGGGTAGTGTGATGCAGGAGGGCCATCGGGGTCTTAGGAAGAAGAGGATCTGCCACGATGCGAATCGTGTCCACCACCGCCGTCCAGAAAGGCTGCAGCAATGGGCACGTCCACCAAATGTGTAAGAAATTGCCCCTATGCAGAAGGCACCTCCAACACGTGTCCGGAACCGCCGGATAGAATCTGTTCAATAACGACGGAACCTGATACCATCTAGTCAGTATCTTATAGGCATTCTCCTGGATTCTAGAGGACATAGAGTATCTGTGAACAAGGATAGTCATCTTAGACCATTGCTGATCCGTCAATACACAACCGCAATCTGTCTCCCAGGATCTAACAAAGTGGGGTTTGGAAGAATGGGATAAGGAAAGCAGAAGGTTGTGCAAAGCAGAGATAAGCCTGCGGGGGAAATCGGAGGAGGAGCAAAGGATCTCCACGGCAGGATAGGCATTCAGAGCCACCTGAAAGTAGTTAATGAAATGCGCTAGCTGAATGTAAAAATAAGGAACAGATGGGTGGCACGCCCTGCCCTCCAATAAAATCTGCAGCGGGAGGAGTTTACCATCACATGTCACATCAGAGAGTCTGGGGGTCTCAGTCCCCGAAGGAAGAAGCCTCCCCCACAAAGGACCTGAGAAACCAGGTGGAAAATCTGAGCTATGAACCAAAGAAGTAAGAGGAGAAGGGGAGCTGAGCAAGCCCGGGGTGGAGGCCAGGAGTCTCCACATACTGAGAGTGTGGGAGCCAGGGAGCTACCCAGGCAGCCACAGATATGGGAACCAGCAAGGAGTCCTGTTCTACTCTGGTTCACAATTTGTCAGAAGCGGCAGTCCACTCTACAATGCGGGCCAAAATGATTGATCTGTAGTATTCTCCCAAGTCAGGTAAACCCACCCCCCCAAGTTCCCTACGGCGAATCAGGTAGGAATAACCCAATCGCCTACCTCTCGAAGACCAGATAAACTTAGTAAGCAACCGTTGCACCTCCTGAAAGAATGAACCCAGGATTGAAACGGGAACTGTCTGTATAAGATAAAGGAAACGTGGTAGAATATTCATCTTCACCACGGCTATGCGTCCAAACCATGAAAGCTCCAATTTGGCCCACTTGTCTAAATCCGCCCTAAGAGTGTTTCTAATGGAGAGATAATTACATTCGAAGAGGGAAGAAGGAGAAGCCGTGAGAGAAATACCAAGGTATCGTAAACTGGTCGAAGCCCATTTGAAAGGGAAAGATCCCAGCTGCTCCCGCAGCTGCAGAGAGGCACCCGGAATAAGAGAGTTAAATGTAAAACGAAAACTCGGGATCAGGATATCTCGAAAGGTTTTATAGTAGGAAATAGTCAGACCATCTGGTCCTGGGCTTTTACCACTGGGAGAGGATTTAATAGCCTGAAGAATCTCCTCGTCTGTCAAAGGGTGGTTGAGAGAATCTGCAACCTGGGCGGAAAACCTGCGAGGCATATAACGACCCAAGTATTCCGCTATCTCAGGAACAAACCCAGAAGGGTCCGGTGGGAGAGAAGAGCCATTGATGTTTTACAACGACTGATAATAGAGTCAGAAGGCCTCTGCAATCTCGTCTGAACGATGAAGCAAAGTATGTGAAGCAGATCGGATCTTTGGAATGAAAGCCTGAGCCTGTTTGGACCGCAGGGCCCTAGCCAGGTATCTGCCAGGTTTATTACCATGGACATAATAAGAACTCCGAACCATCTGGCAAGACCGGACCATCGACTCATTACACAGAGAAGCCAAGGACGCCCGTAACTGAATCAGTTCCTGGTAAACCTCAGGAGACAAAGTAGTCTTACGTTCATGTTCAATAGTTGCAATACTGTCTAATAGATGTCGCATCCTAGCCGCACACTGCCGTTTACGATAGGCTCCCATGCTAATCAAGTGACCACAAATCACCGCTTTTTTATCTTCCCATACCACTGAGGGGGACATGTTTGGACCAGAGTTTTCGGCAAAATATTGTGTGAGGGATTCACATATTTTGACTACATTCGAGGGGTCCTTCAACAAAGAATCATTAAGCCTCCAGCAAAACTGACGACCGGACACGGAGGGAAACAGCAGTTCCAACAAAACAGGAGCATTATCACTCCAGGTGATACTACCCACCAATGCGGATCGTGCCAGCTGAAGATGTCTGTGTGAAAGAAAAATTTAATTAAACCTAGAATATTTGTTGTGTAGAGGGGAATAGTATGTGAAATCTTTAAGTGTAGGGTGTGTGATACGCCAGACATCAGCCAATTGGGCCTGATGCAAAGCTTGCCTCACCCTTCGCAATTTGACTAGTCTTACAGAGGACAACCAGGGAAGGGTACAGAGTGACATTAAAATCTCCACCCAAAATCAGTATGCCCTCTGCAAAGTCAGAGAGATCCTTAAGGACAGAGCAGATGAACAGATATTGATCTCTGGTAGGGGCATACATAGTAGCAATCATAAGTTATTCCTGCCCGATAGTCCCCTTAAGAAAGAGGGACCTACCATCACTATCCGTCCAAGTGTCCTGAACCACAAAAGGAAAAGAGCGGGCCAGAAATATCACCACTATTAGTTTTTTGCAAGGGGGAGTGGGAGAAATAACCATGGGGGTAGAATGAACTTGAGCAGGAGGGAGCCTTCCCCCTACGAAAATGTGTCTCCTGAACCAAAGCTACATCTGCACCCTGGGCCCTCAGCTCCCTAAACAATCTAGTTCTCTTGCCCGGAGCCTTAAGACCTTTGGCATTAATAGATAACACCTTAAGGTTGTAATCAGTTGAAACTATTTTAATGAAATATATACAGAAGCTTATATTTTGTTTTCCTAAAAAACCATGAATTGTCTAGTGAAAATATTTAGACAACTTACATTCAGAGTAATGAACTTTATAGGTTTATAAAGTTTAAAACAAATGATTTTATACCTCTCTGAAAAACAAAGTCATATGTGAAATTCAATATCAAGCTGTTTTTATGAAAGATATACAGAAGCAGTAGTGATCTTTACAGGTTTATACAGTTTAAAACATATCAGGTGTTTATTGCTCTCTGAAAACTGTGACATTTGAATAAGACAGTATCAACTTGTTTTAATAAAAGATATACAGAAGCATATATCTTGATATTCTTAAAAACCATGAAGTGTCTGGTGAAAATAATTGGGCTATTTATATTCAGAGTACTGAAGTTTACAGTTTAAAATATACCATGTGTTTACAGTTCTCTGAAAAATTGTGACATATGAAAAATTCATTATCAAGCTGTTTTATTGAAAGATATACAGAAGCTTATATTTTGATTTCCTCAAAAACCAAGAAGTGTCTGGAGAAAATATGTAGACAAATTATATTTAGAGCAGTGTTCTATTCAAATGTACCCAGTTTAAAACATACAAGGTGTTTATACCTCTCTATAAAACTGTGACGTAAAAAATGCAGATTCAATCTGTTTTAATGAAAGATATACAGAAGCATATATCATGATTTCCTCAGAAACCTTGAAGAGTGCGGTGAAAATATGTAGACAATTTACTTTCAGAGTAGTGAGCTTCCAGGTTTATACAGTTTAACCCATACCTTATGTTTTTGCCTCTCTGAAAAGCAGCGACATATGAAAAATTCAGTATCAAGTTATTTTAATGATAGATATACAGAAGCATATATCTTTATTTCTTGATAAACCACGAAATGTCTGGTGAAAATCTGAGACTAATTACATTCAGAGTAGTATTCTATTCAGCTTTATACAATTTAAAACATACCATGTGTTTATACCTCTCTGAAAACAGAGACATATGAAAAATTCATTATCAAGCTGTTTTAATGAGAGATAAACAGAAGTCTATATTTTGATTTCCTCAAAAACCACAAAGTGTCTGGTGAATATATTTAGACAACTTACATTCAGAGTAATGAACTTTATAGGTTTACACAGTTAAAAACTTCTCTGAAAATCACAGACATGTTTTTAACTCTCTGAAAATCAGTGACGTATGAAAAATTCAGTATCAAGCTATTTTAATGATAGATATACAGAAGTATATAACTTTATTTCCTGATAAAGCATGAAATGTCTGCTGAAAAAATGATACTATTTACAATCAGAGTCGTATTCTGTTCAGCTTTTTACAGATTAAAACATACCATGTGTTTATACCACTCTGAAAACAGAGAGATATGAAAAATTCATTATCAAGCTCTTTTAATGAAAGATAAACAGAATTTTATATTTTGATTTCCTCAAAAACCATGAAGAGTCTGGAGAAAATATGTAGACAAATGACATTTAGAGTAGAGTTCTATTCAAGTTTATCCAGTTTAAAAAATACCAGGTGTTTATACCACTTCATAAAACAGTGACGTGAAAAAGCCAGATTCAGAGACATATGAAAAATTCTTTATCAAGCTGTTTTAATGAGAGATATACAGAAGACTGTATTTTGACTTCTTCAAAAATCATGAAGTGTCGGGAGAAAATATATAGACAAATTACATTCAGAGTAGTGTACTATTCATGTTTATCCAGTTTAAAACATACCAGGTGTTTATACTTTTCTAAAAAAACATCGAAGTGAAAAATGCAGTTTCAATATGTTTTAATGAAAGATATACTGAAGCATATATTTTGATTTCCTCAAAAACCAAGGAGTTTCTGGCGAAAATATATGTACAATATTCATTCAGAGTAGAGATCTTTACAGGTTTATACAGTTTAAAAAATACCATGTGTTTACACCTCTCTGAAAAACAGTGACATGATATATGCAGTTTCAAGCTGTTTTCATGAAAGATATACAGAAGCTTATATTTTGATTTCCTCAAAAACCATGAAATGTCTGGTGAAAATCTTAGACTATTTACAATCAGAGTAGTATTCTATTCAGTTTTATACAGTTTAAAACTTACCATTTGTTTATACCTCTCTGAAAACAGAGACATATGAAAAATTCATTATCAAACTGTTTTACTGAGAGATAAACAGAAGCCTATATTTTGATTTCCTCAAAAACCATGACGTGCCTGGTGAATATATTTAGACAACTTACATTCAGAGTAATAAACTTTATAGGTTTACACTGTTTAAAAGAAACCATGATTTTATACTTCTCTGAAAATCACAGACATGTTTTTAACTCTCTGAAAAACAGTGACATATGAAAAATTCAGTATTAAGCTATTTTAATGAGAGATATACAGAAGACTGTATTTTGACTTCTTCAAAAATCATGAAGTGTTGGGAAAAAATATATAGACAAATTACATTCAGAGTAGTGTTCTCTTCATGTTTATCCAGTTTAAAACATTCCAGGTTTTTATACTTCTCTAAAAAACAGCGAAGTGAAAAATGCAGTTTCAATATGTTTTAATGAAAGATGTACAGAAGCATATATTTTGATTTCCTCAAAAACCATGGAGTATTTATACCTCTCTGAAACAGAGACATATGAAAAATTCATTATCAAGCTGTTTTAATGGAAGATATACAGAAGAACAGATTTTGATTTCCTAAAACACATGAACTGTCTAGTGAAAATATTTAACAATATTCATTCAGAGTAGTGAACTTTACAGGTTAATACAGTTTAAAACATAACTTGTGTTTATTCCTCTCTGAAAACAGAGACATATGAAAAATTCATTATCAAGCTCTTTTAAAGAAAGATATACAGAAGCATATTTCTTTATTTCCTGTAAAACCATGAAATGTCTGGTTAAAATATTAGACTATTTACAATCATATTAGTATTCTATTCAGGTTTATACATTTTAAAACATACCGTGTGTTTATACCTCTCTGAAAACAGAGATATATGAAAACTTCATTATCAAGCTATTTTAATGAGAGATAAACTTAAACACCATGTAGTGTCTTGTGAAAATATCTAGACAAATTACATTCAGAGTAGTGCTCTATTCATGTTTATCCAGTTTAAAACATGCCAGGTGTTTATACTTCTCTAAAAAACAGCGACGTGAAAAATGCCGTTTTTTAAAGAAAGATATACAGAAGCATATATAATGATTTTCTCAAAAACCATTTTGTGTCTGGTGAAAATAATTGGAGTATTTACATTTAGAGTAGTTAACTTTACAGGTTTATACAGTTTAAAACAAATCAGGTGTTCATTGCTCTCTGAAAAACTGTGACATTTGATTAAGACAGTATGAACTTGTTTTAATGAAAAATATACAGAAGAATATATTTTGATTTCTTCAAAAACCAGGGAGAGTCTGGCAAAAATATTTGAACAATATTCATTCAGATTCGTGATCTTTACAGGTTTACACAGTTTAAAACATACCTTGTGTTTATAGCTCTCTGAAAAACTGTGACATATGAACTATTCAGTAACAAGCTGTTTTAATGAAAGATATACAGAAGCATAGATCATGATTTCCTCCAAAACCAAGTAGTGTCTGGTGAAAATATATAGACAATTTACATTCAGAGTAGTGTTCTTTTCAGGTTTAGTCAGTTTAAAACATTCCATGTGTTTACACCTCTCTGAAAGAACAGCGACGTGAAATATGCAGTTTCAAGCTGTTTTCATGAAAGATTTGCAGAAGCATATATTTTGATTTCTTCAAAAACCATGAAATGTCTGGTGAAAATCTTAGTCTATTTACAATCAGAGTAGTATTCTATTCTAAAAAACAGACATATGAAAAATTCATTATCAAGCTGTTTTAATGAAAGATATACAGAAGCTTATATTTTGATTTCCTCAAAAACCATGAAGTGTCCGGAGAAAATATGTAGACAAATTACATTTTGAGAAGAGTTCTATTCAAGTTTATCCAGTTTAAAAAATACCAGGTGTTTATACCTCTCTATAAAACTGTGACATGAAAAATGCAGTTTCAAGCTCTTTTATTGAAAGATATACAGAAGCATCATGATTTCCTCAAAAAACCTTGAAGAGTGTGGTGAACATATTTAAACAATTTACTTTCATAGTAGTGAACTTCACAGGTTTATACAGTTTAACCCATACCATATGTTTTTACCTCTCTGAAAAACAGAGACATATGAAAAATTCAGTATCAAGCTATTTTAATGATAAATATACAGAATATATATCTTTATTTCATCAAAAACCATGGAGTATCTGGCGAAAATATTTAGACAATATTCATTCAGAGTAGTGATCTTTACAAGTTTATACAGTTTAAAACATACAATGTGTTTATATCTCTCTGAAAAACAGCGACTTGTGAAAAATTCAGTATCAAGCTGTTTTAATGAAAGTTATATATCACGGTGCCCGTGAATCTGCATGAGCGACATTCTTACTTCCGAGTTTACCTTGGCTGCTTCTTATTGTCTCTGGGTTTTCAACCCCTCCCAGGGCTTTCCTTTATACACACCCTCCTGTCACTGTACCGGTGCCCTTTTGTGGTGTTCCTGACCAGACCTTTGTTGCTGTGTTCCTGTTCCGTGTATGATCCGGTTTTGTCTGACCTTGCTCCTGTCTTCGCTGCCCAATTTGTTTATGACACGGCTTGCCTGACTACGATTCCCGTGACCGATTCCGTTGACTACTGCTCGCTGTGTACCGATCCAGGCTTTGGCTGACTACCGTTCTCTGTGTACCGATCCAGGCTTTGGAGGGCTACCGTTCTCTTGTACCGATACAGGCTTTGGCTGACTATCGCTTTCTGTGTACAGATCCAGGCCTTGGCTGACCTCCGCTCTCTTGAGTACCGTTTCTGCATTGGCTAGTCTCCTAGTATTAGCTTTACCGCTAGTGTCCCTGTTGCCTATGGTCTTGTGTCCTATAGCCATTTGCTCTATGGTAGCCCAGTTCCTCTACATACAGCCTGTTCCTTAGCGGTCACATTTGGTTGCACTAGCTTTTAGCCTGTACCTTTCTATTGCCTCCGGTTGCACTAGATACAATACAATACAGCCTGTACCTTATCGGTTATATCTGGTTGTGCCACCTTTCATCCTGTGCCTCACTGCTGCCTCCGGTTGCACTACTATACAACCTGTGCCATACGTGTATCTCCGGCTGCGCTACTAGCTACCGGTATCTTCCTGTTGCCGCCGGTTGCGCTACTATACTGCCTGTGCCTTACGATTGGCTCAGGTTGCGCTATACTCAGCCTGTCATTACTGTTGCCTACGGTTGTGCAGTTCGATCTGTGCCTTATGATTCCCTTCGGTTGCACTATATAACGGGCTTTAGTCGTTACTAGGGCTTCGAAGCATCGGAGTATGGGCTCTGGGCAAACTCTGGAACTGACGGCAATGCAGGGGCGTAAGGACACTATTTGAAGCCCGGGACCTGATATATTCAAGGTTTATGTCGACGGGACTTGAAGGTTCGGTAATGGCCGACGGGGCCTCGTACAACCGCATAGTACCTAACCGGGATTAGCCACTCGAACATTCAGGAGTTCTCCGGGGTCGGACAAAAGGCGGGATAGCGTGGGACTAAGTATCAGCCTTTGTTCCTCAAAATGTTTATTGGAACTCTTGGACTGTACACCCAACTGGGAACTAATCACATCACTTCTGGCCCTTTGTGTTCCCCGGTTCCGCCTTAACTGAGACTAATCCCAGGGATGACCAATCGGATATGGTGTGATACGGGCGCTCCCCTGTTCATTGGCCCTTAGTGCTTCACTAGCTTTAGCATAGCTTGCCCCTTGTTCCTTTGTGTATTTCGTGTATAAAAGTGTGTGTTGTTTGCCAATAAAGTTGAGTTCATTTGGAGTAAACTGTCTCCGCGTTTACTTCCTTGCTGGATGGTTTAAAGAGTCCCTTCTGACTCCCATCCTTTACCAGCAACTGAGCAATTCACTATCTGTACCGGAGACTGTGACATCGACCCGCTCCGCGCATCATCTCGATCATTGTCGCTCCTGCCCTCCTCTACGGGTCGAGATCGAACCGTTCCCATAGCCTCGAACCTCGAAGGAGAGATCAGCTCGAAGGTGACTGATTCCTCGGTTCGAGTTTCGGATTCGACGTTCCGGTGGCCAAGAAAAGTAGAACCGGACTGCCCCTGACACATCAGTCCTTTTCCATGTTCGATGACACTCAAGAGGTTATCGATGGGTTCTTACAGGACTTTGAGAGATTATGCAGACTGTTCCAAGTCGACCAGCAGCACTGGTCAGGCATCCTTGCCGGGAAACTGACCGGGAGGGCCAGCGAGGCTTACCGCACGGTACCTGACCAGGACATCGGCAATTATGCCGCTGTCAAGAAGAGACTGTAGAAGAGGCTAGGTATGCCATTACGCAGGATACCTATCGCCGGAAGTTCAGGGACACTAAGAAAAAGGGTACAGACACCTTTTCGGAATGGGATCATAACTTTGAGCGGGTCGCTAGGAACTGGCTACAAGGTTGTGGAGCTACCACTTTTGAAGAGTGCTGCCAGCAAATGCTACTGGAACATTTTTTCCTAAATATTCCTGACCCAGTGCGGGATTGGGTGTGGGACCGGAACCCCACCACCCTCAGCCAAGCTGCCTTGCTAGCGAATCAATATGAAGACAATCGGAGCATGGGCAACAAAGTACAGTCCATCCCAGGGGGAGGCGGGTCCCGGGCCACTGCCCCTGACCTTAATTCATACCGGTCGGGGCCCTGACCCCAACAGGGCCCCTACAACCCCCATCGCCACGCCAACCCCCCTGCACTGTGTTTTATGTGCCAGCAATCTGGCCATCGCCAAGCTAATTGCCCCAGGAACAGGGGGCATGCCGCCAGGTACCAATCTGCCCCTCGGGCAAATCAGAACTCCACCACAGCTAGGGTTCCCCCACATCAGGCCCATTGCATAGGAGGGGAGGATACATGGAATGCCTACCCTAACCACCATAACCCAGACTGGCCCTGTCTTGTGGTTATATGTGAGGCCACAGGAGACTAGCCCGAGTGGGGCTATTTCCATGAAGTTACCCTGGCCCAGGAGGACCCAAATGACAACCGGCACCAGCACATTCAGACCGAGCGTCTCAATGGCCACACCACCCAAGGAATGCGAGACTCTGGGGCCACCCTTACCTTAGTGCGGCCTCGCTGCTTACCCCCCAGCCTCAGAGTGCCCCGAATGGTGGAGATCCAGGTAGCTGGGGGCACAGTGTATAAACTTCCCATGGCCAAGGTACAACTGGATTGGGGGGTTGGACCCCAAGAAATGATTGTGTTGGTCATGCCAGGACTTCCTACGGACATGCTGCTAGGAAATGACATGGGCAATCTGGAAAGTTACTTCGGCCCAGCCAGAGACCAAGAGGACTGCAATGTCATCACGAGATCCGCGGCACGCCAACAGAGGGTAAGACCAACACCATCTCCCGCCCCTCCAGCAGTGGCCCCTAATGAACCCAGTATAGCTTGGCTGCCGCCACCAGCTTTCCGGTCTGCTCTACAGACAGACCCCACTATAGCCGGGTACAGATGACAGGCAGACACCAGACAGGCAGACACAGTTTGTGTGGGAGAACGGGTTGCTATATAGGACAACTCAAACCCCCTGTCAGGGCCCCACCACAGTCATTTGCACCCAGTTGGTAGTACCCCTACAGCACAGGGACGCCCTCGTTGCCCTTGCCCATGATATTCCCTTAGCAGGACATTCGGGAATCCGGCGCACCAAAAGCGCTTAACTCGAGCGTTTTTTTGGCCCAAATTGTCCCGGGATGTTCGCCACTTTTGCCGCACCTGCGACACCTGTCAGCGGGTAGGAAAAAGGGGAGATCATCTGCCAGCACCCCTGCAACCCCTACCTTTGATAGGGGAATCCTTCCAATGGGGGGCCATTGACATCATAGGTCCACTCGCTCGGCACAGCTACACGGGTAAGAGATATATCCTTACCATTGTGGTCTATACCAGCCGTTACCCTGAGGCCGTCGCGCTAACCAGCATCTCTGCTGAAAGCGTCGCGGTTGCCCTAGTGAAGGTATTTACCCGGGTAGGATTCCCTAGGGAGGTAGTATCAGATCGAGGCACCCAATTTACCTCAGATATAATGAAACAAGTCTGGAAGCTATGCGGGGTTAAACCCCTCCATTCCACACCCTACCATCCCCAGACGAATGGGCTCTGCGAGAGGTTCAATGGAACCTTGAAACAGTTGCTCAAAGCCTTCACGCAGTCACACCGTGACTGGGAACGCTATCTGCCCCACCTACTGTTCACGTATTGGGAGGTGCCTCAGGAGTCCACGGGATTTTTGCCCTTTGAACTATTGTTCGGAATGAACGTCCAGGGACCCCTGAATATACTCCTCGAATACTGGGAGGTGAAGTGCGACTCTGTATATTACATTTGTGAGCTAAAAGAGATTGCACCTGGGGCACGAGGACACACTATCAGTGAGATTTTGCATACTCTTGCAGGTTCATGAGTCTAGTTGAGCATCTCTGACTTCTACTTTTATGCAAATTGCTTTTGGGGTTAGTCACCCTAAGGGTAATGTGGGAATCCTGACGTGGACCCCTTGCTCACAAGTGCCTACAGGGATCAGCTGCACCTCACTAACAAGGCCCAAGAAGTCCAAAACGTATGTCTGGGCTTAGCTGCTTCCCTTGGTCAGATAAGAATTGTCTGGCATTTTGTAGTTGGGCTGTTATTTAGGCTGGTCCTGTATGATATGCTTCAGAATATTTCTTCTCTGTGTATGGCATTTGTGAGCTAAAAGAGTTTGCACCCTGGGCGCGAGGACACAGTCCCAGTGAACTTTTGCATACCATTGCAGGCTCATAAGTCTAGTTGAGCATCTCTGCCTTCTTCTACTTCTATGCAAATTGCTCTTGGCGTTAGTCACCCTAAAGGTAATGGGGGAATCAAGACCTGGACCCCTCGCTCACAAGTGCCTATCGGTATCAGCAGCAACTCACCGACGAGGCCCAAAAAGGCCGAAACGTACGTCTGCTTTTTAGCTGCTTCCCTTGTTCAGAGAAGAATCGTGTGGCATTTTGTGGCTGGACTGTCATTTTGGCAGGACCTGTATGAAATGCTTCAGAATATTTTTTTCTCTGTTTATGGCATTTCTGAGCTAAAAGAGATTGCACCACGGACACAGTCCCAGTGAGCTTTGGCATACCCTTACAGGCTCATGAGTCTTGTTGAGCATCTCTGACTTCTTCAGAACATCTGGACGGTATTCCTCTGGCACGAAGAGCCAATCAGGGAACTGGGGTGAGGACGAACAGGCTGGATATTGAGCCGCTTGAATACCACGCAGGGCTCATAGGGTCAAAGACCCCAATATCCGTGATAAGGGCACGATGGGCTCCACAGAGGAAGAGAGAAGAGGTTCTACGTCATGGAATCTGGACAAGGCATCAGCCTTGTGTTTCTTGGTACCAGGCAGGTACGATATAGTGAAATCAAAGCGCGTGAAGAACAAAGACCAGTGGGCCTGGCGAGGAGTCAGGCGTTTGGCCGAAGCCAAATAGGCGAGGTTGCGATGGTCAGTAAGGATGCTGACAGGATTTGCTGCACCCTCCAGGAGATATCGCCACTCCTGGAGAGCCAGTTTGATGGTGAGCAACTCCGTATTCCCGGCATCATAATTCCTCTCCGCCGGGGAGAAACAGTGAAAGAAGTAGGAGTAGGGTTGAAGTACTTTGCTAGAACCGGTGCACTGGGAAAGAACGACTCCTGCCGCACTCTCGGAAGCATCGAGCGTAAAGGGCAAGGTCGGGTCTGGAAAGACTAACACAGGTAAACGCGTCTTTGTTAGTGCGGAAGGCCTTGAGGGCCTCAGCAGACCAAAGGGCTGGATCGGCCCCCTTACAGGTTAATTGGATGATGGGCTGAACGACGTGTGAGATGCTCTCAATAAACCTCCAATAATAATTGGAGAACCCAAGGAAACGCTGAATGGCATTCACGGTACGGGGAACCGGCCATTCCAGCACAGCTCTCACCTTACCTGGGTCCATGGCCAAACCGGAGGCAGAGACGATATACCCCAGGAAGCATAAGGAAGCTTTTTCGAAGTCACATTTTTGAATCTTCGCATACAGTTTATGATGGCGTAGCCTTTACAGTACCGCAAAGACATGTTCCCGGTGCTCAGACAGAGTCCGAGAATGGATTAATATGTCGTCCAGATAGACAATGACAAATGACAAAAAGTAATCCTGGAAGATGTCGTTGACGAGGGCCTGGAAAACGACTGGGACATTGCGCAAACCTAACGGCATCACGAGACATTCGTAATGACCGAAACGCGTGTTGAAGGCAGTCATCCACTCATCCCCTTCGCGTATCCGTACTAGGTTGTATGCCCCTCGTAAGTCTAGTTTCGTAACCGTTCAAGCAACTCCGGGATGAGGGGAAGCGGGCAGCAGTTCTTGAGAGTGATAGCATTTAGGCCTCTGTAATCGATACAGGGCAACATGGACCCATCTTTTTTCTTTACAAAAAAGAATCCAGCACCTGCTGGCAAGGTGGAGGGGCGGATGAATAATCGTGCTAGGTTCCCCTGGATGTAAGCCTCTAAGGCCGCAGTCTCGGGCAAGGACAATGGGTACTTCCTCCCTCTGGCAGGCACTGCTCTGGGAACTAGATCTATGGAGTAGTCATAAGCCCGATGAGGGGGCAGAACCTCCGATTTGGCCTTAGAAAAGACGTTCGAAAAAGACATGTAAGGCTTAGGTATAACAGTAGTAGAATCCAAGGGGAGGTTCAAGAATCATACCCACGGAAACAGACGAGGGCTAAATAGGAGCAGTCGAAAAAGACAGTACTCTTTGTTGCCAGTCAATCTGAGGATTGTGCTTAAGGAGCCATGGGAACCCCAGAATCAGTGGTGCTGTAATAATATCAAAAGATAAGAGCTCGTGCTGGTTGGGAACCAAGAGAACCTGAAGAGGAACTGTCATGAGTGTTACCACACCCGTTCCTAGAGGGGAACTATCAATCACGGTGATAGTGATAGGTGGGTCCTTAGAGATCAGTGGTACCCCCAGGCGCTGCGCAAATCGAAGACCCCAGCAGCCCCTGAGTCTATCAGAGCCTCGTCGTGAGTGGTAGCGGAACAGGAACGGAAAGACATTGTTGAGGGACAGAAGGATACACGGTGTGACTTAGAGAGAGTCCCTCATCCCTTCCTAAGCCCGATAGTTTTCCCGGCTTATGTGGACACAGGTGGGCGAAGTGACCAGGCTGGCCACAGTACAAAGAGAGACCACACTCACGACGCCTTGTCTTCTACTCTTCCGAGAGGCGCATCACTCGTCCAATCTCCATCGGTTCTGGAGAGGAGTCTGTTGGCGTGTGCTGGAAACAAGGAGCTAGGCGTATGGGTGGACGAGTTGCCGGGAGCTTGAATCGGTCACAGTCTCTCTCCTGACATCTCTCTTGTCTCAAGCCTAGTACACAAAGCGATCAGACCATCAAGAGTCTCTGGAACGTCACAAGTCTCCAATTCGTCTTTTAACCGGTCAGACAACCCTTGAAGGAAGGCGGCCTTTAAAGCACCGTCTCCCCAGTCAGTGTCGTAGACCTGAGTACTGAACTCAATGGCATACTGAGATAGTGACTGGGAAAGCTGCTGGAGATCTAACAGGGAGGACTCTGCCTTGGTCTGGGTGTCAAAGATGGCTCGAAAAGCAGCCGAAAAGGCATCGAAGACATCCAGCAATGGTGAATGATGGTCCATAAGCGGTGTAACCCAAGCGGTGTAACCCCTAAGAAGGGAGACAGGAAACGTAATCCTTGCCTGATGGGACGCAAGTGGTCCAGCTAATTGTAGAAGTGCAGGAAGCACTGGTGTACAAAATCCCGCAGATGCAATGGATCTCCCTCGTATTTATCTGGCAATGGTACCTTAATGTACCTATGTCTGGCATTGGGGTCAAGGGCTGTTGCAGGAGGAGAAGCCGCTGCGGCGGCCATTGTTGGAGCCTCCATTCTCTCCATCCTGTGTTGCATGTGTTGTAGCAAGGATGTGATGGAGTCCAGCTTTTGGTCCAAACGCTGGATATGAGAAGCGTGCTGCTCCAGTGCCGTCATCTGCTGGAGCACGGCCAGGGTGATTTCGGAGGGGTCAAAGGACATAGTGACGGTACTGGCACTCTCACTCTGTCACAGTTCGAACGGCGCAAGTATCTTCCTGCAGGGAAGGGAGTGCTCGGGTGCGACGCTGGGGTTCAGAGCTCGTGAACGGGGATTGTCAGCAATGAGGCCATGCTGCGGCTGTAGCCAGATAGAGTTGCTGGCCGCGAAGCCAGATGTCCGATCCCGGTTGAGCCGGAACCCAGACCTGGATGGCGACCTTGCCAACAGTACTAGCTCCCCTGCATGGGGGAGTGAAGGCTAGGGTGCGCTGGATAGGGATCGTGGCTAGGGAGCGGGGGTAACCAGGTAGCTAAAACTCCCCACTAGGCTAGGATACCCCAAAAGAAGAAGCAACACTGACCTGAGGTACAGGGAGCGGTGAAGGATGCAGACAGGTGAGAGAGAGCTGGAATTAACCCTGAGAAGGTCAGACAAGCTGGGTTGGTACACAGAGCTAGGAAGAGTCAACAGGGAGGCAGCGGAAGAGTAGTCAGGCCAGCTGGTTCGGTACACTAGAGATCAGGTCAGAAGGTGAACGGATCAGACAGAGGAATCGTCAACAAGCCGAGTCAAACACCAGGAGACTAAACAGAAAGCCAGGACAAGGGCTAGAAGACAAGGCAGACACGCAAGAAGCAGGTCTACTGACACTGTGAGAGTACACCGAAGACTGAGGGAGGATGCCTGTTATAGACACCTTGTGATGACGTCACCACAAGACGCACCGAAGCTGGAAGTGCACGGACGTCCGACAGAACAGCCTAACAGAACGGGACCGGAGCGAAGAGGCAACAAGGGCAGACACGGATAACGGAAGGTAGTGGCAAAGACCATGACACTGCTCCCCTCCCAAAAGTGAACCTCCGGGACCCAATGGGCTCAGTTTTGTCGGAAAAGTGTGGTGAAAGGCTTGAAGCGAAGTGGCAGTGTGGATGTCACGAGAAAGAACCCAAGAGCGTTCCTCTGGGCCTTATCCTTTCAGGTTCACCAGGTACTGTACCCCACCTCGGGAGAGACGAGAATCAAGTATGCCATCTATGACGTACTCCTCTTGGCCATCGACCCTGAATGGAGCAGGCGGCAGGGGTGTGCCTTGTGGGCCACTGGAAGGCAAATAAGACTTCAGCAGGGACACAGGAAACACAGGGAGGATCCGTAGACTTCGGGGTAGAGCCAGGCAGTAGGACACCGGAGACAATCGCTGTGGCACCCGATATGGACCAATATATAACGTGGACTAAGCTTGACTGAGGGTGAGCCAGACGTATGTGCTTGGTGGAGGGCCAGACACGTTTTCCTACATGAAACAGGCGAGCGGGAACACAAAGCCGGTCGGCGGACTTCTTCTGCATAGCCTGTGCCCTCAGAAGACCGGCTCCAAGAGAACGCCAGTGTTCGGCTAGGGAACGTACCTGAGCCTCGGCGGCAGGTACCAGCAATACCCCAGGAGCAAGCAAGAGGAGACGTGGATTATTCCCAAGAACTGCGAAAAAAGGAGAACACCCGAGAGAGGAGTGACGGAGGGAGTTATAGGATAAATCTGCCCAGGGCAACAAAGCTGACCAGTCATTCTGATTCTGGTTACAATAAGCCCTAAGGTAGTGTTCCAGGCATTGGTTCAGTTGCTCAGTCTGCCCATTAGTTTGGGGGTGATAAGCAGACGAAAAATGCAAGGATATTCCCAGACGAGAACAAAGTGCCCTCCAAAACCGAGAGATATATTGGACACCTCTGTCCAATACAATGTGCAGAGGGACCCCGTGGAGGCACACTACCTGGCCAAAGAAGGTCTCAGCCAATTCCGTAACTTAGGAAGGGGTAGGAAGTGCCACTGAGAAGCGGTCTATGACCACAAAAATGTTAGTGTTCCCAGAAGAAAGAGGCAGGTCTACAAAAAAATCCATGACCAAGTGGGTCCATGGAAGGAGAGGACTGGAAGAGGGTGTAGCAGACTGATGGGTCTATTCCTAGGCACCTTCACCCGAGAACACACTGAGCAGGACTGCACCCGAGAACGGACATCCGGAAGACAAGAAGGCCACCAAAAGTACCATGTAAGCAAGTCTTGAGTGTGTTCGATTCCATGATGTCCTGCAGATCGGGAATGATGAGCCCAGGTCAGAACATCTGGACGGTATTCCTCCGGCACGAAGAGCAAATCAGGGAACTGGGGTGAGGACGGACAGGCTAGAGATTGAGCCCCTTGAATACCACGCAGGGCTTGGAGGGTCAAAGACCCCAATATCCTTGATAAGGGCACGATGGGCTCCACAGAGGAAGAGAGAAGAGGTTCTACGTCATGGAGTCTGGACAAGGCATCAGCCTTGCGGTTCTTGGTACCAGGCAGGTATGATGTAGTGAAATCAAAGCACATGAAGAACAAAGACCACCGGGCCTGGCAAGGAGTCAGGCGTTTGGCCGAAGCCAAATAGGCGAGGTTGCGATGCTCAGTAAGGATGCTGACAGGATGTACTGCACCATCCAGGAGATATTGCCACTTCTGGAGAGCCAGTTTGATGGCGAGCAACTACGTATTCCCGGCATCATAATTCCTCTCCGCCGGGGAGAAACAGCGAGAGAAGTAGGAGCAGGGTTGAAGTACTTTGCAAGAACCGGTGTGCTGGGAAAGAATGGCCCCTGCCACACTCTCGGAAGCATCGACCGCAAGCGTAAAAGGCAAGGTTGGGTCTGGAAAGACTAACACAGGTAAACGCGTCTTTGTGAGAACGGAAGGGCTTGAGGGCTTCAGGAGACCAAAGGGCTGGATCGGCCCCCTTACAGGTTAATTGGATGATGGGCTGAACGACGTGTGAGATGCTCTGAATAAACCTCCAATAATAATTGGCGGACCCGAGGAAATGCTGAATGGCATTCACGGTACGGGGAACCGGCCATTCCAGCACAGCTCTCAACTTACCTGGGTTCATGGCCAAACCGGAGGCGGAAACGATATTACCCAGGAAGCGTAAGGAAGCTTTTTTCGAGGTCACATTTTTTGAGCTTCGCATACAGTTTATGATGGCGTAGCCTTTGCAGTACTGCAAAGACATGTTCCCGGTGCTCAGACAGAGTCAGAGAATGGATTAATATGTCGTCCATATAGACAACAACAAATGACAAAAGGTAATCTCAGAAGATGTTGTTGACGAGGGCCTGGAAAACGGCAGGGGCATTGCGCAAACCTAACTGCATCACGAGATATTCGTAATGACCGAAACACGTGTTGAAGGCGGTCTTCCACTCATCCCCTTCGCGTATCTGTACTAGGTTGAATGCCCCTCGTAAGTCTAGTTTCGTGAAGACAGTGGACCCCCGTAACCGTTCAAGCAACTCCGGGATGAGGGGAAGCGGGTAGCAGTTCTTGCGATTGATAGCATTTAGGCCTCTGTAATCAGTACAGGGCCTCATGGACCCGTCTTTTTTCTTTACAAAAAAGAAACCAGCACCTGCTGGCGAAGTGGAGAGGCGGATGAATCCTCGTGCTAGGTTCTCCGGGATGTAAGTCTCTAAGGCCGCAGTCTCGGGCAAGGACAATGGGTACGTCCTCCCTCTGGGAGGCACTGCTCTGGGAACTAGGTCTATGGAGCAGTCATAAGCCCGATGAGGGGGCAGAACCTCCGATTTGGCCTTAGAAAAGACGTCCGAAAAAGACGTGTAAGGCTTAGGTATAATAGTAGCGGAATCCAAGGGGGGTTCAAGAATCATACCCACGGAAACAGACGAGGGCGAAATAGGGGCAGTCGAAAAGACAGTACTCCTTGTCACCAGTCAATCTGAGGTTTGTGCTTAAGGAGCCATGGGAACCCCAGAATCAGTGGTGTATGAGGTGCTGTAATAATATCAAAAGATAAGAGTTTGTGCTGGTTGGGCGCCAAGAGAACCCGAAGAGGAACTGTCATGAGTGTTACCACACCCGTTCCTAGAGGGGAACCATCAATCACGGTGATAGTGACCGGTGGTTCCTTAGAGACCAGGCGCTGAGCAAATAGAAGATCCATGAAAACCCCAGCAGCCCCTGAGTCTATCAGAGCCTCGGCATGACTGGTAGCAGAACAGGAACGGAAAGATGTTGTTGAGGGACAGAAGGAAACATGATGTGAGTTAGAGAGAGTCCCTCATCCCTCCCTAAGCTCGATCGTTTTCCCAACTTATGTGGACACAGGCGGGCGAAGTGACCAGGCTGTCCGCAGTACAAAGAGAGAACACGCTGACGACGCCTTGTCTTCTCCTCTTCCGAGAGGCGCATCACTCGTCCAATCTCCATCGGTTCTGGAGAGGAGTCTGTTGGCGTGGGAGTGTGCTGGAAACGAGGAGCTAGGCGTATGGGTGGATGAGTTGCCGGGCGCTCGGAGCGGTCACGGTCTCTTTCCTGACGTCTCTCTTGTATACGTGTCTCAAGCCTAGTCTTTTAACTGGTCAGACAACCCTCGACGGAAGGCGGCCTTTAAAGCACCGTCTCCCCAGTCGGTGTCGTAGACCTGAGTACGAAACTCAATGGCATACTGAGATAGTGACTGGGAACGCTGCTGGAGATCTAAAAGGGAGGACTCTGCCTTGGTCTGGGTGTCAAAGGTGTCTCGAAAGGCAGCCAAAAAGGCATCAAAGACATCCAGCAAGGGTGAATGATGATCCATAAGCGGTGTAACCCAAGCCAGAGCCCGACACCTAAGAAGGGAGACAGGAAAAGTAATCCTTGCCTGATGGGACACAAAGTTGTCCAGCTAATTGCGGAAGTGGAGGAAGCACTGGTGTACAAAACCCCGCAGAAGCAATAGATCTCCCTCGTATTTATCTGGCAATGATACCTTAATGTACCTAGGTCTGGCATTGGGGTCAAGGGCTGTTTTGGGAGGAGAAGCCACTGCGGCGGCCAATGTTGGAGCCTCCATTCTCTCCATCCTGTGTTGCATGCGTTGTAGCAAGGATGTGATGGAGTCCAGCTTTTGGTCCAAATGCTGTATATGTATCACGGTGCTCCATGATTATTATCCGATGCCGCTGTCTGATTGCTGGTCTTAATTGCTACTCCTGGCCCTTTCGTGGTGTATGTTTCATGTGATTCTCCTGTGATTTCTACTCTTTGTATGACCTGGCCTGCCTGACTACGACTTGTTCCTGTGTTCCTGTTTTACACTTCGTTGCTGACTAGTATTCTGGCTGAGAACCCGCTCTGTTGCTGACTCGTATTCTGGCTGAGAACCTGCTCTGTTGCTGACTCGTATTCTGGCTGAGAACCCACTTTGTTGCTGACTCGTATTCTGGCTGAGAACCCGCTCCATTGCTGACTCGTATTCTGGTGGAGAACCCGCTCCATTGCTGACTGTATTCTGGCTCAAGATCCTGCTCCGTCGCTGACCGTCCCTGGATGAGTACCTGCTTCGTTGCTGACTGTGTTCTGGCTGAAGATCCCGCTCCATCGCTGATCGTTCCTGGAGGAGACCCTGCTCCGTTGCTGATTGTATTCCGTCTGAGAACCACTCCTATGCTGTATCCTGGCTGAAGACTGTTGCTGACTGTATTCTGGCATAGAACCGCTCCGTTGCCGACCAGTAGGGGCGCTGTTGCTTTCCGTTGCAGTATCCCTATTCCGCTTAACGGGCTCCGGTGCCTACCGTACCGCCTGTCTCAGAGCGACCCCTGGTGGCTATTATTTATTCTGGGCATTCGTTACATGCAGTGTTGCGCCGCGTGGCGCTATTCCTTGTCGACCAGTCTTACGCTGGGCTTAAGCTGCTCCTTAACTGCTGCTAGCGGTGTGCACATTCGAAGTACAGTACCGGAGTTCTACTCTGACTGTGTTACTCTGATCTCCCTCTGTGGCCTTCCTACCTGCTACGCTCTGCTCACTCCCTCTGGGAGTTACTCTGTTTGGTAGGGCTTACCACTGCCTTGGGCAGTTCCACCGTTAGAGACAGCGTTATACTATCCATACTGCAGGCTAAGGGCCATTAGCTGTTTGACAGCTACCTACTGTTGCCTCGATCCACCCCTAGCGTTCTAGGGTTTATAATTAGCAGCTACCTTGGTCTCTATTATCCCTCCTGAGGGGAGACGGTTACTCAACAGTTGCCCGGTATTTGGAGACCGTATTCAGTTCTAGCCTCCACTGTGCCAGTTTCGTTCCATACAGTCTGGGTCTGAATTGCCTCATTCCAGAGTCATGGTGTCCAGGCCTCTGGACAGTGCCAGTTTCATTTCATACAGTCTGGCCAGAGTTGCCTCGTTCCTCAGGGTTTTGGTACCCAGGCGTCTGGGTAGTGCCAGTTCTGTTTCCAGTACTCCTCCTGTGTACATTCACCTGGTCAGCTTCCCTACGGGTTGCCAGTTACTCCTCCTGTGTACGTTCACCTGGTCAGATTCCCTACTGGTTGCCAGTTACTCCTCCTGTGTACGTTCACCTGGTCAGCTTCCCTACGGGTTGCCAGTGCCAATACACGAACTATACATTCAGTTGTGCCAGTCTAGTATTCTAATATTGCATTCCTGCAAGCTACCGTGTATTACCTGTTTCTGTGTGCTCTGCCTTGTGGTCCCTTGGGCCTTGTTCAGTATATGCTCTTTTTCAATAAAGTCTTTTATCCTTACCAATCTGTTTGAGTGTTCATCTAAAACCGTAACAATATGCGAAGCGTGCTGCTCCAATGCCGTCCCCTGCTGGAGCAAGGCCTGGGTGATTTCAGAGGGATCAAAGGACATAGTGTTGGTACTGGCACTCTCACTCTGTCACAGTTCGAACGGTGCAGGTATCTTCCTGCTGGGAAGGGAGTGCTCAGGAGCAACACTGGAGTTTGGAGCTCGTGAACAGGGACTGTCAGCAACGAGGCCTTGCTGTGGCTGTAGCCGGATAGACTTGCTGGCCGCGAAGCCAGATGCCCGATCCCGGTTGAGCTGGAACCCAGACCTGGATGGCGACCCTGCCAACAGTACAAGCTCCCCTGCATGGGGGAGTGAAGGCTAGGGTGCGCTGGATAGGGATCGTGGCTAGGGAGCGGGGGCCACCAGGTAGCTAAAACTCCCCACAAAGCTAGGATGCCCCAAAAGCAGAAGCAACACTGACCTGAGGTACAGGGAGCGGTGAAGGAGAGCAGGAATGAACCCTGAGAAGGTCAGATAAGCTGGATTGGTACACAGAGCTAGGAAGAGTCAACAGGGAGGCAGCGGAAGAGTAGTCAGGCCAGCTGGTTCGGTACACTAGAGATCAGGTCAGAAGGTGAACGGATCAGACAGAGGAATCGTCAACAAGCCGAGTCAAACACCAGGAGACTAAAAACAGAGCCAGGACAAGGCCTAGAAGACAAGGCAGACATGCAAGAAGCAGGTCTACGGACACTGTGAGAGTGCACCGAAGACTGAGGGAGGACGCCTGTTATAGACACCTAGTGATGACGTCACCGCAAGAAGCACCGAAGCCGGAAGTGCACGGGCGTCCAACAGAACATCCTAACGGAACGGGACCAGAGTGAGGAGGCAACACGGGCAAACTCGGAGAACAGCAGGTAGTGGCAAAGACCATGACACTGCCCCCCTCCCAAAAGGGAACCTCCAGGACCCTATGGGCCCGGTTTAGTCGAAAGAGCGGTGAAAGGCTCAAAGCAAAGCGGGAGCATGGATGTCACGAGAAGGAACCCAAGAGCATTCCTCTGAGCCTTATCCTTTCCAGTTCACCAGGTACTGTACCCTGCCTCTGGAGCAACGAGAATCAAGTATGACGTCTATGACGTACTCCTCTTGGCCATCGACCAAGACCGGAGCAGGTGGCGGGAGTGTGCCTTGTGGGCCACTGGAAGGCTAATAAGCCTTCAGCAGGGACACATAGGGTGGATCCATAGACTCCGGGGTAGAGCCAGGCGGTAGGACAGCGGAGACAATCACTGTAGCACCAGATATGGACTGATGTAACATGGTCCAAGCTTGACTGAGGGCTGAGACAGACGTATGTGCTTGGTGGAGAGTGAAGACACATTGTCTTACATGAAACAGGCGAGCAGGAGCAAGACGCTGGTCAGTGGACTTCTTCTGCATAGCCTGTGCCCTCAGAAGACCGGCTCGAAGAGAACGCCAGTGTTTGGCTATGGCACGCACCTGAGCCTAGGGGGCAGGTACCAGCTACACCCCCCGGGAGCAAGCAAGAGGAGACATGGATATAGGAGAACACCCAAGTGACAGAGGGAGTTATAGGATAAATCTGCCCAGGGCAACAAAGCTGACCAGTCATTCTGATTCTGGTTACAATAAGCCCTAAGGTAGTGTTCCAGGTATTGGTTCAGTCTGCCAATTAGTCTGGGGGTGATAAGCAGACGAAAAATGCAAGGAGATTCCCAGACGAGAACAAAGTGCCCTCTAAAACCCAGAGATGAATTGGACACCTCTGTCCGATACAATGTGCAGAGGGACCCCGTGAAGGTTCACTACCTGGGAAAAGAAGGTCTCAGCCAATCCGTGGCCGTAGGTAACTTAGGAAGGGGTAGGAAGTGCCCCTGCTAAGAGAAGTTGTCTAGTGTTTCCAGAAGAAAGAGGCAGGTCTACCATAAAATTCATGGCCAAGTGGGTCCATGGTAAGACGGGGACTGGAAGAGGGTGTAGCAGACCGACAGGCCTATTCCTAGGCACCTTCACCCGAGAACACACTGAGCAGGACTGCACCGAGAACGGACATCCGGAAGACAAGAAGGTCACCAAAAGTACCATGTAAGCAAGTCTTGAGTGCGTTCGATTCCAGGATGTCCTGCGGATCGGGAATGATGAGCCCAGGTCAGAACATCTGGACGGTATTCCTCTGGCACGAAGAGCCAATCAGGGAACTGGGGTGAGGACGAACAGGCTGGATATTGAGCCGCTTGAATACCACGCAGGGCTCATAGGGTCAAAGACCCCAATATCCGTGATAAGGGCACGATGGGCTCCACAGAGGAAGAGAGAAGAGGTTCTACGTCATATAATCTGGACAAGGCATCAGCCTTGTGTTTCTTGGTACCAGACAGGTACGATATAGTGAAATCAAAGCGCGTGAAGAACAAAGACCAGCGGGCCTGGCGAGGAGTCAGGCGTTTGGCCGAAGCCAAACAGGCGAGGTTGCGATGGTCAGTAAGGATGCTGACAGGATTTGCTGCACCGTCCAGGAGATATTGCCACTCCCGGAGAGCCAGTTTGATGGTGAGCAACTCCGTATTACCGGCATCATAATTCCTCTCCGCCGGGGAGAAACAGTGAAAGAAGTAGGAGCAGGGTTGAAGTACTTTGCTAGAACTGGTGCACTGGGAAAGAACAACTCCTGCCGCACTCTCGGAAGCATCGACTGCAAGCGTAAAGGGCAAGGTCGGGTCTGGAAAGACTAACACAGGTAAACGCGTCTTTGTGAGTGCGGAAGGCCTTGAGGGTCTCAGCAGACCAAAGGGCTGGATCGGCCCCCTTACAGGTTAATTGGATGATGGGCTGAACGACGTGTGAGATGCTCTCAATAAACCTCCAATAATAATTGGAGAACCCAAGGAAAAGCTGAATGGCATTCACGGTACGGGGAACCGGCCATTCCAGCACAGCTCTCACCTTACCTGGGTCCATGGCCAAACCGGAGGCAGAGACGATATACCCCAGGAAGCATAAGGAAGCTTTTTCGAAGTCACATTTTTGAATCTTCGCATACAGTTTATAATGGCGTAGCCTTTACAGTACCGCAAAGACATGTTCCCGGTGCTCAGACAGAGTCCGAGAATGGATTAATATGTCGTCGAGATAGACAACGACAAATGACAAAAAGTAATCCTGGAAGATGTCGTTGACGAGGGCCTGGAAAACGACTGGGACATTGCGCAAACCTAACGGCATCACGAGATATTCGTAATGACCGAAACGCGTGTTGAAGGCAGTCATCCACTCATCCCCTTCGCGTATCCGTACTAGGTTGTATGCCCCTCGTAAGTCTAGTTTCGTAAACGTTCAAGCAACTCCGGGATGAGGGGAAGCGGGCAGCAGTTCTTGAGAGTGATAGCATTTAGGCCTCTGTAATTGATACAGGGCAACATGGACCCATCTTTTTTCTTTACAAAAAAGAATCCAGCACCTGCTGGCAAGGTGGAGGGGCGGATGAATAATCGTGCTAGGTTCCCCTGGATGTAAGCCTCTAAGGCCGCAGTCTCGGGCAAGGACAATGGGTACGTCCTCCCTCTGGCAGGCACTGCTCTGGGAACTAGATCTATGGAGTAGTCATAAGCCCGATGAGGGGGCAGAACCTCCGATTTGGCCTTAGAAAAGACGTTCGAAAAAGACATGTAAGGCTTAGGTATAACAGTAGTAGAATCCAAGGTGAGGTTCAAGAATCATACCCACGGAAACAGACGAGGGCTAAATAGGAGCAGTCGAAAAAGACAGTACTCTTTGTTGCCAGTCAATCTGAGGATTGTGTTTAAGGAGCCATGGGAACCCCAGAATCAGTGGTGCTGTAATAATATCAAAAGATAAGAGCTCGTGCTGGTTGGGAACCAAGAGAACCTGAAGAGGAACTGTCATGAGTGTTACCACACCCGTTCCTAGAGGGGAACTATCAATCGCGGTGATAGTGATAGGTGGGTCCTTAGAGATCAGTGGTACCCCCAGGCGCTGCGCAAATCGAAGCCCCCAGCAGCCCCTGAGTCTATCAGAGCCTTGGCGTGAGTGGTAGCAGAACAGGAACGGAAAGACGTTGTTGAGGGACAGAAGGATACATGGTGTGACTTAGAGAGAGTCCCTCATCCCTTCCTAAGACCAGGCTGGTCACTACGCCTTGTCTTCTACTCCACCGAGAGGCGCATCACTCGTCCAATCTCCATCGGTTCTGGAGAGGAGTCTGTTGGCGTGTGCTGGAAACAAGGAGCTAGGCGTATGGGTGGACGAGTTGACGGGAGCTTGGAGCGGTCACAGTCTCTCTCCTGACATCTCTCTTGTCTCAAGCCTAGTACACAAAGCGATCAGACCATCAAGAGTCTCTGGAACGTCAAAAGTCTCCAATTCGTCTTTTAACCGGTCAGACAACCCTTGAAGGAAGGCGGCCTTTAAAGCACCGTCTCCCCAGTCGGTGTCGTAGACCTGAGTACGGAACTCAATGGCATACTGAGATAGTGACTGGGAAAGCTGCTGGAGATCTGGGTGTCAAAGATGGCTCGAAAGGCAGCCGAAAAGGCATCGAAGATATCCAGCAAGGGTGAATGATGGTCCATAAGCGGTGTAACCCAAGCCTAAGAAGGGAGACAGGAAAAGTAATCCTTGCCTGATGGGACGCAAGTGGTCCAGCTAATTGTAGACGTGCAGGAAGCACTGGTGTACAAAATCCCGCAGAAGCAATGGATCTCCCTCGTATTTATCTGGCAATGGTACCTTAATGTACCTATGTCTGGCATTGGGGTCAAGGGCTGTTGCGGGAGGAGAAGCCGCTGCGGCGGCCATTGTTGGAGCCTCCATTCTCTCCATCCTGTGTTGCATGTGTTGTAGCAAGGATGTGATGGAGTCCAGCTTTTGGTCCAAACGCTGGATATGAGAAGCGTGCTGTTCCAATGCCGTCATCTGCTGGAGCACGGCCAGGGTGATTTCGAAGGGGTCAAAGGACATAGTGACGGTACTGGCACTCTCACTCTGTCACAGTTCGAACGGCGCAGGTATCTTCCTGCAGGGAAGGGAGTGCTCGGGAGTGACTCTGGGGTTCAGAGCTCGTGAACGGGGATTGTCAGCAATGAGGCCTTGCTACGGCTGTAGCCAGATAGAGTTGCTGGCCGCGAAGCCAGATGTCCGATCCCGGTTGAGCCGGTACCCAGACCTGGATGGCGACCTTGCCAACAGTACTAGCTCCCCTGCATGGGGGAGTGAAGGCTAGGGTGCGCTGGATAGGGATCGTGGCTAGGGAGCGGGGGTCACCAGGTAGCTAAAACTCCCCACTAGGCTAGGATACCCCAAAAGAAGAAGCAACACTGACCTGAGGTACAGGGAGCGGTGAAGGATGCAGACAGGTGAGAGAGAGCTGGAATTAACCCTGAGAAGGTCAGACAAGCTGGATTGGTACACAGAGCTAGGAAGAGTCAACAGGGAGGCAGCGGAAGAGTAGTCAGGCCAGCTGGTTCGGTACACTAGAGATCAGGTCAGAAGGTGAACGGATCAGACAGAGGAATCGTCAACAAGCCGAGTCAAACACCAGGAGACTAAACACAGAGCCAGGACAAGGGCTAGAAGACAAGGCAGACACGCAAGAAGCAGGTCTACGGACACTGTGAGAGTGCACCGTAGACTGAGGGAGGACGCCTGTTATAGATGCCTAGTGATGAAGTCACCGCAAGACGCACCGAAGCCGGAAGTGCACGGGCATCCAACAGAGCATCCTAACGGAACAGGACCGGAGCAAGGAGGTAACACGGGCAGACACGGAGAACGGCAGGTAGTGGCAAAGGCCATGACACCTGAATAGAACACTGCTCTGAAAGTAAATAGTGTAAATATTTTCACCAGACACTTCATGGTTTTCACATGTCGCTGTTTTTCAGAGCGGTATAAACACTACTCTGAATATAAATAGTCAAAATTTTTTCACGAGACTCTTCGTGGTTTTTGAGGAAATCAAGATATATGCATCATGGAGCCCGAGCTATGCTGGTGACATTCTGTCAGTTTCCTCTATTGATCTCGCTCTTTGCTTAAAGTGACTCCCCCCCCCCCAGTATTTGTTCTTAAATGTTAGACCTTGTCACTTATCCGGTGCCCTTTCGTGGTGTTTCCGTACCAGCGCCTGTTCCTGTACTTCGTGTGATCTCTGTGTACCGACCTGGCCTGCCAGATGGCTCTGCATCTTGTTTCTGCCTGTGTACTGCCCGGACTGTCTGACTATTCTGCATCTTGTTCCTGTCCTGTGTACCGACTCGGATTGGCTGACGTCCCTGCTCTGTGTACCGACTCAGATTGGCTGGCGTTCCTGCTCTGTGTCCCGACCCAGCCCGGCCGGGCTCCTGTGGTTGCGAATCACTCCTGCTACGCCTTAGCCAGTCTCCGGTTGGGGTTGTGACAGGATCCTCTCTGTCTCCGGACAGTCTCTCTCTGAAGTCTAGTCTCTGTTGTCACCGGTGTCGCCCAGGCGACATTGCTGTGTGTTCCTTTCCTCCGTGCAGTACCCGGTTGGGTGCCTCTCATGGCAAGTTGCTGTAGTTTCCGTTACTGCTACGGCAGTCCACAAGTTGCCCTGGTCTCCATTACTGCTACGGCAGTCCACAAGTTGCCCTGGCCTCCGTTACTGCTACGGCAGTCCACAAGGTGCTCTGGTCTCTATTACTGCTACGGCAGTCCACAAATTGCTCTGGCCTCCGTTACTGCTTGGTCGTTACTCGATATTGTGCTCTCTCTTCAAGACTGAGTTTCTTAAAGGGCCTCGCGCTATTAGGGCCTGTCAGACCTCCCGGCCTAATAGTAACCCATTCAGTGCTGCCTAACTTGAGTATCACACGAAAACTGCCTGACCTGTGTCAGTATATTGTATTCTGTATTACTTGCATATTCTGGACCCGTGTGGGTATACCTCATTGTAACCTGTCCTGTGTCTGTACTATATTTCTGATATATTACTGGACCCGTGAGGGTTATTGTCATTACAACTGTTCAGTAAAACTGTGTTTTATCCAAACCAACTGTGTCTGTGTGTCAAACAAACCGTTACAGTATGAAAGGGCCATGACCTCAGATGGTGCAGGTGAAGGTAATGCACAAAGCATCCATTGGAGGATGGACGTACTCATGTACGTCCATCCTCCAATGGATGCTACTGGGCAGCATTTGGACCAGTTGGCACTGGCCGTACAAACTATTCTTGAGCGCACTGCTCACCTTGATAAACTGGTTCAAGCCTTGGTGGTCTCCCCCGTTTCGACACCGGGAGCTCAATCTGTGATGCAAGTGGCCTCGTGTAAAGGGTTAACCACCACAGCTCCGTTACCGCTAAGATACAATGGCGAACCTACCCTGTGCAGAGGGTTTATTAAGCAATTGGAGATTTTTCTGGAATTAACTCCCCAAGCCTTTCCTAATGACCGTAGTAAGGTGGGCTTTATGATATCGTTACTGACGGGCAGAGCCCTGGCATGGACTAACCCCTTGTGGGCATTTGCCAAACCCTGCACTAAGAATTTCAAGGAGTTTGTGCTTGCCTTCTGCAGAGTATTTGAAGTCCCAGGCAGAGCCGCCTCTGCTGCCAAACGATTAATGGAGATACAACAAGGTTCTCGTACGGCGGGAGATTACACTATTGAATTTCGTACACTGGCAGCACAGGTAGGTTGGAAAAATGAGGCACCGATACCAGCATTTGCTCAGGGACTAGCTGACCGTATTAAAGATGAAACGGCAGCCAGAGATTTGCCTAACGATCTAGACGAGTTTATTGATTTCGCTATACTGATTGATTCCCGCATCCGTGAAAGACTTGCGGCTAAAGATCGTAGGCAGCGGGCCAGAGGTGTCGGACTAGCTAATCAAAATTTCCCACCCATGTCTCCCTCGCCTCCCATGCCTCCAGAGTGTACCCAGGAGACAAGTGAACCTATGCAGCTAGGGTTCACCAGATTAACCAAGGAGAAACGGGCGCATCACTGTAGGCAGGGGCTATGCCTGTATTGTGGAGAACCTGGACACCTGCTACGTACCTGTACTGTACGGCCGGGAAATGAACGCACCTAGGTTACCTTGGGGCACAGGCCTTAGGTGAAGTTCAGCAGTCCCTAGACCCAATTATGCAGAAACCCACGATTCAGGTGGCATTTTCTTGGGCAGAACACTCAATAGAAGTTCTGGCCCTTGTTGATTCCGGCGCAGCCGGATACTTTATGGACAATTCCTTTTCTAGTCTACACCAGATTCCGCTGGTTGAGATGGAGTCTCCCTTAGCTGTTGAGGTCATTGATGGAAGACCTTTGGTACCAGCTCAGATCACTATGGGGCACTACTGGGCCTCTCCACACTGAGAAACAGCGGTTCCAGATCATCCAGTCTCCTCACCATGCTGTTATTCAGGGGTTCTCATGGTTATATTTACACAATCCCCAGTTTGACTGGCAGACTTGTGAGATAACGTCCTGGTCTGAGTATTGTATGGGGCATTGCGTTTCTCATCCAACTAAAATCATGTGTACCTCTCCCTCCGTGCCGGCTGAGTACCATCAATTCAGCGACGTTTTTAATAAGGGAGAGGCTAGCATTTTGAGGCAGCAGATCGAGCTTTCACTACACTCAAGTCCACTTTTGCATCTACTCCTGTGCTATCCCACCCTAACCCTTCTCTTCCGTTTACCCTAGAGGTTGATGCCTCTGAGACTGGGGTAGGGGCAGTGTTGTCACAACGTCCGGCCTCTGGGAGTGCGCTAAGACCATGTGGGTTCTTCTCTAAAAAGCTGTCTAGTGCCCAGAACCATTATGAGATTGGTGACAGAGAACTCCTGGCTATTATCCTCGTTCTTAAAGAATGGCGTCACTTACTGGAAGGTACTAGGACTCCGGTATTAATCCTGACTGACCACAAAAACCTGACGTACCTTTCAGAGATTATCATCATGACAAGCCAGATGGACCTTATTTCTGTCCCACTTTAATTTCATTGTATCTTACTTGCCTGGTTCTAAGAATGTTAGGGCAGATGCATGGGGTACCCAGGGTGTTGGTGTCAGACCGTGGGAGCCAATTTGTGTCCAGATTTTGGAGAGCATTCTGTAACCAGATGGGCATACAGCTGTCCTTTTCACCTGCTACCATCCCCAGACCAATGGAGCCGCTGAGCGTGCCAATCAAGGATTGGAACAATTCTCACGCTATTTCGTGTCCGATCATCATGATAATTGGGCCGACCTGTTGCCATGGGCAGAGTTCGCCAAGAACTGTGCGGTTAATTCATCGTCCAGGAGCTCCCCGTTTCTTATCAACTACGGGTTTCAGCCATGCTTGCTCCCGGACTCATTCCAGAAGCAGCAGATTCCAGCTCTGGATGAGCATATCGAGCAACTCCGCTCCACCTGGGCACAGGTTCAGAGGGTCCTCAGTAATTCGTACCAGTGTTATCAGCACCACGCTTATCGCATATGGTTAGGGATATCCAGGTTGGGGATAGGGTATGGCTATCCTTCAGAAACCTCAATTTGCAAGTTCCATTTAATAAGTTGGCTCCCTGGTTCATTGGTCCCTTTAAGGTGATCCGCAAATCTAACCCTGTTTTGTACGCTCTGGATCTCCCAGCATCTATGCGGATTCACAATGTCTTCCATGTATCCGTTCTGAAACCTCTGATATGCAAACGTTACACTACCACTCCTGCGGTCCCCGGTCCTGTGCAAGTTCAGGGTCAGAAGTAGTATGAAGTCCAAAGTATTATTGATTCACGTAGATTTAGAGGAAAATTGCAATATTTGGTCCTTTGTAAGGGCTATGGCCCTGAGGAGCATTCCTGGGTTGAACAGAGTGACCTTCATGCTCCTAGATTGTTGCGCAGTTTCCATTCCAAATACCCTCTGAGACCAGGTCCCTCTTCTAGGAGGGGGGTGGTCTTTGAGAGTGGGGTACTAACACAGTGCCCGTGACTTGCTGGCGACATTCTTCAGTTTCCTCTATTGATCTCGCTCTTTGGTTAAAGTGACTTGTACCTGCCCAGTATTTGTCCTTAAATGCTGGACCTTGTCACTTATCCAGTGCCCTTTCCTGGTGTTTCCGTATCAACGCTTGTTCCTATACTTCGTGTAATCTCTGTGTACCGACCCGGCCTGCCAGATGACTATGCATCTTGTTCCTGCCGGTGTACCGACATGGACTGTCTAACTATTCTGCTTCTCGTTCCTGTCCTGTGTACCGACTCGGATTGGCTGACGTTCCTGCTCTGTGTACCGACCTGGCCCGGCTGACGTTCCTGCTCTGTGTACCGACTCGGATTGGCTGGCGTTCCTGCTCTGTGTTCCGACCCGGCCGGCTGGGCTCCTGTGGTTGCGTATTACTCCTGCTACGCCTTAGCCAGTCTCCGGTTGGGGTTGTGACAGGATCCTCTCTGTCTCCAGATAGTCACTCTCTGCAGTCTAGTCTCCGTTGTTACCGGTGTCGCCTAGGCGACATTGCTGTGTTCTCCTTCCCTCGGTGCAGTCCCCGGAAGGGTGCCTCTCCGGGTAAGTTGCTCTAGTCTCCTTTACTGCTAAGGCAGCCAACAAATTGCCCTGATCTCCTTTACTGCTACGGCAGTCCACAAGTTGCTCTGGTCTTTGTTGCTGCTACTGCAGTCCACAAGTTGCTCTGGTCTGCGTTACTGCGTGGGCGTTACTCGTTATTGTGCTCTCTCTTCAAAATTGAGTTTATTAAAGGGCCTTGCGCTATTAGGGCCTGTTAGTCCTCCTGGCCTAATAGTAACATATTCAGTGCTGCCTAACTTGAGTATCACATGAAAACTGTCTGACCAGTGTCAGTATATTGTAATCTGTATTACTTGCATATACTAGACCCGTGTGGGTATACCTCATTGTAACCTGTCCTGTGTCTGTACTATATAGCTGATATATTACTGGACCTGTGAGGGATATTGTTATTACAACTGTTCAATAAAACCGTGTTTTTTTTTTGTTTTTGTTTTTTTAATATATGTTTATTCATTTTAAAGGAATTTTTGTAACAGACAACATTAACAGATAAGACATACATGACTTGTTTAACAAAGAAAAAAAGAGTAAGGTGAGCACCAGGATTGGAAACATATGTGAAGCATAGTAAGAAAGTACAAAAACCCTTAGAAATCATCAAAACAGTAAAAAAGAAAAAAGAGCCAAAGAGGAGAAGAAAGGAGAGGAGCAAAGAAAGGAATACGCAGAAAGAAAAAGAAAAAGGGGAAAGAAAGACGAGAGAGAGGATCAAGGTCATGTGCGCAGTGAAATGGGGGGAAAGTTGTCGGATCAAGAAGGGTCCACCGCCAGCCGTTCCTGGAAGTCCCTACCCCTCAAGAATTCCTCCCAATGGAACCAACGCGTGACATGAGTTAGGCCACGTCCCTCGGCCGCAAACGCCAAGTCTTCTGCAGAGCGGATAGACTCAACGGAGGATATCCAATCCCTATAGGAGGGAGGGTGAGGCACCTTCCAGAATCTGGGGATCAGTACCTTGGCCGCATTGATCAGGCATATCGTTAGTGAGCGTGTGTAAATGTGTAAGGGATGGGTAGTGTGATGCAGGAGGAGGGCCATCGGGGTCTTAGGAAGAAGAGGATCTGCCACGATGCGAATCGTGTCCACCACCGCCGTCCAGAAAGGCTGCAGCAATGGGCACGTCCACCAAATGTGTAAGAAATCGCCCCTATGCAGAAGGCACCTCCAACACGTGTCCGGAACCGCCGGATAGAATCTGTGCAATAACGACGGAACCCGATACCATCTAGTCAGTATCTTATAGGCATTCTCCTGGATTCTAGAGGACATAGAGCATCTGTGAACGAGGGTAGCCATCTTAGACCATTGCTGATCCGTCAATACACAACCGCAATCTGTCTCCCAGGATCTAACAAAGTGGGGTTTGGAAGAATGGGATAAGGAAAGCAGAAGGTTGTGCAAAGCAGAGACAAGCCTGCGGCGGAAATCGGGGGAGGAGCATAGGTTCTCCACGGGAGTCTGGCAGGAGAGACATTCGGAGCCACCTAAAAGGAGTTAATGAAATGCGCTAGCTGAATGTAAAAATAAGGAACAGATGGGTGGCACGCCCTGCCCTCCAATAAAGTCTGCAGCGGGAGGAGTTTACCATCACATGTCACATCAGAGAGTCTGGGGGTCTCAGTCCCCGAAGGAAGAAGCCTCCCCCACAAAGGACCTGAGAAACCAGGTGGAAAATCTGAGCTATGGACCAAAGAAGTAAGAGGAGAAGGGAGCTGAGCAAGCCCGAGATGGAGGCCAGGCGTCTCCACATACTGAGAGTTTGGGGTATTAGAGGGTGGGACACAACCGCCATAACCGGCTGTCAGGGAGCTACCCAGGCAGCCACAGATATGGGAACCAGCAAGGAGTCCTGTTCTACGATGGTCCACAATTTGTCAGACGGGGCAGTCCAATCTACAACGCGGGCCAAAATGATTGATATGTAGTATTCTCCCAAGTCAGGTAAACCCACCCCCCCAAATTCCCTACGGCGAATCAGGTAGGAATAACCCAATCGCCTACCTCTTGAAGACCAGATAAACTTAGTAAGCAACCGTTGCACTCCCTGAAAGAATGAACCCAGGATTGAAACGGGAACTGTCTGTATAAGATAAAGGAAACGTGGTAGAATATTCACCTTCACCACGGCTATGCGTCCAAACCATGAAAGCTTCAATTTTGCCCACTTGTCTAAATCCGCCCTAAGAGTATTTCTAAGGGAGAGATAATTACATTCGAAGAGGGAAGAAGAAGAAGCCGTGAGAGAAATACCAATGTATCGTAAACTGGTCGAAGCCCATTTGAAAGGGAAAGAAGATCCCAGCTGCTCCCGCAGCTGCATAGAGGCACCCGGAATAAGAGAGTTAAATGTAAAACGAAAACTCGGGATCGGGATATCTCGAAAGGTTTTATAGTAGGAAATAGTCAGACCATCTGGTCCCGGGCTTTTACAACTGGGAGAGGATTTGATAGCCTGAAGAATCTCCTCGTCTGTCAAAGGGTGGTTGAGAGAATCTGCTACCTGGGCGGACAACCTGCGAGGCATATAACGACCCAAGTATTCCGCTATCTCAGGAACAAACCCAGAAGGGTCCGGTGGGAGAGAAGAGCCATTGATGTTTTACAACGACTGATAATAGAGTCGGAAGGCCTCTGCAATCTTGTCTGAACGATGAAGCAAAGTATGTGAAGCAGATCGGATCTTTGGAATGAAAGCATGAGCCAGTTTGGACCGCAGGGCCCTAGCCAGGTATCTGCCAGGTTTATTACCATGGACATAATAAGAACTCCGAACCATCTGGCAAGACCGGACCATCGACTCATTACACAGAGAAGCCAAGGACGCCCGTAACTGAATCAGTTCCTGGTAAACCTCAGGAGACAAAGTAGACTTATGTTCACGTTCAATAGTTGCAATACTGTCTAATAGATGTCGCAACCTAGCCGCACACTGCCGTTTACGATAGGCTCCCATGCTAATCAAGTGACCACGAATCACTGCTTTGTGAGCTTCCCATACCACTGAGGGGGACGTTTGGACCAGAGTTTTCGGCAAAATATTGTGTGAGGGATTCACATATTTTGACTACATTCGAGGGGTCCTTCAACAAAGAATCATTAAGCCTCCAGCAAAACTGACGACCGGACACGGAGGGAAGCAGCAGTTCCAACAAAACAGAAGCATTATCACTCCAGGTGATACTAACCACCGATGCGGATCGTGCCAGCTGAAGATGTCTGTGTGAAAGAAAAATGTAATCCAACCTAGAATATTTGTTGTGTAGAGGGGAATAGTATGTGAAATCTTTAAGTGTAGGGTGTGTGATACACCAGACATCAGCCAATTGGGCCTGATGTAAAGCTTGCCTCACCCTTCGCAATTTGACTAGTCTTACAGAGGACAACCCCCGTTGAGGAATCCAGGGAAGGGTGCAGAGTGACATTAAAATCTCCACCCAAAATCAGTGTGCCCTCTGCAAAGTCAGAGAGATCCTTAAAGGGATAGTAATACTTCGTTTTAACTTTATTTTATTTTGTAGGCATTAAAAAACATGAAGAATGATATGTCTTATCTCTCAAACCTTTATGGTTTATGAGATATTCACAAGCAAAGTTCCCCTCCCTGCCCCTTTTACCTAGTGTAAGCCATCTCTTCTCAAATTTGAGTCTGGTTGTATGACAGGACAGATAACAGAAGGGGACAATTTTCTTTGTATGAAAACAATGAAAGCCCTTCCCCCCTTGACAAGTTTTTCAGCTTTTTCTCTTATCTTAATAGAAGTTTGTCCCTTTCTGCATTCTACCTGGGCATCTCCCTTCTGATCTGGTTGAACAGGGAAGGGATAGTTTGCTTGTGAATATCTCTTAAACCATAAAGGTTTCATGTTCATCCAGTTTAAAACATACCAGGGGTTTATACTTCTGTAAAAACAGCTACGTGAAAAATGCTTTTTCAAGATGTTTAAATGAAAGATATACAGAAGCATATATTTTGATTTCCTCAAAAACCATAGAATGTCAGTTGAAAATATTTGGACAATTTTCATTCAGAATAGTGATCTTTACAGGTTTATACAGTTTAAAACAAATCAGGTGTTTATTGATCTCTGAAAAACTGTGACATTTGATAAAGTCAGTATCAACTTGTTTTAATGAAAGTTATACAGAAGCATATATTTTGATTTCCTCAAAAACCGTGGAGTGTCTGGCAAAAATATTTGGACAATATTCATTCAGATTAGTGATCTTTACAGGTTTACACAGTTTAAAACATACAGTGTGTTTATACCTCTCTGAAAACAGAGACATATGAAAAATTCATTATCAAGCTGTTTTAACGAGCGATATACAGAAGCTTATATGATGACTTCCTCAGAAACCATGAAGTGTCTGGTGAAAATATCTAGACAAATTACATTCAGAGTTGTGTTCTATTCATGTTTATCCCATTTAAAACATGCCAGGTGTTTATATTTCTCTAAAAAACAGCAACGTGAAAAATGCAGTTTCAAGATGTTTTAATGAAAGATATACTGAAGCATATATTTTGATTTCCTCAAAATCCATGATGTGTGTGATGAAAATATTTATACAATTTTCATTCAGAGTAGTGACCTTTACAGGTTTATACAGTTTAAAACATAATATATGTTTATATATCTCTCAAAAACAGCAACATATGAAAAACTCAGTTACAATCTCTTTTAAAGAAAGATATACAGAAGCATATATTTTGATTTCCTCAAAAACCAAGGAGTATCTGGTGAAAAGATTTGGACAATATTCATTCAGAGTAGTGATTTTTACAGGTTAATACAGGTTAAAACATAACTTGTGTTTATTCCTCTCTGAAAACAGAGACATATGAAAAATTTATTATCAAGCTCTTTTAATGATAGATATACGAAGCTTATATTTTGATTTCCTCAAAATCCATGAAGTGTGTTGTGAAACAATGTTGTCAATTTTTATTCAGAGTAGAGAACTTTACAGGTTTATACAGTTTAAATATAACTTATGTTTATACCTCTCTGAAAAACAGTGACATATGAAATACTTAGTATCAAGCTCTTTTAAAGAAAGATATACAGAAGTATGTGGAGACGCCTGGCCTCCACCTCGGGCTTGCTCAGCTCCCTTCTCCTCTTACTTCTTTGGACCATAGCTCAGATTTTCCACCTGGTTTCTCAGGTCCTTTGTGGGGGAGGCTTCTTCCTTCGGGGACTGAGACCCCCAGACTCTCTGATGTGACATGTGATGGTAAACTCCTCCCGCTGCAGACTTTATTGGAGGGCAGGGCGTGCCACCCATCTGTTCCTTATTTTTACATTCAGCTAGCGCATTTCATTAACTCCTTTCTTTATTTATTGTAAAACCATGAAATGTCTGGTTAAAATCTTAGACTATTTACAATCAGAGTAGTATTCTGTTCAGTTTTATACATTTTAAATCATACCATGTGTTTATACCTCTCTGAAAAAAGAGATATATGAAATCTTCACTATCAAGCTATTTTAATGAGAGATACACTTAAAAACCATGAAGTGTCTGGTGAAAATATCTAGACAAATTACAATCAGAGTAGTGTTCTTTTCATGTTCTTCCAGTTTAAAACATACCAGGTGTTTATACTTCTCTAAAAACAGCGACATGAAAAATGCTGTTTCAAGATGTTTAAATGTAAGATATACAGAAACATGTATTTTGATTTCCTCAAAAACCATGAAGTGTCTGGAGAAAATATGTAGACAAATTACATTTAGAGAAGAGTTCTATTCAAGTTTTTCCAGTTTAAAAAATACCAGGTGTTTATACCTCTCTATAAAACTGTGACATGAAAAATGCAGGTTCAAGCTCTTTTATTGAAAGATATACAGCAGCATCATGATTTCCTCAAAAACCTTGAAGAGTGAGTTGAAAATATTTAGACAATTTACATTCAGAGTAGTGATCTTCACAGTTTTATACAGTTTAATCCATAACATGTGTTTTTACCTCTCTGAAAAACAGCGACATATGAAAAATTCAGTATCAAGCTATTTTAATGATAGCTATATAGAAGCATATATCTTTATTTCCTGATAAACAACGAAATGTCTAGTGAAAATCTGAGACTACTTACATTCAGAGTAGTATTCTAATCAGCTTTATACATTTTAAAACATACCATGTGTTTATACCACTCTGAAAACAGAGACATATGAAAAATTCTTTGTTAAGCTGTTTTAATGAGAGATAAACAGAAGAAGGTATTTTGACTTCTTCAAAAATCATGAAGTGTCAGGAGAAAATATATAGACAAATTACATTCAGAGTAGTGTTCTATTCATGTTTATCCAGTTTTAAACATACCAGGAGATTATACTTCTCTAAAAAACAGCGAAGTGAAAAATGCAGTTTCATTATGTTTTAATGAAAGATAAAGAGAAGCATATATTTTGATTTCCTCAAAAAACCTTGAAGAGTGTTGTGAACATATTTAGACAATTTACTTTCAGAGTAGTGAACTTCACAAGTTTATATAGTTTAACCGATACCATATATTTTTACCTCTCTGAAAAACAGCGACATATGAAAAATTCAGTATCAAGCTATTTTAATGATAGCTATACAGAAGCATATATCTTTATTTCCTCAAAAACCATGGAGTATCTGGCGAAAATATTTTGACAATATTCATTCAGAGTAATGATCTTTACAGGTTTATACAGTTTAAAAAATAAATTGTGTTTATACCTCTCTAAAAACAGAGATATATGAAAAATTCATTATCAAGCTGTTTTAATGATAGATATACGAAGCATATATTTTTATTTCCTCAAAATCCTTGAAGTGTGTGGTGAAACTATTTAGACAATTTATATTCAGGGTATAGAACTTTACAGGTTTATACAGTTTAAAACATAACCTATGTTTATTCCTCTCTGAAAAACAGTGACATATGAAATACTTAGTATCAAGCTCTTTTAAAGAAAGATATATAGAAGCACATATCTTTTCCTGTAAAACCATGAAATGTCTGGTTAAAATATTAGACTATTTACAATCAGAGTAGAGTTCTTTTCAGGTTTATACATTTTAAAACATACCATGTGTTTATACCTCTCTGAAAACAGAGTTATATAAAATCTTCATTATCAAGCTATTTCAATGAGAGATACTATTAAAAACCATGAAGTGTCTGGTGAAAATATCTAGACAAATTACATTCAGAGTGGTGTTCTATTCATGTTCATCCACTTTAAAACATACCAAGAGTTTATACTTCTCTAAAAACAGCTACGTGATAAATGCTGTTTCAATGTGTTTAAATGAAAGATATACAGAAGCATATATTTTGATTTCCTCAAAAACCATAGAATGTCAGTTGAAAATATTTGGACAATTTTCATTCAGAGTAGTGATCTTTACAGGTTTATACAATTTAAAACAAATCAGGTGTTTATTGATCTCTGAAAAACTGTGACATTTGATAAAGACAGTATCAACTTGTTTTAATGAAAGTTATACAGAAGCATATATTTTGATTTCCTCAAAAACCGTGGAGTGTCTGGCAAAAATATTTGGACAATATTCTTTCGGATTAGTGATCTTTACAGGTTTACACAGTTTAAAACATACACTGAGTTTATATTGTGTTCTATTCATGTTTATCAAGTTTAAAACATGCCAGGTGTTTATACTTCTCTAAAAAAACAGCGACGTGAAAAATGCAGTTTCAAGATGTTTTAATGAAAGATATACAGAAGCATATATTTTGATTTCCTCAAAATCCATGATGTGTGTTATGAAAATATTTATACAATTTTCATTCAGAGTAGTGACCTTTACAGGTTTATACAGTTTAAAACATAATATATGTTTATACATCTCTCAAAAACAGCAACATATGAAAAACTCAGTTACAATCTCTTTTAAAGAAAGATATACAGAAGCATATATTTTGATTTCCTCAAAAACCAAGGAGTATCTGGTGAAAAGATTTTGACAATATTCATTCAGAGTAGTGATCTTTACAGGTTTATACAGTTTAAAACATAACTTGTGTTTTACCTCTGTGAAAACAGAGAAATATGAAAAATTCATTATCAAGTTGTTTTAATGAAAGATATACAGAAGCATAGATTTTGATTTCCTAAAAAACATGAAGTGTCTAGTGAAAATATTTAACAATTTTCATTCAGAGTAGTGAACTTTACAGGTTAATACAGTTTAAAACATAACTTGTGTTTATTCCTCTCTGAAAACAGAGACATATGAAAAATTTATTATCAAGCTCTTTTAATGATAGATATACGAAGCTTATATTTTGATTTCCTCAAAATCCATGAAGTGTGTGGTGAAACAATGTTGTCAATTTTTATTCAGAGTAGAGAACTTTACAGGTTTATACAGTTTAAATATAACTTATGTTTATACCTCTCGTAAAAACAGTGACATATGAAATACTTAGTATCAAGCTCTTTTAAAGAAAGATATACAGAAGCATATTTCTTTATTTATTGTAAAACCATGAAATGTCTGGTTAAAATCTTGGTATGATTTAAAATGTATAAAACTGAACAGAATACTACTCTGATTGTAAATAGTCTAAGATTTTAACCAGACATTTCATGGTTTTACAATAAATAAAGAAATATGCTTCTGTATATCTTTCTTTAAAAGAGCTTGATACTAAGTATTTCATATGTCACTGTTTTTACGAGAGGTATAAACATAAGTTATATTTAAACTGTATAAACCTGTAAAGTTCTCTACTCTGAATAAAAATTGACAACATTGTTTCACCACACACTTCATGGATTTTGAGGAAATGTGTTTATACCTCTCTGAAAAAAGAGATATATGAAATCTTCATTGTCAAGCTATTTTAATGAGAGATACACTTAAAAACCATGAAGTGTCTGGTGAAAATATCTAGACAAATTACAATCAGAGTAGTGTTCTTTTCATGTTCTTCCAGTTTAAAACATACCAGGTGTTTATACTTCTCTAAAAACAGCGACATGAAAAATGCTGTTTCAAGATGTTTAAATGAAAGATATACAGAAACATGTATTTTGATTTCCTCAAAAACCATGAAGTGTCTGGAGAAAATATGTAGACAAATTACATTTAGAGAAGAGTTCTATTCAAGTTTTTCCAGTTTAAAAAATACCAGGTGTTTATACCTCTCTATAAAACTGTGACATGAAAAATGCAGGTTCAAGCTCTTTTATTGAAAGATATACAGCAGCATCATGATTTCCTCAAAAACCTTGAAGAGTGAGTTGAAAATATTTAGACAATTTACATTCAGAGTAGTGATCTTCACAGTTTTATACAGTTTAATCCATAACATGTGTTTTTACCTCTCTGAAAAACAGCGACATATGAAAAATTCAGTATCAAGCTATTTTAATGATAGCTATATAGAAGCATATATCTTTATTTCCTGATAAACAACGAAATGTCTAGTGAAAATCTGAGACTACTTACATTCAGAGTAGTATTCTAATCAGCTTTATACATTTTAAAACATACCATGTGTTTATACCACTCTGAAAACAGAGACATATGAAAAATTCTTTGTTAAGCTGTTTTAATGAGAGATAAACAGAAGAAGGTATTTTGACTTCTTCAAAAATCATGAAGTGTCAGGAGAAAATATATAGACAAATTACATTCAGAGTAGTGTTCTATTCATGTTTATCCAGTTTTAAACATACCAGGAGATTATACTTCTCTAAAAAACAGCGAAGTGAAAAATGCAGTTTCATTATGTTTTAATGAAAGATAAAGAGAAGCATACATTTTGATTTCCTCAAAAAACCTTGAAGAGTGTTGTGAACATATTTAGACAATTTACTTTCAGAGTAGTGAACTTCACAAGTTTATATAGTTTAACCGATACCATATATTTTTACCTCTCTGAAAAACAGCGACATATGAAAAATTCAGTATCAAGCTATTTTAATGATAGATATACAGAAGCATATATCTTTATTTCCTCAAAAACCATGGAGTATCTGGCGAAAATATTTTGACAATATTCATTCAGAGTAATGATCTTTACAGGTTTATACAGTTTAAAAAATAAATTGTGTTTATACCTCTCTAAAAACAGAGATATATGAAAAATTCATTATCAAGCTGTTTTAATGATAGATATACGAAGCGTATATTTTTATTTCCTCAAAATCCTTGAAGTGTGTTGTGAAACTATTTAGACAATTTTTATTCAGGGTATAGAACTTTACAGGTTTATACAGTTTAAAACATAACTTATGTTTATACCTCTCTGAAAAACAGTGACATATGAAATACTTAGTATCAAGCTCTTTTAAAGAAAGATATATAGAAGCACATATCTTTACCTGTAAAACCATGAAATGTCTGGTTAAAATATTAGTCTATTTACAATTAGAGTAGAGTTCTATTCAGGTTTATACATTTTAAAACATACCACGTGTTTATACCTCTCTGAAAACAGAGGTATATGAAATCTTCATTATCAAGCTATTTCAATGAGAGATACACTTAAAAACCATGAAGTGTCTGGTGAAAATATCTAGACAAATTACATTCAGAGTGGTGTTCTATTCATGTTCATCCAGTTTAAAACATACCAGGGGTTTATACTTCTCTAAAAACAGCTACGTGATAAATGCTTTTTCAAGATGTTTAAATGAAAGATAATCAGAAGCATATATTTTGATTTCCTCAAAAACCATAGAATGTCAGTTGAAAATATTTGGACAATTTTCATTCAGAGTAGTGATCTTTACAGGTTTATACAGTTTAAAACAAATCAGGTGTTTATTGATCTCTGAAAAACTGTGACATTTGATAAAGAGAGTATCAACTTGTTTTAATGAAAGTTATACAGAAGCATATATTTTGATTTCCTCAAAAACCGTAGAGTGTCTGGCAAAAATATTTGGACAATATTCATTCAGATTAGTGATCTTTACAGTTTTACACAGTTTAAAACATACATTGTGTTTATACCTCTCTGAAAACAGAGACATATGAAAAATTCATTATCAAGCTGTTTTAATGAGCGATATACAGAAGCTTATATGTTGACTTCCTCAGAAACCAAGAAGTGTCTGGTTAAAATATCTAGACAAATTACATTCAGAGTAGTGTTCTATTCATGTTTATCAAGTTTAAAACATGCCAGGTGTTTATACTTCTCTAAAAAACAGCGACGTGAAAAATGCAGTTTCAAGATGTTTTAATGAAAGATATACAGAAGCATATATTTTGATTTCCTCAAAATCCATGATGTGTGTGATGAAAATATTTATACAATTTTCATTCAGAGTAGTGACCTTTACAGGTTTATACAGTTTAAAACATAATATATGTTTAAACATCTCTCAAAAACAGCAACATATGAAAAACTCACTTATAATCTCTTTTAAAGAAAGATATACAGAAGCATATATTTTGATTTCCTCAAAAACCAAGGAGTATCTGGTGAAAAGATTTGGACAATATTCATTCAGAGTAGTGATCTTTACAGGTTTATACAGTTTAAAACATAACTTGTGTTTTACCTCTGTGAAAACAGAGAAATATGAAAAATTCATTATCAAGTTGTTTTAATGAAAGATATACAGAAGCATAGATTTTGACTTCCTAAAAAACATGAAGTGTCTAGTGAAAATATGTAACAATTTTCATTCAGAGTAGTGAACTTTAAAGGTTAATACAGTTTAAAACATAACTTGTGTTTATTCCTCTCTGAAAACAGAAACATATGAAAAATTTATTATCAAGCTGTTTTAATGATAGATATACGAAGTATATATTTTGATTTCCTCAAAATCCATGAAGAGTGTGGTGAAACAATGTTGTCAATTTTTATTCAGAGTAGAGAACTTTACAGGTTTATACAGTTTAAATATAACTTATGTTTATACCTCTCGTAAAAACAATGACATATGAAATACTTAGTATCAAGCTCTTTTAAAGAAAGATATACAGAAGCATATTTCTTTATTTATTGTAAAACCATGAAATGTCTGGTTAAAATCTTAGACTATTTACAATCAGACTAGTATTCTGTTCAGTTTTATACATTTTAAAACATACCATGTGTTTATACCTCTCTGAAAAAAGAGATATATGAAATCTTCACTATCAAGCTATTATAATGAGAGATACACTTAAAAACCATGAAGTGTCTGGTGAAAATATCTAGACAAATTACAATCAGAGTAGTGTTCTTTTCATGTCCATCCAGTTTAAAACCTACCAGGTGTTTATACTTCTCTAAAAACAGCAACATGAAAAATGCTGTTTCAAGATGTTTAAATGTAAGATATACAGAAACCTATATTTTGATTTCCTCAAAAACCATGAAGTGTCTGGAGAAAATATGTAGACAAATTACATTTAGAGAAGAGTTCTATTCAAGTTTATCCAGTTTAAAAAATACCAGGTGTTTATACCTCTCTATAAAACTGTGACATGAAAAATGCAGGTTCAAGCTCTTTTATTGAAAGATATACAGCAGCATCATGATTTCCTCAAAAACCTTGAAGAGTGAGTTGAAAATATTTAGACAATTTACATTCAGAGTAGTGAGCTTCACAGTTTTATACAGTTTAATCCATACCATGTGTTTTTACCTCTCTGAAAAACAGCGACATATGAAAAATTCAGTATCAAGCTATTTTAATGATAGATATATAGAAGCATATATCTTTATTTCCTGATAAACAACGAAATATCTAGTGAAAATCTGAGACTATTTACATTCAGAGTAGTATTCTAATCAGCTTTATACATTTTAAAACATACCATGTGTTTATACCGCTCTGAAAACAGAGACATATGAAAAATTCTTTGTTAAGCTGTTTTAATGAGTGATAAACAGAAGAATGTATTTTGACTTCTTCAAAAATCATGAAGTGTCAGGAGAAAATATATAGACAAATTACATTCAGAGTAGTGTTCTATTCATGTTTATCCAGTTTTAAACATACCAGGAGATTATACTTCTCTAAAAAACAGCGAAGTGAAAAATGCAGTTTCAATATGTTTTAATGAAAGATAAACAGAAGCATATATTTTGATTTCCTCAAAAAACCTAGAAGAGTGATGTGAACATATTTAGACAATTTACTTTCAGAGTAGTGAACTTCACAAGTTTATACAGTTTAACCGATACCATATATTTTTACCTCTCTGAAAAACAGCGACATATGAAAAATTCAGTATCAAGTTATTTAATGATAGATATACAGAAGCATATATCTTTATTTCCTCAAAAACCATGGAGTATCTGGCGAAAATATTTTGACAATATTCATTCAGAGTAGTGATCTTTACAGGTTTACACAGTTTAAAACATAACATGTGTTTATACCTCTCTAAAAACAGAGATATATGAAAAATTCATTATCAAGCTGTTTTAATGATAGATATACGAAGCATATATTTTTATTTCCTCAAAATCCTTGAAGTGTGTGGTGAAACTATTTAGACAATTTATATTCAGGGTATAGAACTTTACAGGTTTATACAGTTTAAAACATAACCTATGTTTATTCCTCTCTGAAAAACAGTGACATATGAAATACTTAGTATCAAGCTCTTTTAAAGAAAGATATATAGAAGCACATATCTTTTCCTGTAAAACCATGAAATGTCTGGTTAAAATATTAGACTATTTACAATCAGAGTAGAGTTCTATTCAGGTTTATACATTTTAAAACATATCATGTGTTTATACCTCTCTGAAAACAGAGTTATATAAAATCTTCATTATCAAGCTATTTCAATGAGAGATACTATTAAAAACCATGAAGTGTCTGGTGAAAATATCTAGACAAATTAAATTCAGAGTGGTGTTCTATTCATGTTCATCCACTTTAAAACATACCAGGAGTTTATACTTCTCTAAAAACAGCTACGTGATAAATGCTGTTTCAATGTGTTTAAATGAAAGATATACAGAAGCATATATTTTGATTTCCTCAAAAACCATAGAATGTCAGTTGAAAATATTTGGACAATTTTCATTCAGAGTAGTGATCTTTACAGGTTTATACAATTTAAAACAAATCAGGTGTTTATTGATCTCTGAAAAACTGTGACATTTGATAAAGACAGTATCAACTTGGTTTAATGAAAATTATACAGAAGCATATATTTTGATTTCCTCAAAAACCGTGGAGTGTCTGGCAAAAATATTTGGACAATATTCATTCAGATTAGTGATCTTTACAGGTTTACACAGTTTAAAACATACAATGAGTTTATATTGTGTTCTATTCATCTTTATCAAGTTTAAAACATGCCAGGTGTTTATACTTCTCTAAAAAACAGAGACGTGAAAAATGCAGTTTCAAGATGTTTTAATGAAAGATATACAGAAGCATATATTTTGATTTCCTCAAAATCCATGATGTGTGTTATGAAAATATTATACAATTTTCATTCAGAGTAGTGACCTTTACAGGTTTATACAGTTTAAAACATAATATATGTTTATACATCTCTCAAAAACAGCAACATATGAAAAACTCAGTTATAATCTCTTTTAAAGAAAGATATACAGAAGCATATATTTTGATTTCCTCAAAAACCAAGGAGTATCTGGTGAAAAGATTTGGACAATATTCATTCAGAGTAGTGATCTTTACAGTTTTATACAGTTTAAAACATAACTTGTGTGTAAAACACAAGTTATGTTTTAAACTCTGTGAAAACAGAGAAATATGAAAAATTCATTATCAAGTTGTTTTAATGAAAGATATACAGAAGCATAGATTTTGACTTCCTAAAAAACATGAAGTGTCTAGTGAAAATATTTAACAATTTTCATTCAGAGTAGTGAACTTTAAAGGTTAATACAGTTTAAAACATAACTTGTGTTTATTCCTCTCTGAAAACAGAGACATATGAAAAATTTATTATCAAGCTGTTTTAATGATAGATATACGAAGCATATATTTTGATTTCCTCAAAATCCATGAAGTGTGTGGTGAAACAATGTTGTCAATTTTTATTCAGAGTAGAGAACTTTACAGGTTTATACAGTTTAAATATAACTTATGTTTATACCTCTCGTAAAAACAGTGACATATGAAAAACTTAGTATCAAGCTCTTTTAAAGAAAGATATACAGAAGCATATTTCTTTATTTATTGTAAAACCATGAAATGTCTGGTTAAAATCTTAGACTATTTACAATCAGACTAGTATTCTGTTCAGTTTTATACATTTTAAAACATACCATGTGTTTATACCTCTCTGAAAAAAGAGATATATGAAATCTTCATTAGCAAGCTATTTTAATGAGAGATACACTTGAAAACCATGAATTGTCTGGTGAAAATATCTAGACAAATTACAATCAGAGTAGTGTTCTTTTCATGTTCATCCAGTTTAAAACCTACCAGGTGTTTATACTTCTCTAAAAACAGCAACATGAAAAATGCTGTTTCAAGATGTTTAAATGTAAGATATACAGAAACATATATTTTGATTTCCTCAAAAACCATGAAGTGTCTGGAGAAAATATGTAGACAAATTACATTTAGAGAAGAGTTCTATTCAAGTTTATCCAGTTTAAAAAATACCAGGTGTTTATACCTCTCTATAAAACTGTGACATGAAAAATGCAGGTTCAAGCTCTTTTATTGAAAGATATACAGCAGCATCATGATTTCCTCAAAAACCTTGAAGAGTGAGTTGAAAATATTTAGACAATTTACATTCAGAGTAGTGAGCTTCACAGTTTTATACAGTTTAATCCATACCATGTGTTTTTACCTCTCTGAAAAACAGCGACATATGAAAAATTCAGTATCAAGCTATTTTAATGATAGATATATAGAAGCATATATCTTTATTTCCTGATAAACAACGAAATGTCTAGTGAAAATCTGAGACTATTTACATTCAAAGTAGTATTCTAATCAGCTTTATACATTTTAAAACATACCATGTGTTTATACCGCTCTGAAAACAGAGGCATATGAAAAATTCTTTGTTAAGCTGTTTTAATGAGAGATAAACAGAAGAATGTATTTTGACTTCTTCAAAAATCATGAAGTGTCAGGAGAAAATATATAGACAAATTACATTCAGAGTAGTGTTCTATTCATGTTTATCCAGTTTTAAACATACCAGGAGATTATACTTCTCTAAAAAACAGCGAATTGAAAAATGCAGTTTCAATATGTTTTAATGAAAGATAAACAGAAGCATATATTTTGATTTCCTCAAAAAACCTAGAAGAGTGTTTAGACAATTTAGAGTATTTAGACAATTTACTTTCAGAGTAGTGAACTTCACAAGTTTATACAGTTTAACCGATACCATATATTTTTACCTCTCTGAAAAACAGCGACATATGAAAAATTCAGTATCAAGCTATTTTAATGATAGATATACAGAAGCATATATCTTTATTTCCTCAAAAACCATGGAGTATCTGGCGAAAATATTTTGACAATATTCATTCAGAGTAATGATCTTTACAGGTTTACACAGTTTAAAACATAACATGTGTTTATACCTCTCTAAAAACAGAGATATATGAAAAATTCATTATCAAGCTGTTTTAATGATAGATATACGAAGCATATATTTTTATTTCCTCAAAATCCATGAAGTGTGTGGTGAAACTATTTAGACAATTTTTATTCAGGGTATAGAACTTTACAGGTTTATACAGTTTAAAACATAACCTATGTTTATTCCTCTCTGAAAAACAGTGACATATGAAATACTTAGTATCAAGCTCTTTTAAAGAAAGATATATAGAAGCTCATATCTTTTCCTGTAAAACCATGAAATGTCTGGTTAAAATATTAGACTATTTACAATCAGAGTAGAGTTCTATTCAGGTTTATACATTTTAAAACATACCATGTGTTTATACCTCTCTGAAAACAGATTTATATGAAATCTTCATTATCAAGCTATTTCAATGAGAGATACTCTTAAAAACCATAAAGTGTCTGGTGAAAATATCTAGACAAATTACATTCAGAGTGGTGTTCTATTCATGTTCATCCAGTTTAAAACATACCAGTTGTTTATACTTCTCTAAAAACAGCTACGTGATAAATGCTTTTTCAAGATGTTTAAATGAAAGATATTCAGAAGCATATATTTTGATTTCCTCAAAAACCATAGAATGTCAGTTGAAAATATTTGGACAATTTTCATTTAGAGTAGTGATCTTTACAGGTTTATACAATTTAAAACAAATCAGGTGTTTATTGATCTCTGAAAAACTGTGACATTTGATAAAGACAGTATCAACTTGTTTTAATGAAAGTTATACAGAAGCATATATTTTGATTTCCTCAAAAACCGTGGAGTGTCTGGGAAAAATATTTGGACAATATTCATTCAGATTAGTGATCTTTACAGGTTTACACAGTTTAAAACATACATTGTGTTTATACCTCTCTGAAAACAGAGACATATGAAAAATTCATTATCAAGCTGTTTTAATGAGCGATATACAGAAGCTTATATGTTGACTTCCTCAGAAACCAAGAAGTGTCTGGTGAAAATATCTAGACAAATTACATTCAGAGTAGTGTTCTATTCATGTTTATCAAGTTTAAAACATGCCAGGTGTTTATACTGCTCTAAAAAACAGCGACGTGAAAAATGCAGTTTCAAGATGTTTTAATGAAAGTTATACAGAAGCATATATTTTGATTTCCTCAAAATCCATGATGTGTGTGATGAAAATATTTATACAATTTTCATTCAGAGTAGTGACCTTTACAGGTTTATACAGTTTAAAACATAATATATGTTTATACATCTCTCAAAAACAGCAACATATGAAAAACTCACTTATAATCTCTTTTAAAGAAAGATATACAGAAGCATATATTTTGATTTCCTCAAAAACCAAGGAGTATCTGGTGAAAAGATTTGGACAATATTCATTCAGAGTAGTGATCTTTACAGGTTTATACAGTTTAAAACATAACTTGTGTTTTACCTCTGTGAAAACAGAGAAATATGAAAAATTCATTATCAAGTTGTTTTAATGAAAGATATACAGAAGCATAGATTTTGACTACCTAAAAAACATGAAGTGTCTAGTGAAAATATTTAACAATTTTCATTCAGAGTAGTGAACTTTAAAGGTTAATACAGTTTAAAACATAACTTGTGTTTATTCCTCTCTAAAAACAGAGACATATGAAAAATTTATTATCAAGCTGTTTTAATGATAGATATACAAAGCATATATTTTGATTTCCTCAAAATCCATGAAGTGTGTAGTGAAACAATGTTGTCAATTTTTATTCAGAGTAGAGAATTTTACAGGTTTATACAGTTTAAATATAACTTATATTTATACCTCTCTGAAAAACAGTGACATATGAAATACTTAGTATCAAGCTCTTTTAAAGAAAGATATACAGAAGCATATTTCTTTATTTATTGTAAAACCATGAAATGTCTGGTTAAAATCTTAGACTATTTACAATCAGAGTAGTATTCTTTTCAGTTTTATACATTTTAAAACATAACATGTTTTTATACCTCTCTGAAAAAAGAGATATATGAAAACTTCATTATTAAGCTATTTTAATGAGAGATACACTTGAAAACCATGTGAAGTGTCTGGTGAAAATATCTAGACAAATTACAATCAGAGTAGTGTTCTATTTATGTTCATCCAGTTTAAAGCATACCAGGTGTTTATACTTCTCTAAAAACAGCGACATGAAAAATGCTGTTTCAAGATGTTTAAATGAAAGATATACAGAAACATATATTTTGATTTCCTCAAAAACCATGAAGTGTCTGGAGAAAATATGTAGACAAATTACATTTAGAGAAGAGTTCTATTCAAGTTTATCCAGTTTAAAAAATACCAGGTGTTTATACCTCTCTATAAAACTGTGACATGAAAAATGCAGGTTCAAGCTCTTTTATTGAAAGTTATACAGAAGCATCATGATTTCCTCAAAAACCTTGAAGAGTGAGTTGAAAATATTTAGACAATTTACATTCAGAGTAGTGATCTTCACAGTTTTATACAGTTTAATCCATACTATGTGTTTATACCGCTCTGAAAACAGAGACATATGAAAAATTCTTTGTCAAGCTGTTTTAATGAGAGTAGTGTTCTATTCATGTTTATCCAGTTTTAAACATGCCAGGAGATTATACTTCTCTAAAAAACAGCGAAGTGAAAATTGCAGTTTCAATATGTTTTAATGAAAGATATACAGAAGCATATATTTTGATTTCCTTAAAATCAATGATGTGTGTGATGAAAATATTTAGACAATTTTCATACAGAGTAATGACCTTTACAGGTTTATACAGTTTAAAACATAATATGTTTATACATCTCTGAAAAACAGCGACATATGAAAAACTCAGTTACAATCTCTTTTAAAGAAAGATATATAGAAGCATATATTTTGATTTTCTCAAAAACCATGAATTGTCTGGTGAAAATAATTGGAGTATTTACAATCAGAGTACTTAACTTTACAGGTTTATACAGTTTAAAACATTCCATGTGTTTATAGCTCTCTGAAAAACTGTGACATATGAACTATTCAGTAACAAGCTGTTTTAATGAAAGATATACAGAAGCATAGGTCATGATTTCCTCCAAAACCAAGTAGTGTCTGGTGAAAATATATAGACAATTTACAATCAGAGTAGTGTTCTTTTCAGGTTTTTCTCAGGTTAAAACATTCCATGTGTTTACACCTCTCTGAAAAAACAGCGACCTGATAAATGCAGTTTCAAGCTGTTTTCATGAAAGATTTACAGAAGCTTATATTTTGATTTCCTCAAAAACCATGAAATGTCTGGTGAAAATCTTAGACTATTTACTTTCAGAGTAGTGAACTTCACAGGTTTATACAGTTTAACCCATACCATGTTTTTACGTCTCTGAAAAACAGCGACATATGAAAAATTCAGTATCAAGCTATTTTAGTGATAGATATACAGAAGCATATATCTTTATTTCCTCAAAAACCATGGAGTATCTGGCGAAAATATTTAGACAATATTCATTCAGAGTAGTGATCTTTACAGGTTTATACAGTTTAAAACATACCTTGTGTTTATACCGCTCTGAAAACAGAGACATATTAGATATTCATTATCAAACTGATTTAATGAAAGATATACAGAAGCATAGATTTTGACTTCCTAAAAAACATGAAGTGTCTAGTGAAAATATTTAACAATTTTCATTCAGAGTAGTGAACTTTAAAGGTTAATACAGTTTAAAACATAACTTGTGTTTATTCCTCTCTGAAAACAGAGACATATGAAAAATTTATTATCAAGCTGTTTTAATGATAGATATACGAAGCATATATTTTGATTTCCTCAAAATCCATGAAGTGTGTGGTGAAACAATGTTGTCAATTTTTATTCAGAGTAGAGAACTTTACAGGTTTATACAGTTTAAATATAACTTATGTTTATACCTCTCGTAAAAACAGTGACATATGAAATACTTAGTATCAAGCTCTTTTAAAGAAAGATATACAGAAGCATATTTCTTTATTTATTGTAAAACCATGAAATGTCTGGTTAAAATCTTAGACTATTTACAATCAGACTAGTATTCTGTTCAGTTTTATACATTTTAAAACATACCATGTGTTTATACCTCTCTGAAAAAAGAGATATATGAAATCTTCATTAGCAAGCTATTTTAATGAGAGATACACTTGAAAACCATGAATTGTCTGGTGAAAATATCTAGACAAATTACAATCAGAGTAGTGTTCTTTTCATGTTCATCCAGTTTAAAACCTACCAGGTGTTTATACTTCTCTAAAAACAGCAACATGAAAAATGCTGTTTCAAGATGTTTAAATGTAAGATATACAGAAACATATATTTTGATTTCCTCAAAAACCATGAAGTGTCTGGAGAAAATATGTAGACAAATTACATTTAGAGAAGAGTTCTATTCAAGTTTATCCAGTTTAAAAAATACCAGGTGTTTATACCTCTCTATAAAACTGTGACATGAAAAATGCAGGTTCAAGCTCTTTTATTGAAAGATATACAGCAGCATCATGATTTCCTCAAAAACCTTGAAGAGTGAGTTGAAAATATTTAGACAATTTACATTCAGAGTAGTGAGCTTCACAGTTTTATACAGTTTAATCCATACCATGTGTTTTTACCTCTCTGAAAAACAGCGACATATGAAAAATTCAGTATCAAGCTATTTTAATGATAGATATATAGAAGCATATATCTTTATTTCCTGATAAACAACGAAATGTCTAGTGAAAATCTGAGACTATTTACATTCAAAGTAGTATTCTAATCAGCTTTATACATTTTAAAACATACCATGTGTTTATACCGCTCTGAAAAATTCTTTGTTAAGCTGTTTTAATGAGATAAACAGAAGAATGTATTTTGACTTCTTCAAAAATCATGAAGTGTCAGGAGAAAATATATAGACAAATTACATTCAGAGTAGTGTTCTATTCATGTTTATCCAGTTTTAAACATACCAGGAGATTATACTTCTCTAAAAAACAGCGAATTGAAAAATGCAGTTTCAATATGTTTTAATGAAAGATAAACAGAAGCATATATTTTGATTTCCTCAAAAAACCTAGAAGAGTGTTGTGAACATATTTAGACAATTTACTTTCAGAGTAGTGAACTTCACAAGTTTATACAGTTTAACCGATACCATATATTTTTACCTCTCTGAAAAACAGCGACATATGAAAAATTCAGTATCAAGCTATTTTAATGATAGATATACAGAAGCATATATCTTTATTTCCTCAAAAACCATGGAGTATCTGGCGAAAATATTTTGACAATATTCATTCAGAGTAATGATCTTTACAGGTTTACACAGTTTAAAACATAACATGTGTTTATACCTCTCTAAAAACAGAGATATATGAAAAATTCATTATCAAGCTGTTTTAATGATAGATATACGAAGCATATATTTTTATTTCCTCAAAATCCATGTAGTGTGTGGTGAAACTATTTAGACAATTTTTATTCAGGGTATAGAACTTTACAGGTTTATACAGTTTAAAACATAACCTATGTTTATTCCTCTCTGAAAAACAGTGACATATGAAATACTTAGTATCAAGCTCTTTTAAAGAAAGATATATAGAAGCACATATCTTTTCCTGTAAAACCATGAAATGTCTGGTTAAAATATTAGACTATTTACAATCAGAGTAGAGTTCTATTCAGGTTTATACATTTTAAAACATACCATGTGTTTATACCTCTCTGAAAACAGATTTATATGAAATCTTCATTATCAAGCTATTTCAATGAGAGATACTCTTAAAAACCATAAAGTGTCTGGTGAAAATATCTAGACAAATTACATTCAGAGTGGTGTTCTATTCATGTCCATCCAGTTTAAAACATACCAGTTGTTTATACTTCTCTAAAAACAGCTACGTGATAAATGCTTTTTCAAGATGTTTAAATGAAAGATATTCAGAAGCATATATTTTGATTTCCTCAAAAACCATAGAATGTCAGTTGAAAATATTTGGACAATTTTCATTTAGAGTAGTGATCTTTACAGGTTTATACAATTTAAAACAAATCAGGTGTTTATTGATCTCTGAAAAACTGTGACATTTGATAAAGACAGTATCAACTTGTTTTAATGAAAGTTATACAGAAGCATATATTTTGATTTCCTCAAAAACCGTGGAGTGTCTGGCAAAAATATTTGGACAATATTCATTCAGATTAGTGATCTTTACAGGTTTACACAGTTTAAAACATACATTGTGTTTATACCTCTCTGAAAACAGAGACATATGAAAAATTCATTATCAAGCTGTTTTAATGAGCGATATACAGAAGCTTATATGTTGACTTCCTCAGAAACCAAGAAGTGTCTGGTGAAAATATCTAGACAAATTACATTCAGAGTAGTGTTCTATTCATGTTTATCAAGTTTAAAACATGCCAGGTGTTTATACTGCTCTAAAAAACAGCGACGTGAAAAATGCAGTTTCAAGATGTTTTAATGAAAGATATACAGAAGCATATATTTTGATTTCCTCAAAATCCATGATGTGTGTGATGAAAATATTTATACAATTTTCATTCAGAGTAGTGACCTTTACAGGTTTATACAGTTTAAAACATAATATATGTTTATACATCTCTCAAAAACAGCAACATATGAAAAACTCACTTATAATCTCTTTTAAAGAAAGATATACAGAAGCATATATTTTGATTTCCTCAAAAACCAAGGAGTATCTGGTGAAAAGATTTGGACAATATTCATTCAGAGTAGTGATCTTTACAGGTTTATACAGTTTAAAACATAACTTGTGTTTTACCTCTGTGAAAACAGAGAAATATGAAAAATTCATTATCAAGTTGTTTTAATGAAAGATATACAGAAGCATAGATTTTGACTACCTAAAAAACATGAAGTGTCTAGTGAAAATATTTAACAATTTTCATTCAGAGTAGTGAACTTTAAAGGTTAATACAGTTTAAAACATAACTTGTGTTTATTCCTCTCTAAAAACAGAGACATATGAAAAATTTATTATCAAGCTGTTTTAATGATAGATATACAAAGCATATATTTTGATTTCCTCAAAATCCATGAAGTGTGTAGTGAAACAATGTTGTCAATTTTTATTCAGAGTAGAGAATTTTACAGGTTTATACAGTTTAAATATAACTTATATTTATACCTCTCTGAAAAACAGTGACATATGAAATACTTAGTATCAAGCTCTTTTAAAGAAAGATATACAGAAGCATATTTCTTTATTTATTGTAAAACCATGAAATGTCTGGTTAAAATCTTAGACTATTTACAATCAGAGTAGTATTCTTTTCAGTTTTATACATTTTAAAACATAACATGTTTTTATACCTCTCTGAAAAAAGAGAGCTATTTTAATGAGAGATACACTTGAAAACCATGAAGTGTCTGGTGAAAATATCTAGACAAATTACAATCAGAGTAGTGTTCTATTTATGTTCATCCAGTTTAAAACATACCAGGTGTTTATACTTCTCTAAAAACAGCGACATGAAAAATGCTGTTTCAAGATGTTTAAATGAAAGATATACAGAAACTTATATTTTGATTTCCTCAAAAACCATGAAGTGTCTGGAGAAAATATGTAGACAAATTACATTTAGAGAAGAGTTCTATTCAAGTTTATCCAGTTTAAAAAATACCAGGTGTTTATACCTCTCTATAAAACTGTGACATGAAAAATGCAGGTTCAAGCTCTTTTATTGAAAGTTATACAGAAGCATCATGATTTCCTCAAAAACCTTGAAGAGTGAGATGAAAATATTTAGACAATTTACATTCAGAGTAGTGATCTTCACAGTTTTATACAGTTTAATCCATACTATGTGTTTATACCGCTCTGAAAACAGAGACATATGAAAAATTCTTTGTCAAGCTGTTTTAATGAGAGTAGTGTTCTATTCATGTTTATCCAGTTTTAAACATGCCAGGAGATTATACTTCTCTAAAAAACAGCGAAGTGAAAATTGCAGTTTCAATATGTTTTAATGAAAGATATACAGAAGCATATATTTTGATTTCCTTAAAATCAATGATGTGTGTGATGAAAATATTTAGACAATTTTCATACAGAGTAATGACCTTTACAGGTTTATACAGTTTAAAACATAATATGTTTATACATCTCTGAAAAACAGCGACATATGAAAAACTCAGTTACAATCTCTTTTAAAGAAAGATATATAGAAGCATATATTTTGATTTTCTCAAAAACCATGAATTGTCTGGTGAAAATAATTGGAGTATTTACAATCAGAGTACTTTCAGAGTAGTGAACTTCACAGGTTTATACAGTTTAACCCATACCATGTTTTTACGTCTCTGAAAAACAGCGACATATGAAAAATTCAGTATCAAGCTATTTTAGTGATAGATATACAGAAGCATATATCTTTATTTCCTCAAAAACCATGGAGTATCTGGCGAAAATATTTAGACAATATTATTTCCTCTAAAACCTTGAAGAGTGTGGTTAAAATATTTAGACAATTTACTTTCATAGTAGTGAATGTCACAGGTTTATACAGTTTAAACCATACCATATGTTTTTAACTCTTTCAAAAATAGCTTCAGTATCAAGCTATTTTAAATATAGATATATAGAAGCTTATATTCTTTTTTCCTGAAAAACAACGAAATGTCTTGTGAAAATCTGAGACTAGTTACATTCAGAGTAGTATTCTATTCAGATTTATACAGTTTAAAACATAACATGTGTTTATACCTCTCTGAAAACAGAGACATATGAAAATTCATTATCAAGCTGTGTTAATGAGAGGTAAACAGAAGACTGTATTTTGACTTCTTCAAAAATCAAAAAGTGTCTGGAGAAAATATGTAGACAAATGACATTCAGAGTAGTGTTCTATTCATGTTTATCCAGTTTAAAACATTCCAGGTGTTTATACTTTTCTAAAAGAACAGCGAAGTGAAAATTCAGTTTCAATATGTTTTAAAGAAAGATATGCAGAAGCATATATTTTGATTTCCTCAAAAACCATTGAGTGTCTGGCGAAAATATTTGGACAATATTCATTCAGAGAAGTGATCTTTACAGGTTTATACAGTTTAAAAGATAACTTGTGTTTATACCTCTCTGAAAACAGAGACATTCATTATCAAACTGATTTAATGAACGATATACCGATGCATATATTTTGATTTCCTAAAAAACCATGAAGTGTCTAGTGAAATTATTTAGACAATTTTCATTCAGAGTAGTGAATTTTAAAGGTTAATACAGTTTAAAACATACATTTTGTTTATTCCTCTCTGAAAACAGAAACATATGAAAAATTTATTATCAAGCTGTTTTAATGATAGATATACGAAGCATATATTTTGATTCCCTCAAAATCCTTGAAGTGTGTGGTGAAACTATTTAGACAATTTTCATTCAGAGTAGAGAACTTTACAGGTTTATACAGTGTAAAACATAACATATGTTTATACCTCTCTGAAAAACAGTGACATATGAAATACTCAGTATCAAGCTCTTTTAAAGAAACATATACAGAAGCATATATCTATATTTCCTGTAAAACAATGAAATGTCTGGTTAAAATCTTAGACTATTTACAATCAGAGTAGTAATCTATACAGGTTTATACATTTTAAAACATACCATGTGTTTATACGTCTCTGAAAACAGAAATATATGAAAACTTAATTATCAAGCTGTTTTAATGAGAGATACATTTAAAAACTATGAAGTGTCTGATGAAAATATCTAGACAAATTACATTCAGAGTAGATTTCTATTCATGTTCATCCAGTTTAAAACATACCAGGAGTTTATACTTCTCTAAAAACAGCGATGTGAAAAATGCTGTTTCAAGATGTTTAAATAAAAGATATACAGAAGCATATATTTTGATTTACTCAAAAACCATGGAATGTCAGGTGAAAATATATGGACAATTTTAATTCAGAGTAGTGATCTTTACAGGTTTATACAGTTTAAAATAAATCTGGTGTTTATTGCTCTCTGAAAAACTGTGACATTTGATAAAGACAATATCAACTTGTTTTAATGAAAGATATACAGAAGTATATATTTTGATTTCCTCAAAAACCACGGAGTGTCTGGCAAAAATATTTGGACAATATTCATTCAAATTAGTGATCTTTACAGGTTTACACAGTTTAAAACATACCTTGTGTTTATACCGCTCTGAAAACAGAGACATATGAAAAATGCAGTATCAATATGTTTTAATGAAAGATATACAGAAGCATATATTTTGATTTCCTCACAAACCATGGCGTATCTGGCGAAAATATTTGGACAATATTCATTCAGAGTAGTGATCTTTACAGGTTTATACAGTTTAAAACATGCTTTGTGTTTATACCTCTCTGAAAACAGAGTCATATGAGAAAATCATTATCAAGCTGATTTAATGAAAGATATACCGAAGCATATATTTTCATTTCCTAAAAAACCATGAAGTGTCTAGTGAAAATATTTAGACAATTTTCATTCAGAGTAGTGAACTTTACAGGTTAAAACAGTTTAAAACATAACTTGTGTTTATACCTCTCTGAAAACGGAGGCATATGAAAAATTCATTATCAAGCTGTTTTTAATGAGAGATACATAGAAAAACCATGAAATATCTGGTGAAAATATCTAGACAAATTACTTTCAGAGTAGAGTTCTATTCATGTTCATCCAGTTTAAAATTTACCTAGAGTTTATACTTGTGTAAAAACTGTGAAGTGAAAAATGCTGTTTCAATATGTTTTTTTTTGTTTAATATTTCTTTTATTACATTTTTCAAAAGATATACAGAAGGACAGACATACAGTATGAAAAAAGAAAAGGAACAGTTACATACCAATTGTAAATAGGAAAAAACATAGCCATCAAACTGACAATATGAGAGTGTCCAGACTAGTAACTCTAAAGAATTAACCAGCCCCTGAGCAGCGGCCGGCATGCTCTCACCGCCAGAGGGATGGAAACCGCACATTTTTGGTAAAGGTCTGGCAGAAAAGAAAGTCAGGGAGCTAACTTCAGTGATATATGACAGAAGAAGATACAGTAAAACAAGTTGGGGAGGGGGAAGGGGAGGGGAGGTGTAGAGGAAGTAAAGGGAAATAGGGGAAGGGAGAGGGTTTTTTGGGGATCTCCCTGGTCCGTCACCGCCCGCAACAACGAGCTGGGCTCAGCCCCCGCCCTGCTCCGATCGCACCCAAAAGGTCTCACTTTCCAGAAACTCATCCCAGTGGAACCACCTGGTATCGTGAGTCATTGCTCTGTCCTTCGTTGAGTATAGGAGGTCCTCCGCGGAACGGATCTCCTCGACAGAAGAGACCCAATCTCGGAATGTAGGAACATGGGTACTTCTCCAATGTCTGGGAATCACCACCTTAGCTGCATTCAGTAAGCGGATCGTGAGTGAGTGAACATATTTGTGAGTGGGATATGGAGTGTGGTGTAAAAGAAGAGTCAAAGGATCGTCACTGTTAGAAGGGTCCGCCACCTCTCTGATTGTAGCACATACAGTGTCCCAAAAGGGCCGTATCCTAGTACAAGACCACCAGATATGTAAGTAATCACCTGGAGATGATTTACATCTCCAGCAAGTAGCTGAGGACGTGTTATTATATCTATGAATCAAAGTCGGAACACGATACCACCTAGTCAAGATTTTATACGCGTTTTCCTGAATATAGGAGGACAGAGAACATCTATGCGCTAACAGCGCAATTTTGGACCACTGTGTATCTGTTAGCATTACATTGCAATCCGATTCCCAACTCCTGATATAGTGGGGTTTAGAGACCGCATGGGACGAAATCAAAAGATTGTGTAGGGTGGAGATTAATCTACCTGGCGGAGTTTCTAGAAGGCAAATGTCCTCCAAGGGGGTATTAGCGTTGAGTGGCGAAGGAAGACATGGTAGAGAAAGGATAAAGTGGTTTAACTGTCGATGAGAAAAGTGTAAAGATGGGTGGCTAGCCCTATTCCCCAAAATCTCTGAAAGCGGCCTGATCTGAACTGGATGAGTGTCTGACTGAACAACTCGCAATCTTGGATAAAGGACATTCTCGGGTAATAGGCACTTCCAGAGTCCCCCATGTCGGCCTGGAGGGAAGTTGGAGTTATAGGAGAGAGACAAGAGCGGGGAAGGGTGGCGTAGCATCCCCGGAACGGAGTACAAGTGATCCCAAGCACGGAGAGTGGGTGGGATGGTGGGATGAAAACGATCCTCACAAACTCTTTGGCCACGTGCCACCCATGCTGCCACAGAGGAGGGCACATTGAGGAAGGCCTGTTCAATCTGTACCCACCGTTTCTTGGTGGGCATGGACCACTCGACCACCCTTGCCAGCATCGTAGCTCTGTAGTATGTCTCCAGGTCTGGTAGACCCACCCCTCCGTGTTCCCTGTTGCGCATAAGGTAAGTGTAGCTCAGTCTCCGGCCTTTTGTGCGCCAAATGAAACCTGTGAGAAGATGACGTATGGCTTTGAAAAAGGACTTAGGGATAAAAATGGGCAAAGTTTGCAATATGTAAAGATAGCGTGGCAAAACATTCATCTTAATGGTCGCCATGCGGCCAAACCAAGAAAGGTTTAACTTGGACCAGCGATCTAAATCTGCTTTCAGTTTCGCGTGAAGAGGGAGATAGTTGACTTCGAACAGGGAAGTTGGGTTAGAGGTGAGGAAAATGCCCAAATATTGCACTCGATCCGATGCCCAGCGGAAGGGAAATTTAAGTTGGAGAAGATTCCTCACAGAACCCTCCTTCAAGACATCCAGGGCTACTGATTTATCCATGTTGATTTTAAAATTGAAGAGGTTACTATACTCCGTCAGCTCGCGCAGAAGGTTCGGCATAGAGATCAGTGGTTGAGTCAAGGTAAATAGCAAATCATCAGCGAAGGCAGACACCTTAAATTCATGTCCTGCCACCGTAACTCCATGTATTGCGGCATTGAGCCTGACGGCATTAAGCAAAGGCTCGAGAGCCAGCTCAAAAAGAAGAGGGGACAAGGGGCATCCTTGTCTGGTACCATTGGACAGAGACAATGGCTTTGATAGAACACCATTCACCCGAACACGGGCAACTGGTTGGTGATAAAGAGAAGTTATCCAATGGAACATCTGAGCTCCCAGTCCTATATGTCGAAGCACCTGGCCCAAGAATACCCAGCTCACCCTGTCAAATGCTTTTTCCACATCCGTTGAGAGCAGCAAAGTAGGGATTCTCCCGTGCCTTGCGGAGTGGATGAGATTAATAGCCCTGATAGTATTGTCTCTAGCCTCTCTGCCTGGAATAAATCCCGCCAGGTCCGAGTGTACCAGGACAGGTAGAACCGTTTGTAGACGAAGGCTCAGAATTTTGGCAAACAATTTAACATCCACATTCAAAAGGGAGATCGGGCGATAGCTAGTGCAAAGCTCAGGATCCTTGCCTGGTTTCGGTATGATAGTAATAAGAGCATCAAGTGAATGCGCCGCAAGATTGGAGCCAGGATCGAGAGAATTAAAAGTCCGCAAGAACCACGGGAGAAGAGTATCCTGGAAAATTTTATAATAAGACAAGGTGAGGCCATCTGGACCAGGACTCTTCCCAGTGGGCGAAGATTTAATAGCAAACTGCAGTTCCTCCAGAGTGGTGGGAGCAACCAATGCTTCTGATTCCTGGCGGGACAAGGCCGTAGGTAAGAAGCGATCTATATAGGTCGATATAGTCGGTACAACGGCATGAAAAGGAGAGGGATGGGGGGGGTCTGCAATGTTATATAAAGAATGGTAATACCTACGAAAAGACTCCGCTATCTCATCCGTATGATGATGCAGAACGTGTGAAGAGGATCGTATCTTGGGGATAAAGGACTGAGTTTGTTTAAGTTTAAGAGCCCTCGTCAAGGAACGCCCTGGTTTATTGCCATGTGCATAATAATGGCTCCGTGTCATCTGGCATGCCCGAGTCAGCTGAGCATTACACAGTAAAGCAAGTTCAGATCGAAGTTTCACCAAGTCCTGATAAACCTCAGGTGCAAGGTGAAGTTTGTGCGTACCCTCCAGGATTGAAATTTGGCGAAGAATGGTCTCAATCCTAACCGCCTTACGACGTTTCTGGAAAGTGCCAAGGCTAACCAGGTGGCCCTGCATCACAGCCTTATGTGCTTCCCAGACAACCTGGGGAGCAACATCCGATGTATCATTGAAAGAGAAATAATCCTCTAAATGTTTCTTTAGCTTGGCACAATCTTCGGAATTTTTCAATAAGGTCTCATTAAGTCTCCAAGAGGTCTGTTTACATGTCATGGAAGGAACTAAAATCTGCAAGTAGACAGGAGCGTGGTCACTCCATGTGATTTGTCCAATCCCCACTGACTGCACCAAGTGCAGATGTCTATGTGATAGGAAGATGTAGTCTAATCTTGAGTATCTAGAATGTGGAGGGGAGAAGAATGTGTAGTCTTTTGTCGTTGGGTGGTGGATTCTCCAGACATCGGCCAGTTGAACTCGATGAAGGGACCCCTTAACCTTTTTGATCTTGGAGTATCTAAGAGTGGATGTCCCCGAAGAGGAATCCATAAGCGGGTTCAAAGTTAAATTGAAGTCCCCGCCCAGAATCACAATACCCTCAGCAAAGGACTCCAAATCACGTAAAACAGAGCAAAGAAACAGCTGTTGATCCCTGTTCGGAGCATAAATGTTGGCTATAGTAATCTTGTCTCGGCCAAGTGATCCCTTCAAAAAGAAACATCATTATCCGACCAAGTGTCAAGAAACGTCAATGGCAGGGATCTGGACAAAAATATCACCACGCCCTTAGATCTCTGGAAAGGAGAATGGGAAAAGTAACCCGTGGGGTAGAATGAGCAAGAGCAGGCGGGGGCACGGCCCGACGGAAGTGGGTCTCTTGCACTAGTCCGATATCAGCTCTCCCAGAACGTAGTTCTCGGAACAATCTGGAGCGTTTCTCAGGTGCATTGAGACCCTTTGCATTTATGGAAATTATCTTAAGGGCAAAATCACCCTGTGACATAGGAGGCGTCATATGAATAGAAAAATGTGGCAGTATATGGCATCCCAGGAGTTACCCTCGTGCACTAGGAAGAGCAATATGGGTTAGGTCTCAGGTAATAAGGAGGGCAAGGGAAAAAAAGAGGGAAGAAACAGTAGGGGAAGATAACAAGAACAGAGAAATAGATACCAAACAATAGTAGAAGAATGAGTCGCCACTTCCGCCCGAGCCCAGGCGCAGCAGCGAGCCAAAAAGGGGATAATCCCCTAGCCGCAAGTGTGTCAAGGAGATGGGGGCATGCCCTGTAAAGGGACACTGACCCCATGTCCTGAGCCACAGTGACACCAAGGCGGTGTGAGGTCGCAGCAGCGAAGACGGGGAAGCACATAGAAAAACAGAGCACCTCAACATCTCCGCTCCGCGAGCAAGTATTTATTTTTTGTGTATGATAATAATACAAACCAATATGTTAAGGCAAACATACTATGTGTGGACATGAGAACTAAAATCCAACAGGTATTAATATAACAATGAAAAGTATACGGTAAAGTAGACAGCTACTCCCAGATCCCCGTCCAAGGGGTCCCAAACAGCAGGGGGCAGATCCATATTTGGAACAGTAAGGGGTCCGGGGATGAGTGTCCCCCCCCCCCTCCGAGCACCACCACCCGGAACAGACAAGGGCCAACAAATAACGGTGACCCATAAGGTCTAATAACAGGTCTCAGTGTGGGAGCAACGGGGGAGGGAGGAACCCAACCATCACACCACCCAATGAACAATAACCCTAACGGGGCAAAGCGGATAAGAAAAGGAATAAGAGTCCCCCCGCCATGGGGCCCCCCACTGGGAGGGGATGGAAAGGCCCAGAAACATATCACAAACATTCATAAAAAACAGTCCCAGAGTATACAGTAATAAAAACTCATGTAACCCCCATACAGACCAGTATTGTCCGTCAATGACAGGTGCCCACCCTGACGAATATTTAGGTAACAGTCCCCAAGCCTTGAATAAGAAGACTGCTAATAGTCTGGAGTCCCCAAGGAGAGCCAGGGGGGGGACTATGCCTCTGGGGGCCAAGCAAGATACCTCCATGTATTGCATCCTAAGTCCGTGTTGTAGTCCAAGGTAAGTACCAGGGGTCTGATGAAGAAGAAGGCCGCATGAGAGGTGGAGTGACCAGATTCGTAGACCGGAAGGACACGGCCTCGGGCCTATTCACCGGCGTTAACTTCTGGCTGAGGTTCCACTCGGTCGACGTTGTTTTCCACCGCCAGGTTCACTTGGTGTGGTCTGCGTCGACGTCGGCGTTGCGGCCTACGAAGCCATGGTAGGCCCTGCAAGGCCAAGACCTGCAGTCCCGTTGGATCTCCATTTACAAAGTCCTGCCATGCCGTCAGGGCAGGGGGTTCAAGACGGAGAGCCTCACACAAGGCAGGAACATCATCTGGGTGTTTGATCACGTAAGTACTGTTGTCTCGGCGGACTGTGAGTGTCAGCGGGAAGCCCGAGCAGTATGGGATGTTGGCTCCTCGGAGGAGGTCAGTCAAGGGACGCAACATCTTCCTCATTTGCAGGGTAGCCCATGCTACGTCCGGGAGAATCTGTATAGGCGCCCCTTTAAATTCAATAGAACGGCATTGTCTTGCCGCTTGCAAAATATCCTCTTTTAGGCCATAGGAATGTACGCAACAAATTATGTCCCTAGGAGATTCTCCAGTCAGGTCTTTGGGACGTAATGCCCTGTGTGCTCGGTCTAGGACCATGGTGTTACGGTTTTCTGACACACAGACCAGGTTATGAAGTAAAAACACAGTTTTATTGAACAGGATTGTAAAATAGTGCCCCTAAGGGCCAGTACAAGGATAACAGGCATAGTAAAACTGACAAGTGAATGCACACAATGATATAATGTGGAATAACCCCTAAGGGTTAATAGGTGCACAACAGAGGAATAGGATCTGGATTGACCAAAGCCCAGGATATATCGAACAGTCTCTAGCAAGTGATGGTTGAAAAAGTGTCTGTACTGAATACACTCTCACGTAGAAATAGGACTGCGCCCTTATGACCAAAGCTGAACCAATACCACCTCCGTGGGCTGACTGGGAACACTACTGCCAGTGCTGGAAACCAGAACCATAAACGCCCTTAACTAGTTTTCGTAATAACCCTGCGAGTGCCAAACGGATGGGGCCTGGACACCCCTTGGATGCCACACTGAAGGTTACTGCACAAGCTGTATGGAGCCGGCGCACTGGAAGTGCGGCTGAAAGCGTACCCTCTATAGTGAGTAGGCCGGAGCCAGAGCACCCCTCCAGTGCGGCTACAAATGTAGCGAGCAGACAAACAGACACCGAGCACCGGACGTCGGTGCACAGAGGGAGCTCGTAAGACACAGAGAGGTACACAGATAAGTGGCTCAGCAGTTAACCATATACTTGGATATTTCGGAAGGCACACCACGGAGACTAATGGCACCGCACGGGTTAATTGGTTCGGTATGAGAAGGAGTGACAACAACCAGCATAAGGCAGAGTACCCTTGGTCACAGCTTACTGCTAGAGAGAGTAACAGTGAGTCCCTATACAGTTCAGAATGTCGCCGGAGCGACTGCAGAGTACTGGAACACCGGAACAGGAACCGGACGGCAGCAGACTTCACAAACGTAGAAGCAGGTCAATCACGGAGCAGAGTCGGCAGCCAGCAACAGGTCAGATCACTAAGTCGGGTCCTCAGCCAGAATCGGGTCAGATCACGGAGCAGGGTCGTCAGCCAGAATCGAGTCAGATCACGGAGCAGGGTCGTCAGCCAGAATCGAGTCAGATCACGGAGCAGGGTCGTCAGCCAGAACCAGGTCAGATCACGGAGCAGGAACAACAGAGTAGTCAGGCAAGCCGGGTCGGTACACAGAAGATACTGGAACTAGCAACGAAGCGTAGGAACAGGAACACCACCAAAGGGCAACTGACAAGTGCCCAACCTCCAGCATATAAAGGAACATCCTGGGCGGGCCAATCAGCTTCCTCCAATGCTTAGGTATACAGCCAAGATTGACAGCAAAGAACACGGGGACCCCCTCTCAAAGACCCCCTCCCCTGCTGGAGGGTCTTGGTTTCTGAGGATATTTAGAGTGAAAGTTGCGCAACAATCGTGGAGCATGGAGGTCCTTGTGGTCAACCCAAGAGCGCTCCTCTGGCCCATACCCTTTCCAGTGGACCAAATATTGCAACTTGCCTCTAAATCTCCTGGAGTCAATAATGCTTTGGACTTCGTATTCCTCTTGGCCCTGCACATCCACCGGCCCAGGAACCACCGGAGTGGTAGTATAGCGGTTGCAAACCAAGGGCTTTAGTAAAGACACATGGAACACGTTGTGAATACGCATATTATTAGGTAGTTCCAATGCGTATGCCACAGGATTGATCTTGCGAATGATCTTAAATGGCCCAATGAACCGGGGGGCCAGTTTGTTCGAGGGCACTTGCAGGTTGAGATTTCTGGAGGAGAGCCATACCCTATCCCCAACCTGGAAGGAAACCGCTGGCAGCCGTCTGCTATTGGCATGCCTCTGAGGTCTGAGGAAGGACTGACTGAGGGACCTCTGCACCTGTGCCCAAGTGGAGTGGAGCTGCTCCATGTGCTCATCCAGAGCCGGAATCCGTTGGGACTGAAATGAGTCTGGGAGTAGACAGGGTTGGAACCCATAATTGACAAGGAACGGAGAGTTCCCAGACGATGAATTCACCACACAGTTCCTGGTGAACTCCGCCCACGGCAACAGGTCGGCCCAGTTATCATGATGATCAGTCACAAAGCAGCGTAGGAACTGTTCCAGTCACTGATTGGCACTCTCAGCGGCTCCGTTGGTCTGGGGATGGTAGGCTGAGGAAAAGGACAATTGAATGCCCATCTGGCCACAGAATGTCCTCCAGAATCTCGACACGAATTGACTCCCCCGGTCAGACACTATCACTCTGGGAACCCCGTGCAAGCGGAATACTTCTCTGGCAAAAATTAATGCCAATTCCTGGGCCGAAGGGAGGCCAGAGAGGTGCACGAAATGAGCCATTTTAGAGAACCTATCCACCACCATCAGGATAAACGTATAGCCCTTGGAACTCGGCAGCTCTCCCAAGAAATCAATAGAAATATGGGACCAGGGACGATCACCATTAGGCACTGGTTGGAGCAGTCCCACCGGAAGATGTCTGGGAGTCTTGGCCCGGGCACAGGTGGCGCAAGCAGTAGTAAATGCGGTGCAGCCAGCCTTCAGGGAAGGCCTCCAGAATGTTCGAGACAATGACCATGCCAACTGATCTCTGCCAATGTGCCCAGCCGCCTTAGATGAGTGGTAGGTCTCAAGCAACTGGGTACGGAACAGCTCGTCCATAAAACACTTGCCAACTGGGGTTTCAGGAGGTGCCCGAGTTTGTGACTCCAAGATTTGCTCTCCCAGTGGAGAAGTGATGCTGGTACGAATAGTAGCCAAGATCTTATCTGGCTGAATTATGGGGACCGGAGCCTCATCCCTCTCAATGTCTGTGCAGAATTGTCTAGACAGAGCGTCTGCCTTAATATTCTTAGACCCAGGCAAGTATGAGACTATGAAATTGAATCTGGACAGAAATAGGGCCCATCGAGCCTGGCGAGATGACAACCTTTTAGCCTCGGATAGGTAAATCAAGTTCTTGTGGTCCGTGAGGATCAACACTGGGGTTCTTGTGCCCTCCAAGAGATGTTGCCATTCTTTTAATGCCAAGATGATAGCCAACAACTCCCTATCACCAATTTCGTAATGGCTCTGGGCACTGGACAGGTTTTTGGAAAAGAACCCACACGGCCTCAGGTTACCCCCTTCCTTGGGGCGTTGGGAGAGAACTGCCCCTACCCCAACCTCGGAGGCATCGACCTCTAGCGTGAAAGGCAGGGTGGGATTAGGGTGGGAAAGTATAGGAGCAGAAGCAAATGCCTTTTTTAGGGTTTCAAAGGCCATCTCAGTTGCCTCAGACCATTGAGAGGGATTAGCGCCCTTATGCGTCAGGTCAGAAAGAGGTTTCGTAATGGTAGAGAAGTTTTGAATAAATTTTCTGTAATAGTTGGCAAAGCCTAGAAACCTTTGGATGGCTTTTAACCCCTTGGGTCGTGGCCATTGTAAGACAGCAGTCAACTTCTCTTGGTCCATAGCTAAGCCATCAGTAGATATCACAAAGCCCAAGAAGGATACTTGGGAACAATGAAATTCACACTTCTCTAGTTTGCAGAACAATTTGTTCTTGCGTAATCGAAGCAGTACCTCAGAAACATCCTGGATGTGCTGGGTTAAATTAGCGGAATGGATCAATATATCGTCCAGGTACACAACCACACAGGACTGTAACATGTCACGGAGGATGTCATTAATGAATTCCTGAAATACGGCAGGTGCATTGCATAACCCAAATGGCATAACCAGATATTCGTAGTGGCCTGACCTAGTATTGAATGCCGTCTTCCACTCATCCACTCTTATCCTTATAAGATTGTAAGCAGCACGTAAATCGAGTTTCGTAAAGATAGATGAACCTTTCAACCTGTCAAATAACTCTGTGATGAGCGGAATGGGGTAGGCGTTTTTGGACATTAACTTATTGAGTCCATGGTAGTCAATACATGGTCGTAATTCGCCACTCTTCTTTTTCACGAAAAAGAAGCATGCACCTGCCGGAAAGGATGATTTACGAATAATCCCTCGTCTAAGGGCATCCTCAATGTATTCCTCCATGGCCCTATTCTCTTCACAGGACAATGGGTATGTCCTACCCCTCGGTGGCACCACTCCCGGGGGCAAATCAACAGCGCAATCATAAGGCCAATGCTGCGGCAATGCACCAGCCTCACCTTTACTGAATACGTCACTGAACTTGCAGTATTCAGCTGGCACAGAAGGAGAGGTACACATAATCTTAACTGGGCGAGATAAACAGTGACCAGAGCAGTAGTCAGACCATGACCTAATTTCACACGTTTGCCAGTCAAACTGGGGATTGTGCATCATTAACCAAGGGAACCCTAGAATGACTGCATGATGGGGTGAATGAATAATCTGGAAGCGCACCTCCTCCTTGTGGAGGACCCCAACAGACATAGTGATGAGAGTAGTCTCCATGGTGATAAGGGCTGGTTCAAGAGGTCTGCCATCAATAGCCTCAATGGCTAGCGGAGTATCCCTTTTAGACAGAGGAATATTGTATCTTTCAGCAAACGCCCGGTCCATGAAATAGCCTGCTGCGCCAGAATCTACCAGAGCACATACCTCCACAGCTTGGTCATCAAGGAGAAAACTCACCGGTATGGTGTGTTTTTTGGAACTACGATCTTGGGACGGTTGTACTCCGTGCGTTTCCCGGACGTACCGGGCAAGTGCGTAGTAAATACCCCTTTTGCCCACAATACAGGCATAGCCCTTGTCTTTTGCGGTAGGCCCTCTCCTCCTTAGATAACCTAGTGAAGCCAATCTGCATAGGCTCCCCTGTTTCGAGTGCCTGACCAGGAGGAATGGGAGGAGAGGGTGGGTCAAAAAGCCTGTCGTGCCCATGGATTTTGGAACTAGCCCTTTTAGCCAAGCGTCTCTCACGCATGCGAGTGTCAGTGAGTATCATATATTCTATGTACTCATCTAGATCAGTAGGTACCTCCCTGGCAGCGACTTCATCCTTAATGGAGTCGGATAAGCCTTGTGCAAAGGCTGCCAGTAATGCCTCATTATTCCAGGCCACCTCAGCTGCTAGAATCCGAAATTCTATAGCGTACTCCGCCACAGTACGATCGCCCATCTGTAATACCATCAATTTTTTTGTCGCAGAGCTGGCTCGCCCTGGTATCTCAAATACTCTGCGAAACTGTTTGACAAATTCATTAAAGATCAGCGTACAGGGTTTAGCCTGTTCCCATAAAGGATTAGCCCATGCCAAGGCTTTGCCCGTTAACAGAGATATCATGAACCCCACCTTGCTACGGTCATTCGGAAAAGCATGGGGTGTGAGTTCTAGGAATATCTCTAGTTGATTAAGGAAACCTCTACACAGTGTGGGTTCGCCATCATATCTTAGCGGTAACGGCGCCGCTGCCGTAAAACTTCTGGGGGGAGCCAGTAATTGCCCAGTAGTATTATCCGGTTTCATAACTGGGGTGATCACCGGATTCGGTTTATCAAGGTGTACCGTATGTTCAAGCAAAGTTTGCATGGCCAATGCCAATTGGTCTAGGCGTTGCTCGTGAACGTCCATCCTCCAGTGGAGGTTCTGTGTATTACTGTCACTTTTCCCGTCTGAGGTCATGGCCCTTTCGTACTGTTACGGTTTTCTGACACACAGACCAGGTTATGAAGTAAAAACACAGTTTTATTGAACAGGATTGTAAAATAGTGCCCCTAAGGGCCAGTACAAGGATAACAGGTATAGCAAAACTGACAAGTGAATGCACACAATGATATAATGTGGAATAACCCCTAAGGGTTAATAGGTACACAACAGAGGAATAGGATCTGGATTGACCAACGCCCAGGATATATCGAACAGTCTCTAGCAAGTGATGGTTGAAAAAGTGTCTGTACTGAATACACTCTCACGTAGAAATAGGACTGCGCCCTTATGACCAAAGCTGAACCAATACCACCTCTGTGGGCTGACTGGGAACACTACTGCCAGTGCTGGAAACCAGAACCATAAACGCCCTTAACTAGTTTTCATAATAACCCTGCGAGTGCCAAACGGATGGGGCCTGGACACCCCTTGGATGCCACACTGAAGGTTACTGCACAAGCTGTATGGAGCTATAGTGAGTAGGCCGGAGCCAGAGCATCCCTCCGGTGCGGCTACAAATGTAGCGAGCAGACAAACAGACACCGAGCACCGGACGTCGGTGCACAGAGGGAGCTCATAAGATACAGAGAGGTACACAGATAAGTGGCTCAGCAGTTAACCATATACTTGGATATTTCGGAAGGCACACCACGGAGACTAATGGCACCGCACAGGTTAATTGGTTCGGTATGAGAAGGAGTGACAACAACCAGCATAAGGCAGAGTACCCTTGGTCACAGCTTACTGCTAGAGAGAGTAACAGTGAGTCCCTATACAGTTCAGAATGTCGCCGGAGCGACTGCAGAGTACTGGAACACCGGAACAGGAACCGGACGGCAGCAGACTTCACAAACGTAGAAGCAGGTCAATCACGGAGCAGAGTCGGCAGCCAGCAACGGGTCAGATCACGAAGTCGGGTCCTCAGCCAGAATCGGGTCAGATCACGGAGCAGGGTCGTCAGCCAGAATCGAGTCAGATCACGGAGCAGGGTCGTCAGCCAGAATCGAGTCAGATCACGGAGCAGGGTCATCAGTCGTCAGCCAGAACCGGGTCATATCACGGAGCAGGAACAACAGAGTAGTCAGGCAAGCTGGGTCGGTACACAGGAGTATCACAGTGCCTGTGATTCCTGTCAGTCTCAGCTATGACAGATACTGATTTGCTGTGTTGGTTTGGCCCGCCCCCTTGTGACCTTTTTATACCTGGCTAGCAAACTGTCAGGCACCCTTTCGTGGTGTTTCTGTGCCAGTTACTGTGCTGTGTTCCTGTGTTCCGGATTCCTGTGTACCGACTTGGCTTGTCTTGACTATTCTCCTGTGTTCCTGCTCGTGTATGACCCGGCTCATCTGACTACCTCCTCTGGTTCCTGACCCGGTTTGGCTGACGTTCCTGCTTCTGTACGACCCAGCTTGTATGACTACCTTCTACGTGCTCCGACCCGGCCTGACTGACTTCCCGCTCCGAAGAACGACTCCGGCTTTCTGCAGTGACCTGTGTTCCAGTTGTCGCCGCTGCGACATTTCTATCTGCTGTTCCAGCTTTTGGTGTGACTGCCTTGCCTGGTGTACTCCGATCAGTGCAGTTCATTTTCCTTTGCAGAGTTGTGCGTACACGCGCCTCCATCAGACTGCAGAGCCTTGCTATACCGCTGAAAAGCCTCGAGTAAATGTGCTAATTAACCCTAGCAGTGCCGCTGGGTTCCACTCTATCGCTAATCCTGTAAGAGTCTCTTTCTCAGTGAATACTACTGCTGAGCTGGCCGCTCTTCGTCGGCAGCTCCACACATCCTTGCAGAGTGTTTACATCCGTTTGGGCCGGTTGGGCGCCTCAGACTCTTTCTCTTGTTCAGTGAGCGATTCCGCTTTACCGAGTGGTGGCAGGCACAGGCATCAGCATTGGTATTCCGGTAATCACGGCCGTGGGGGCTGTCGGCTATAGCGTGTGCTATCCCGTTATCCGGTTTAGTCTGAGGAGGCTTGGCAGCTATCGCATTGAAGGCCGGTTCCAATCACGCCCGTGGGGGCCTTATGCACTTGCACTAGTTGAAGCAGTTCCAGTAGGTACGCCCGAGGGGGCTACGGGGACTCTTGTGCTTCTTACTGAACACAGTGGCGGGGCAGTCCAGTATCCAGCCGGTGATAGTCTTGGTCTCCAGCATCAGCCTTATAACACCCAGGGCGTTCCAAACATTCACATCTGAGACGGACTGTTGTCAAGGACTTAACCCCTGAGGGGTATACGCTATTCTATTTCTGTGTAATTGTACTTATAAGTCATTTGTGCATTTACCATTATATCTATATATTATCTGTATATATTTACCACCACTAGAGGGCGTGTTATTGCCTTATCTTATTTTAATAAAACTGTGTTCTTATTCACCCAATGGTCTGAGTGTCTTAAAAAACCGTGACAAGGAGATACTGGAACTAGCAACGAAGCGTAGGAACAGGAACACCACGAAAGGGCAACTGACAAGTGCCCAACCTCCAGCATATAAAGGAACATCCTGGGCGGGCCAATCAGCTTCTTCCAATGCGTAGGTATACAGCCAAGATTGACAGCAAAGAACACGGGGACCGTGATACATGGTGGATTAAGGGTCCCGATTCAGCACAAAATTAAAAAGTTCCATCGCCAGCTGACATGTGTCCTCGGCCCCCTCCACTTCAGGGAGGCCTCTGATCTGCAAATTGTTCCGTCGTCCGCGGTTGTCTAGATCTATGACATGCTGGGTCAGTTGAGCAGTTAGTTTGTTCTGCGCCACAACTCTGTCCTCTAACGCTCGTAGGGAGGCCTGGAGTGATGACTGGTCTTGCTCCACAGTTATGAATCTGGAACCCTGCTGCCGGAGATCCTCCCTGATCTCCGATAATTCGTCTCGCACTGCAGACCGAATCTGATCTACTACTGATGCCAGGTCTTTTTAATTTATAGTGTAAATGTAGCGAAGTCAGCTCGGGTAACCCCAGCGTCACCCGGGAGGGTAGTGAAACCCGGTGGCGCAATGAGTCCTTCCTCCGTCTCATCGTCAGAAGTACATGGGGTAGCAGTCCCGGCAGCGGATGGAGGCGCCATCTTGTCTGACTCCGTACCTCCGCCAGCTAGCGGAAGAAAATAGTTGTGCATGGGTTGGATTGGGCCTGTTCTGGCGTCCTTCGTTGATCCGGGGTTCTGGAGGATTTCTTGGTTGTACTGCCCATTGTTGGATGACAATTATTAGTAGTTTGCCAATGTTAACTCGCCCACGAGCAGGAGCTACTCTAACATGCGACCATCCCCATCGAGTGCCAGCTCCGCCTTTTCAATATGTTTTAATGAAAGATATACAGAAGCATATATTTTGATTTCCTCAAAAACCATTGAGTGTCTGGCGAAAATATTTGGACAATATTCATTCAGAGAAGTGATCTTTACAGGTTTATACAGTTTAAAAGATAACTTGTGTTTATACCTCTCTGAAAACAGAGACATATGAGAAATTCATTATCAAACTGATTTAATGAACGATATACCGATGCATATATTTTGATTTCCTAAAAAACCATGAAGTGTCTAGTGAAATTATTTAGACAATTTTCATTCAGAGTAGTGAATTTTAAAGGTTAATACAGTTTAAAACATACATTTTGTTTATAACTCTCTGAAAACAGAGGCATATGAAAAATTAATTATCAAGCTGTTTTAATGAAACATATACAGAAGACTGTATAATGACTTCCTCAAAAAGCATGAAGTGTCTGGGGAAAATATGTAGACAAATTACAATCAGAGTAGTGTTCTATTTATTTATTTATTTATTTATTTATTTATCCAAGTTTAAAACATTCCAAGTGTTTATACTTCTCTAAAAAAAAGCGACGTAAAAAATGCAGTTTCAAGATGTTTTAATGAAAGATATACAGAAGCATATATTTTGATTTCCTCAAAAACCATGGAGTGGCTAAAATATTTGGACAATATTCATTCAGAGTAGTGATCTTTACATGTTTATACAGATTAAAACATAACTTGTGTTTGTACCTCTCTGGAAACAGAGACATATGAAAAATTCATTATCAAGCTGTTAAATGAGAGATACACAGAAAAAACCTTGAAGTGTCTGTTGAAAATATCTAGACAAATTACATTCAGAGTAGTGTTCTATTCATGTTCATCCAGTTTAAAATTTATAAGGAGTTTATACTTGTCTAAAAACTGTGACGTGAAAATTGCTGTTTCAAGATGTTTCAATGAAAGATATACAGAAGCATATATTTTGATTTCCTCAAAAACCATGGAGTGTCAGGTGAAAATATTTGGACAATTTTTATTCAGAGTAGTGATCTTTACAGGTTTATACAGTTTAAAAAATATCAGGTGTTTATTTCTCTCTGAAAAACTGTGACATTTGAAAAATTCAGTATCAAGCTATTTTAATGATAGATATATAGAAGCATATATCTTTATTTCCTGATAAACAACGAAATGTCTGGTGAAAATCTGAGACTATTTACATTCAGAGTAGTATTCTAATCAGCTTTATACAGTTTAAAACATACCATGTGTTTATACTGCTCTGAAAACAGAGACATATGAAAAATTCTTTATCAAGCTGTTTTAATGAGAGCTATACAGAAGACTGTATTTTGACTTCTTTAAAAATCATGAAGTGTTGGGAGAAAATATATAGACAAATTACATTCAGAGTAGTGTTCTATTCATGTTTATCCAGTTTAAAACATTCCAGGTGATTATACTTCTCTAAAAAACAGCGAAGTGAAAAATGCAGTTTCAATATGTTTTAATGAAAGATAAACAGAAGCATATATTTTGATTTCCTCATAAAACTTTGAAGAGTGTGGTGAACATATTTAGACAATTTACTTTCAGAGTAGTGAACTTCACAGTTTTATACAGTTTAACCCATACCATATGTTTTTACCTCTCTGAAAAACAGCGACATATGAAAAATTCAGTATCAAGCTATTTTAATGATAGATATACAGAAGCATATATCTTTATTTACTCAAAAACCATGGAGTATCTGGTGAAAATATTTAGACAATATTCATTCAGAGTAGTGATCTTTACAGGTTTATACAGTTTAAAACATAACTTGTGTTTAAACATCTCTGAAAACAGAGACATATGAGAAATTCATTATCAAGCTGATTTAATGAAAGATATACATTCAGAGTTTATACAGTTTAAAATATATCAGGTGTTTATTTCTCTCTGAAAAAATGTGACATTTGAAAAAGACAGCATCAACATGTTTTAATGAAAGATATACAGAAGCATATATCTTGATATGCTTAAAAACCAAGAAGTGACTGGTGAAAATAATTGGCCTATTTATATTCAGAGTAGTGAAGTTTACAGGTTTTATACCGTTTAAAACATACCATGTGTTTATAGCTCTCTGAAAAACTGTGACATATGAAAAATTCATTATCAAGCTGTTTTAATGAAACATATACAGAAGCTTATATTTTGATTTCCTCAAAAACCATGAAGAGTCAGGAGAAAATATGTAGACAAATTACATTTAGAGTTGTGTTCTTTTCAAGTTTATCCAGTTTAAAATATACCAGGTGTTGTCATGTCATGATTTCCTCAAAAACCTTGAAGAGTGTGGTGAAAATATTTAGACAATTTACATTCAGAGTAGTGAACGTCACAGGTTTATACAGTTTAACCCACTCCATGTTTTTAACTCTGAAAAACAGCGTATATTCTTATTTCCTGATAAACCATGAAATGTCTGGTGAAAATCTGAGACTAGTTACATTCAGAGGAGTATTCTATTCAGCTTTATACAGTTTAAAACATACCATGTGTTTATACCTCTCTGAAAACAGAGACATATGAAAAATTCTTTATCAAGCTGTTTTAATGAGAGATATACAGAAGACTGTATTTTGACTTCTTCAAAAATCATGAAGTGTCGGGAGAAAATATATAGACAAATTACATTCAGAGTAGTGTCCTATTCATGTTTATCCAGTTTAAAACATTCCAGGTGTTTATACTTCTCTAAAAAACAGCGAAGTGAAAAATGCAGTTTCAATATGTTTTAATTAAAGATAAACAGAACCATATATTTTGATTTCCTCAAAAACCATGGAGTATCTGGCGAAAATATTTGGACAGTATTCATTCAGAGTAGTGATCTTTACAGGTTTATACTGTTTAAAACAAATTGTGTTTATACCTCTCTGAAAACAGAGTCATAGGAGAAATTCATTATCAAGCTGATTTAATGAAAGATATACCGAAGCATATATTTTGATTTCCTAAAAAACCATGAAGTGTCTAGTGAAAATATTTAGACAATTTTCATTCAGAGTAGTGTACTTTACAGGTTAATAAAGTTTAAAACATAACTTGTGTTTATACCTCTCTAAAAAAGGTGACATGAAAAATTCATTATCAAGCTGTTTTAATGGGACATACACAGAAAAACAATGAAGTGTCTGGTGAAAATATCTAGACAAATTACATTCAGAGTAGAGTTCTATTCATGTTCATCCAGTTTAAAATTTACAAGGACTTTATACTTGTCTAAAAACTGTGACGTGAAAAATGCTGTTTCAAGATGTTTTAATGAAAGATATACAGAAGCATATATTTTGATTTCCTCAAAAACCATGGAGTGTCAGGTGAAAATATTTGGACAATTTTTATTCAGAGTAGTGATCTTTACAGGTTTATACAGTTTAAAATATATCAGGTGTTTATTTCTCTCTGAAAAACTGTGACATTTGAAAAAGACAGTATCAACTTGTTTTAATGAAAGATATACAGAAGCATATATCTTTATATTCTTAAAAACCATGAAGTGTCTGTTGAAAATAATTGGCCTATTTATATTCAGAGTAGTGAAGTTTACAGGTTTTATACAGTTTAAAACATACCATGTGTTTATAGCTCTCTGAAAAACTGTGACATATGAAAAATTCATTATCAAGCTGTTTTAATGAAAGATATACAGAAGCTTATATTTTGATTTCCTCAAAAACCATGAAAAGTCAGAAGAAAATATGTAGACAAATTACATTTAGAGTAGTGTTCTTTTCAAGTTTATCCAGTTTAAAATATACCAGGTGTTTATACCTCTCTATAAAACTGTGACGTGAAAAATGCAGATTCAAGCTCTTTTAATGAAAGTTATACAGAAGCATCATGATTTCCTCAAAAACCTTGAAGAGTGAGGTGAAAATATTTAGACAATTTACAATCAGAGTAGTGAACGTCACAGGTTTATACAGTTTAACCCATTCCATATGTTTTTAACTCTGAAAAATGGTGACATATGAAAAATTCAGTACCAAGCTATTTTAATGATAGATATATAGAAGCGTATATTCTTATTTCCTGATAAACCACGAAATGTCTTGTGAAAATCTGAGACTAGTTACATTCAGAGTAGTATTCTATTCAGCTTTATACTTTTTAAAACATACCATGTGTTTATACCTCTCTGAAAACAGAGACATAAGAAAAATTCATTATTAAGCTGTTTTAATGAGAAATATACATAAGATTGTATTTTGACTTCTTCAACAATCATGAAGTGTCGGTGGAAAATATGCAGACAAATTACATTCAGAGTAGTGTTCTATTCATGTTTATCCAGTTTAAAACTTTCCAGGAGTTTTTACTTCTCTAAAAAAACAGCGAACTGAAAAATGCAGTTTCAATATGTTCTAAAGAAAGGTATACTGAAGCATATATTTTGATTTCCTCAAAAACCAATGACTATCTGGCGAAAATATTTGGACAATATTCATTCAGAGTAGTGATCTTTACAGGTTTATACAGTTTAAAACATAACTAGTGTTTATACCTCTCTGAAAACAGAGACATATGAGAAATTCATTATCAAGCTGATTTAATGAAAGATATACCAAAGCATATATTTTGATTTCCTAAAAAACCATGAAGTGTCTAGTGAAAATATTTAGACAATTTTCATTCAGAGTAGTGAACTTTACAGGTTAATACAGTTTAAAACATAACTTGTGTTTATACCTCACTGAAAAAAGAGACATATGAAAAATTCATTATCAAGCTGTTTTAATGAGAGATATACAGAAGACAGTATTTTGATTTCCTCAAAAAGCATGAAGTGTCGAGAAAATATGTTGACAAATTACATTCAGAGTAGTGTTCTATTCATGTTTATCCAGTTTAAAACTTTCCAGGAGTTTAAACTTCTCTAAAAAAACAGCGAAGTGAAAAATGCAGTTTCAATATGTTAAAACATATTGAAACTGCATTTTTCACTTCGCTGTTTTTAAAATGAAAGATTTACAGAAGCATATATTTTTATTTCCTCAAAAACCATGGAGTGTCTGGCCAAAATATTTGGACAAAATTCATTCAGGGTAGTGATCTTTACATATTTATACAGTTTAAAACATAACTTAACCTCTGAAACAGAAACATTTGAAAAATTCATTATCAAGCTGTTTTAATTAAAATATATACAGATGCATATATTTTGATTTTCTAAAAAACCATGAAGTGTTTAGTGAAAATATTTAGACCATTTTCATTCAGAGTAGTGAACTTTGCTGGTTAATACAGTTTAAAACACAACTTGTTTTTATACCTCTCTGAAAAAAGAGATATATGAAAAATTAATTATCAAGCTGTTTTAAAAAAAGATATAGAGAAGCATATATTTTGATTTCCTCAAAACCCATGAAGTGTGAAGTGAAAATATTTAGAGAAATTTCATTCAGAGTAATGAACTTTACAGGTTTACACAGTTTAAAACAAACCATGATTTTATACTTCTCTGAAAATCACAGACATGTTTTTAACTCTCTGAAAAACAGTGACATATGAAAAATTCAGTATCAAGCTATTTTAATGATAGATGTACAGAAGCATATATTTCCTGATAAAGCACAAAATGTCTGGTGAAAAACTGATACTATTTACAATCAGAGTAGTATTCTGTTCAGCTTTAAACAGTTTAAAAACTACCATGTGTTTATTTCTCTCTGAAAAACAGCAATATATGAAAATACAGTATTAAGCTGTTTTAATGAAAGCGATACATAAGCATATATCTTGATTTCCTCAAAAACCATGAAGTGTCTGGTGAAAAAAATTTCACAATTTACGTTCACAGTAGTGAACTTAACAGGTTTATACACTTTAACACATACCATTTGTTTATTCCTCTCTGAAAAACAGCAATATACAAAATATTCAATACCAAGTTGTTTTAATGAAAGATATACAGAGGCATATATCTTGATTTCCTTGAAAACCATGAAGAGTCTGGTGAAAAAATTTTGACAAATTATATTCACAGTAGTGAACCTTACAGTTTTATACAGTTTAAATATACCATGTGTTTATACTTCTCTGAAAAACAGCGATACACAAAATATTCAGTATCAAGCTGTTTTAATGAAATGGATACATAAGCATATATCATGATTTCTTCAAAAACCATGACATGTCTGGTGAAAAAATTTAGACAATTTACATTCAGACTAGTTCACTTTACAGGTTTATACAGTTTAAAACATACTATATATTTATCCTTCTCTGAAAAACAGCGATACACGAAATATTCAGTATCAAGTTGTTTTAATGAAAGATATACTGAAGCATATAACTTGATTTCCTAGAAAAAAAAACATGAATTGTCTGGTGAAAACATTTCGACAATTTACATTCACAGTATTGAACTTTACAGGTTTATACTGTTTAAAACATGCCAAGTGTTTATACTTCTCTGAAAAACAGTGATATACGAAAATTTCAGTATCAAGTTGTTTTAATGAAAGCTATACAGAGGCATATATCTTGATTTCTTCGAAAACCATGAAGTATTTGGTGAAAAAATTTTGACAATTTATATTCACTGTAGTGAACTTTACAGGTTTATACAGTTTAAAACATAATATGTGTTTATACTTCTCTGAAAAACAGCGATATACAAAATATTCAGTATCAAGTTGTTTTAATTAAAGATATACAGAAGCATATAACTTGATTTCCTCGAAAACAATGAAGGGTCTGGTGAAAACATTTCAACAATTTACACTCGCAGAAGTCAACTTTACAGCTTTATACAGTTTAAAAAATATAAAGTGTTTATACCTCTCTAAAACACAGCGATATATGAAAAATTCAGTATCAAGCTGTTTTAATGAAAGCGATACATAACCATATATCTTGATTTCCTCAAAAACCATGAAGTGTCTGATGAAAAAAATTTCACAATTTACGTTCACAGTAGTGAACTTTACAGGTTTATACAGTTTACAACATACCATGTGTTTATACTTCTCTGAAAAACAGCTATATACAAAATATTCAATATCAAGTTGTTTTAATGAAAGATATACAGAGGCATATATCTTGATTTCCTCGAAAACCTTGAAGGGTCTGGTGAAAAAATGTTGACAAATTATATTCACAGTAGTGAACTTTACAGGTTTATACAGTTTAAAACATACTATGAGTTTATATATCTCTGAAAAACAGCGATATACGAAATATTCAGTATCAAGCTGTTTTAATGAAAAGGATACATAAGCATATATCATGATTTCCTCAAAAACCATGAAATGTCTGGTGAAAAAATTTAGACAATTTACATTCAGACTATTTCACTTTACAGGTTTATATAGTTTAACACATACTATATATTTATACCTCTCTCAAAAACAGCGATATACAAAATATTCAGTATCAATTTGTTTTAATGAAAGATATACAGAAGCATATAACTTGATTTCCTCGAAAACCATGAATTGTCTGGTGAAAAAATTTCGACAATTTACATTCACAGTAGTGAACTTTACAGGTTTATACAGTTTAAAACATACCAAGTGTTTATACCTCTCTGAAAAACAGTGATATACAAAATATTCAGTGTCAAGCTGTTTTAATGAAAGCGATACATAAGCATATATCTTGATTTCATCAAAAACCATGAACGGTCTGGTGAAAAAATTTAGACAATTTACATTCAGACTAGTTCACTTTACAGGTTTATACAGTTTAAAACATACAATGTTTTTATACCTCTCTGAAAAACAGCGATATATGAAATATTCAGTATCAAGTTGTTTTAATGAAAGCGATACATAAGCATATATCTTGATTTCCTCAAAAACCAAGAACGGTCTGGTGAAAAAATTTAGACAATTTACATTCAGACTAGTTCACTTTACAGGTTTATACAGTTTAAAACATACTATGTATTTATACCTCTCTGTAAAACAGCGATATACGAAATATTCAGTATCAATTTGTTTTAAAGAAAGATATACAGAAGCATATAAAATTTGATTTCCTCGAAAACCATGAAGTGCCTGGTGAAAAAATTTCAACAATTTAAACTCACTGTAGTGAACTTTACAGGTTTATACAGTTTAAAACATACCATGAGTTTATACTTCTCTGAAAAACAGCGATATACAAAATATTCAGTATCAAACTGTTTTAAATAAAGCGATACATAAGCATATATTTTGATTTCCTAAAAAAACCATGAAAGGTCTGGTGAAAAAAATTAGACAATTTACATTCAGACTAGTTCACTTTACAGGTTTTACAGTTGAAAACATACTATGTATTTATACATCTCTCAAAAACAGCGATATACAAAATATTCAGTATCAAGTTGTTTTAATGAAAGATATACAAAAGCATATAACTTGATTTCCTCGAAATCCATGAAGTGTCTGGTGAAAAAATTTCGACAATTTATATTCACAGAAGTGAACTTTACAGGTTTATACAGTTTAAAACATACCATGTGTTTATACCTCTCTGATAAACAGCGATATACGACATTTTCAATGTCAAGTTGTTTTAATGAAAGATATACAGAGGCCTATATCTTGATTTCCTCGAAAACCATGAAGTGCCTGGTGAAAAATTTTTGACAAATTATATTCACAGTAGTAAACTTTACATGTTTATACAGTTTAAAACATACCTTGTGTTTCTACTTCTCTGAAAAACAGCGATATACGAAATATTCAGTATCAAGTTGTTTTAATGAAAAATATACAGAAGTATATATCTTGATTTCCTCGAAAACCATGACTTGTCTGGTGAAAAAATTTTGACAATTTACATTCACAGTAGTGAACTTTACAGGTTTATACAGTTTAAAACATAACTTGTGTTTATACCTCTCTGAAAAACAGCGATATACATAATATTCAGTATCAAGCTGTTTTAATGAATGCGATACATAAGCATATATCTTGATTTCCTCAAAAACCATGAACTGTCTGATAAAAATATTCAGACTATTTATGTTCAGAGTAGAATTCTATTCAAGTTTACACAGTTTAAAACATTCCATGTGTTTATGCCGCTCTAAAAAACAGCTACATATGAAAAATTCACTATCAAGCTGTTTTGATGAAAGATATACAGAAGCATATATCTTGATTTCCTCAAAAACCATGAAGTGTCTGGTGAAAAAATTTCAACAATTTACATTCACGGTAGTGAACTTTGCAGGTTTATACAGTTTAAAACATACACCATGTGTTTATGCCTCTCTGAAAAACAGTGATATACGAAATATTCAGTATCAAGCTGTTTTAATGAAAGATATACAGAGGCATATATCTTGATTTCCTCGAAAACCATGAATTGTCTGGTGAAAAGATTTTGACGAATTATATTTACAGTAGTGAACTTTACAGATTTATACAGTTTAAAACATACCATGTGTTTATGCCTCTCTGAAAAACAGCGATATACGAAATATTCAGTATCAAGCTGTTTTAATAAAAACGATACATAAGCATATATTTTGATTTCCTCAAAATCCATGAAATGTCTGGTGAAACAATTTAGACAATTTACATTCAGATTAGTTCACTTTATTGGTTTATACAGTTTAAAACATATCATGTGTTTATAACTCTCTGAAGAACAGTGATATACGAAATATTCAGTATTAAGTTGTTTTAATGAAAGATATACAGAGGCATATATCTTGATTTCTTCGAAAACCATGAAGTGTTTGGTGAAAAAATTTTGACAAATTATATTCACAGTAGTGAGATTTACAGGTTTATACAGTTTAAAACATAACATGTGTTTATACTTCTCTGAAAAACAGCGATATACGAAATATTCAGTATCAAGCTGCCACGTACCTCGCCGTCCTTGCCAGTAGCTTTGCTGGCTTCAGGACGGCAGGGCACATGCGTGCGTTTCCGCGTGAACTGACGTCGGTCGTCGCACCGACGTCATTCACTGGGCGCCCGGCGTCCATTTAAACTGGCGGAAACCGGGATCAGCGCTCAGTTGTCGCTTGAGTCCCGGGCGGTCTGCTTGCCGCAGTTCGCCTCCCAGCGTTACCCGCTTCCAGCCTGCGTTTACCCTCTGAACTTCCCAGTCCAGCCTGCACCCCAGGATCCTCTATCAGCCCAACCTGCACCTTTGGGTCCTCTTGTCCAACCAGCATCTTCAGCCAAGCTTCCACTCTACAGGCCTTCCTCCTTGACCTTGAATTGGATCTCAGGTACTGACCTCTGGCTTGTTACACTGGTCTTGCTTTATATCAGCCTGCCCTGACCTTTGGCTTGTTACACTGGACTTGCATTATCTCAGCCTGCCCTGACCTCTGGCTTGTTACACTGGACTTGCATTATCTCAGCCTGCCCTGACCTCTGGCTTGTTACACTGGTCTTGCATTATCTCAGCCTGCCCTGACCTCTGGCTTGTTACACTGGACTTGCTTTATCTCAGCCTGCCCTGACCTCTGGCTTTTTACACTGGACTTGCATTATCTCAGCCTGCCCTGACCTCTGGCTTGTTTCACCGGACTTGCATTATCTCAGCCTGCCCTGACCTCTGGCTTGTTACACTGGACTTGCATTATCTCAAGAAATCTACCCTTGGCCTATCTACTGTTTCCCTGTATTCTGGTTTCCTTACTTGCCTATCTCAGATTATATAGCTCCCTGCTAATCTCTGGGTGGCTCCTCCCACCCAGAGATAGGCTTCAGCAAGCTTAAATTCTTACAGTAACAACTGAGCCAAAATTGTTATGGAACCCGCAGGGTTGCTAGAAGCTTTAAATACCCTGGGTAGTCGGATATCTGCTCTCACTGCTTCTGTACAGGAGTTACAGGCCAACCAAACTCATCTCCAACAGCAACTACAGGACCTTCAACCAAGTTTAACCCAAGCAGCAGGTGGTCCTACACCACCACCTCCTAGCCTTGAGATGAATTCTGCTCCGGAACCTCGGGTTCCCCTGCCTGAAAGATTTTATGGGGATAGATCCCGGTACAGGTCCTTCATCACTGCATATGAGCTATTGTTCTCAATCAATCCACGCACCTATGCTTCTGATTTCACCAAAGTACGTACTACCATCATATTGTTAGGTGGAGAACCACAGGGCTGGTCCCATCACCTCTTACAGACCAACAGTCCTGTATTAACTACATGGCAGGCTTTCCGGCAGGCTATGGATTCATTATATGATGACCCTTTCAAAACGGCCTCAGCTCAGGTAGCATTAAGGTCCCTGACTCAAGGGAGACGCCCAGTTGAGGACTACGTTGCTGACTTCCATCGTCTGTCAATTGATTCCAAGTGGAATGAAGCTGCGCTCATGGATCAATTTCGTCTAGGTCTATCTGAATGCCTGAAGGACGAACTGGTTCGGGTACCTATACCAGTTACACTGGACGAGATCACTCATCTCTCCATCCAAATTGACCTCCGCTTGAGAGAACAGCGGCGTGAACGTTCTGCTACTTCTTCTCCTCCCCATCGTACTCCAGCTTCATCTCAACCACCTACTACTGTCACCACCACAGAGGAACCTATGCAGCTGGGTGTTCTACGGGGACCTCTATCTAAAGCTGAACGAGACCGTAGGCGACTTTTAAATCTTTGCCTCTATTGTGGAAAAGGGGGTCACCATCTCAGGACTTGTGATACCAGACCATGGCCTTCCCAAGGTAGGCATTTTTTACCTGCAACATCATCCGCTCCTATTCTGTTGCCCACTCCTTCTTATGTATCCCTCTCTGTTATTCTACAGTGGAACACACAGCAGAGTGAGGTGTCGGCATCATAGATTCCAGAGCCAGAAGTTGTTTCCTGAGCCTGAAGACAGCTCAATCCTTGGGCATACCCATCCAACGCAAAATCCAACCGTTCACGCTTCAAATGGCGGATGCAAGTTATTTACAGTCAGGTCCCATTCTTTATGAGACTTTACCTATGTATCTTCTCACTGCTGTAAATCATAAAGAAGCGATTAAATTGGAAGTTGTTCCATCTCTTTTGTTTCCTCTTATTTTGGGTCTTCCTTGGCTACAAATTTGTGACCCCCATATTGAGTGGTCTTCAAAAACTGTAACCTTTCTTTCCACCCACTGTAAAGAAAAATGTCTTATCAAAACAGAGCCTACACTGTTGACCTGTGTTACAATTTCAACTATACCCATGGCCTATCAGGATTTCTCAGATGTTTTCGATAAAAAAGGGGCTGACCTTCTTCCTCCTCATAGGCCATATGATTGACCTATCGAACTTCTCTCCGGATCAACTATACCCTATGGACATATATATCCTCTATCCGGACCAGAACTACAATATCTTAAAGAGCACATATCTGAAAATTTGGAGAAAGGATTTATTCGACCTTCCACTTCTCCAGCAGGAGCAGGGATTTTCTTTGTACCCAAGAAAGATGGTGGTCTACGCCCCTGCGTAGACTATCGGGAACTCAATGCCATTACCATTAAAAATCACTATCCGTTACCACTGATTCCAGAATTATTTGAACGCATGTCAACTGTGAAGATCTTCACAAAAATCGATCTACGAGGAGCATATAACCTGGTTTGCATCCGTAAGGGAGACGAATGGAAGACCGCCTTCCGAACCAGATATGGACACTTTGAGCCTGGGCCAGACCTCCTAGGGGCCAAGTTTGTCTTTTTTCGTTGGAGGAGAACAAGGCCATGGAGGACCATGTGGAGGACACCCTTGTTAAGGTCATTATTCAGAAGTCTTCCTTCCCTGCGGGCGCAGGCTTCTTTTTCATTGACAAAAAAGATGGGGAGCTCAGACCATGTATTGATTTCAGGGGCCTAAATAAGCTAATGGTAAAGAACGCATATCCCATACCATTGATCATAGAGCTATTTGATCGTATCAAAGGCTCAACAATTTTCACGAAACTTGACTTGAGGGCCGCATACAAATTGGTATGAATAAGAGAGGGCGATGAATTGAAGACAGTGTTTAGCACTCAGAGCGGGCACTATGAGTATTTGGTTATGGCTTTCAGATTGTGCAACGCTCCCGCTGTCTTCCAGGAGTTCATTAATGACGTTTTAAGAGACCTACTCCAGGGTAGTGTTGTAGTATTTGGAAGATGTACTCATTCATTCTCCTACCTTGGAGACACATAGCAGGTGTAGAACCCGGGTTACATCTGCTCTAAGAGAGAATAAGTTGTTCTGCAAATCAGAGAAGGGTGAATTCCACAAATTCCAGGTGACCTTCTTGGGATACATGATTTCATCCACTGGGCTAACCATGGATCCCCAAAAACTGTCTGCTGTCTTGCAGTGGCTGCTTCCCGTGGGGCTAAGATCCATACAGAGATTCCTAGGCTTTACTAATAATTACAGGAAGTTTATACGAAAGTTTCCTCAATCGTAAAACCACTCACTTACATGACTCAAAAGGGTGCTAATCCTTCAGACTGGGCACGTGAAGCACTTCAGGTTTTGAAGACTTGAAATTTGCCTTTGTGTAGGCCCCAATATTGTCCCACCCGAACCCCTCCCTGCCATTTACACTGGAGGTGGATGCCTCAGAGCCCGGTGTAGGAGCTTTGCTATCCCTGCACGTGGGCACTTGTAAACCATTGCTGCCATTTGTCTTTTTCTCTAAAAAAAACGTGGAAGGGTAAGAGTTTATATGATGTGGGCGATCGGGAATTACTTACTTGAAAAAATGGCGTTATCTGCTGGAGGGCATGACCCTATCCACATCAGTTCTGACGTGTGGCTCTGCCTGACTTACTCGCTCTTTGTAGTCCCCGGTTTGTTTGACCTCTGGCTCTAGCTGCCTATTGGTCCGTCTAGTCCCCGGCTTGTCTGACCTCTGGCTCTGACTGACTACTGGCTCTACACTCTCTGATCTTGCCTGACCATTATTCTCAGTGTTTCATGGTTCAGGTCTGCTCTCGCTCCCTGTTGCCTCTGGTTATGTGACCCAGGGTGGAGACTTGTGCCTGACTTAAAGTTCCCGCACCACAGTCCTAGTCTCCGGAATCTTGCATCTGTACAGCTCTGTATAGGAGCCTTGGTCCTATCATCCTTTAGGAGCCTTGGTCCTATCATCCTGTGTTTTTATTTGCCTGAACACCGTGACAGTACGTAAGGGCCACAGACATGACATTTACGTACTGTCAAGGTGTTCAGCCAGCCAGAGCCAAAGGTTCAGGCAGTCCAACTAATCTCAAGTTCAGGGAATAGATCAGTTGTCTTTTGCTATACGGCTCACCATGATCGATTTACCCAACAACCGGTGGCAACTCCAATACCTGTGCCGGTTGTGGACACAACTTCTGAAGCTGGCATGACTAGAGGATTGTCTGGCTCCACTCTATTACCCCAAAGATTTGACAGGGAACCTGCTCTGTGCCTGGGGATCCTGAATCATCTGGGAATTTTTTTGAGATGGGGCCACACGCATTCCCTACTGAGCAAAGTAAGGTGGGACTCCTCATATCCCTTCTATCCGGCAAGGCATTGGCCTGGGCCAGCCCACTATGAGAGACGGGGAAGCCCATCATCCACAATTCCATGGAATTTGTAGCCTCGTTTCGGAGAGTCTTTGACATTCCCGGGAGTGCTACCTCCGCTGCCAAACGTCTGACGGCAATACGACTGGGAGCAAGTACTACGCTATTGAGTTCCTCACTCTGTCGGAGGAGGTTGGTTGGAAGAACGAAGCCTTTGTTGCCGCATTCTCCAAGGGCTTGTGTGACACAATTAAGGATGAAAAGGCAGCCCAGGAACTGCCTGGTGATCTGGAGGAGTTATTCTCAGTCACCATCCTGTTAGATACAAGAATCCACGAGAGACCTTTATTCAACGAGCAAGGGCGTAAAACTTTACCCCGGTTGGCACTTAGTTTCTCACGCCCTCCCTGTCCTCCCTCACCTCCCCTAATACTGACCCCACCTTGGTGGGACCTATGCAGGTAGGGTTCACACGTCATTCTGAGGAGGAGAGGACTCTGCCCAGGAGGAGGGACCTTTGCTTATACTGTGGGGAACCTGACCCTGTTGTGTGCTTGCCCTATTCAGCCGGAAAAACACCGGCACCTAGGCGGGGACAGACCCTGGGTGGAATTTCACAGTCCCCAGAGAGAGTAATGGACAAGACTATTTTTGAAGTCGTACTCTCTTGGGCCGAGTCTTCAGTGGTGGCTTCGGCACTACTGAACTCAAGGGCGCAGGGTTTTTCATTGATGCAGACTTTGAGGCCAAACACGCTTTGTTGCCTCGCCCCTCTCCGTTGGCCATTGAAGCTATTGACGGCAGATCTCTAAAGCCGGCACACGTTACTCATGAGACTCAGCCCTTGTTGGGTCACTTCATGTGGAGACACAACAGTTCCAGGTCATAAATTCCCCCCATCATTCTGAGGTTTCCCTGGCTACAGACTCACAGCCCTAGAATTGGTTGGGAAACCTGTGAAATCCTGTCGTGGTCATCTCTACATACGAGGCCTTGCCTCCAGCAGCCTACGAGAATATTGTGTACCTTGTTACCTGCTGAGTATCAGGCCTACAAAGAGGTATTTAAAAAGGTAGAGGCCAGTACATTGCCACCACACAGGCCTTACGATTTGTACTGTTGATCGGGTACCAGGGGCCAGACCTCCTAGGGGCCAAGATTGTCTTTTTTCGTTGGAGGAGAACAAGGCCATGGAGGACCACCTAGGCGGGGACAGACCCTGGGTGGAATTTCATAGTCCCCAGAGAGAGTAATGGACAAGACTATTTTTGCAGTCGTAATATCTTGGGCCGAGTCGTCAGTGGTGGCTTCGGCACTACTGAACTCAAGGGCGCAGGGTTTTTCATTGATACAGACTTTGAGGCCAAACACGCTATTCCGTTGTTGCCTCGCTCCTCTCCGTTGGCCATTGAAGCTATTGACGGCAGATCTCTACAGCCGGCACACGTTACTCATGAGACTCAGCCCTTGTTGGGTCACTTCATGTGGAGACACAACAGTTCCAGGTGATAAATTCCCCCCATCATTCTGAGGTTTCCCTGGCTACAGACTCATAGCCCTAGAATTGGTTGGCAAACCTGTGAAATCCTGTGTGGTCATCTCTACATACGAGGCCTTGCCTCCAGCAGCCTACGAGAATATTGTGTACCTTGTTACCTGCTGAGTATCAGGCCTACAAAGAGGTATTTAAAAAGGTAGAGGCCAGTACATTGCCACCACACAGGCCTTACGATTTGTACTGTTGATCGGGTACCAGGGGCCAGACCTCCTAGGGGCCGAGTTTGTCTTTTTTCGTTGGAGGAGAACAAGGCCATGGAGGACCATGTGGAGGACACCCTTGTTAAGGTCATTATTCAGAAGTCTTCCTCCCCTGCGGGCGCAGGCTTCTTTTTCATTAAGAAAAAAGATGGGGAGCTCAGACCATGTATTGATTTCAGGGGCCTAAATAAGCTAATGGTAAAGAACGCTTATCCCATACCATTGATCATAGAGCTATTTGATCGTATCAAAGGCTCAACAATTTTCACGAAACTTGACTTGAGGGCCGCATACAAATTGGTATGAATAAGAGAGGGCGATGAATTGAAGACAGTGTTTAGCACTCAGAGCGGGAACTATGAGTATTTGGTTATGCCTTTTAGATTGAGCAACGCTCCCGCTGTCCTCCAGGAGTTCATTAATGACATTTTAAGAGACCTACTCCAGGGTAGTGTTGTAGTATTTGGAAGATGTACTCATTCATTCTTCTACCTTGGAGACACATAGCAGATGTAGAACCCGGGTTACATCTGCTCTAAGAGAGAATAAGTTGTTCTGGAAATCAGAGAAGGGTGAATTCCACAAATTCCAGGTGACCTTCTTGGGATACATGATTTCATCCACTAGTCTAACCATGGATCCCCAAAAACTGTCTGCTGTCTTCCAGTGGCTGCTTCCCGTGGGGCTAAGATCCATACAGAGATTCCTAGGCTTTACTAATTATTACAGGAAATTTATACGAAAGTTTCCTCAATCGTAAAACCACTCACTTACGTGACTCAAAAGGGTGCTAATCCTTCAGACTGGGCACGTGAAGCACTTCAGGTTTTGAAGACTTGAAATTTGCCTTTGTGTAGGCCACAATATTGTCCCACCCGAACCCCTCCCTGACATTTACACTGGAGGCGGATGCCTCAGAGCCCGGTGTAGGAGCTTTGCTATCCCTGCACGTGGGCACTTGTAAACCATTGCTGCCATTCGTCTTTTTCTCTAAAAAAACTGTGAAAGGGTACGAGTTTATATGATGTGGGCGATCGGGAATTACTTACTTGAAAAAATGGAGTTATCTGCTGGAGGGCATGACCCTATCCACATCAGTTCTGACCTGTGGCTCTGCCTGACTCACTCTCTCTTTGTAGTCCCCGGTTTGTTTGACCTCTGGCTCTTGCTGCCTATTGGTCCGTCTAGTCCCCGGCTTGTCTGACCTCTGGCTCTGGCTGACTACTGGCTCTATACTCTCTGAACTTGCCTGACCATTATTCTCAGTGTTTTATGGTTCACGTCTGCTCTCGCTCCCTGTTGCCTCTGGTTATTGACCCAGGGTGGAGACTTGTGCCTGACTTAAAGTTCCTGCACCACAGTCCTAGTCTCCGGAATCTTGCATCTGTACAGCTCTGTATAGGAGCCTTGGTCCTATCATCCTTTAGGAGCCTTGGTCCTATCATCCTGTGTTTTTATTTGCCTGAACACCGTGACACTACGTAAGGGCCACAGACATGACCCTTACGTACTGTCAAGGTGTTCAGCCAGCCAGAGCCAAAGGTTCAGGCAGTCCAACTAATCTCAAGTTCAGGGAATAGATCAGTTGTCTTTTGCTATACGGCTCACCATGATCGATTTACCCAACAACCGGTGGCAACTCCAATACCTGTGCCGGTTGTGGCCACAACCTCTGAAGCTGGCATGACTAGAGGTTTGTCTGGCTCCACTCTATTACCCCAAAGATTTGATAGGGAACCTGCTCTGTGCCGGGGGTTCCTGAATCATGTGGGAATTTTTTTGAGATGGGGCCACACGCATTCCCTACTGAGCAAAGTAAGGTGGGACTCCTCATCTCCCTTCTATCCGGCAAGGCATTGGCCTGGGCCAGCCCACTATGAGAGACAGAGAAGCCCATCATCCACAATTCTATGGAATTTGCAGCCTCGTTTCGGAGAGTCTTTGACATTCCTGGGAGTGCTACCTCCGCTGCCAAACGTCTGACGACAATACGGCTGGGATCAAGTACTACGCTATTGAGTTCCGCACTCTGTCGGAGGAGGTTGGTTGGAACAACGAAGCCCTTGTTGCCGCATTCTCCCAGGGCTTGTGTGACACAATTAAGGATGAAAAGGCAGCCCAGGAACTGCCTGGTGATCTGGAGGAGTTATTCTCAGTCACCATCCCGTTAGATACAAGAATCCACGAGAGGCCTTTATTCAACGAACAAGGGCGTAAAACTTTACCACGGTTGGCACTTAGTTTCTCACGCTCACCCTGTCCTCCCTCACCTCCTCTAATACTGACCCCACCTTGGGGGGACCTATGCAGGTAGGCTTCACACGTCTTTCTGAGGAGGAGAGGACTCTGCCCAGGAGGAGGGACCTTTGCTTATACTGTGGGGAACCTGACCCTGTTGTGTGCTTGCCCTATTCAGCCAGAAAAACACCGGCACCTAGGTGGGGACAGACCCGGGGGCTGTCGCAGTCCCCAGAGATAGTAATGGACAAGACTATTTTTGAAGTCGTACTATCTTGGGCCGAGTCTTCAGTGGTGGCTTCGGCACTACTGAACTCAAAGGCGCAGGGTTTTTAATTGATGCAGACTTTGAGGCCAAACGCGCTATTCCGTTGTTGCCTCGCTCCTCTCCATTGGCCTTTGAAGCTATTGACGGCAGATCTCTACAGCCGGCACACGTTACTCATGAGACTCAGCCCTTGATGGGTCACTTCATGTGGAGACACAACAGTTCCAGGTGATAAATTCCCCCCATCATTCTGAGGTTTCCCTGGCTACAGACTCACAGCCCTAGAATTGGTTGGCAAACCTGTGAAATCCTGTCGTGGTCATCTCTACATACGAGGCCTTGCCTCCAGCAGCCTACGAGAATATTGTGTACCTTGTTACCTGCTGAGTATCAGGCCTACAAAGAGGTATTTAAAAAGGTAGAGGCCAGTACATTGCCACAACACAGGCCTTACGATTTGTACTGTTGATCGGGTACCAGGGGCCAGACCTCCTAGGGGCCGAGTTTGTCTTTTTTCGTTGGAGGAGAACAAGGCCATGGAGGACCATGTGGAGGACACCCATGTTAAGGTCATTATTCAGAAGTCTTCCTCCCCTGCGGGCACAGGATTCTTTTTCATTAAGAAAAAAGATGGGGAGCTCAGACCATGTATTGATTTCAGGGGTCTAAATAAGCTAATGGTAAAGAACGCTTATCATGAAGCTATTTGATCGTATCAAAGGCTCGACAATTTTCACGAAACTTGACTTGAGGGCCGCATACAAATTGGTATGAATAAGCGAGGGCGATAAATTGAAGACAGTGTTTAGCACTCGGAGCGGGCACTATGAGTATTTGGTTATGCCTTTCAGATTGTGCAACGCTCTCGCTGTCTTCCAGGAGTTCATTAATGACGTTTTAAGAGACCTACTCCAGGGTAGTGTTGTAGTATTTGGAAGATGTACTCATTAATTCTCCTACCTTGGAGACACATAGCAGGTGTAGAATCCGGGTTACATCTGCTCTAAGAGAGAATAAGTTGTTCTGCAAATCAGAGAAGGGTGAATTCCACAAATTCCAGGTGACCTTCTTGGGATACATGATTTCATCCACTGGTTTAACCATGGATCCCCAAAAACTGTCTGCTGTCTTGCAGTGGCTGCTTCCCGTGCGGCTAAGATCCATACAGAAATTCCTAGGCTTTACTAATTATTACAGGAAGTTTATATGATAGTTTCCTCAGTTGTAAAACCACTCACTTACGTGACTCAAAAGGGTGCTAATCCTTCAGACTGGGCACGTGAAGCACTTCAGGTTTTGAAGACTTGAAATTTGCCTTTGTGTAGGCCACAATATTGTCCCACCCGAACCCCTCCCTGACATTTACACTGGAGGCGGATGCCTCAGAGCCCGGTGTAGGAGCTTTGCTATCCCTGCACGTGGGCACTTGTAAACCATTGCTGCCATTCGTCTTTTTCTCTAAAAAAAACTGTGAAAGGGTACGAGTTTATATGATGTGGGCGATCGGGAATTACTTACTTGAAAAAATGGAGTTATCTGCTGGAGGGCATGACCCTATCCACATCAGTTCTGACCTGTGGCTCTGCCTGACTCACTCTCTCTTTGTAGTCCCCGGTTTGTTTGACCTCTGGCTCTTGCTGCCTATTGGTCCGTCTAGTCCCCGGCTTGTCTGACCTCTGGCTCTGGCTGACTACTGGCTCTATACTCTCTGAACTTGCCTGACCATTATTCTCAGTGTTTTATGGTTCACGTCTGCTCTCGCTCCCTGTTGCCTCTGGTTATTGACCCAGGGTGGAGACTTGTGCCTGACTTAAAGTTCCTGCACCACAGTCCTAGTCTCCGGAATCTTGCATCTGTACAGCTCTGTATAGGAGCCTTGGTCCTATCATCCTTTAGGAGCCTTGGTCCTATCATCCTGTGTTTTTATTTGCCTGAACACCGTGACACTACGTAAGGGCCACAGACATGACCCTTACGTACTGTCAAGGTGTTCAGCCAGCCAGAGCCAAAGGTTCAAGCAGTCCAACTAATCTCAAGTTCAGGGAATAGATCAGTTGTCTTTTGCTATACGGCTCACCATGATCGATTTACCCAACAACCGGTGGCAACTCCAATACCTGTGCCGGTTGTGGCCACAACCTCTGAAGCTGGCATGACTAGAGGTTTGTCTGGCTCCACTCTATTACCCCAAAGATTTGATAGGGAACCTGCTCTGTGCCGGGGGTTCCTGAATCATCTGGGAATTTTTTTGAGATGGGGCCACACGCATTCCCTACTGAGCAAAGTAAGGTGGGACTCCTCATCTCCCTTCTATCCGGCAAGGCATTGGCCTGGGCCAGCCCACTATGAGAGACAGAGAAGCCCATCATCCACAATTCTATGGAATTTGTAGCCTCGTTTCGGAGAGTCTTTGACATTCCTGGGAGTGCTACCTCCGCTGCCAAACGTCTGACGACAATACGACTGGGATCAAGTACTACGCTATTGAGTTCCGCACTCTGTCGGAGGAGGTTGGTTGGAACAACGAAGCCCTTGTTGCCGCATTCTCCCAGGGCTTGTGTGACACAATTAAGGATGAAAAGGCAGCCCAGGAACTGCCTGGTGATCTGGAGGAGTTATTCTCAGTCACCATCCCGTTAGATACAAGAATCCACGAGAGGCCTTTATTCAACGAACAAGGGCGTAAAACTTTACCACGGTTGGCACTTAGTTTCTCACGCTCACCCTGTCCTCCCTCACCTCCTCTAATACTGACCCCACCTTGGGGGGACCTATGCAGGTAGGCTTCACACGTCTTTCTGAGGAGGAGAGGACTCTGCCCAGGAGGAGGGACCTTTGCTTATACTGTGGGGAACCTGACCCTGTTGTGTGCTTGCCCTATTCAGCCGGAAAAACACCGGCACCTAGGTGGGGACAGACCCGGGGGCTGTCGCAGTCCCCAGATATAGTAATGGACAAGACTATTTTTGAAGTCGTACTATCTTGGGCCGAGTCTTCAGTGGTGGCTTCGGCACTACTGAACTCAAAGGCGCAGGGTTTTTAATTGATGCAGACTTTGAGGCCAAACACGCTATTCCGTTGTTGCCTCACTCCTCTCCATTGGCCTTTGAAGCTATTGACGGCAGATCTCTACAGCCGGCACACGTTACTCATGAGACTCAGCCCTTGTTGGGTCACTTCATGTGGAGACACAACAGTTCCAGGTGATAAATTCCCCCCATCATTCTGAGGTTTCCCTGGCTACAGACTCACAGCCCTAGAATTGGTTGGCAAACCTGTGAAATCCTGTCGTGGTCATGTCTACATACGAGGCCTTGCCTCCAGCAGCCTACGAGAATATTGTGTACCTTGTTACCTGCTTAGTATCAGGCCTACAAAGAGGTATTTAAAAAGGTAGAGGCCAGTACATTGCCACAACACAGGCCTTACGATTTGTACTGTTGATCGGGTACCAGGGGCCAGACCTCCTAGGGGCCGAGTTTGTCTTTTTTCGTTGGAGGAGAACAAGGCCATGGAGGACCATGTGGAGGACACCCATGTTAAGGTCATTATTCAGAAGTCTTCCTCCCCTGCGGGCGCAGGATTCTTTTTCATTAAGAAAAAAGATGGGGAGCTCAGACCATGTATTGATTTCAGGGGTCTAAATAAGCTAATGGTAAAGAACGCTTATCATGAAGCTATTTGATCGTATCAAAGGCTCGACAATTTTCACGAAACTTGACTTGAGGGCCGCATACAAATTGGTATGAATAAGAGAGGGCGATGAATTGAAGACAGTGTTTAGCACTCGGAGCGGGCACTATGAGTATTTGGTTATGCCTTTCAGATTGTGCAACTCTCCCGCTGTCTTCCAGGAGTTCATTAATGACGTTTTAAGAGACCTACTCCAGGGTAGTGTTGTAGTATTTGGAAGATGTACTCATTCATTCTCCTACCTTGGAGACACATAGCAGGTGTAGAACCCGGGTTACATCTGCTCTAAGAGAGAATAAGTTGTTCTGCAAATCAGAGAAGGGTGAATTCCACAAATTCCAGGTGACCTTCTTGGGATACATGATTTCATCCACTGGTCTAACCATGGATCCCCAAAAACTGTCTGCTGTCTTGCAGTGGCTGCTTCCCGTGGGGCTAAGATCCATACAGAGATTCCTAGGCTTTACTAATTATTACAGGAAGTTTATACGAAAGTTTCCTCAGTTGTAAAACCACTCACTTACATGACTCAAAAGGGTGCTAATCCTTCAGACTGGGCACGTGAAGCACTTCAGGTTTTGAAGACTTGAAATTTGCCTTTGTGTAGGCCCCAATATTGTCCCACCCGAACCCCTCCCTGCCATTTACACTGGAGGTGGATGCCTCAGAGCCCGGTGTGGGAGCTTTGCTATCCATGCACGTGGGCACTTGTAAACCATTGCTGCCATTCGTCTTTTTCTCTAAAAAAACTGTGGAAGGGTAAGAGTTTATATGATGTGGGCGATCGGGAATTACTTACTTGAAAAAATGGCGTTATCTGCTTGAGGGCATGACCCTATCCACATCAGTTCTGACGTGTGGCTCTGCCTGACTTACTCGCTCTTTGTAGTCCCCGGTTTGTTTGACCTCTGGCTCTTGCTGCCTATTGGTCCGTCTAGTCCCCGGCTTGTCTGACCTCTGGCTCTGGCTGACTACTGGCTCTATACTCTCTGAACTTGCCTGACCATTATTCTCAGTGTTTTATGGTTCACGTCTGCTCTCGCTCCCTGTTGCCTCTGGTTATTGACCCAGGGTGGAGACTTGTGCCTGACTTAAAGTTCCTGCACCACAGTCCTAGTCTCCGGAATCTTGCATCTGTACAGCTCTGTATAGGAGCCTTGGTCCTATCATCCTTTAGGAGCCTTGGTCCTATCATCCTGTGTTTTTATTTGCCTGAACACCGTGACACTACGTAAGGGCCACAGACATGACCCTTACGTACTGTCAAGGTGTTCAGCCAGCCAGAGCCAAAGGTTCAGGCAGTCCAACTAATCTCAAGTTCAGGGAATAGATCAGTTGTCTTTTGCTATACGGCTCACCATGATCGATTTACCCAACAACCGGTGGCAACTCCAATACCTGTGCCGGTTGTGGCCACAACCTCTGAAGCTGGCATGACTAGAGGTTTGTCTGGCTCCACTCTATTACCCCAAAGATTTGATAGGGAACCTGCTCTGTGCCGGGGGTTCCTGAATCATCTGGGAATTTTTTTGAGATGGGGCCACACGCATTCCCTACTGAGCAAAGTAAGGTGGGACTCCTCATCTCCCTTCTATCCGGCAAGGCATTGGCCTGGGCCAGCCCACTATGAGAGACAGAGAAGCCCATCATCCACAATTCTATGGAATTTGTAGCCTCGTTTCGGAGAGTCTTTGACATTCCTGGGAGTGCTACCTCCGCTGCCAAACGTCTGACGACAATACGGCTGGGATCAAGTACTACGCTATTGAGTTCCGCACTCTGTCGGAGGAGGTTGGTTGGAACAACGAAGCCCTTGTTGCCGCATTCTCCCAGGGCTTGTGTGACACAATTAAGGATGAAAAGGCAGCCCAGGAACTGCCTGGTGATCTGGAGGAGTTATTCTCAGTCACCATCCCGTTAGATACAAGAATCCACGAGAGGCCTTTATTCAACGAACAAGGGCGTAAAACTTTACCACGGTTGGCACTTAGTTTCTCACGCTCACCCTGTCCTCCCTCACCTCCTCTAATACTGACCCCACCTTGGGGGGACCTATGCAGGTAGGCTTCACACGTCTTTCTGAGGAGGAGAGGACTCTGCCCAGGAGGAGGGACCTTTGCTTATACTGTGGGGAACCTGACCCTGTTGTGTGCTTGCCCTATTCAGCCGGAAAAACACCGGCACCTAGGTGGGGACAGACCCGGGGGCTGTCGCAGTCCCCAGATATAGTAATGGACAAGACTATTTTTGAAGTCGTACTATCTTGGGCCGAGTCTTCAGTGGTGGCTTCGGCACTACTGAACTCAAAGGCGCAGGGTTTTTAATTGATGCAGACTTTGAGGCCAAACACGCTATTCCGTTGTTGCCTCGCTCCTCTCCATTGGCCTTTGAAGCTATTGACGGCAGATCTCTACAGCCGGCACACGTTACTCATGAGACTCAGCCCTTGTTGGGTCACTTCATGTGGAGACACAACAGTTCCAGGTGATAAATTCCCCCCATCATTCTGAGGTTTCCCTGGCTACAGACTCACAGCCCTAGAATTGGTTGGCAAACCTGTGAAATCCTGTCGTGGTCATCTCTACATACGAGGCCTTGCCTCCAGCAGCCTACGAGAATATTGTGTACCTTGTTACCTGCTGAGTATCAGGCCTACAAAGAGGTATTTAAAAAGGTAGAGGCCAGTACATTGCCACAACACAGGCCTTACGATTTGTACTGTTGATCGGGTACCAGGGGCCAGACCTCCTAGGGGCCGAGTTTGTCTTTTTTCGTTGGAGGAGAACAAGGCCATGGAGGACCATGTGGAGGACACCCATGTTAAGGTCATTATTCAGAAGTCTTCCTCCCCTGCGGGCGCAGGATTCTTTTTCATTAAGAAAAAAGATGGGGAGCTCAGACCATGTATTGATTTCAGGGGTCTAAATAAGCTAATGGTAAAGAACGCTTATCATGAAGCTATTTGATCGTATCAAAGGCTCGACAATTTTCACGAAACTTGACTTGAGGGCCGCATACAAATTGGTATGAATAAGCGAGGGCGATAAATTGAAGACAGTGTTTAGCACTCGGAGCGGGCACTATGAGTATTTGGTTATGCCTTTCAGATTGTGCAACTCTCCCGCTGTCTTCCAGGAGTTCATTAATGACGTTTTAAGAGACCTACTCCAGGGTAGTGTTGTAGTATTTGGAAGATGTACTCATTCATTCTCCTACCTTGGAGACACATAGCAGGTGTAGAACCCGGGTTACATCTGCTCTAAGAGAGAATAAGTTGTTCTGCAAATCAGAGAAGGGTGAATTCCACAAATTCCAGGTGACCTTCTTGGGATACATGATTTCATCCACTGGTCTAACCATGGATCCCCAAAAACTGTCTGCTGTCTTGCAGTGGCTACTTCCCGTGGGGCTAAGATCCATACAGAGATTCCTAGGCTTTACTAATTATTACAGGAAGTTTATACGAAAGTTTCCTCAGTTGTAAAACCACTCACTTACATGACTCAAAAGGGTGCTAATCCTTCAGACTGGGCACGTGAAGCACTTCAGGTTTTGAAGACTTGAAATTTGCCTTTGTGTAGGCCCCAATATTGTCCCACCCGAACCCCTCCCTGCCATTTACACTGGAGGTGGATGCCTCAGAGCCCGGTGTGGGAGCTTTGCTATCCATGCACGTGGGCACTTGTAAACCATTGCTGCCATTCGTCTTTTTCTCTAAAAAAACTGTGGAAGGGTAAGAGTTTATATGATGTGGGCGATCGGGAATTACTTACTTGAAAAAATGGCGTTATCTGCTTGAGGGCATGACCCTATCCACATCAGTTCTGACGTGTGGCTCTGCCTGACTTACTCGCTCTTTGTAGTCCCCGGTTTGTTTGACCTCTGGCTCTTGCTGCCTATTGGTCCGTCTAGTCCCCGGCTTGTCTGACCTCTGGCTCTGGCTGACTACTGGCTCTATACTCTCTGAACTTGCCTGACCATTATTCTCAGTGTTTTATGGTTCACGTCTGCTCTCGCTCCCTGTTGCCTCTGGTTATTGACCCAGGGTGGAGACTTGTGCCTGACTTAAAGTTCCTGCACCACAGTCCTAGTCTCCGGAATCTTGCATCTGTACAGCTCTGTATAGGAGCCTTGGTCCTATCATCCTTTAGGAGCCTTGGTCCTCTCATCCTGTGTTTTTATTTGCCTGAACACCGTGACACTACGTAAGGGCCACAGACATGACCCTTACGTACTGTCAAGGTGTTCAGCCAGCCAGAGCCAAAGGTTCAGGCAGTCCAACTAATCTCAAGTTCAGGGAATAGATCAGTTGTCTTTTGCTATACGGCTCACCATGATCGATTTACCCAACAACCGGTGGCAACTCCAGTACCTGTGCCGGTTGTGGCCACAACCTCTGAAGCTGGCATGACTAGAGGTTTGTCTGGCTCCACTCTATTACCCCAAAGATTTGATAGGGAACCTGCTCTGTGCCGGGGGTTCCTGAATCATCTGGGAATTTTTTTGAGATGGGGCCACACGCATTCCCTACTGAGCAAAGTAAGGTGGGACTCCTCATCTCCCTTCTATCCGGCAAGGCATTGGCCTGGGCCAGCCCACTATGAGAGACAGAGAAGCCCATCATCCACAATTCTATGGAATTTGTAGCCTCGTTTCGGAGAGTCTTTGACATTCCTGGGAGTGCTACCTCCGCTGCCAAACGTCTGACGACAATACGGCTGGGATCAAGTACTACGCTATTGAGTTCCGCACTCTGTCGGAGGAGGTTGGTTGGAACAACGAAGCCCTTGTTGCCGCATTCTCCCAGGGCTTGTGTGACACAATTAAGGATGAAAAGGCAGCCCAGGAACTGCCTGGTGATCTGGAGGAGTTATTCTCAGTCACCATCCCGTTAGATACAAGAATCCACGAGAGGCCTTTATTCAACGAACAAGGGCGTAAAACTTTACCACGGTTGGCACTTAGTTTCTCACGCTCACCCTGTCCTCCCTCACCTCCTCTAATACTGACCCCACCTTGGGGGGACCTATGCAGGTAGGCTTCACACGTCTTTCTGAGGAGGAGAGGACTCTGCCCAGGAGGAGGGACCTTTGCTTATACTGTGGGGAACCTGACCCTGTTGTGTGCTTGCCCTATTCAGCCAGAAAAACACCGGCACCTAGGTGGGGACAGACCCGGGGGCTGTCGCAGTCCCCAGAGATAGTAATGGACAAGACTATTTTTGAAGTCGTACTATCTTGGGCCGAGTCTTCAGTGGTGGCTTCGGCACTACTGAACTCAAAGGCGCAGGGTTTTTAATTGATGCAGACTTTGAGGCCAAACACGCTATTCCGTTGTTGCCTCGCTCCTCTCCATTGGCCTTTGAAGCTATTGACGGCAGATCTCTACAGCCGGCACACGTTACTCATGAGACTCAGCCCTTGATGGGTCACTTCATGTGGAGACACAACAGTTCCAGGTGATAAATTCCCCCCATCATTCTGAGGTTTCCCTGGCTACAGACTCACAGCCCTAGAATTGGTTGGCAAACCTGTGAAATCCTGTCGTGGTCATCTCTACATACGAGGCCTTGCCTCCAGCAGCCTACGAGAATATTGTGTACCTTGTTACCTGCTGAGTATCAGGCCTACAAAGAGGTATTTAAAAAGGTAGAGGCCAGTACATTGCCACAACACAGGCCTTACGATTTGTACTGTTGATCGGGTACCAGGGGCCAGACCTCCTAGGGGCCGAGTTTGTCTTTTTTCGTTGGAGGAGAACAAGGCCATGGAGGACCATGTGGAGGACACCCATGTTAAGGTCATTATTCAGAAGTCTTCCTCCCCTGCGGGCACAGGATTCTTTTTCATTAAGAAAAAAGATGGGGAGCTCAGACCATGTATTGATTTCAGGGGTCTAAATAAGCTAATGGTAAAGAACGCTTATCATGAAGCTATTTGATCGTATCAAAGGCTCGACAATTTTCCCGAAACTTGACTTGAGGGCCGCATACAAATTGGTATGAATAAGCGAGGGCGATAAATTGAAGACAGTGTTTAGCACTCGGAGGGGGCACTATGAGTATTTGGTTATGCCTTTCAGATTGTGCAACGCTCTCGCTGTCTT